>OZ037863.1:537775-1137775 GCA_964035575.1 Rhynchopus sp. YZ270_cl-10
AAACCACATCAACCCGGATTCAGCAATGCCAGGCGACTCAGAGCTGACTGCAATCAACACTGCTTTAGTTCATGTAGAAGCGAAATTGAAGACCCTAGCAGAGCCTTTACAGAAAATCATGAAGTACCGTCCATTAAGTCAAGGATCGAGACCGCAGTTGACCAATGAAGAAGAGGTGCTGGTGCATACACCCATTATTTCTGAAGGGACACACAAGGAGGAGCTGCAGTTGCTGCAGAAGTGGGGTGAGTTGCGGACCGACTTCGATAAAATGCAAGGTGAGCTCGATGGTGTGCCTGTAGCAAAGGATAAGGAGGGCACGTCGCGGATCATGGAGATATTTTACTCTGTGGTGCGACGCATCTGGTATTATGTGTTGATTGTGACTGCCTTGGTGGTTTACATTTTCATTGTGCTCACCTTTGAGCTTGACACGTTTCTCCTGCAGCTTTGGACTGCTTCGATTGTGATTGGAATAGCATGGATCGTGGGAGTGCTGCAAGGGTACATCCCATTGTGGATGTCGATTCTGTTCTCCGCTGTGATCTGCGTCACCTCAATCATCACGATTATGATAAATGAGGAAGAGTCTGAGGGGTCTGGTGCCTCTATCGCACTGCCCCTTATGATTCTCGCATCCTCCGTTTCGTTTGTTGCGTTGACAGAACGGAAGCCCGCAGTATTAGTAGAACTGACTGAAACTGACGTCGGGGCCCGAGACGATCTTTTCAAAGCAGTACTCAGTGGTGACCTCCCCGCAGTACAACGCGAAGCCGCTGCCGCACCTTGGAGACTCCGCTGCAGAGACATGATGACCGCCACCCCACTCCACTGCGCACTCCTCCGCGCTGTATCCAGCCCGAAACACAATGACATTGCACACTGGATTCTCGCATTCATCCCCCACCTTGCCCTTGACATCTACACCGATAAAATTTTTGAGGGTGTCTCTGGACTGCACTTTGCGATTGCACATCGGGATGTGTGTATGACACATAAGTTGGCACACATTGCACCGTCTACTTTGATGAGTCGTGCGGTGGGGACGTTTTTTCAGAGTGAAGATACATACTTTGGGGAGACACCGCTGCAGTTTGCGGTGACGACGAACCAGCCGGATGTGGTGATGTTTTTGCTGAAGCTCGGTGCAGAGCGTCTTCGTGTAACCGAGAAGGAGCAGCTCATGCAGCGCGACAAGAACAACAACTCGCTCCTCCACCTCTGCGTGCACAACAACCTGCCAAAGATGTACGACTACGTGGAGTACCTCATGGAATGCTACGATGCGGACATAACCACAGACGTCGAAGGCGTCTTCAACACTGACCTCTTCACGCCCTTCACCCTCAGCGCACACCTCGGCCACAAAGAGATCTTTATTCACCTTGTCGAAAAGAACACACAAGAGGTCTGGCAGCTTGGTTCCACAAGGTATGCATCGTGAAGGTGAGCAAGGGGGGTGGACTCATTACAGTGGACCTATATTACCTCTAGCTCGGATTTTCACTTTTTTTTTTATTGCCAACTTTGGGTGATCTGTGAGACACACAACAGGCTGGTGAGAGATTGTGAGAGCCTACTGGGAGTTAGTGAGAGTTACTGAGAATTTCAGTTAAGATAGGGTGGAAATTTTCCGGATTTTTTTCTCATTTTAAAGTGCCCAAATGAAAACTTTATTCAAAGGATTTAAATTTTTCTGCATATCCTAAGGATAGAAACGACGTTACCTCACAATTATATTCCTCCCCTCACACACCACAACAGATGTCGTCGTATGTGGCTTGATGAGGTCGACCCTGTCGCAGCCGCACCCATGCCCCTTGAGGAGGGAGAGGAGGAGGGTGGTGGCAGCAGCGCCATGTCGACGTCCACAAGCGTGAGCCCGATGTCCCGCATTCTTGAGAGCAAGCCTCATGTCAAGGGTGTGCTGCAGCTGTTGATTGACAACGAGCAGATCGACCTTCTAATGGTGCCTGCCATCAAGGAGCTGCTCTCTGTTAAGTGGAACACCTTTGTGGAGCGGATCTGGCTGGCGCACTTTGGGATGTTGATGATCTTCGTGATGGCGTTCAGCATTGTGGCGTTCTACGGTCCCATGGCACGTTCGCAGAACGACTCCTCATACTGCGCGCAGGACTACTGGTTTGGCAGCGAAGAGCCCTACTCTGGCATCCTCTGGGCGGTGTGGTGCTCTGTGTCTGCATACCCCCTGCAGCGTCTGTCCGAGCTGGTTGTCGTCCTCGGTACTATCTACCGTGCTACTGTGGAGTTCAAGCAGATGCGCAGTCTGCCACCGGGGGCCTACTTCAGCAAGAAGGGCAGTATGTTCTTCGAGCAGGTGTCGATCATCACCTTCATGGGCTTCATCGTGGGTGCAGTGTGCTTCAGAATTGCTGGCAGCGTTATCTACGAAGATTTCTGCCTTGCAATGGGTGCCTTAGCGCTCTGGTCCTACGTGCTCCACGAGCTGTTGGGGTTCAGAGGTACTGGACCCTTTGTTGTGATGATCTGGAACATGCTTGGCAGCGATTTGATGAGGTTCTTCATCATCTTTGCAACCTTTTTGATTGGTTTCACCCAGGCGCTGTACCTGCTGGTGAACAAATACGGGACGCAATACTTCTTCACGAGGCTGATGGGATGTTTCGTTGCGCTTCTTGGCCAGGCAGACATTTCCGCTCTTATCATTGAAGAGGATTCCAGCAGCTTCCCATACACAAGCACTGCACTGCTGTTGGTGTACGTTTTGATGGTGTCGATTCTTCTGTTGAACCTGCTGATCGCCATGATGACAACGACATACCAAGCCATCTACGACGAAAGCGACAAAGTCTGGAACCTTGAGTGGGCACGCATCATCCTCGCCGTTGAGTCACGCCTCTCACAAAAAGAAAAGAACTCCGACGGCTATAGGTACTGGGGTGAGGACATCACCCCAGAAGGGCCAAAGCGCTACTTCCTCCTCCCCTCTAGACGCGAAGAGGATAAAAACACATTTGTCTCAGTACCCCCAAGATGGCCTCTCAACGCCCCGCACAGCCTCTCGATTACATAATTGTAATGGCTTGCAAAAAGTTTAGATTTATTTGTTCCAAATTTCTTTTTTGCGGTTCAAAAAAGAGAATCGCTCATTGAGATTTTGTGCATTAAAAAAAAAGGTGCAAAATATCAGGGAAGTGCCACAACCGCATTTCATCCAACCTCTCTGAGGTTCAATTCACCATTTTTTCTTTTTTTTTTTTTTTAGATTGTGTTTTTTTTTGTCCTTTTTGTTTACCGTGCCTCTGGGTACACACAACTTACTCCTTTTTGTGGTGTTATGCTCTGCGGGGGTTGCCCAAAGCTCGTTCAAATGGGCTAAAGGCTTAGCATCAAGCGTGGTACTCCTTGCAATTGTACATCAGGTGTCATCGTTTTTGGGTTCATCTTTACCAACTCTTGCATTGTTACCGTTAAAAGCATGTTACGTAACAAGGAAAAATGGCATGTTATGTTACCCAGGTCACGACGTCACTGTGCACCTTTAACCACATCCCTCTCTACGTCGTCTTGTCCAATGACGTGGCAGTGGCATGTGACTCAGGAAAAAAAAAATTACATTTTTCAGGGAAAAAAAAGGCAGACTCTTGGGTGTCTGTGAGTATCCCCTTTAAGCATACAGTGCGGATGAGTCGTCTACTCGCCTAAACTCTTTTGGGTCTCAGCCCGAAAACTCGTCTTTTTATTCGTCTCACTCGTCTGTACTCGCCTCTTCGATAAGTGCCTACAAAACGATAAGTGAGACGAGGATACCACTCGTCTTCACTCGGGACGACTCATCCGCACTGTATGTTTAGGGGGACAGAATCCACCTTGGGTGATTGTCGACACAACGAATGCGTTTCTAGAACGTTGCGTACAGTGCACCTCCTACAAAACAGGAAGTTGGGGGTGGTTGCCAACAGACCTTCCCAACTCCCCCCTTTTTTATAGAGATCCAAAAATACTGTTTTTCTCCTCTTCTTCTTAGGTGCTGTAACTGTTCTGCCGTCTCCGTGTTGTGGTACAAGAAAGTGAAATCTTGCATTATTCGAGAATTAAAGATAGACAAGAAAAGTAAAGAGTGGAACACACTCTGGGGTGGCTACACTAATACAACCAAATTTTCAAAAAAGAAAAGAAAACGAAAACGAAAACAAAGACAAAACGTTTGAAGCACAGCCTGAAGCGCTTTTTCTAAATGAAAGACCGCCGGCGAACCTTGTGTACATCACGCAACAAAGGTTTGCAATTGCACGAGGAGGCACATTCCTTCCACGAACGGAAAAAAAAAAAATCCCCCCTCCTCCCTGTTTACCCCATTTCAATTTTTTGCCCTAGAGTTATTGCGTTTAGATGACGGAACGAGAAATGAATTTGACAAAAAAAGAAGGGAAAAAAAAAAAGAAGACAAACAATCCTCGCAACGCTAGAGCCACTGTGCCAGCAAAACGTATTTTTATCTGTTTTGAACGTCGTGCTTTCTCTTCTTTGATAGGAAAGTATATTGAAACTATTTTTTGTGTAACCTACCAAAGTAGACGTTAGGTAAAATTTTGTGTTTGACATTTTACTTTACACCAGCTAGGTAAATACCCTATTTTCTTTTTCTTCGAGCAGTTGTTAACCGCCTCCGTTCTCTTACGGTACGGATCTCTCACGTCCCAACCTGTTGCATGAGCTTGACCGAGCTGCGTTTTAGCACGTTTCAACAATTTTGTATTTCAAGTCAACTTTTTCTTGTGCTCTTATCCGGATGGCAGGCATCGTGGGTCAGTCAGAGGTGCCTGCATTAATAACCTCACTTTTCTTTTTTGATCAGCAGAACACTATTGCTAATATTGTTAGGATCAAAGCAAAGCGTTGGCACAACCAAATGAACGTTTCAAAGAACCCTGTTTAGCCGAGATGCTTGTTGCAAAACAGAAAAAGGAGTACCTGCTCCCGACACCATTGTTCTGCTGATACCTCCCCAGCCTTTTACGTTCCTTTTATACCTTTCAGGGCATGCTCTCTCACTATTAGGGACTCCCCAAAGAACCAGGAACATCATTCCCACCACTTTCCTACCTGTGGGAGGGGATAGGGTAGTATCAAACAGACTGTCAGCTAATTCTGGAAATTTTTTTTAAAAAATTCCGATCCGGAAGCAAAATAAAATAAAAACTGGATCACGACCCACCCAAATTTGATTTTTTTTCTCCAGGTGACGGCAAGGCTTCGGTTCATCGTACAATTTTATCTCTTTTTTAAAGTTTTATCCCCACCCTACCTCCCGCTCCCCTCAGCACGTTCACATTTTTAGATTTGTTTTCCCTCATATTTTTTTTTTTTGTTCCCCTTCCCTTCTTCCCTTCTTCCCGAACGTTTTTTTTGCCACCCCCCTTTATTCATTTCAAAAAAAAAGCGACCCTTTTTTTCTTCTAAACCCCCCCTTCCCATCTCATTCCCCCCTCCCTTCCCACACCATCTATCAGATATTGGACGTTTAATAGGGGGCAGGTTTTTTTTTTTCTCCCCCATTTTTTTTTTTGATTTTTTGAGATGTTCGCGACAAGCTTAGACGCTGCACTGCAGCAACTGGCGGCGAATGACCCAAGCCGGAAGGAGCTGTCTCTGTCAAGCAAGGGGATGGACGATGCAGAGTGCAGACAGCTTTGCGAGTCGTTGAGCGCGAACACTACTCTTAATGTCCTCGATTTACAGTCAAACCGACTGACCCCTGCGTCTGCTGCATACTTGGCTGACACTTTGCGTACGAACGACGCACTGACGGAGCTGAATCTCGAGAACAACACACTGACGGATGTTGGTGCAGCGCATCTCAGCAAGTTGCTCGATGAGAACCATATGATAAGAGCTTTGCATCTTGAGATGAACCAGATCTCTCCAGCGCTCATGGAGGAGGTTGCGCACAAATGCCGGCTGAACACACAGCCGCTGGCATTGAAGAAGGTGATGCCGTTGCTGCAGGCAGACGATGCGTCGCTGGTCGAGCTAGACCTCTCAATGTATCACAACGCACCCCTCGCCTGCCACCTCCTCGTAGACACGCTCAAGTCCTCGACGCACCTAAAGTCGCTCAATCTCGCGAACATCGGTGTCCAAGACAAAGGGTCCGAGGTCTTTGCAGGGCTCCTCCGCAAGTCCACCACGCTCCAGTCGTTCGACCTCTCGAACAATGGAATCGGTATGTATATTAGGTCCTTAGGGGGAAGGTCAATGTTGCGACTCTGGGGTTGGGTAGTATGAGGAAGGTGATGGCATGGAGTGCGAATCAATTTTTTTTGAATTTTTTTTGGTGGGTAACACCATCTGTTAAGATTTTATGTCTTTGAATTTACTTCTGGTAAAAATAAAAAGCGACAAAAAAAAAAAAACATACAGGTTTGCACGGTGTCCGTGACCTAGGAGACGCGCTGAAGGTGAACACCTCGTTGACGTCACTCTCCCTCCGCAAGAACAAGATTGGAGACGACGCGTCACGCATCTTTGTAGAGGCGCTTCGCGTCAACGACTACGTGACGGAGCTCGACCTCTCTGAGAACGCTGTATCGCAGGGTGCGCTTGAGCTTCTCGAAAAGGCACTACAGCTGAACTCCCAGCCGCTCGAACTGAAGCGCGCCCTGCAACGTTCGCAGGCAAACGACCCGACACTGACGTGCATCGACTTTTCCACGACAGCATGCATGACACGCTCCGCAAACCTATTGTCCACAACACTACGCCTGAACACCACCGTACGCACGCTGAACCTCTCCAACAACCACGTCAAGGATAAGGGCGCTATCGACATTGCCTCTGTCCTTAAGGTGAACCGCACTATCACGGAGCTGCACCTACCCAACAACAACATTTCCTTTGCGGGAGGGCAGGCGCTGGCGCGCGCTGTTGAGGGCAACCAGAGTGTGAGCGACCTGAACCTTGCGAACAACGACATCGGCAACGAAGGTGCCGAGCTCTTCATCCGTGCACTTGGCAGCAACAACTCGCTCACGTCGCTGAACCTTGAGCTGAACGACGTCGACATTGCGAAGATGAAGGAGCTAGAGGACGTCCTCTTCGTGAACCTCCAGCCGCAGGCCCTCAAGATGCTTCTCGGCAAGCTTGAAGCAAACGACGAGCGCTACGAAGTCCTCGACTTCAGCCAATACGACGGCAGCCGCTACCACAACGACAACAGCATGCTCGTTTTGTGCAAGAGTCTCAAGATGAACAGCAAAGTGAAGCTCCTCAACCTAGGCGACAACAACGTCGGTGACATCGGGGCGGAGCACCTCGCCAACGTTCTTTCAGGGAATGCAAGCATCCACACGCTGCTGCTGAATCACAATGCGCTGTCGAACAGAGGCATTGTAGTGCTGGCACAGTCGCTGCATCAGAACACAACGCTCACAAAGCTGGACGTCTCCGGCAACAACATCACCGAGGAGGGCGGTCTTGCCCTGCTGAACCTGCTGAGACACAACCACAGCATGACCTCCATCCAGCTCTCGCTCAACAAGATCTCTGCGTCGCTGCAGAACGACATCCAAATTGCCTGCGCGATCAACACCCAGCCCATCTCGCTCAAGCAACTGGCACCACGTGTCTCCTCGAACGACCCTACCCTTACAGAGGTAGACGTCTCCCACTTTGATGGCTACCATTACTACGACGACACTGCAGTCATCATCCTCTTCCACGAGCTTCGTTCCAACGACTCCGTCACAGCGCTGAACCTCTCCAACAATACATTCGAGACCGACGGGGCTAAGGCGATTGCAGAGTATTTAGTACGCAACACGAGTTTAACGGAGCTGTCTCTTGCAAACAACACAATTGGCGATCTGGGTTGCCAATACGTTGCTGCTGCGTTGCGGCAGAATGAAACACTACTGAAGCTTAACCTTGACAACAACAATATTGGCGACCGTGGCGTGGAGTCGCTCATCGATGCGCTTCAGGTCAACGACTCTGTTGTGAGCATTAGAATTGAACGCAATGACGTTGCAAAATCACTTCTTAGGCAGCTTGACGACTGCATTGCGCTGAACACACAACCTTTAATTCTCAAACGCCTCCTTCCGAAGATCTATGCCGACTGCAGCGAGACGACTGTCATCGACCTTGCACGCGGCGGCGGCGACAACGACAAGCACCTCTTCTCTAACGTCTCCTGCCGCATCCTTGCCATTGCCCTACGCGACAACACACAGGTCAAAGAGCTTGACCTCTCTGGCAACGAAGTAACCTCAGTAGGTCTGGGATGCCTCGCCGATATGTTCGAAGACAACGAATCCATCGAGGTCCTCAACCTCGACAACAACCTCATCGACGACCGAGGTGTCAAAGCCCTCGTCTCCGCAATGGTTGTCAACAACACCCTCTGGAAGGTCTCAATCGATGGCAACGACATTTCGAAGACGGGGCTGGAGGAGATGCACTATGCAGTCATGATCAACAATCAGTCGACGCTGTTGAAGAGGGATTTGAGCCTGCTCACGACGAATGACCCATCTTGCACGGAGCTCGACTATAGCAAATGGGATGGGAGGCGTGTCTTTGATGATAATAGTATTAGGATTCTGTGCACAACGCTCCTGACCCATACACACGTCACGTCGATCAACTTAGCAAACAACGCAGTTTCCGACGAAGGAGCTGCTTACATCGGTGACGTGCTCCGCCTGAACCCATACATCACGCACATCGACCTCAGCTGCAACAGGCTCGGCGAAGCTGGTGGCGCCTCCCTGCGCAGTGCGCTCCGTGCCAACCACACACTCTCCACGCTTAATGTAGAAGGAAATTTCATCCCAGATGACATCGTCGAAGTATGTCTTTTAGAAAAAGAGGGTTCCCAAAGTGTTTGGAAAATAGTGTTTTGTGGGGATTGGCAACTTCGGTAAAAGGGAATTGGATTTTGTAAAAAAGTTTGTTCTAAAAAAAACACCCTTTCAGGATATCACGACGGCAATCACGATCAACGCACAGCCTGTCACAGAGAGGAAAGACCGCCCGCATGGGAGGCCTAGGCCAGGTATGGGTTTGCGACACTGTGGTTCCGTGGCTCAGCACAGTCGCGAATGACTGAGAATCATTTTCTTTGCAAATATTCTTTTGTTTTACCGTAAGATTCTTGAGAGTTCAATGGTGCTTTGCACAAATTGGTAGTAACACTCCTCAGCTATTTTGTCGAGAAGATTTATTTCTCGAAACAACCACACGACCACACAACAGACACATGCACCGACCCGAAGGAGTTCAAAACCATTCAATACTATGGTGAGCTGGTATGTACTTTGGTTTCCACTTCCCCCGCATAACGTCTTATTTCAATACAATAGCCTTCGGGCAATGACCGCTGACCCACCCTCGTGGGTGATTGTCGAGCAAAAAACAAAAAGCAAAAAAAAAAAAAGGGAAAACCTTTATTCGGCTCACAAAAAGTAATTTTTCCATCATTCGGCTCACAAAAAAAAATTAATCCATCATTCTATCAAAGTTACTATAATTTTTCCTTCATTCGGCTCACAAAAGTTAATTTTTCCACCATTCTATAAATATTTTGCCAATTTTTCCATCATTCTATCAAAGTTTATTTTTCACTTTTTCGAAGAAATTTTTACGTTTGGAAAAAAAATTGGGTGGGATTTTTTGAGGAAAAACGGGGCAATTTTTTGCATTTTTCGAAAAATTTATATTTCCAGGGTCACAAATTACACACTGTTTGCTAAACATGCAAAGACAGGTCACTGGTGCCGAGTTTGACAGCTTGGATGACCTGAAGGAGACGGTAACGTGGCAGGCCCTCCTTCATCCTCCACATTTTTCCTTCCGCATCTCGAACCGCACAGGCACCCGAATGACCCTTGTGTGCATGGAGGGTGTGTGCGGTGAACGACGGTGATGGTTGTCGCATCACCCAGCACGACCCCGAGCACACCTGTACCTCTGACGATGTCAACAGCCCTGTTGCCAGCACAGGAATCGTCGACGCTGTCGCCTCCCGACCTGCGATAACGTGAGAAGTGTATCAAACTATGGTGCACATAGTGTGATTGCTGACATGCGTGACCTTCGCGCGAGTCACCTATAGTTTTTTTCCCTCCCACAACCTATAAAAACGGGCAAAAAATCCCACCCAAATTTTTTTCGCGAAGGTAAAAATTTCTTCGAAAAAGTGAAAAATAAACTTTGATAGAATGATTGGTGTGGCTGAAACCAGCAAATTTCACTGCTAAAGAACTGCTAACAAACTGCTAAATAATACCCTTTTTTTAGGGGTGGTGTATAAAAACATTTTTTTACCTTGGTTTTTCCACTCCCCCTGTTGGCGCGCCTCCACTCTTGCACACCCATGTGTGACCCCACCGTTGAACGCAATTGACTCGCTGAGTCAAAAGAACGCACAGAACGGGGCTGGAAAAAATCACGAAAAACGCGTTCCGTGCGCCTGCGGCGCCTACAAAGTAAGTTTTCCCCTGAGCATGCTGTGTATACTGTGTATACTGTGTATACTGTGTATACTGTGTATACTGTGTAGACTGCGGAAATTGACCAAAAACGAGAACTTGTCCATTTCGGCGAATTGACCCCACCACTGGCCGGACGGATTCCGGAAATGCAAATGCCGGCGTTAAAAAGCTCACCAACGAAAAAAAAAAATTTTTTTTCCAACACCCGTGGGGAAAAAAGTTTTTATACACCACCCCCCCAAAAATGCATGCTAACAAAGTGCTAACAAACTGCTAAATAATACCCTTTTTTTTGGGTTCAGCCACACCAATGATGGAAAAATTGGCAAAATATTGATAGAATGGTGGAAAAATTAACTTTTGTGAGCCGAATGAAGGAAAAATTATAGTAACTTTGATAGAATGATGGATTAATTTTTTTTTGTGAGCCGAATGATGGAAAAATTACTTTTTGTGAGCCGAATAAAGGTTTTCCCAAAATAAAAAAAAAATGAAAGCGGAGATTGCACAACTGTGGCAACGCAACCGAGGCAACTACACTACTCCAACAATTTCTCAAAAAAAATATTCTTAGTGAGGGACGGTAGTGAAGACTGTCTCGAATGGCGCCTACAACAGATTTTTCAAAATAACACTAAAAAAAACAACAACACCAACAGGACGCCGATATCCTGACAGACGCACTCAAAGATAAACACCTCAGGAGCATTCTTTAGAGAAATGACCTGTCCTAATAATGGGCCACCGCTGCCGTTCTTTATGTTCTCATGTAACTGTGAGACGTGTTCTGCGCTCGAACCTCATAATTTTTTTTTCATTTTTTGCACTCTTGTAGCCGCTATCCGTGATAGTAGTCTAAAATCAAATAATTTTTGCAATTTTTTTTGCTTTCCCACTCCAAATTTTTTTTGAAACAAAAAGAAATATACCGTAATTGTAAAAATGTTGGGCCGTAAAAATGTTGGGACAGCCCAAAAAAGGCTCGCTCGTCCCAACATTTTTACGGCCCAACATTTTTTGGGCTACTTTGGCTTGATCCTATTTGTCTTAAACCCCCCCTCTGCATAATATTAAATTAATAATACGAGTTATATTTAATAATACGAATATTATTTAATAATACGAAAATGGGTGCTTATATTTAATAATACGAGAACGCCCAGCCAAAATGCTTTTTTTCTTCGCGAAATAAAAAATACTCCCCGTCTTGGCTGGGGCTTCGTGCATGTTTTGTTCACAAACACAGGGGGAAAAGCAAATAAAAAATAAAAAATGCGCTATTTAATAATACGAATATCATACAATGCAACGAGGCCGAGTCGGCCTCGCCAAGGCCTGAAAATAAATACTCAGGCGTGCCTGAGGCGTACTCGGGATTAGTTACGTTTAAGTACGCCTCAGGCACGCCTGGGTATATTTATATTTCTTACCAGCATTTTGGTCAGGAACAAAAAAGTATTTCCCGTAAAAATATTTATTCTGGGCCGGAACAAAACTGGAACACCCCAAAAAAATCGTCGATTGTTCCAGTTTTGTTCCGTACCAGCATTGTTTTGGGGGGGGGTATCCGTGCCTTGTCAAAAAAAACGAGGAGTGCGACGAATTTTTTTTTGCCCAAAGATGCACTATGCACCTGGGTGGGGTGGGAATGGGGATAAAAATTCTACCCCAACAGAACTGTTCTGGGCCGGAACAAAACTGGAACACCCCCAAAAACCCCAAGTGTTCCAGTTTTGTTCCGGTCCAGTATACTTCTGTCTCAGAATAATTACAGCCCAGAATAAATATTTTTACGGTACCCCCAAATTTTGTGGTTTTCGATTCAGAGGTAGCAAAATCTTTCAAATGCGGGGTCGCAGGATGAAAAATGTGCCTCTGGGCCGAGCGAGTCGAAAAAATGAAAAGGGTTCGCTCAGCTTTGGTGCTGATGATATATATTTTGGTGGTACCTTCGGGTATTTCATTGATTCAGAATCATTGTAAACAAATCTCGGGGGTGCTTTTCGACTGGGTCCCTTCGGGGCCCAACTTGATGCAAGACGGAAGAGGCTCATACAAGGCTGGACCCTCTAACACTAGAGAGATCCCATCGAGATCCCAGAATTTTACACAGGCCTCCTTGATCCACAGACCACAGCTCTATTTTTAGTACAACTATGGGGCAGAGTCCGCGGAACACCCCCGTTCACCCCGTCCCGGACGGGGGTCAATTATTTTCCAAAAACCGACCCCCGTCCCAAACCCCCGTCCAGGGACGGGGGTTTTGGATTTTTTTTTGGGGGGGAGGAGGGGCCCATATTATGGGGAATTTTTTGAGATACCATCGAGCCGGACTCAATTGGTCAAACGTCGAAGGAAAAGGAAGCACGCAGCATGGCGAAAGGAAAAAAGTAGCGTACCGTGCGCCTGCGGCGCAAGCCTGCATCACACCATTCCCGTGACATTGTTTGCCTGTAAAAATGTACAATTTTAAGCGCATTTTTTTGAAATGTTGCGTACCGTGGCTTCGCTTGGAACCTTTGGGTGACATACCGCCGTTTCTTTTGTAAAAAAACTGAGGTTACTGATAATTCGTGCACCATGTGTGCCTGGTGCAAATATCAATAAAGTGCCGAACTCCGCCGTCGGATAACCGAGCAATTCTCACATTCCGCCGGAGGCCCCCAACTTGAGCTGGGGTGGGGACCCGGGCGCGCGAAGCGCGCCCGGGCTCGACCGAGTTTTGATCTTCTTCTTCCTGTGACTAGCTTGTCAGCGGACGGAGAAAGCTCGGGAGAGGTTTTTTTTTTTTTTGTTTTTTGGGCGGGACGGGGGTTGGAAGGGGGTGCATAATTAATTTTCGGGGGAGGTCCGCGGGCTCTGCTATGGGGTGACCAAAGGACTTTTTTATACTTTTTTATACCCGAGGTATGGCTCATCTTCTGCGAAGCCTCTTTTTAGGAGGCAGTTTACTGTAAGCAGTAACCATGATATTTTTCCACTAAAAATATCTTGCGCCGCAATTTTCTCAGCAGGACACCGAAAGTTGATTTCAGCACATTTCAGGGGACGGAGGAAATACATGGCATGCCTTAGAAACGTGGTGACCTGTGCATAATAATTTTACATATCAGCAGAAATATGAAACCGAGTATACTTTCCCCTGGTTTTTGGTACAAACTTAAAGCCACGCATTTTTTGCTAAAAAAATTGTCCGACCCCGGAATTTTTTCAGATCGCTCCGGAAATGCATCAGAGGCCCTTTTTGCGGGGGAAAAATACACACCAGGCGCCTGAAACGCAATTATACGTTGATATATACTCAGGCGTGCCTGAGGCGTACTTAAACGTAACTAATCCCGAGTACGCCTCAGGCACGCCTCAGTGACGCCTCAGGCACGCCTCAGATATATTTTCCAGATACGAGTATTTTCAGGCGTACCCGGCCTCGTTGCATTGTATGGAATATGTGAATAATATGACTTATATTGAATAATATGAGTTATATTGAACAATACGCGCTATATTTAATAATACGAGATAATTAATAATACGAGTAATTTAATATTATGCAGAGGGGGGGTTTAGCGTTTTTTTTTTTTTTTTTTTGAAAACTTTGACACGTGCCAGTGACGTTCAACCCGCCTACTCGCTAGGTAATCGTAAAAAAAAAAAAAAGGCTAAGACAAATCTTCCCTAACAAAATCTACGTAAAAATTCTCTAACGTAAATATGTTGGGCCGTAAAAATGTTGGGACGGGAATTTTTCGCCCAGCTGTCCCAACATTTTTACGGCCCAACATTTTTACGTTTCAACATTTTTACGTCCCAATATTTTTACAAT
This sequence comes from Rhynchopus sp. YZ270_cl-10, assembly GCA_964035575.1. Classification (NCBI taxonomy): domain Eukaryota; phylum Euglenozoa; class Diplonemea; order Diplonemida; family Diplonemidae; genus Rhynchopus; species Rhynchopus sp. YZ270_cl-10. The sequence goes on from OZ037863.1 coordinate 552,077, forward strand.
TACGGTAAACAAACAGCATATCCCCCTCTCATTACATACTATGGGTGTTCTAACGGATAACGTTATAGCAAAAAAATAACATTATTCCAAAAATAACACCCACAGTGTGACATTCATTATTCACTCTTTCTTTCATTGATTCGGTTCCTGCCGCTCAGTGAAAGATAGTATTCCAACAATTTATGAACGAAATAAAAAAGAAGAAAAAAGCGGGGGGGAAAAAATAAAGAAAAAAATAAAGAAAAAATGGTGGTGTTCATCCTCGGGTGTCTACACTAATACAACCAAGTTTTCAGAAAAAAGAAAAGGCCCCGCTCCGCTCTGTGGGCTGTTTTGTTGTTGTTGTATTCCCCTATGACATCTTCCTTCTCGTCTCTTCCCTTAAACCTTGCATTGTGTGTGGTCTTCTCCTTAAACCCATTATGACGAATAAGGCACCGCTGAGCCATTGTCTCGATATGGGTGAATCCGTAAACCACCCCCCCCTAAAAGGTAACCTTTTGAATTTTTTTCACATTAGATAACTTCCACTCGGACTTTTTGCTCGATTTTTGCTCCTTTGAACTCAGAATAACGTTTCTGAGGTCACAGGAGCAAAAATCGAGCAAAAAGTCCAAGTGGAAGATAGATGAATTAACGTTGAGAGGTAAAAAAGTGCCCTTTGAATTGGGTTTTGGCTGGGTTTCATTTTTGTGGAAAAACACAAAAAAAGGGTTAAAAACATCATAATTTACCCTCCTTTGCGGCAAATATGCCCCAAAAATGGTTTTTGGGTCTATTTCCACCTGTTTTTGACATGTTTGGCACTTTTTCTGGCGGTTTTTTGGTAAACTTGGGTAAAAAAACAGGTTTACCCACAAAACCCAGCCAAAACCCAATTCAAAGGGCACTTTTTTACCTCTCAACGTTAATTCATCTATCTTCCACTTGGACTTTTTGCTCGATTTTTGCTCCTGTGACCTCAGAAACGTTATTCTGAGTTCAAAGGAGCAAAAATCGAGCAAAAAGTCCGAGTGGAAGTTATTTCATTTCCACATAAGTACAAAAGGTTACCTTTTAGGGGGGGGGGGGGGGTTTACGGATTCACCCATATATTATTGTACTTTTTTTTTCTTTCATTTTTTTGCTTTTGTTGTTTTTGGTAAATATTGCGCTTCTGTGAAAAATGGGGTTCATTAAGTCAAAAAAAAACCCCCTTTTTAAACTTAGGTGGATGCGCAGAGAGGTACTTACATCTTTCAAGTGCTTTCTTTCTTTCGTTCCCCTCCCTTTTATTCCTTCCTTCAAAGATGTGTTTGAGTGTTGAAACCAAATATGGGTGCTTCCTCAGAGCGAGATATAGCCCATTGTGTGGTGCCCGAGGCCACTCATCTTACTAACTGTTTTCGTTTGTAGTGATGTGTGCGCACGAGAGGCACATTCATCTTTCAAGGGTTCTTTTGTTTTGTTTTTTTTTTTTCACGGGTTAGTTGTATTACCGACTACCTCGTGTCTATCAACATAAAATATTTGTTTTGTTTTCACCCCTCCCACCTCCCACCTCCTCCCTCCCCCACAGCTGAGAATAAGTCGGGTCCCCGGTCCCCGGTCCCTGGGTCCTGGTCCAGGTCCCGGTCCCAGTCCCAGTCCGGCTGAGAATAACCGGGGTCGGTCCCGGGTCCCCAAGTCTTATCCTCAGCTGTGCCTCCCCTGTCCTAGGTGTTTAAAAAAGCGTATCAGACACAACATTGATCACCCTCTTCTTTTGTTTGTTGCAAAGTGCCTGTGATTCGCTGTTTGTGTGGTGAGGCGTTTTGCACCTTCAACTTTTCTTTGCTTAAGTGTTGTTACCCTTTTTTTTTGTACTGTGTGGATGTATCAATGCAAAACAAAAACGATCATAAAGAAAGAGAAACAATCATACCTTTTTTTGCATTAAAAAACCCAAATGACACACAAACGCCCAACTAATTTGGTTCCTTTGGTAACGATCTCCTCCTTTTTATTTATTTTTTGCAAGAGTTTTTATCAAATCTTTTGTCTTTTTTTTTTAAAAGTGAACATTGTGTTGGTCATTTTTCACCTCCTTTTCAAGCATACAAAAAAAAAAAGGTATCAGTTACACAACGCAATAAGGGAGGGACTATTTTTTTTCTCTTTTCACAATTTCACTTTATTATTCAAATTAACGCTCCCCTTTTTTCCCATATTTTCTTTGAAAAGTTGAAAGGTTTTGTATGCACATGAGGCATATTCGTCGTTCAATTTTTTTCTCTTCTTTTTGTGTGCGCACCTGCCAGAAGAATTCATCCTAAACAGAGAGATTGTTTGCCTCTTTCTCTTTCCTCTTTGCTTAGCCTTCTCATCCCATCATCCCACAAGATTGCATAAGATCTTGCAAAGACTAATTAAATGATATTTTTCATCCCCTATAGTGTAGACTGCTTGCGTGGCAGCTACATTACTCCAACACATTGGGAAAGAACGTCTGTTTCACCTAAACGACCTCAAAACCACGGGGGTTTTTTTCTCTCTCCAAAACTGTGAAGATATGAAGATATGAAGATATGTCCAAAAAAGGGGTAAAAAGAAAGTTTGTCTAATATAAGACGCTCGCTCGCATAGATATCTTCATGAGAAAATGGGAAAATCCCAGATTTTTCCCCCGAATATTTGTTTTGGGTCATATCTTCACAGCGGAATCACGGTTCAGAATCATTTCAATCAAAAATAAACAAAACAACCAATAATGGCGCACATCCCTCCTACTCCTACCCCCCTCAATTTCTTTACTTTCTTTTTACAAAGAATTTAGAGCACCATTTTCCCCTTATTATTGTTTCCTCTCAAGCACAAATAAAAAAACGACCCTTTTTTATCTGCTTCTTCTTCTTCTGCGCGGATTGTCGAACCACTTCGTCTGAGAACACGGAGACGATCCACTCAAACACCTTAACTTTAAATTTTCTGTCTTCCAGCTCTGACCATGCACTCACATCCTGAGCGGCAAGCGTTGTTATGTGTAATCCGTGGTCATTTTCAGCACATTCAGCTCGAACTCATCGAACTGGTTTTGATCGAATCCTTGCCCAAAGCCGCATATACTGTCTCGTAACATCCTCAGCGAAGTGTCTGCGCTAGAGAGTGCAACTCTTGAGTGCAGGTCGGCAGAGCAGGTTAGTCTCATGTTGTATGGACCTTTGTTCGCTTCTGCTTTTCCCGCGAATGTGACAGCCATGGGCCACTGCCTGCATCGGCTACAGTGTCGAGGAATTCGCCTCTTTCCTTGAGGCCACAGTAATCGCTCCTTGCTCCGTCACACCTCAGAAGCTTCATTGTGTATCTCGTCATGGTAGCTTGTTTTGTATGCTATCCCTGTCACATTTTCCACTTGTGTCCACCATGTGGAAAAGTGGTCAGTTCCGCTCATGATGCCATCTCGGCACATCAAGCCCTGGGAGGAAGTCACGCATTTGCTCGCTGCGGCTGCGAGCACGCCCTGTCTCTTTATGGACATGCAGTCAATACTAAAAGCAGCATGAGCAACACCAAGCAACGACTTAGCTGTGTGTGTGTCGACTTGTCTGTTTGACTCGTTCTGTTTTGCAACTCGCTTTGGTATGAAGTCTCCTCGAGCATCGCAGTGTGTCGCGACGTTTGCCCCCTTCAGCATTTGTATTTGTGATGCGATGTCTTGCATCAATGTCGAGCCGGGCGTTGGTGAGTTCTGGACGCAGCCGCACCAGGACACACTTTTTTATGTGTCAAGTCGGGTCCAATGTCATCTTCAGTTTCCCGCAAAAGGCTGCCAGGCACAGTTTGTTAGAGCATTTTATTGGCAGAGACGGGCATTTCCCTCTCTTTACTTACCTTGAGCACAAGTCAAGGATTTTCTCGGAGAAGATTATTTATGCCTTACGTCCCCCCGGAGTCTGCCCATATTTCCCCCACCACCCCCCTTTTCCCCTCACCTGTTTTACGGAATACAGTCTTGTCCTCAGCCTTGATCATTCCCCCTTCTCCTTCTCCTTCTCCGCTACTGAAATACACTTCTTTCCCCCCCCAGAAAAACACAACACAAACTCAACCATGTGGGCCACACCTCATGGCATGGCCTTGAATGGGTATAGGCAGCAGCCGCGCCCGCCTAATAGCTCTGCCGCAGTTCCGAACTCACATCGACAGTCCTTGGGGCAGGAGACGCACGGCAGCCATGCGTCTCATCATCAGCAACCACACACTGCACGCCCATCGAGCACCAGGGTCAACACTGCGAAGGGCGGCACCGCACGCAGCACCCCTTCAGCGAAGCGGGCCTCCCAACAGCAGCAACACCAACAGCCCCCGACCACCCCGCTCACACCGGCCTCCGTTCTCAAAGGGTACTCCCACTTCCTCACAGACTACGAGCAGTCGGAGGTCTTCGACTACAACACAATCTATTTTCTTGGCGCAGGCGCGCAAAAGCTGAAAGGCTCCATCTCCTCCACACGCAACAACCACGGCTACGACGACGACAGGGGCGATTACTCTTACGTATTTCACGACCACATTTGCTATCGCTTTGAAATCATTTCTTTACTAGGAAAGGGATCATTTGGACAGGTCTTGAAGGTCTTCGACCATAAGGAAGGACGCCCGCTGGCACTCAAGATCATTAGGAACAAAAAGAGGTTTCATCACCAAGCGCTGATTGAGGTGAAGATCCTCGACCATCTTTCCGCAAACGACACAGAGGACCAGTACAACATCATCAAGATACAGGAGTACTTCTACTTCAGAAACCACCTCTGTATCACGTTTGAGCTGCTCTCGATCAACCTCTACGAGTTCATCAAGAACAACAACTTCCAAGGTGTCTCTCTTGGCCTCATCCGACGCTTCGCCATACAGCTCCTCACCACGCTAAAATACCTGCACCGCCAGAATATAATACACTGTGACCTCAAGCCTGAGAATATCCTTCTCAAGAGTCCAACGAAAAGTGGTATGTAAATATAAGTTGTCTTTTTGCATGTCATAAACGTAAAGGGTGGAAAATGGAGCTATTTGGTGTCGTTTGATGTAATTTTTCAAATTGCTGTGTTTTTTTTTGAGCTAATTAGTGTATAAATTATCACAAAAAACACCCACTATTAGGTATCAAAGTGATCGATTTTGGGTCTAGCTGCTTTGAAGATGAAAGGATGTATACATACATTCAGTCGCGGTTTTACCGCTCGCCGGAGGTGATATTGGGGATATCGTATGGCCGTCCGATTGACTCGTGGTCGTTTGGGTGCATTCTTGCGGAGTTGTACACAGGGCTGCCGCTGTTCCCTGGGGAGAACGAGATGGAGCAGCTGGCGTGCATCATGGAGGTGCTGGGGGTGCCGCCGAAGGGCGTCGTCGAGATGAGCTCACGGCGGCGGCAGTTCTTCGAGGACAACGGCTCACCTCGCATCGTTGCCAACTCGCGTGGCCGGAAGCGCCGCCCCGGCTCAAAGTGCCTGAGCTCAACCCTGCACTGCGCAGATGAGAAGTTCATCTCCTTCCTCGAAGGCTTCCTCCGCTGGGACCCACGCTCCCGCTTCACCCCCGAAGACGGCCTCCGCCACGAGTGGATTGCCGAAGCCTTCATCGGCGGGTCCATCCGTGCAACCACAGCAATGAGCGGCGGCAACAGCGGCACTGCAGCAGGGGGCGCAGGGGCAAGCACGCCCACAGGGCATAAGAAGCAGCCTGAGAGTGCGCACCGCAGTGGCAGCATCAAGCGGAAGAGGAAGGACCCAGCGTCGGCGAGTGGGGGCACCACGCATGCGGGTGGGCAAGGGGCGCAGCCGGCACCAACGCACAACGGCAGTAGTGGTGGTAGTGGTGTGCATGCAGGTGCGCACACAGGCACCGTGCACAGCAGCAGTGGTGCGCATGGTGTGTCGCACAGCAGCTCACATGCGCACAGCACACATGGGTCACACACCACGTATGCGCATCACAGCCACGTGCAGGCGACGCATGGGCATGTACATGGACATGGACAACATGCACAACATGCACAGCACGCACAGCAGCACACACAGCATGCACAGCACTCTCAACAGCACCCTCAGCATTCTCAGCACTCCCAGCACTCTCATACTCAGCACGTACAGCACACCCAGCATGCACAACACGCTCAGCACACTCAGCACGCCCAGCATACTCAGCACACTCATGCCGAAAAACACGACAAAGAAAAGGAACACGCCGAGCGGGACAAGCAAACCGAGAAAGAAAAAGAGGTGCGGGAACGCGAAAAGCAAAGCGAGAAGGAGAAGGACCGCGACGCCGAACGTGACAAGGAACGCGACAGAGATAAGCCCGACCACGAGCAGCCTGCCGAGGAACACAAGGACGGCCACACGGAGACATGCACGGGCAGCACGCTCGGCACGGCACCACAAACGGAGCAGCAGGTGTCGCCGAGACGCATACGCGTCGCAAGCAAAGAAGAGTCCGACGTCACACACACGCGCGAGCCACGAGAGGGCACTGTGGAGGAGGCAACCCCGTTGTCATCCTCTCGACCGGGCACACCGAAACATGCGTCCTCTGGCGCAGGCACGACTGCTTCGAACCCAGCAAACGCGAACCCCGCACCAGAGACCAGCGGTGCCAACGGTGTTGTCACAGGCGGCGGCTCTGCCATGGGCACAGTGCAGATGCCGCAAGGCCCCGTGCTTGTCAACCAACCCCAGCCACACGCAACGTTTGCCGCCGTTGCAGGGCCCGCAAGCATCAAGCACAACATGCTCCTGCCACCTATCGACGGGCTTTCTTCAGTAGGTATGCACACAGATGAAGCTGCCTTTTGCAAAGGCTTTTGCAAATAAGTTCAGACCAGAGTTCCTAATGTCGACTCTCTGCTCTTTGTGGTGTGCCTGAATAGCTTGGCCTTCGGGTGACATGAGTGGTCAGAACCTACCTTTTGGTGGGCGATTCTTGATACTAAAAATTAAAAAGGGAATAAAATGATGGCAAAGGCTACGGCAGCACCCTACATTAACAGATTGTCAAATAAAAATCCCAAAAAAGTGCCAAATAAACAACTAAACACCTACCAACGCCTACAGTGCAACCGAAGGCCCCACAAAGAGGCAACAAGTCTTTCAACGCAGAAATGGAGGCATTTTTGAACAAATACAACCGAGAATCATCTTAGAAGCTGACAGGCCTTCTAAGCACTAACAGATCTGTCCTACCAGTGCCTGCTCGTTTTTTTCTTCCCTGGCAAGGTCGTGTGTGTCATTTACACTTGTGTGTTTGTGTTTATTCCATGTGAAGTGTTCATTCCAACAAAGACTCACGTCTCCTGGAGAAGAAAGAAAACAAAAAAAGTAAAAAGGACAACTAAAAGAACTCCCTCATCAGCATCTCTTTACAGAGATGTCCCTTCCACCACTCTTCTTCCCCTCTGCTCCACCCCCTCCACTCCCCAGCCTCAAACACGGCGGCCTCGTCGTTTTTAGTTTGAGTTGATAAAAAAAATAGACCTTCCCTTCCCCTCCCCCACCACACAGCAAAAGGGAAGTCTCTGGACCTACCGTTCTGTGTGCGCAGCTGTGAGGCTTCTTTCAGTGTTCCAGTTTTTTTTTCTTTCAGTGCTGGGCACAGTGAAGGTGGCCTCAGGGTTATAGTGCAAACGTTGCTTCTCTTAGAGCAGCTTAGGTTGCATCTCCCCACTCCCATATGGTACAGTCCATAGACCCACCCCCCTAAAAGGTAACCTTTTGAATTTTTTGCACATTAGATAACTTCCACTCGGACTTTTTGCTCGATTTTTGCTCCTTTGAACTCAGAATAACGTTTCTGAGGTCACAGGAGCAAAAATCGAGTAAAAAGTCCGAGGAGAAGTTATCTAATGTGCAAAACATTCAAAAGGTTACCTTTTAGGGGGGTGGGTTTATGGACTGTACCATATTCAAAACATACTACTGTGTCAATAGCTATCTTCACCCACACAAGAAAAACGGGAAACGAAATAGGGGGAGAGTTTGTTAGTTGTACGCTACCATCCTGCTTAGGTTGCATCTCTCCGCTCCCATATTCAAAACAAAAAATAGTGGAGCACACTCTAGGGTGGCTACACTAATACAACCAAGTTTTCAAAAAATAAAAAGGAAAGTGGAGATTTGCACAACCGAGGCAACTACACTATCTCCAACAATTTATCAAAAAAAAAAAAGTAAATTAATCTTTTCTCCTCCCTGCGAATACAAAAGAGGGGATATTGTATTTAGCAAAACCATATCTTGTTTTTTTCCCCATGCTTCTTACTCAAATAACCTTCTCATTTTCTCCATTTTTCCGTCTCAAAAAGGGTACATACGGCGAGCGTCCATTCACCTTTTTTCGCTATTTTTTTTTCTCTTCTTACAGTGCCCTGCGCCCGCCGATGAACGGTGAGGCGTTTTGCACTTTTCAACTTCTCTCTTTTTTTTTTATATTTGACTTACTCTGATCCTTTCTAATCTCCTTCCCTCTCTTTTTAACCATAACGCAAAACAATATGATTCCCTTCCTCCCCTCTTTTGTCTCCTCACCACCCCATTCACTTTTTTCATTTGCCAATTTGTGTTTTTTTGGCACTTCCCTAGGTCCATCCATTTACACACGACATGGCAGAAGTTGTAGAAGATAATTCGACACTTGCAGTAGATGCATTCAAGACCCCTGAGGATGTACAAGAGGCATACCGGGCACGTTGTGCGTCTCATCGGGTCAAGGTCAACTCCATTGTAGGCACCTTGCCTCACGTAGGGGAGTTGGAGAAGTTGGATCTGAGCCACACCTTGGTTGGGGCGAAGGGGTTAAAACCTTTGGTAGAATTGGTACGGACCTGCCCAAGCCTGCATACGTTAAACCTCCGCTCCCAACAGCTCAACAGCGAAGCGGTTCAGGAGATGGCCGAAACCCTTCGCGGCCACCCAGGGCTCACCTTGCTGGACATCTCAGGCAACCACTGCCCGGTAGCTGGACCTACCTTAGTAGAATTGGTGAAGAGCGCACCCAAGCTTATCACCTTACACTGCACAGACTGTGAAATCCGCCCCCTCTTTGGGAAGCTCATTACCCTACAACTCAACAAAAACAGAGAACTGCAGGGGATCGAAGCGGCGTTAGACGCCAATGAAGAAGAAGCTAGCGGCCCTATCGAGGTGACCACAACAGAGAAGGAGACGGAGAAGGAGACACCCCCGCCACCAAAGAGCCCGGTGTCGAATACACTCACGCCGCGGACATTAAAGAAAGGATCGTTTTCACAGTCGTTCACCTTTGGAAATGGGGCAGAAGAGAAGGAGGTTGTGCTAGGGTCAGGTGTGGAGCGTGCAGAACGCCGTAGAATGACTGTGTTCTCCGAGAGGTATACTGATGAAGAGATCGATTCGTATACTCCGCCTGTGTATGAGAAGTCTGCGGAAGCATTGAATTTCTTGGCTGCAACAATGGAGCACATTCATTTGTACAGTCACCTCGATGACCGGGAGATTCTGCTTGCAGCGCAGGCGATGAAAGAGGAGGTTCACTCCATGGGAGCAACGTTGCGGACACAAGGTGACGACGGCAGTGGTATCATAGCTATCCTCTACACAGGGTCTCTTGAGTCGATCAGCGATGCAGCGACAACAGACCTCCGGCGCGGAGACAGTTTCGGCGAAGTGCAGCTCCTCCACAGCGAAAAGGAGCCCAGTACAATCACGGTGACGTCGACAGAAGCAGTCGTCTTTATCATGCCTAGAGAGGTTTACAAAAGAATTGTTGCGCATGTATGTAAGATTTTGTTTGAAATTTCTCTTTTTTTTTCCAAAACGTAGTTTTATTGAGGGTCTAACAGTGATTGTCGCTGACGTTAGGGAAATCAAAAGGGTAAAGGGGTAAGGGGGTGAGGCTATGCTATATTCTAACAAATTATTGCAAAAGCGAACTGTAGGTCAGTGCAATGTCGAGGCGTGTGGGCTGTGTGGTCATATGTTGGCAAAATTTTATTGTAAAAAATACAAAACTACACAGGCCAGCAAACGCAAGCGCGAAACGTACGGTGCGTTCCTCCTGACAGTAGGGTTCCTTGCCAACATGAAGCGTTCCCACATCCTGCAGCTTGCAGACATGCTCAAAGCAGTTAAGTATGCGACAACCTTTCCCCCCACCCTACCAATTTCATAATTTTCCCCCACACCCCACTTTCCCACCATGGGCCAGCTCTTATGCTGACACACACTAGAGAACCCTCCCCACATTTTCTATTTTATACCTTCTTTTCGTCAGAAAAAGAATGAAGATGAAACAATATTTTTCCCTTTCATTGAGTCAGAACCTACCCCCTCGGATGCAATTTTGTATACCCAATTACCCACATATTTCCCCCCCTTTCACACCTCTCCTCTCCTCACAGAGTTAAGAAAGGCGAGGTGATCATCAGCTACGGCGACCCAGGACAGTGGTTCTATTTGATTCTTGAGGGTGACGTTGAGGTGATTGGACGGGACGCTGATGGGGCCAACGTTAACGTCTGTACCTTCAAGGCTGGGGACTGCATCGGCGAGCTGGAGTTTATAAACAACCACAACTGCGTGGCAGATGTGAAGGCGACGAGCGATGTGCGGATGGCGAAGCTGAACCGGAAGCACTTCGAGATGTTCATGGGACCCGTCATGGAGATCCTGCGCAACAATGCGCAGGACAACCCACAGTACGAACACTACCGGACCCTCATGAAGGAGAAGGAGGTACGTGCCGCACAGCCACCAGAAGAAGACGAGGAGGAGGCATTTGGCGTCTTCCCTACCGACGCACCCACGGACACACCGGAACTACCCCCGCTCCCCTCACGAAACTGCTCTGAAGACCAATCTGGACGCGGCCGTCGTGGTACCATCAGTGCAGAAGTCATTTCCGATACAGAGCTAAGTGCCTTCCAATGCCGGACAATCGACAAGCCAGCAGAGGTGACGGCCCTCATCGTGACCGTGCTGGAACGGCTTCCGCTCTTCTGCCACCTCGAGGACTTTGAGGTGTCGCAGCTCGCAGGGGCCATGCAGGAAATGAAGTTCGCAAAAGACGAAGTGATCATCGAGGCAGGGCAGGAAGGGGATATGTTCCACCTCCTCTTCAAAGGCGAGGTAACAGGAGAAGACGCAACGCAGATGCAGATAGAGTACAAACCAGGCCAGTTCTTCGGTGAAGTGGTCCTCATGTACTCCCAGCCGCAGACAATGACGTTTACGGGTATGAGTTTTTGACAGGGCTCAGGCGTAGATAGGCCCTTTTTCGGGGGTTTTCGGGTCCGTATACACAGTTTCCCCCCTTTTTTTTGTGGTGGTTTTGTGCGCTGGGGTTTCCAGATTAAATTATGATTTTTACCTTACGTTTACCCATTTCTACCTTTACGTCGTCTGCTGTTCTCCACACGTGGGACATTCCCGCTTCTGCTAGTCAAAGTGCGCTTGCACAAGTTGGTCACATCTCACAGCCCTCTTTTGGGCGGTCGAGGACGAAAACATCGATGTCCTCAAGGGGGTGCGTTTGGTGCCGCAGTTGCACACATGCGGGAGAGATACTTTCCCTTCGGTGAGGAGCATGGAGGTGCCCGTCATGCTGCAGAAGAGAGAGCGCACTTGATGGGGGGTGGCGATGGCGGTACACAACTGCTTCATCCACGATAAAGAGATGCACACAACTCCGTCAGCGAAGTGCCTCAAGGACAACTCGTGTGTCACGTGCACACTAGTAGTACCGTACTGGCTGGTTTTTCTGAGAAGAGACCCCCCTGCCGAAACAGTTCTCATTTTTCCCTGTTCGCCACGTCGACGAGACCGAAGAAAGCGGGGTGGCGACTTTTTTTGTTCATCATGGCTTGGTACCGCACTCCCCCGGGCAGAGTACGATTTTTTTTTTCAAAAATTACGAAGATTGGTGTGGCTGAATGAGGGGACGCAAAAAAGTACGAATCAGCCCTCGAAATTTGGTGTGAGGTGAAAAAAAAAAGTGCGCAGAATCCCCCAGCCACACCAACAATGCTTATCTGAATAGCAACTCTCATCAACAAGCTTTATGTTGCATCTAAAAAATTTTCTTCTCTTCACAGCAACCTCACACGAGGTGTCGACGTACACCCTGGACAGAACGACATACAAAGCGATCATGCAGATATCATCCATGAAGAAGCGGCAAATGTACGGCGACTTCCTGAAGAAGGTCCGCTTCCTGAAGAGCTGCGATGCAGGTGAGCTTCTGCAGCTTGCAGACGCACTAAAGCCTTGTTCCTACCGAGCGGGCGAACGGCTTATCCAGTTTGGCGATGAAGGAACCTGGTTTTACATTATCGTAGACGGAACGGTCGTGGTGCAAGGGCGTGACCAGGCGCTTCAGGTCACCTCGGTCTGTGAATTTACTGTTGGCGACTGTGTTGGTGAATTGGAGTTCATCAATAACCACAAATGCGTTGCAGATGTGCAGGCAAAGACGAATGTCCGTGCTGCCAAAATGCATCGCCACCACTTCGAAATGTGCATGGGTCCCATTCTCAACGTGCTCCGCCGTCAAGCTGATACCAATGAGGAATATCAGTACTATAGGGAAGCCCTGGCCGGACAGCAAGCCCCCGTAGAAGAAAGTGTGCAGGGCAAAGCCACAGAAGCAAAACCCGCAACAACGCCAGAAGTCAGCGCATGAATTTGGTCAAAAAAGAGGGGAAAAAAAAAAGCGGAGATTGCACAACTGTGGCAATACAACCGAGGCAACTACACTACTCCAAGAATTTATCAAAAAAAAAGAAAAAACAGTGAAGACTGTCTATAGGGCAGCTAACAGATTACAGCGTGTTTTTTTTTTTTTTTGGAGGTGGTGCTGGGGGATCGATCACCCCCCTCACATTTTCCCAGATGTTCAAATTGGGGGTGAGGGGGTGATTCGGGGGGTTTTTTTTTGGATGGGTGTCGCATATGATGCTGTTTCCGTGGATACACATGAAAAGGAGTTCCGAATTACAGTGGTTAAAGAAAGTTCCGCCTAAGAAAAGTGCCCGCCTAAGAAAAGTTCCGCCTAAAGTAATTTCCGCCATCGATTTCAATTCCGCCATTAGTTTAGGCGTAAACTTTCTTTAACCACTGTACCAAAACAAATGTGAAATGCTATCTATTACCCCCCTTCCTTAAAACTCAGTTTAACAAAGTGAAACCGAAAGTTTTCAATAATAATTAGTCGCGTTTTGTTTTATTTTTTGTCGTTAACTTAGAGCTGATCCCTGCTCTAATGATGTCTGTTGTGAAGGAAAATTGTATTTCAAGTCAACCTTTTCTTCTTCTGACACACACCACTTTGTGAGCGGAAAGCAGTGGGCTTGATTGTGTGTTGCTTTCGCCGTGCTTTCACACTTCTCGTATTGCTCCAATAACCCCTTCCTCTCTCCCCTAGGCATACCTCGAAGGCGAATACGTATTCGCCTTCGGGGTACACGACGTTGAAGTAAATTACTTTACTTGTGGTTTTCCATGTAATTTTACTTGTGAAAATAGTTTACTTGTGGCAAACGTAAAAACGTAAAGGGGGGGGAGGGATAATTGTAGTGGGGGATAACTGTAGAATGGCGGATAAAATAAAAAATATCGCCAGTTTTTTCTTCTCAAAAAATGGGGGATAGTTGTAGTGGGGGATAAAAAAAAATATCTCTCTTTTTTCCCACCTGAATATCCCCATCCCCAAGGAAAATCCACACCAAAAACGCGGTGTGGGAAGTGGGGGATAACTGTAGTGGGGGATAAAATAAAATAAAATAAAATGGGGGAGAAAAAACGGGGGATAATTGTTTTATCCCCCACCCCCCTTTAAGCGTACAGCTTAAACACAAGTAAAAAAAATGACATGGAAAACCACAAGTAAAGTAATTTACTTCAACGTCGTGTATGCGGCCTCCCCGGCCCTCCCCCCCGCTTTCTCTTGTTTACGTTATGCATCCTGATTCCTATCTGACGCAGCAACGTGTTTAGCCTCGAATCCATCTTGCTTAACAGCAACATTAAGGAAGCCACCACCACCCCTCTTTCTCCAACCCTCATTCTAACTTGACCTCATTTACAAAACCTTCCATCCGTTCTGTCCTTTTTTTAGTAACAGTTTCAAAAAAAAAGATTTTCCCACCATTTTTTCTGATAGACAATATTACCCATCCCAAACCCCCTCCCCACACTACAGGAAACAACCGGGGAAGGGTTGACGGTGTGTTGTGTATATTTCTTTTTCTCTCCTTAACCCCCAGCCGGAGGGGGGGAGTACAAGGGGGTTCTTTCCCTCCCCCTTCCTCCCCTCCCTTCCTCCCTCCTTTTCTTTTCTGCCTCCTCCATTCTTCCATTCCATTCCTCATTGATCCGACGTTACAATGAAATCGATTGACATGAATGACGTGGCACCATATAAAGGGCAGTTCATTGTAGGGACACAGCAGAATACAAAGGTGTATGTTAAGCAGAGCTGTCAGAGGATAACCTCGAAGAATAAGCCTGTGGTGAAGGATTTGATTCTGACACGGCTCTTCCTGATCCTCAACAACGAGGACAGCACGGCCAACCGTGTCATGCGTGTAAACGAGCTCGGTTGCATCTTCCTGCAACGTGACCAAGCCTCCCCAGAAAACAGCACGGTGATAGTCCTCAAGATGGATTGTGAATGGGAACGTTCCCTAGGGCAAGAGCCCCTCTGGCGCCTCCGCATCCACAAACCCTTGCAGCAGGTGCTCGAAGAAATTGTGTGGAAGATATGGAGGATATGGAAAACATTTCATGGTATGCCAGAGGGCGCAACCTTGGGTCTTCCAGGAAGGCCTCGCGCTAACTTTTTTGGGGGAAAAAAAAGTTCTGAACAATCTGTTTTGGGGCCAAAAAAAAAAAAAAAAAACACCCAACTTTTCTCTCGCACACCCGCAATTTTATTTTGACAATATTCCCGAAAAACTCAACACTTCTCACCCTCCCTCTCTCTCTCCCTCTCTCTTCTTCCAACACACCACAAAACAGGCCCCGACCGGAAGTTCATTGTACAGGAATTAAAACGCCCCGGGGTTGCTGCGGAGCTCGAACCGCAGTTCGGCACTTTCAAGAAGAACCCCACAAGCTACAAGGCCCCGAGCGAGAAGCTGGAACAGTGGAAGATCAACGGCCCGCCCCCAGTGTACAAACCACCACCCCCGATCAAGAGCGTCAGCCCACCACCTACCCCTGAGGCCCCGCCGAAGGAGGACCCTCCACCACTACCGCCGCCTCCACCACCCGTGGAGGAATACTCAGAGTCGGAGGAGGAGGTACACAAAACAAAACAACGTTCTTGTGCACATCTTTGTATGTGCTCAAGAACTTTGTTGTCAGACCCGTCTTGCCGCCACATCCTTGTAGGGAGTTGTGCTGTCTGTATACAACTTTGGGATACTCATGTTCAGGGCATGGCTCTAAGTGAGGAGAACTCGGCAAGAGCCCGAGTTGGCTTGCCGAGTTGGTAAGTTAGCTCGGCAAACAGCCCAAAAATCACATTTTTAAAAAATCAATTTTGGTTTTTTTTTTTCCCTTGGGAAATTTTCCGTGTACTTAGCGAAATTTTCAAAAAACTCAAAGGGCTACGGGCGGCTCCGCTTCGCTACGCTATCGCCCTGCGCCCTTTGGCGCCCAGCCACGAAAAATTTTCCCACGGAAAAAGTAACGCGCTCCGTACTTAAATCCGCAAAATTTCTGGCTTTATTTGCATTTTTGGTGCCGCCACACGGTGGAGTCCACCCGGGGGGGGGGGGTTACTCTTTGGGGGAGACTTAAAGGGGGACTCAAAGAGTCCCCCTAGGCATACCTAGAAAGCGAAGGGATTTTTTTTTTGATTTTTTCCCCGGGTTTCATCGTTGGTGACGCTTTTAAACATCGGTATTTGCATTTCCGGAATCCGTCCGGCCAGATAGAATATCACGTTTTCCGTTTTCTTTTCAGCTGATTTTCCTTTTCTAGTGCTTGTCGACCAGTGGTTGTATCTCGGTAACTGATCATTATTTGAATTCACCACGACTCTTTGGTCCCTATACATGTTGGTTCTCGGACCTCGTACTTTTTAGGGCTACATGATTTATGTATTACTTGTATGTAGTTATGTATTTTCCAAGTGGATCCGACTACCCGATGTTTTACATCATTTTCTTTTACTTTTAATCCTACATTTTAGCGAAAAACACCCCCACCCTCCCCAATACAGAAATCTGTTTTTGTCCCCAGACTGCCCCCTGTTTTGGATACGGAGTGCCTTTTGTTTTAAATAAAAAGTAATTTATTGCTTTTATCTATTCAAAAAAAATATTTATTTATCAAAAAACCCCCAGTAACTTAAAGCTGATCCCTGCTCTAATGATGTCTGTTGTGAAGGAAAATTGTATTTCAAGTCAACCTTTTCTTCTTCTGACACACACCACTTTGTGAGCGGAAAGCAGTGGGCTTGATTGTGTGTTGATTTCGCCGTGCTTTCACACTTCTCGTATTGCTCCAATAACCCCTTCCTCTCTCCCCTAGGCATACCTCGAAGGCGAATACGTATTCGCCTTCGGGGTACACGACGTTGAAGTAAATTACTTTACTTGTGGTTTTACATGTCATTTTTTTTTACTTGCGTTTAAGCTGGATGCTTACGTTTTTACGTGTGCCACAAGTAAACTATTTTTACAAGTAAAATGACATGGAAAACCACAAGTAAAGTAATTTACTTCAACGTCGTGTATGCGGCCTCCCTGGCCCTCCCCCCGCTTTCTCTTGTGTACGTTATGCATCCTGATTCCTATCTGACGCAGCAACGTGTTTAGCCTCGAATCCATCTTGCTTAACAGCAACATTAAGGAAGCCACCACCCCTCTTTCTCCAACCCTCATTCTAACTTGACCTCATTTACAAAACCTTCCATCCGTTTTGTCCTTTTTTTTTCTCTTAGTAACCATAGCTTCAGTGTTTTTTCTAGGATTCGGGGTTTTTGGCTGACGGGGGGGCATAGGGCAAAAAAGTGCACATTTTTTTTTCTCGCGGTCGACCATGCAACAGGGGATTATTTTGGTTTTGTGGGTTTTCGTTTAAACTCGGCCGAGCCCGGGCGCACTTCGCACGCCCGGATCCCCACCCCAGCTCGGTTGTCCAACTGCGGAGTTCGGCACTTCGTTGATATTTGCACCAGTCAGTAACCCCAGTACATTTACAAAAGAAACTGCGTTTCTTTTATCGAACAGATTTTATTCTCCGCCCCGTACCCAAAACGTAAACACCACTTCGAATCAAAAAAAATATTTTCTTTTCTTTTTTCTTCCACACGAGCTTGGTTTTTGTGTTTCATTAATTTTTATCAAAAAGCTTTCCCTCCCTCCACTCCCTGCTTTTTTCTTCATAAAGTTGTGCCTTATTGGCTTGATTGCTTGATTCGCTCTTTCTCTGTGCTGCTCGCGCATTGTCTGTTTTCCCTTGCGTTGCATGTTTTTTCATGTTTTTTCTCTCTGTTGCTACTGGCACACTGTTTGTTTCTTCCTGTTGCACGAAAGCGGATGAGCAAATACTGGGTAACCCTGCCTGAGCAGAGTTCTTGATGATCCCGGGTGATTCCAGGGTAGAGTTCTTGTGGCTTCTCGCATGGGTTGGTTCTGCTTGCGTAGAGATCTTGTTGATCCCGGGTGATAAAGAGACTGAGTGCCGTATGGGCTCGTCTTTCCAGGGTTAGAGTTCTCGATGCCACTTGTAGATCCCGGGTGATAGGAGACTGAGCTCCAGGTGGGCTTGTCTCTCCAGGGGTAGAGCTCTGTGGTCTCTTGCATTACTGTGTATTTATGCTCGGATGTTTTTTGTGTCTAATTGCTTATCTCTTTTCTTTCCTGTTACATGAATGCGGATGAGTGTATACTGGGTATCCCTGCTTGAGCAGAGTTCTTGATGATCCCGGGTGATTCCAGGGTTAGAGTTCTTGTGGCTTCTCGCATGGGTATCTCTTCTGCTGCCTGAAGACACATGATTTTGTACCTGTAGTGCTTGACGTAAGATTTACTGTTGATCTGGCCCGTCCTGGGAAATGATCTTGTGGTCGGTACTGAATGCTGAAATGCGTTGTCCTGTGTCTTTTTCTTACGATATTTTTGCCACCTCGATGTGGCGTTTCTTATGAGGTTTCTCTGATCCCTCCCTTGGGAGCATGCATACATGCTTCTTTTTGCTCTGTCAGTACACAGCCAACCGGCGTGCTGCTCTTCTTACGTTTCTCTTGTCTTTGGTCATATATCAGTGGTATATGCAAACGTCTCAAATTTAAAACCCCTGTTGCCTGTGTTGTCATCTCTTCCTAGTTTCGACGCGAAACGTTTCCCCATGTATTGCACGGGAAACAATATATCAGCCATTCCATGAAAAACCGTATACAAAACCCCTGTTATTGGTAAAAATACTATAGACAACTTCTACTCCACTAATCTTTTCGATTTTTTTTTTATTTGAAAGCGCCGAGCTCGGATATTCACACTAGCGCATTTTCGACAACAAAAAAATACTATATATTTCCGGAAACGATGTCGTCCGTGGCCACATAATTTTAACAGGGCCCCAGGTCCCCAAAAAAAATATTTTTTCTCTTTTTTTGGAAGATCGGGTGCGAAATCTTTCAATTCCGGGGTCGGACGATTTTTTTTGTGCATCTGTCGATGTCTATTATTTTTTGGGCAGTTCTTAGGCGGAAGGTCCCTACTAGGAAGTGCCTTATGGTGCCCCTTTTACAGAGGAATTCCTCTATATTTTAAGGCCACGCTTTCGTCAAAAAATAAATTGCCCAAGCACGCGTTTGAAAGATGCATTGCAATATCTTGCAATTCCGGGGTCGTACGACCAACGGGTAGACGCAGAAGGCGACCAGGGTACTACCGTATACTAGCGGCGAACACCCCATTTTCCAAGGTAATTTACCCTGCTATTTATAGCTATAGTGCAAAATTACCCATGGTAAAAAAAGTAGACAACTTCTACTCCACTAATCTTCTCGATTTTTTTTTTAATGAAAAGCGCCGAGCTCGGAAATTCAGACTAGCGGGGTTTTGGGGGGTTTTTGTGACTGCGAAATTGTTGAGATCACTGGGAGAGCCGGACCCCAAAGCTCTCCCACACATCCTCGGATGGGATTTTTTTTTATTTTTTTTTGAAAAAAATATTCTCAGATCCGGGGAGTCAAAATGAATCAAATGCGGGGTCGGACGATAAAAAATTTGCATCTGGGTTCTCTGAGTGACTTTTTTTTGCAAAAGTATACGGAATTTCATGGAATGGCTGATATATGACAAACAGGTGCAGGGTGGTTCCGTGCATATCATAGAACCCGGCACCTTGTCTGTCTTCCAAAAACCAAAAACGTTGTGTGTGAAGTTTTGAAGGAAGGAAAAATAAAATGCGCGTTTTTTTTTTTTTTTTTTTAAATGTGCGCGTTTTCCGATTTTGGATTTTGGATTTTGGATTTTGGATTTTGGATTTGCGCGTTTTCGCGTTTTCGCGTTTTCGTTTTTCGAACGCGCGTTCGAAAGCTATAAGTAACAGTTTCAAAAAAGATTTTCCCACCATTTTTTCTGATAGACAATATTACCCATCCCAAACCCCCTCCCCACACTACAGGAAACAACCGGGGAAGGGTTGACGGTGTGTTGTGTATATTTCTTTTTCTCTCCTTAACCCCCAGCCGGAGGGGGGAGTACAAGGGGGTTCTTTCCCTCCCCCTCCTCCCCTCCCTTCCTCCCTCCTTTTCTTTTCTGCCTCCTCCATTCCTCCATTCCATTCCTCATTGATCCGACGTTACAATGAAATCGATTGACATGAATGACGTGGCACCATATAAAGGGCAGTTCATTGTAGGGACACAGCAGAATACAAAGGTGTATGTTAAGCAGAGCTGTCAGAGGATAACCTCGAAGAATAAGCCTGTAGTGAAGGATTTGATTCTGACACGGCTCTTCCTGATCCTCAACAACGAGGACAGCACGGCCAACCGTGTCATGCGTGTAAACGAGCTCGGCAGCATCTTCCTGCAACGTGACCAAGCCTCCCCAACAAACAGCACGGTGATAGTCCTCAAGATGGATCAAGAATGGGAACGTTCCCTAGGGCAAGAGCCCCTCTGGCGCCTCCGCATCCAAAAACCCTTTCAGCAGGTGCTCGAAGAAATTGTGTGGAAGATATGGAGGATATGGAAAATGTTTCATGGTATGCAAGAGGGCGCAACCCTTGGGTCTTCCAGGAAAGGGCTTCGCGCTAACTTTTTTTGGGGGAAAAAAAAGTTCTGAACAATGTGTTTCGGGGCCAAACACCCAACTATTTTTTTTTCTCTCTCTCTCAAACCCGCGAATTTTATGACAATATTCCCGAAAACCCTAGAATATTCTCTCAACTCTCTCCCCCTCTCCCTCTCTCTTCTTCCAACACACCACAAAACAGGCCCCGACCGGAAGTTCATTGTACAGGAATTAGAACGCCCCGGGGTTGCTGCGGAGCTCGAACCGCAGTTCGGCTCTTTCAAGAAGAACCCCACAAGCTACAAGGCCCCGAGCGAGAAGCTGGAACAGTGGAAGATCAACGGCCCGCCCCCAGTGTACAAACCACCACCCCCGATCAAGAGCGTCAGCCCACCACCTACCCCTGAGGCCCCGCCGAAGGAGGACCCTCCACCACTACCGCCACCTCCACCACCCGTGGAGGAATACTCAGAGTCGGAGGAGGAGGTTGAGTCCGAATATGAAGAACCACAGTACATTCCTGTCATTGAGCATGTTCCTCCTGTGCCTGAGTACATCCCGCCTCCCCCGCAAGAACCGAGAATGTTGATGCCCGCTGATATGATAGACGCATTGCGCCAGCCTGCACCCATCGTACGCCGTAGAAAGAAGCATCCGAACCTCCCCGGTGCCCCTGCTGCCTCAAAGCCAGTCCAAAACGTCTTCCTCCACCTCTACATGCATCGTCCTGAGTACGGAGGGTACTCCAACATGGAGGTTGACAACCAGCTCCCCAGCTCCTCACCTCTCGCCTTCAACGCTCATCCCGCAATACGGCAGACAGCTCTTCCAGTAAGTGGCGATCGTATGTCATACGGTCGGTACTGAATATACAGAGTGGAGAGAGAGGGAATGCTGGGTCTTATTGTACTCTTTGATTGCTTTTTGAGGGAGAAGGTGATTGATGAAAAAAAGGGGGAGGGAAGTATTGGATGGAGGGTTTCCTCTTCAATGCAACGGAGTTAAAACTGTTTTCAAAAAAAAAAAAACTCCCCTGGAGAATTCTGTGTATTTTTTGGGTGGGCCCCAGGGAGGGGTTTGGGATTTTTTTTCCTCTTTTTTTGTAATTCCTCATATATAGACGGAACCATTCCTCAAAAAGGAAATAATGTATGTGTATCTGAAATCTATTGTGGTTGTGGTTCCTGTCTGATATTAGCCCCCTTCTGCTCATCATGGTTGAATACTAAGAGCGGGGGCGTGTTGATTGTTGTATTGTGCATTTCTGATGTATTTCTTTGAAGGGTAGCTCACAGTATGAGAACGCTTACCGTACCTCTCTAAAAAGGTTGAACCGGGAAAAAAAGTTTTTGAGAAATTTTTTTGGGCCGAATTAAGATTCCCAGTACTAAGTAGTATACACTGTAGTGTACACTGTAGTGTACACTGTAGTACAGTCCAACATTTTTTTTATAGAAACGGTATCGTGTATTGTATTTTATTTTATTTTTGAAAATATGACAAAATGGAGCTTGTGTTGTGCTCTTCATTTTGATATTTCCTTCCCAAAAAAAGCATATCCGTTTTCTGTCCCCTTCATTTTTTGTTGTGTTTTGCTTCTCTTTTTTGTCAGACAAAAAAGAAAATAGGAGGAAAAAAGACAGCGCACACGAAAAATAAAGGATGCAGTACAATACGACTGCATCTTGTTGTTAAAGTTTTCTAAAAAAAAAGACAAAAAAAAAAAAAAAAGAAAAAAACATAGATCCGCCATTCTTTTGGCACAATTGTGTGTATACGTGTACCCTTTTCTCATACAAGAAAAATGTGTGTGTGTGTGTCCTCCCTATGAAGAGCACCCATATTTTTTATTTTTATTTTTCCTGTTCTTTCTCTTTCACTAGAAACCCTTTATCACATTTCTCAAAATTTAACAAAAAAAACAAAAAACAAAAAACAAAAAAACAATAGTGGAGTTCATCTTCGGGTGTCTACACTAAAACAACCAAGTTTTCAAAAAACAAAAATGAAAAGAATTGACCATATCCGATGATTCACCCATTCACTGTCTTTGCTCTTTTACTTTTCATTTGATCAAAGAAAAGGGAAGCACATCCTCGGGTGTTTGTACACTGGTAGCCAGTGCGTGATCAACGATGTCACAAGACTAATTGACAGCGGAGCTTGCACAGGTGGCAACTACACTATTCCTACAATTTTTTCACAAGAAGAAAAAAAGCTTTCGATCACTTGCCTTCTTTTCTTTATACTGTGCGATATCGATTGTGATCAAGGCTAAAGGTGACTAAGCACGAGGGGCTTAGAGTCATCTATATACCAATAATTTTTTTCTTTCATTACCTTTTTTTGCATATCAGATGTAAAACCACGAAATGGATGTAGGACTGCACGGGGTCCACCCCCGATACACCGGTCAGGTACACTGCCACGTGCGGGATGTTGTGTTTCAAGTCAACCCCCTTTTTTTTTTTGACAGGGTATGAATTATTACAACCTGCACACACCAACAAAATAAGGGTTTATTTTTGTTGATCCCTATACCCCTATACCTGCACATCCAGAACATCTAGAACAACACATGGCAGTAATACCTTTAGTTCTTTATTCAAATACTCCTCCTTTTTTGGGCCAAGCTGTATCTCTTTTTTTTTTGCTCAAAAAAACACCTATTTTTTTAAAAAAAAGATGTGCACTTTGTGAACGCACATCCATCTTTTTCAAATCACTTCTTTTCCTCGAAAACTAACGAACAAAACCACCTCCGTCTCCACCCACACTATATTTTTTTTTGTACACTGGTCACGAGAGGGCATTGTATTTCAAGTCAACTTTTTTCATTGCCTCGGAAAACCACTGTACCTTTTTTTTTAAAACTCCTGCTAACATTTTTGTTGATCCCTCTTCCTATGCTATCAATTTATTGAGTGCATATATGTTGAAATACTCCTGCTGTTCAAAAAACTTTTTCCAGGCAACTGTGATAATATATTACTGTACTTTTCACTCCCCCTCCCCCTCCCCCTCCCCCTCCCCTCCCCCTCCCCCCAGCTTATTACTCTTAACCTTCCTTCGCTCCCCCATCACTCCCCTCGACACCTCTTCTCCTCCCAACCAGACTCCCCCCACCAAACAAAACACCCCCTCTCACATACACTCTTTTGTGGTTCATCTCTGGCCACGTTGTGGGTCACCCACACACCCCACACCCCACCTCTACCCTCTAAAATCCCCCCCCCCCACAATTTTGTTTCTCTTTTCAGAGAAGCTCTGTCTGCGATTTTTTTCTTCCCCCCCTCCCCTTTTTTATTTCTGTCTCAATTGCAGAATGGGTTGCGGGTCCAGCTCCACCGCAGCCGCTCCCGAAGAGAAGAACGCAAAAAGCTCCGAAAGATACAAAGAGAACAATGGAAAGACAGTGGTGGTCGCACAGGACGCTTCACCTAACAATACCCCATCCGCTTCAACCCAAGATTTGTTTGGTCTAGATACGAAAGACATCACAAAATACAAGAAACGCAAACTAGGTAAATCAAAAAGCAAAAAAGGCGATATCGACAGGGTTTTCAACATTGTATCACATTGCGGGGAGTGTACTGGCCATTCTATGACGATGGCGATGGCATTATCCAAACGCACGCTACGCCTTCCTCTTTCTAATAGTGACGCTGAGCAACACACCATACGCGAAGTGCTTGGTGGACACCAACGGGTTTGCCGTGAAAACAACAACAAAGTCCCCGACGTCGACACGACCTTTGCTGTAGACGCAGAATTGTTCCCTGGGTTCACCCTCTCCCTCACCCCAGCGGAGATCACCCAGGTTGTTGCTGCAAAGCCAACGGAGGGGGGGTATACCCCTCTCATGGGGACAACCAGTCTTGCAGAGTTGCTAGCGCCACGTCTGCAGAAGGCAACGTACCAAGGGGGAACGTTGCGGTACATTCAAGGCTTTTCTCGGCCGTTTGTTGCATTATCTTTGTCGGTCGATGAAAAATCGTTTGTCGGAACGCAAAGGGGCCGACAGCTTTCCCCAGGGGTGACCGAGGTTTTAGTAAACTACGCCACCCCAGCTGGAGGCGGGTCTGACAAGAGATCCTCTTCTTCTTCTGTACGGAGTGCGCTGCAGAGGCAGCGGATTGAAAACTATGAGAAGGCGATTCGGCATTTCGATGTACGCACCGGACAGCTCATTGGGGTCTTCAAATCGAAAGAGACGTCTCCCCTGAAGGAGTTGGAGTACACCTGGAACGATGCTGACCCTGTTGTCATCGGAGGCTCTACGGAATGCACTGTCTCTATATTCAATGCCTGCCGAAACCGTATTATTCGCACTGTCGAAGCTTCCTCTCAATTTGAAGAACTCATGATGCTTACGTGCCTTAAGCTCTCTGAAGATAACCGTCTTTTTGCAGTAGGAGGTTCCTGCGATAATCCAGATGGGCAACGTGAATTAGGTCTCATCAATGTTTACGAAGTGACTGACAAATCAACGAATTTGGTACAAATACAAGGATTTGGCGGGCACAGCCGTTCGGTGTCGTGCTTATCGTTTCATCCAACAAACTCAAATATAATAGCATCTGGGGATATCCGAGGTGATGTGTTGGTATGGCGTGCGAGAGAGGCAACATTGCTTCAGCAGATTACTGCATTGATGACTCCGGTGCGTGCAGTGGTGATCAACAGGACAGGGTTGATGTATGCGGCAGATGATAGGTTCATCCGTTGTTGGGTGAATGCCGAGGCAATGACCAAAGCGGAGGTGACAAGCGATAACTTTGACCCACAAAAAGTATCAGATGATGCCAGCAGGGAAGGATGGTCGTGCGCCTTCGAGCCCCTCTGGCATAAACACAATGATACTCCTGCAGAGCGATCTCTCTTCAGCGACGATGCTGGCGAAGAAGCCAAGAAGGTAGCCAACTCCGGGCACGACAGCGATTCGCAAAGCGACGACGGCCGCTCCCGCAGCGTCAGCTCTGCATCCAGCTCCGAGGCACGCAAATCTCTTGCCTCAGTCATGCTCTCACCAGCACAGCCCACTAAGAGAAGGCTCAGAGGTCTCAACCTCGCCCACGGCGACGTCATGATTGTAATGTCCACAGGAAATGCAGTATGTTTCGTTACAAATATTATCAAAAACCCTCAAATCTTGAGGAATTTTTTTTTTGAGAAAGTGACTAAAAATGGGAGATCTCTTACCAATTTTCTTTACCCTTCCAGCACACTCCGATGAACGGTAAGGCGTTTGCTATTTTTTTTAAACGTCTCTTTTTTGATATTGCACAGTAGCAGCACTATACCAAAACAACAACAACAGGTTGAATTCATGAACGTCTTCACCGGCGAGGTGGTGGACTCAGTGCACTTCAGGTCCCCCGCTGTCTCCGTTGCTGTTGGCCGCTCTTTGATTCTCTTTAGTGACATGTGGGGTAACGTGTACTCGTACGATCTAGTGGGTGTATGTACAAAGGTGCACTTCATGTACCCCCCCCTAAATCCCCTTGTTTAAGTATAATGTTATGCATGAATAAAGTGGCGAAGAGCACACCACGAACAAAATAACTGATTTATAAACGTTATTCCTCCGCAACACACACCCCGCCTAATATTTATTAGTTTCAGGTGGCTAAGCATGGCTTGGGTTGATAGTGGTGTACAGCGAATCTGTTCCTTTGTTGAAGTGTCTGAGACACAGTGAGGTTCATGATTGTCACCATTGTTTTGTTAGTATTTTGTCTGTTTTTGTAATGTATTGTAAACAAGCAGAACGGCAAATATCTGTAAAAAAAAAATCCCCTTTTTTATTACACAGAAAAACCAGATCCAGCCGTATGCCTAATGGACCGAGAGCGAAGACAGATGTTCAGCAGTTTTCAAAAGGAAAAACAACTATGGCCAACACAACCGAGGCAACAACACACACTGCTCCAAGAATTTATCAAAAAAGGAAAAAAAGATAGCCATCCTCGGGTGTCTACACTACAACTAAGTTTTCAAAAGAAAAGAAAAAAAAATAAAAACACAGAAACAAATAAAAGCTACTTTTCTAGAGTTGAGGGTGATTGCTTCAATCTTTTAAGTACAACGCCTTCGGGCAACGCGTTGTGTACGGGACCTGCCTTGGTGGGTGACAGTCGACACAGCACAAATCTCATGATAAATAAAAGCAACTAAAGCAAATCATCTCCAGCCCCACAAACGGAGACCACGAGAAGACAGGTGAGGGAGCCGGTTTCCACCTGCACCAACAACCCTGTTCCAGCTCTCCCTCCCCCAGGCATACTGTGCGGGCGAGTAGTAAAAAATACTCGTCTACTCGGGGTATTTTTGACCCGAAAACTAGGAAAAGTGGCGTAATTTTTTTTTTTTTTTTTTTTTTTGCGTCAAAAAAAAAAGCGGGGTCTATCCCAAACCCCCCTGTTCTTTCTGAATCTTCCCTGCTTTACCCCCCCCCTTTTTTTAAAGGTATAGGTACACTGTCATGAGGGCTGTTGTATTTCAAGGCAACTTTTTTTTTGACCCTCCCCACCTCTATTCTTTTTTGTCTCTTTCAAAAAAAGGTAGACGTTGTGTACATATACCCTCCTCTTGGGCGGTGTGATTGAAGAAGAAACCAAAAACAAAGTAGTGGAGTTCATCCTCGGGTGTCTACACTAATACAACAAAGTTTTCAAAAAAAAAAAAATAAGAAGAGAAAAAGAAAGCGCACGCTGTCCCTCCCCCCCTCCCTCTCCCACCCTCATTACCCCCTTTTCAGCACGCATGCTGCTTGCGGGCTGTCTTTCCAGGCAATGCTCTTCAACAGCATATTTTTTTTTTTTTTTTCACTCTTACCTTTTAAAATGGGACACTTTGGCCAGTTTTTTACAAAAAAAAAAAAAACACCATCCAGATGTCCAAAAAAAATCGGCAAATTAGAGTTTTTTTTAAGGGGTTGTATACACGATGCCATATGTCAGCGTGTGTCATGGTAAAAAAGTGACATGTCGTTTTGTCATTCTAACGTGACACGCTGACATAAGGCGTCGTGTACGTAACACATGACTCATGATTCTGTATCTTCAATGCTCCCCGTTCATCTGACTGATGAGAGGAAGTGGAAGTAGAGCATATCAAGTGTAAACCACGAAATGGATGGTTGGGGTCCACCCCCGATACAACTGTCACGAGCGGGCTGTTGTATTTTCAAGTCAACCTTTTTTTTTTTTCCTCTCAAGTTTATTTTTCTATTTCCCCCCTTCATCATTTTTCTTCTTTTTTTGCATTGTTTTTTTTTAGAGATTGGCTCTTCATTGCAACTCCATTCTCTTCGAAAAAGGCCGATGTATGCATTTCTGGAGCAATCTGGAAAAATTGCGCGGTCGAATAACTATCAGAGTCATCCATTGAAACTCCCCGAGAGTCTCCTGACCAACGGTGCCACCAAAAAAAAGTCAAACCAAAAAGTCAAGGCATTTTACTTCACGCACAAACCCCGTTGTGACACCTCCTCCCCCCCTCTATAGTCCTTGATTGCACCGTGTCTTCACTCTCCACCTTCTCCAATCATACACAAACCTCCCTACCCCCTCCCCTTTGCATTTTTTTTGACCCCTCCCTTCCGTTCCCTCAAATGACATTAAAAAAAAAAAAAAGGGTTTTTTTTCCAACTCCATACATCAAACTCCGCCCGCCTCCATAAAAAAACAAAAACACAATAATCATAACAAATACAAAACAAACAAACTTTCAATCCACCCACCTCCATACCCTCTCTCTCTCTCTCTCTCTCTCTCTCTCAGGGAAACGCTTGGAGCGAAGGGCGTGAAGGTAGCCCGCCTATACACTTTTTGTGTGCTCCTCTTGTTTCTTTTATAGTATGGTAAAGGATGAGGATGTGCAGGGTGGGGGTGCAGAGGGGGCAGCAGAAGCTGCGACGGAGACAACTGAAGCAGTGGCCTCGTATGAGGCTGCGTTTGCGCAGGCCTTAGAGGTGTTCGCAGAACAAGAGTCTCGCCGGCAAAGCAACAGCTCCCGTTCCGGTGGGTTAGACAAAAAGGCAATGAAAGCTGACATGAAAAAGAGCTCCGCCTTCGTCAAGCGTGTCAAAAACCTCGAAAAGGAGGCCGACATAGAATGGGCACTCACACAGGCGAAGGCGATTAATCTTACGAGGTATGTCGTTTTTTAAAATAGGGATAAGGACAGTCTGGCCCACTACGTTTGACTTTTGGACAGTATGGGTCCAACATGTTTCGATAAAGACAGTTCAGCCCCAAACGTTTGTAAAAAAGACAGTTCAGACCCAAAACGTTTGCAAAAAAGACAGTTCGGACCCAAAACGTTTGCAAAAAAGACAGTTCAAACCCAAACGTTTGTAAAAAAGACAGTTCAGACCCAGGCAGCTGCGCCCACCTGAGCCCAAAAATGCCACCCCTGAGTGGGCCTTGGGCACGGCTATCACCGTGCGCTGGTCAGAGGTCTGACCAGGTATACCTGGTCAGACCACCTGGTCATGACCAGGTATTTGGTCACATTTACCGGTACGTACCCAGGCGACCCAGGTACCCAGGCACACGGTACACTGTGTACAAGGAAAAAAGTCGTGAAAGAGCAACCACAGCTCCACATGACAAACACAAAAGTGTCCAGTCACGTGGGGCATTCATGCACTGAGGAGATAATGATCCAACAATTTACAAGAAAGATTACTTAACCTACTGCTGGAAGTTGCCAGGTCGTAGTAACACACAAAGTGTGCCTCCGTTCGGGAAGACCGGATATTCTAGAGACCAAAAAGGCCTCTTCCGCTAGTCAAGGTATAACCGAGTGAACGGCCCAAGACCCCCGTGGAGAAGTTAAATGTTGTAATGCTATCAAGTACAAACTGCGACCACTGTCTTACCCTCCTCAATGCATGGTGGAAGATGTCTTTGACAACAAATATCCTGTACCCAGGTACCCATATTCCCAGACCCACGCAGTACCACGTCGCAGTACTACGCAAAATTTACCACCAGACCCTGTCTTCGTGCACCTTAAGTACAACGCCGCAGACAGGCCAACGTGCGTTGGACTCAGAGGAATGCCCGCTGTGCAGGTATCATGAGAACCAACTCCCAGAAACAAGGGGCGCCTTTTGGCGGGCGTTGTTGAGGGTGTTTGGGGTGCAAAGTTTTCCACAATTTTGATGCTAGATAGATGTTATAACAAAGAGAATTCAGAACAAAACAACACCCTGCCCCATACACACTAAATTGTCATACTTCAAGAGCGTGCCTGGGCCAAAATTGTTGTGATCCAAATGAGTAAGGCCACCAACAAAGTCTTTTGGACTTTTTTGTTGCGTCGACTCTGGCAATTGGGGTACGTGTACGTGTGTACCTGCGTATCTGGGTGCCTGGGCACCCAGTGCCAGATTCAGCGGGGGGTACTCCCTACCGCTGCCTGGGTCTGAACTGTCTTTTTTGCAAACGTTTTGGGTCTGAACTGTCTTTATCGAAACATGTTGGGCCCATACTGTCCAAAAGTCAAACGTAGTGGGCCAGACTGTCCTTATCCCTTTAAAATAAAAGTATAGCGGGGGTTCATCCCTCGGGGTCTACACTAACCAAAAAAAATTTCAAATACACTCTGCTGTGTCCCCAACACCTATCCCCCCTCTCTTTCTTCTTAGGATTACTAAACAAAGATGCCCTCGGGCTTTATACGTGAGACACCAAAACCACCAGATGCCTCTGTCTCATGGCACTCTCCTAAAGCGTTTCTGATTACCATTAATAAAATAGCTATTAACAGGTGTTCATATCTCCTCCTATTTCCCCCCTTTTTTTGCACAGATATTCGTCGGAAGTTGCTTCAGCCTTGGTCCAAGGTCTGCTCGAAGGGAGGGATGATTTGCTATCAGGCAGCCTCCCCTTGTTGTACCCTACCCCTTGCCTTGCGAAGGGTGTCATGGGTGTGGTGTCGTTGCTGCATTGCACGTATCAAGACTTTGGGCAGGAGTTGAGCGATGTGGTGCAGGGTACATTGGAAGAGGATCTGGTAGGTGCGCAGGAGGGTGACGTGCTGGCGGCGGCGAAGAAGGCGACGGGGCGGCGTAATGTGTTCTTCCGTCTTTTCTTTGAAATGCAAACCTCTGGTATCGTAGCAGATGCAAAGGCTATTAAAAAAATTCTGACAAAGTTGATGTCCCCTCCGCCGTCGAAGAACACTGATTTGGAGGCACATTTTTCTCCTTCGGATCGAATTTTCTCACAAAACCTTCTCATCGTATTGCACATGCTCCGACAGTACGGCTACAGCTACTACGGCTTTCAACCAGCTGACATGCTCTCCGACACCACCCTCCCACCCTACAACGAAGCCGACCCCCAAGCCTCCACCCAGGCCGCTACCCTTTGCGCTATGAAGCGTGGGGTTACTCCGGTTCTTGCAGAAAAAGAGTCGGAAGGATTTAAAAAAGGGTTTGCGAAGTATTTAGGGTTTGCCGTAGCATGGTATCAACAGAAGGTGGACGACTTTGAGGTCTTTATGAAAGAGTGCACAGAGATTATTAATGTGCGTGGCGAGGTGCCCGAAGAGAAGAAGGTGCAGCTGAAGGAGCGGAAGGAGCTGATTGGCAAGCATCATACGATCTTAACGTACCTAGCAGAGTATCTTGACCTGAAGGATGTTGTCCCTGCAAAGAGCGAGGCAATTGAACAGCACTCTGGTGAAACCAGCGCAAGCATCACCTTCAAGAGCGGGCAAAGCGCTTTTTATGCGCAAATCACCGACTTTGACACAATGACCTGGTATGCCGACGAAGACGAACGACAGCTCTACTGCGATTTCATGTGCCCCTCCGATCTGCCTCTCCCAGAATTTGTCACTAATTTGACACTCCGTAAAGCATTGCTACGCAAAGTTGCGAAGGGAGGAGCGAACCCACCTCCACCTGAAGAAAAGGAAAAGGAAAAAGAAGCCGAAAAAGAACGTACCACAAAGGTAAAATTCGCGGAAGACGACAAAAAGGACTCCAAGCAGGGAACTACCTCAACAGGCACCTCTTTGAAGCGGGCGATGGACTATTCCGCTATCGACACGCTGTTGAAGCAGCTTCCTGAGCATTGCGTTGGGAGGGTGCAGACGGATGCTTGGCTGGTTCAATTCATTCAGGAAACCTACGACCCGGTGTTTGTCCAGGAAGCAGTTCCCTTAGAGGACGGAGCAGCACGGTACTGTACTCCACAGGAGGTAGAGTGGTTGATGTCCTTCGCTGCAGGATGCAGGAAGAAGCTGGCGAAGACGTTGTTTGATGTGCCGCGCAGTGCGTTTAATCTGTTTCCGTATTATGCGAGGGTTGTGGCGACGGTGACAGAGTTTTGGAAGGATTTTGGGCCGAATATGGTCGGAGCGTTCGAGGAGGAATTCAACAAGCAGTACAGCCAGCAGAAGCAGCTGTGGATTGAGGAGAGGCGGCGAAACATCCGCATGCTGGCGGAGCTGCTGAAGGTGGGGATCTGCACCCCACCTCTGTTGCTGAGATGTCTTGGACAGCTCATCGACAATATGATGCACAACAACCTAGACGTCTGCTGTCATCTCTTAGAATCTGCAGGCAAAGTGCTGTATCTCAACCCCGCCGCAAGTGCGCGCTACCAAAACCTCATCCAACAATTAAAACGACAAAAAGCAAACAAAAACCTCGAGCCCCACTTCGAACTCATGCTGGACACCGCACTCAACGAGGCCATTCCAGACGCTTCTAAATCTTCCAAAAATCCGACGAAAAAGAAGAAGAAGCGCGACCCCATAGAGCTCTACGTTCGAAGCCTTATTTTCTCTGAAAATTTCAAATCCTCAAATTTGAACGACATTTTGAAAAAGCTGAGGATGCTTGATTGGACCAACCGGAAAACCGTTTTGTTGGTTGTCCGCAACCTCCGCAAAATACACAAGGTACGATACGCATCTGTTGGGCTTGTTGCACAACTCGCCCATGCACTTTCTGAGTACCACCCTGAAGTTGGCATTCTACTGACCGACACGCTTCTGGAAAACATCCGTTTGGGTCTCGAGATCTGCCAGCCGATGACCGAAGGGTCTCAACCTATCTCGCCACAGCGGCGTCTTCTGGACATCAAGCTGCTTGCAGAGCTGCTTGCACACCGTCTCATCACTACCCCTCGCTTCTTCGACACGCTCTTCACAATTCTGTACTATGCCGGCTATAACGACCCTCCAGGGTATTACTTCAGAATCCGTCTCGTCTGCAGCGCGCTTGAAAACGCTTTAGAGGATATTCTCGACCAAGGAGGGAGTGAACGGCTTTATGTGTTCCTGCCTTTTTTCTATCAGTTTGTGCATAGCAAGGCGCATCCGTTTCCGGTTGATTTGGATTATAAATTGGCGGATTTGACGGATCTTATTACACAGGAATGCGGTTCACGGTATAAAGTGTTTACCACCTTTCCGAAGCGTCTTGAGACTGCGAATGTAACAGTATGTACGGTAGTTGCAGCGCTTTCAGCAAGCTCCACGACTGACGTTAAAGAACGTCGTGCACGAAAACTCCTCGGAGGCAAAAATATGCCGCTCCTCGGATTCATCAAATACCTTCAAAGCGGTGCCGGAAGCCCCTCCTACATCCGTGAACGAATGAGCGCTGGGTTACCAACTGAAATGCATGCCTTCCTTTTACACGAAATCGGCTCCGAACAGATTTTAGAGGCAGACTTAAAGAAGCAGCTTCTCTCCAACTCTATTGTCCCTTTCAGAAATAAAGTAAATCCTTTGAGACATGCTGGTATGACCCAGGAGGATGAGGAAACAGTGGAGGAAGAGGAGGATGTGGATGAAGAATCGGAGGAAGAAGAGGAGCCGCGCAGCAGCCTCCCTGCACCCGAGCCCCCTGTCGTCCCCGCAGTGCAGGAGAAGGCGCAGGATCAAGACTATCAGCGGGGGAAATTCCTGATCCCTTCCGTAGCTGGGATGTTCAACACTTCGCGTGCCCCTGCCCGCAGTGGGGAGGCGAATGAGGATGAAACAGCTGAAGATGAATTTGACAGCATGTTTAATTCTGTTGTCAAAGCCTCGTTTGGGAATGCACGGAAATCGCATGAATACGGTGGGGCACGGAAGAGCATGCATAAGTTGGACGACCGCATTGCGCAAACCATGAACATTCCTTTGGCACAGGTATTGAAGAAGTCAACGAGCATGGCGCCAGGGGGTGGGGGTGGGGGTGGGGGTGGAGGTGGAGGAGGGGGTGTACCAGCAGTCCCCCCTATGAGTGGGAGAGCTGATGGAGGTGATGCTGCTGGTGGTCCGCCAGCAGGTCGCAGCTTCGCAATCGTCATGCGTAAAAAGAACGACACCGCAGCCCCCTCAGGCTTGGGCCTCGTGCAGCACGGCACACACAGCACGCTCCCGCAGAGCAACAGCACCGCAGGCCTCAAGATTGGCACAAAATCTGTCTCAGTAGGACTCATTCAGGTATGCAAAGGATATCGGTTTTTTTTTTTCCATTTTTTTTAAAATGGAGGACAGTATGGTTAGGTGTCCACCACGGTACAGCCGGTCATATATCAAAGGTACACTGTTCACGAGAGGTCTTTGTATTTCAACTCTACTTTTTCCTCTCCCCTCGAAAATTCAGTAGAGGAGAGGATGTTACACAGAACGGAAGTTGTGTTTTAGGTACTGGGTAGGTAGTACAGAATGAGATTTTTTTTCTCGGTCGGTGCGACCTCTTTTGATTTGAACGATAATGAACCAGATATTTCCTTTGAAACTCCCAACTGTGTTAGTTCTCATCAACTGCACCAGGGGGTTTAACAAATACACGGATTTTTTTTTTGTCTAATTTATCGCCCTTTTTTCTTCATTTTCCCCCCTCCTACAGGTCCCTGGAGACTCTAAGCTTGGGCAGAACCAGGACGATAACAGGAAGCAGGCAAGCAGGGACAGTGAAGAGACACACAGGCGTATTGTAGAACTCGAACGCAAAGCAAATGCCGAAGAGGACACAAGGCCATCACGTGAGGTGCAGAACAAGCGGGGCAAAACTACCCGCTCTGTCCTGTAAGCAGCGCACAAAGCAAACTCCAGAAAATCTATTAGCCGTCAGGGGGGTGCTTTTTTTTTGTGTACATAACCCTCTCGGAAAGTGGTGTATACAACAAATGAATGAAATAAATGATGCAAAAATACCCCACGTCTCCCTAGGTATTTGAGAGAACTCCGGATGTGATGCAAAAAAAAAAAAAAACAAAAAACAATAGTGGAGCACACTCTAGGGTGGCTACACTAATACAACCAAGTTTTCAAAAAAACAAACAAACAAACAAAATGCAAAATAAAATGTGGGAATGGGGGGAGATACTGAGAAAGAGTTTCCTCACTGATGAGGCTAGATGTCCTTCGGTCATGGGGACGGTCCTTTGTGGGAGGAAAAAAAGAGAAAAAAAAAGAGAAAAAAAACAAAAATAAAAACAGAGCGCAATAACGGAATAGTGTATTTGTCTGCCTGATATTTGTCTAGCCACAGAGGGTAGCAGCATTGTTTGCTTTGCGTTGTGGGTTTCTTC
Organism: Rhynchopus sp. YZ270_cl-10; assembly: GCA_964035575.1. Classification (NCBI taxonomy): domain Eukaryota; phylum Euglenozoa; class Diplonemea; order Diplonemida; family Diplonemidae; genus Rhynchopus; species Rhynchopus sp. YZ270_cl-10. Next base: position 586,877 of record OZ037863.1, read on the forward strand.
AAGCCCTCTTTCTTTCTTTTTTTTTTTTTTCTTTCTTGAAAAACTGATGCATGTGTACCTGAGACACATCGTCTAAATTTTTTTTGCGGTATTTACGAAACGCACTTCAGGGGGAAGTGAAAGATATTTTTCTTGAAAAACATGACAAAAAACAAAAACATTAAAAACCAATCTGGGTCGATGCACAAAACCCCTTCCCTCCTGTTGACAGGGAGGGGGTTTATTCATTGACCCAAAGTTTAACAAAAAAAAAAAAAGAAGACAGGGAAAAGGGTGGGGCGGTCTGCAGAGCGATAATACGACTAAAACTAAACAAATTTCTTCTCCTGGTTTTGCGTTCTTTTTATTTTTCCTTTTACTTATCTACACCTATGCTCTCTGATAAATTCCTTGCAGGAGAAATGCACAAAAAAGCGATCGGGGGTACACACATTGTTGACGCAGGCTCTTCCGGGCAAGTGAGCAGCACGATGGCGGAGGAGGAGCAGGTTGCGCTGTCGATGAACGCACAGCGTCTCGGTGCAGCGTTCTTCTACTTCGTGATGGCGGTGGCGATGGGGTTTGTGAACAAGGCTGCCCTGCAGGTGTTCCCGCACAACAACACCATGCTCGGGATACAAATGGTGATCACCCTCGTCGTGGTGCAGGGCGGGAGCATGCTGGGTGTCTTCCGTGTACGCCCCATGACGTGGCAGCAGACAAAGGTCATGATCCCGCTTGCCCTTGCGTACAACTCAAACGTCGCATTCGCGCTGGCAGGCCTGCAGAGGCTCAACATCCCAATGTACCAAACCCTGAAGCGACTGACCCCATGCGTGATCTGGCTGATGAACGGGGTGACTGGGCGAGGCTGGGCAAGGACCGACGTGACAGTGTCGCTGTTTGTGATCACGGGCGGAACGCTTGTGGCTGGGCTTGGCGACTTTGACTTGGATCTGAAGGCGTACGGGTATGCGTTCCTGTCGTGCTTCTTTCAGGCGACGTACCTGATATTGGCCGAGTCTGGCGGGGAGAAGGGGTTCTCGTCGATGGAGCTGCTGCAGTACAACGCCGTGCTGTCGCTTCCTGTGCTGGCAGCGATTGTGTACGCTGTGGAGTGGGAGCAGTCGTTCCCTGCGCTTGTGGACCAGTCGGGGAGCGCATACTTTGTGGGTCTGCTGCTGTTTGCGTCGACGGCGGGCGGGGTGCTGAACTACGCCATCTTCCTGTGCGCGACGTACAACACTGCGCTCACAACGACGGTTGTCGGTGTGATGAAGGCAGTGGTGATGACGTCCCTCGGCTTCTTTGTCCTGGGCGGTGCGAAGGTCACGTTTGTGAACTTCTCTGGGATCTGCATCAACACTACAGGGGGGTGTCTGTACACGTACTTCAAGTACCTGCAGAAGGAGTCCAAGAAGGAGGCTGCCGCAAACAAAGATCTTGAAATGCAAAACCAAAACGAGCCTCACGAGGCCTCTTCAGAGCGGGAGCTTCCCGTTCGCTGAGGCCTTGAGGAATGCGAGAGCAGACAGGAGGAGAGGAAGAGGAGGGAGGGGTGGGCGGGTGGGCAACACACACACACGTACACGCAGAGGAAGACGGAAACAGCGCCCCGATGCAGAACGTACCTCACACAAGGGTGCTGCCCCTGTTGTTGCTATGGTCTGCGTTGCGTTGCGTTGTGCGGCAAGGAAGAGAGGGCGTCTTGCATACTGCGAATGGAAGCAGGCCTGGAGATGGTGTGGACCTCATTCCGAGGTGCACGTTGCTTTTCAATGCTTTCAAAATTAACAAATGTTTTCGATACCAAAGCAATGGGGGGTGTTCTTTTGTTTGTTTGCGCTATTGGGGGTCAGGTGTGTGGGTACTTCCTGTGGAGTGCTGTCCGTGGGTGTTCTGGGTGTGGGAGGGAGGGGAGGGATGCAGAGCGCGCTTGCCAGCACACCTTCGAACACCGATGGTTGTGACAGTGCATCCATCTTTGCAGGAGTGGACGCACCTTCGAACACCGATGGTGGCCTCCCTCGGTTCTGTGCCAGATCGTTTTGTGTGTGCCGATGTTTTTGTATCGAGTTCCGCTGATCAGCACAGCTGACCGGCGAGAAGACTGCGAGTCAAAAACATGCGGGCTGTGCCTTTGGGCAGTGTGGTCTGTTGAGGGTGGTGGTTCTGGGTGGGTGCTCTCAGTGGAGTGTGCTGAGGAGGCTGGTGGGTGGATGAGTGGACGAGCGAGAGGGCAGCAGTCTGAGCGGCGGTGTGCTGCGGTGGGGTGAGTTGATGTGCTTTGTGGCTGCTGAGGTGTGCCTGCTGCTTGTGCTGTGTTGCTGACAGACAACGGCTTGCGGCAGTGTCAGGGCTTGGGAGGGCTTCGTTGTGATGGCTGAGCGGAAGCGGGTTTGGGTTTTGTCGGCACACACCTGGGCATGAGGGCGGGCTTTGCCAGCACACCTTCGAACACCGATGGTGGTGACAGCAAGCACACACGCTTTCCTCATTTTGCCATGTTTTTGGCGTGTTTGCCACCGATGTTTTTGTATCGAGTTCCGCTGATCAGCACAGCTGACCGGCGTGAAGACTGCGAGTCAAAAACATGCGGACTGTGTGACCTGTGTGGTGTGTTGGTTCAGCTGTGGTGACCATGGCACAGTATTGTGCAGCGAAGTGCAGCTTGGAGCACTGCAGGTCTGCGGGTGGCTTGTCGGCACCTCTGGTGGTGTGGGTGGGGGAGGGATGTGGGTGTCCAGCACAATGCAGCACAACGTACGGTGCAACTCTGGCAATGTGTGTGGACGTTGTGGGTGGGTTGTCTGCAGTGTTTTGCACTGGCGTCGTGTGAGTGCATCAGGGAAACACCTTACGTGTCTTGCCACACATGCGCAGTGTGCACAGCTGTTCAGGGAGGGTGGGGTGGGTCGACAAATGCGTGCCTGTGCTTTGGGAAGCTGGGCATGCGTTGTTGATGTTGCTTTGCTGTTTGGTGCACGCAGTTGTGGTGCCATGCACACCGCAGTTTTGTTGGGGGAAGAGTCGGGATCTTGAGGCAGGGTTGGAGGGAGATGAAGTGCTTGTTGGAGTGTGGCCGAAAGGGGAAGTCACAGGGACCCTTCCCGGCCTTGCCGTTTCCCGGTTTCGCACCTTTGCCCTTACCCTCTGCTGGGGAGGCCGGAACAGCGCCGCCACCTGCGTCACTGCGTGCAAGTTGGTTGCGGTCAGCGCGGGGCGATGGCGCGTTCAATCTCCCGCCGCGGAACCCTGCCCCCCACTGGTTCTGTATCAGCACCTCACTCAGCAAACGGTTTCCCAAGTCCTCGTACGGGGTACCCAGCCACCGTGCCCCTTCCTTCCACGCAGTAGCCATTATCCATAACCGAAGGCACCAAAAGCGTCAGCGAGCGCCTTACCACCGGATAGTTGCTGGAGACCGTTGAGGAGACGCCCTTCAAGTTGCACCAACAGCAGAGTATGGTCGCTGTCGATGAGGGCCGCCCACACACACGGCCTGCACGTCAGCAGGGTGTCACCCGTTCCAGTTGCGCCCTCATTGTGTGCACGCATTTTACCTAGAGGATTTCCCACGCAGGAGCAGGGGCAGTGCTCTCCAACCCGGGTGGCTGCCTCCGTCTGGTGGACTGCCGCGGCGATGAGGCGGTCCCCCTGCAGGATCTCCCACACAGCGTCTTCGCCTGGTGTTGGGTGGTGCCATGCTGGAAGTTGTAGCCGCTGCTACGATGCAGCGACCACGTGCAATCGGAGAGCTTGCCTAGGTGCCCCGAACGCTTCCATCTTTGTCTTGCCGGGGTGTCGCCGTCAAAACCACCGTCTGGCCCTGAAGCAGGACGGCCTGCTCCGACAGCTTCCAAACCTTGATGTCGGTGGGGGCCAGTACTGGGCGTTTGCCGTCTTCAGTGAAGAACTGGCTCTTCGGGCGGCCTACGGGGCTTCGTCTTCCTCGTCATTTCCGGCAGGGTCAAAGGTATTTATGAGGGCGTGCACGGTGGCGAGCACCCGCACCGAGCGCCACCCAGGAAGCCTTACGCTCTCGCCGAAATACACCTTCGAAACACCAACAGGACGTTTTCCGGGCCACCTCACCAGCAGCAACTCTAGTGTGCGGGACATCTGGACCCACGGGATGGTCCGCCGTGTGTCCAGGGTGTGGGCGTAGTGTGCGTCAAAGCCAAGAGTCCTAGCACTCAGCCATGGCGCGTTGAGGTGTACCCACGCGACGTTTGTCCTCTGCTCCTTCCAGCAGGATCTTTGCAATTCTTCAATGGAGACATGCACAGTGGGCCTTGTGGAAAGGAGGACAAGTTCAAAGCTTTTAATGAAAAGCTGAAAGCCATGACACAACGTCGACCTAATTCATTGGTGGTGGGATAGGGCGGGGGGTTTCCACGTTGGTTGAGCAGCAACCCAAATATGAGGGGTGGATGGGGTGACACGTTTTTGTTTGTCTTAGCCTTGCTATTCCCTCGGTAAACCTGGTGTGGGTGTGTGGGAGAGGGATGTGGGTGTGTGGGAGAGGGATGTGGGTGTGTGGGAGAGGGATGTGGGTGTGTGGGAGAGGGATGTGGGTGTGTGGGAGAGGGATGTGGGTGTGTGGGAGAGGGATGTGGGTGTGTGGGAGAGGGATGTGGGTGTGTGGGAGAGGGATGTGGGTGTGTGGGAGAGGGATGTGGGTGTGTGGGAGAGGGATGTGGGTGTGTGGGAGAGGGATGTGGGTGTGTGGGAGAGGGATGTGGGTGTGTGGGGGAGGGGTGTGGGTGTGTGGGAGAGGGATGTGGGTGTGTGGGAGAGGGATGTGGGTGTGTGGGAGAGGGATGTGGGTGTGTGGGAGAGGGATGTGGGTGTGTGGGAGAGGGATGTGGGTGTGTGGGAGAGGGATGTGGGTGTGTGGGAGAGGGATGTGGGTGTGTGGGAGAGGGATGTGGGTGTGTGGGAGAGGGATGTGGGTGTGTGGGAGAGGGATGTGGGTGTGTGGGAGAGGGATGTGGGTGTGTGGGAGAGGGATGTGGGTGTGTGGGGGAGGGGTGTGGGTGTGTGGGAGAGGGATGTGGGTGTGTGGGAGAGGGATGTGGGTGTGTGGGAGAGGGATGTGGGTGTGTGGGAGAGGGATGTGGGTGTGTGGGAGAGGGATGTGGGTGTGTGGGAGAGGGATGTGGGTGTGTGGGGGAGGGATGTGGGTGTGTGGGAGAGGGATGTGGGTGTGTGGGAGAGGGATGTGGGTGTGTGGGAGAGGGATGTGGGTGTGTGGGAGAGGGATGTGGGTGTGTGGGAGAGGGATGTGGGTGTGTGGGGGAGGGATGTGGGTGTGTGGGAGAGGGATGTGGGTGTGTGGGAGAGGGATGTGGGTGTGTGGGAGAGGGATGTGGGTGTGTGGGAGAGGGATGTGGGTGTGTGGGAGAGGGATGTGGGTGTGTGGGAGAGGGATGTGGGTGTGTGGGGGAGGGATGTGGGTGTGTGGGAGAGGGATGTGGGTGTGTGGGAGAGGGATGTGGGTGTGTGGGAGAGGGATGTGGGTGTGTGGGAGAGGGATGTGGGTGTGTGGGAGAGGGATGTGGGTGTGTGGGAGAGGGATGTGGGTGTGTGGGAGAGGGATGTGGGTGTGTGGGAGAGGGATGTGGGTGTGTGGGAGAGGGATGTGGGTGTGTGGGAGAGGGATGTGGGTGTGTGGGAGAGGGATGTGGGTGTGTGGGAGAGGGATGTGGGTGTGTGGGAGAGGGATGTGGGTGTGTGGGAGAGGGATGTGGGTGTGTGGGAGAGGGATGTGGGTGTGTGGGAGAGGGATGTGGGTGTGTGGGAGAGGGATGTGGGTGTGTGGGGGAGGGGTGTGGGTGTCCAGCACAATGCAGCACAACGTACGGTGCAACTCTGGCAATGTGTGTGGACGTTTGCCGACGCCGCTTTGGTCTCTCAACACCACCACACTGACACAGTCGAGTGTTGAAGAGTGGCACACCAACGCTATGGGTGGGTTGTCTGCAGTGGTTTGCACTGGACGTAAGGATACGAACAGGTGTGTGCCTGTGGTGCTGGGGTGGGTTTGGGTGTCGAAGTTGCCTTGGGTTGTGCCTCCTTGCTCTTTGCACGGAACACATCTGCGAACACACATCATGGACAACTACGTTGCTTGCCGCAGCAGTAAGCGTATCCTTGTTGGATGTCCATGGTGTTGGATGGCTTGGCCCCTCTTTTAAAGCTCCATCACAGCCTCTCCCACAGAGCAAACCGGCAGAGGACCCAAACCAGACCCTGCATCACGCAGACTTAATTAACCTACGTCTGTGAAGCGGGAGTGGAGCATATCAGATGTAAACCTCGAAATGGATGTCGGGGTCCAAAATATTTTTTGTAGTGCACTAGTTTCACTAGTCATTTATTACGAGCACCTTTGGGGATGGAAAGGTGCTCTTAATTCCCTTCTGAAAGGGACTGGGTACGTTTTTTAGCACGCGGAAGAGCGAGCCAATAGCAGGTCTGTGATGCTCCTAAATGTCCTAGGCTGCACGCGCACTACACTGACGCATTCAACGAGTCTGATTGCCTTACGGCAACCTATCTTGAAGAGGACACATCGACAGACAAGGTGTTGTGGTGCACAGCATCGGCATCATCAGCGTTGGCAGAGGTGTGGACCAGCGTCGTGGACCTGCTGTGAGAGGGAAGGGGCGGCTCGTGCACGGCGCATTGGAGACACTTACCCACACCACCCAACAGGTCACCACACACTCTTCAGAACCCCACCCACAGGCAAGCGCTTGTGCCGTCAAGTCACACAATGCGTTGGCTCCTTGCAGTGTCGTGTCTCTCCCTGTCGCGTGCGGTGCCGATACCTGCACCACCGACACCTGCACCACCGACATATGCACCACCGACACCTGCACCTGACACAAACGCACCGACACCTGCGCCACCGACACCTGCACCTGACACAAACGCACCGACACCTGCACCACCGACACCTGCGCCACCGACACCTGCACCACCGACATATGCACCACCGACAGCTGTGCCGACAGCGGCACCGCCAACAGACGCACCCGAGACACCGGCACCGCCGACGATTGCACCGACCGCTGTGCCGACACCTGCGCCGCCTGTGGACGAGTGTGCGGATGCGGCTACGAAGAAGGTGTGCGAGGATGCGGGACAGACGTGTGTGGACCCGGACCAGCAGAACGCAGGGGACTGGAAGTGTGTGTCCCCGCCACCGAGCACACCGACACCTGCACCACCAACAGTTGTTCCACGTGCCGCGTGCGAAGCGCTGTTGTCGCCACCTTTGGTTGCCACAATCAGAGCACCCGTTCGAGCAGAGTACGTTGAGTGCTGGACATTCCAGTGTGTGGGAACAGTTGAGGTCACGTTCAGCAACTTGTCCACGTATGATTACCGCACGAGGGTGTCACTTCAAAACAGTGATGGGTACGTGCTGACATCATTAACGCAGAACCGGGAACGTTACATTGCCACTTACCCTGCCAACGGTGAGATGACGGTTGTGTTCAACGACACGGAGGGGAATAGTTACTACGACGAGAGCGAATTCACCTTGGAGTGGGAATGCAACACTGGACCTGCAGTTGTGCCTGCAGCAGGCTTTGATGCTTCCACATACCTGACACTGCCGCCTGCTGGGACGTACGAGCGGATGTTTTCAGAACAGGCGATTTCCAGTTGCCTTATTCCCTGCACAGGAATGCTTGACATTGCTGCTTCCTCCCTCACATATCGCCACGCTATTGAATTCGCATTCATGAACAGCGACGGGACCATCTTGGCTAGTCACTGGGGCTCGACTACTTTCAATGGAAGCTTCAGTGTTGCAGGGAACTTCAACATTACTTTGCGCTCCGTGTATCGGGGGACTTACGACTCGGAGTTTGGGTTTGGTTGGAGCTGTGGAGGTGCGACCGCTGCGCCATTTGCGCCATCCGCAACACCAACATTGACCGCCACCGTGTCGCCAACATTGACAACCACCATATCACCAACATTGACCGCCACCGTATCACCAACATTGACAACCACCGTATCGTCAACATTGACAACCACCGTGTCGCCAACATTGACAACCACCGTATCACCAACATTGACCGTCAACATTGACCGCCACCGTATCACCAACATTGACCGCCACCGTGTCGCCAACATTGACAACCACCGTATCACCAACATTGACCGGCTCCGTATCGTCAACATTGACCGCCACCGTATCACCAACATTGACCGCCACCGTGTCGCCAACATTGACAACCACCGTATCACCAACATTGACAACCACCGTATCACCAACATTGACCGGCTCCGTATCGTCAACATTGACCGCCACCGTATCACCAACATTGACCGCTACCGTGTCGCCAACATTGACAACCACCGTATCACCAACATTGACAACCACCGTATCACCAACATTGACAACCACCGTATCACCAACATTGACCGCCACCGTATCGTCAACATTGACAACCACCGTGTCACCAACATTGACAACCACCGTGTCACCAACATTGACAACCACCGTGTCGCCAACATTGACCGCCACCGTATCACCAACGTCGTCACCGACGCCAAGTGTTACGATAACACATTCTCCTACAATTACTATGACTACAACACTTGCTACCACACGTGCCGCGTGCGAAGCGCTGTTGTCGCCACCTTTGGTTGCCTCAATCAAAGCACCCGCTTTTCAAGAGTACGTTGTGTGCTGGACATTCCAGTGTGTGGGAACAGTTGAGGTCACGTTCAGCAACATGTCCATGCCTGAAAGAGCGAGAGTGACACTTCAAAACAGTGATGGGTACGTGCTGACATCTTTGGTTAGTAACCGGGAGCGTTACATTGCCACTTTCCCTGCCAACGGTGAGATGACGGTTGTGCTGAACGACACGCATGGTTATAGTTACATCTACGAGAACGAATTCACCTTTGAGTGGGAATGCAACACTGGACCTGCAGTTGTGCCTGCAGCAGGCTTTGATGCTTCCACATACCTGACACTGCCGCCTGCTGGGACGTATGAGCGGGTGTTTTCAGAACAGGCGATTTACAGTTGGCTTATTCCCTGCACAGGAATGCTTGACATTGCTGCTACCGGCTCAGGTAGGTACGTCGAATTTGGATACATGAACAGCAACGGGACCATCTTGGCTAGTGACTGGGACTGGACGACTTTCAACAGAAACTTTAATGTTGCAGGAAACTTTAAAATCACTTTGCACATTAAGAAACAGGGGTATTATGACTGGAGGTTTCCGTTTTCTTGGAGATGTGAAGCTGCCACAGTTGCGCCATCTGTGACGCGTGCACCCCACACTGGCACCCCGACACCACCAGCTGCAACACCTGAGCCACTGCCCAAGCCTCAGCAGTGTGGGGTGGACACACTGCCGAGGAGGTGTGGGAGTACGTCACGACACTGCGAGTGGCAGGTGCAGCACCTGGGGAGACTGCTGTCTGTGGGTTTCTCTGCAGACGGTGGCCGTGTGGCGACAGGTGCGTGGGACGGTGCTGTGCGTGTGTTTGACGTGGCGACGGGTGTGCAGCTGGTGCAGATGGGGTGTGCCGACTTCCGTGTGTACGACATTGCGTATTCGCCGGACGGGACGAGTGTGGCGCTTGGAGGCGAGGGTGGCCGTGTGGTTGTGTGCGATGCGGCGACAGGGGTGCTGACGCGCGAACTGGTGAACCTGAACGGCTCTGGCAGTGCGCCTGTGCGGCGTGTGGTGTGGTCAGGCGACGGACGCTACGTGGTGAGCGGGGGTGGCGGTGACGTGCGCACACGTGTCTTCGAGGTGGCGGGGTGGGCGCCGTCTGCAGTGCTGCAGCGGCACGCACGCGACGTGGCCTTCTCTGTGGACGGGTCGCACCTTGCGACGGTGTGGGGGACGGAGGTGGACGAGGTGGTGACTGTGTGGGGTCTGGAGGATGCGACGTCTGCTGCAGAGCTGCGGTCTGTGGGTGGCCGTGTGACTGCGCTGTCGTTCCACGACGGCGAGCTGCTGCGGGGCCTGGACAACGGGGTTGTGAGCGTGACGGGCTGGGCTGGAGGCTTTGGCAGTCCGTCGTACGAGCGTCTGTCACTGCAGACCCGGTCTGGGGTTGTGTTTGACAGCAGCTTCTCGCCGGACGGGACTGCGTCTGTGGGTATGAGCGACGTGACGGTGTGGAGCTCCAGCGACGGTGCAGTGCTGAAGGATCTGGTGGGACACTCGCAGGCTGTGCCGCGCCTGGCCTTCTCACCCGACGGGGCACGTCTGGCAACTGTGGGCCACGAAGGTGCGCTCATCATGTGGACACTGTGAGGTGGTGTGTGCTGGCTTTCTACTTCGCATATGTTTGTTGTTTTCTTTCGTTGCTCAGTTTAGTTTTGTGGGAAGCAGTCGGGACATGGTCACGGCTGATGCCTGTTTCTGTTTTTCTCTTTTTTCTTCCCCTTTTCCCTTTTCTCCCATGTGTTTCAGGTGCAAAAGTACTGTCGGTTATAGCGGCGTTTTTCCCTTTGTTGTTGAAAGACATCTGTGTGCCATGAGGTTCATCGATATTTCAAGTGTCCCTTCTATGGGGTTGCAATACGAGGGGCCACGAGCCCGCAATGCAGCAACAACGTAGGAACACTTCACAACGATTGTGCTGGCAACAACTTCGCCAGTGTGCTGGTGGAGCTCGCATGTGTTTGCACGTTATGAGGTGTCCTTATTAGAATCGCTTCTCCCTCGGTACTGCACCTGCACAACGGACCATGGTCTGTTGTTGTTTTATTTTTCTGTGGTAAGGTGAGACCTTATCATCTTATCACCTGTTCGACTTCTCTTTATTTCTAACCGCATTTGCATGACGCAGATTGCGGTACGTGTTGAAGTTCTTGCACCTTCTGTCCTGGGTGTCTCCTTCATGCGTTGCAAGTGTTTGTTTTTGAAAGAACCTTTTGTTCTGCGTTCCCTGTGTTGAAGGTGGGACGTGGGTTTTGTTGTTTCAGTTTCATATTTTGTATCACCATCTTTTGTGGACTTATTTGTGTTTCACACGTTTTAACTCATATCTGATTGAAATGTGATTCACAGTATTTCCATAAGAGATGTCTGTTGCGAAACACCAAAGTGTTTGGTGCACTGCTTTTGTTTTGAATTTGTTGTCTTTTATTTTTTATCATTATTTTTGCTCTGTGTTCCATGAAAATAGCTATCATGTTTCCCAGGTCTAACACCGGTGGGGTGACACAATCACAAAAGAGGTGCACTCTCTCGTTATTTTGTGTGCGTCACTTTTGTTTGTTTTATTATCTTTTTCTCAGTTCTAGTTCCACTGACACTGTGTGTAGCAGGGTTTCAGAAGAAGGAAGGGGGGAAAAAAAATGCCCCCATTCCCCCCAATATCTCACCTTATTCCTCATATTTTCCATGTTGACCTAACGTATCATTTCAAGACTCTAGGGAGGGGTTGTGCACGCTTTCCTCATTTTGTCATGTCTTGACGTGTTTGCCACCGATGTTTTTGTATCGAGTTCCGCTGATCAGCACAGCTGACCGGCGTGAAGACTGCGAGTCAAAAACATGCGGACTGTGACCTGTGTGGTGTGTTGGTTCAGCTGTGGTGACCATGGCACAGTATTGTGCACTGCAGGTCTGCGGGTGGCTTGTCGGCACCTCTGGTGGTGGGTGGGTGTGTGGGGGAGGGATGTGGGTGTCCAGCACAATGCAGCACAACGTACGGTGCAACTCTGGCAATGTGTGTGGACGTTTGCCGACGCCGCTTTGGTCTCTCAACACCACCACACTGACACAGTCGAGTGTCGAAGAGAGGCACACCAACGCTATGGGTGGGTTGTCTGCAGTGTTTTGCACTGGACGTAATGATACGAACAGGTGTGTGCCTGTGGTGCTGGGGTGGGTTTGGGTGTCGAAGTTGCCTTGGGTTGTGCCTCCTTGCTCTTTGCATGCAGAGTTGCCACCTGTCTGCCATGCCATGCATGTGGTATGGAAGGGTTGCGAGGGTGGGGTGGGTCCACAGATGTGTGCCACTGAACACATGTGCCTTTCAAAGCCTGATGAAGAACGCTGTAGTTGTGAAACCATCTTTGCACGAGTGGACGCACCTTCGAACACCGATGGTGGCCTCCCTCGGTTCTGTGCCAGATCGTTTTGTGTGCCAATGTTTTTGTATCGAGTTCCGCTGATCAGCACAGCTGACCGGCGAGAAGACTGCGAGTCAAAAACATGCGGGCTGTGTGACCTGTGTGGTGTTGGTTCAGCTGTGGTGACCAGGGGTGGGTGGATGAGTAGACGAGCGAGAGGGCAGCAGTCTGAGCGGCGGTGTGCTGCGGTGGGTGGGGTGGGTTAGTGTGCTTTGTGGCTGCTGAGGTGTGCCTGCTGCTTGGGCTGTGTTGCTGACAGACAACGGCTTGCGCAGTGTTAGGGCTTCGTTGTGATGGCTGAGCGGAAGCGGGTTTGGGTTTTGTCGGCACACACCTGGGCATGAGGGCGGGCTTTGCCAGCACACCTTCGAACACCGATGGTGGTGACAGCAAGCACACACGCTTTCCTCATTTTGCCATGTTTTTGGCGTGTTTGCCACCGATGTTTTTGTATCGAGTTCCGCTGATCAGCACAGCTGACCGGCGTGAAGACTGCGAGTCAAAAACATGCGGACTGTGTGACCTGTGTGGTGTGTTGGTTCAGCTGTGGTGACCATGGCACAGTATTGTGCAGCGAAGTGCAGCTTGGAGCACTGCAGGTCTGTGGGTGGCTTGTCGGCACCTCTGGTGGTGGTGGTTGTGGGTGTGGGTGGGTGGGTGGGGGAGGGGGAGGGATGTGGGTGTCCAGCACAATGCAGCACAACGTACGGTGCAACTCTGGCAATGTGTGTGGACGGTATGGGTGGGTTGTCTGCAGTGTTTTGCACTGGCGTCGTGTGAGTGCATCAGTTGCGTGTCTTGCCACACATGCGCAGTGTGCACAGCTGTCCGGGAGGGTGGGATGGGGTCGACAGATGCGGACCACTGAGCACATCTGCGAACACATGGCGTTGTTGAGTCTGCGGCTGGGTGTGCACCGCAATGTTCAGTTCCGCTGCAGGACAACGTTTGGACGAGATGCGTGGTTGCGTGATGTGTCGAGTGTTTGGGTTGGTCGCAACACGGAACGACTGTCTTGGATGCAGTGGTGCAGTGAGGTGTGGGCAACTGACTTTTGCATGTTGGATGCACACTGCGGTGCCACTTTGTGTTGCAGAACCACTGTCTGGGAGGAGTAGAGGTGTGGGGTGTGGGGTGGGCATGTCTACAGGGCGACCATATGACTCGGGTGACATGCTATATTCCTTGTTAAGTAACATGCTAAAACAGTAACAAGCGTTTTTTTTTTTTTTTGCCTTCACTAGAAGTTCACATAAATGTACATTTTTTGGCTCGGCTTCACCATTTACTGCACTTTGCCGCATTTTAACGCACTGTGTGTCCCATCACAGTGTCCGCGGGGGAAAAGTACCCATTTGCAACCTCACCACCTTGTATGCCAGGTTGCACTTCCTTGTTCATTGCTTTTCCCTGTTCCTTGTGTTTCTTTTATGAAATGCATGAAGTGTGCCGTCTGTCTTCCCCGTCGGAGGGGTATATGGAAAGTATTCTGTGGTGTGATTCAGGGGGTACGGACAACCACGGGGGGAACCACGGGGAACTGCTAGGGGGTGTGTGTTTTGTTTTGTTTTGTTTTCGATTTCTGTCGCAACGAGAAAATGACCACAAATTTGACTGAGAGAGGTCACCGCGGGTTTGTATTGGTTGAAACCTGCCAAACAGGCATTTTCGTGCGGAAAAAAAACGGAGTGGAAAAAAATTCCTCCTAAAAAATGGGCTTGTTTCGACAGAAAAATGGGGGCTGTCCCGAACCTTCCCAACGTTGCCCGCTGCCGCAAGTAGCTGCGTATCTCTGTGATACCGTATTTCTGCTTGCACCAGGGAGGATTTCCAGTTTCACAAGCTCCTCGGTCAAGTTGCTGTAATACGCAACTATATAACCCATGACCGCCTTGGAGGCGCGAAGTCTGTTGTTCATGTCCTCATTAAGTATCACTCCTTCGGGTTGCGGTCTTTGTGAGGCGTGTGTATCTCAGATTAGTTTACGTAGGGTGGGCACCTGACATAGCGACCTTTAACTACCCGTCTTGAAACACGGACCAAGGAGTCTAACACGTGTGCAAGGCTTAGGGTGTCAAACCCATAAGCCGCACTGAAGGAGGCTTTCCCAGTCTGGATGTTTGTGACACCTGCGTGCAGGTGGTGGTGCATCACGTTCCCTTTCCTCCAGGTCGCGGTAGTGCCCCACGTGCCACTGTCCTGACTTGTCCAGGGGGCCGTCTGACTGCACAGCCAAGTCAACACCGTCGGTTTGCTTTAGGAACTCATTTTTTGTTCTTTTTTCGGTCGTTACTTTTTAATTTCCCGGTATCACATATGATACTGTCTTTCCATGGATACACATGAAAAGGAGTTCCGTGCTATTCACAGAACTCGATAGGCGATTGAGCGCATCTAACAACGGCCAAAACAAAAGAAAGTGCAACGAAGAGAATAAAAAATGCAGGAAAAATAGACAAAGAGAAAGGCAAAGAGATTTTGACAAAGGGACAATAAAATGTTTTGGTCAGAAAAATCACTTGTGCACAACCTGAGGGTACGTGTGCGGTTGCCAGGACTCGAAGCCCCCCCGGGTGGCGAAACCGAAAACAACACAAAAAAGAGTATACCCCCCCTTACCAGAGCACCTTCGGGAGAACCACGGATAATCGGTTTGGTGATCACACCAATTAGTAATTCTGGTTGTGTTGAGTACAGAAATTTGTTCCGTTTTTAGAGCGAAGTGACAGGGGCGTCAAAACCGCTGTAGTCCGTGGCGCCAAAACAAAAAACGCCGGGTTCAACAATATTGGAGTGAACCATTGGTAAGCAATGGTATTTCAATGATGATATAGGTGAGTGACGACACCTCCCCTTTTGCCAGTTGTGCACGTTTAGGAAGGCAACTTCCTATTAACGCACCACGCTGGATGGGTCACATGATATAATTCTATGATGTGACGCCACCGTGGAGAGCAATCGGCTCGCGCATCAAAAGGAAGCAGAGAAATGAGGTGGAAGGAAAAAAAAGTTGGGTACCGTGCGCCTGTGGCGCTACCTGTTCCCAGTCCAAAAACCTGGCCACTCATTTTGACCAAAACCAAGAACTTGGCCATTTCGGCAAATTGACCCCACCACAGCGCGGACGGATTCTGGAAATGCCAATCGCGGCATGTTTTGGGGCTGAAAATCCACTTTTTTTTTTTCAGGGAAAAAAATTGCTTTCGGATGTCGGAATTTTCCGGAAAATTTCCAGAATTATAATTGGGGCGTCCTGGGGGTACCACACTAACACCCATATTCACATCCTTTCACCCCAGTACACCACATTTCATCCCCAGAGTTAGCTTGTTAAAGCAGCTTTGCTGCGACATGGGGAGATCGGTGTTACTGTAGATGATAGTATAAGATGCTTTGGTCCATTGTTGCTTTTATTACCTCTTTGCACTGCAAAGGTTGGAAGGGGGGAAGACAAACCACACCACCTTGATCAGGAATTTTTCCACAAATTTGTTTCCCCGGTGTGTTTTCCTTCCCTCTGTACGTCACAGGAAACGAAACCCCTCCTCCCACATTGTTTGTGTTGCGCTTTCGGGACCTCATCGATGGAGCACTATCTGTACACCAGATCTCCCCCCATTTCACCCCATTGCAGTACCTTGGTGTCTTAGTCTATACGAAGGGGATGTGTCGTCCACACACACCAGTGGGGACGATACCAAACAAAGCGAAATTTTTTGCTAAATAGTTGGCACTCCAAAAATTTGCCGGAACCGAAAATCGTGTAGTTTGGGAGTATGCTTCCCAGTACACGTAAGTGCATAGAAAAAACGCGTAAAACAACATGTAATCTGCGGTCAAAAGTGCAAAAGGGTGGGGGTTGGGCAAACCCTGAAACTTTACGCACATCTTCATATCCTTCCGGAGGAATGTCACCCGCTCGCAACACCCCTAAAATCGACAAAATTGGCTATCCCTCTTTCTCACACTTTCTCCCTCTATGCAACGGTTGGTGCAACCGTTGCACAGAGGAAGGTACCCGTTTGGTTACAAGTCGGAGTAGCACTTATGGGGATTCTGCTGCAAGTACTCCTTCACCAAACCAAGTGTGTGGACAGGTCCGACGCTTCACTAAGGAAGGAGTACAACACTACCATTCAACGATTTAACAAAATCATTGAATTGACTGCTAAATACTGGGCTGTCGGGTGCAGTGTCCGCCTCAGAGCCCCTTGTCGTCGACACCCCAACGTGGTTCCCTTTGTAGAAAATTTCGGCAGCCCGTTTCCATTACCTGTTCGCCAAGATCTTGCCAATCAAACGGCGTGTCACGTCCTCCACTGCAATCGGGCGTAGGTCATCAGGCTTGCCCTTCGACACCTTCATGGGGATACCAGCTTGGCACCAGCGAAGAAAGTCGCGACCAATCGATGGGCCTCGCCTTTTGCCAGTGATGGCAGCACCTTTGTCAGGGCAGCAAACGTGCCAGGGCTGTGCTTTTGGTTGCAAAAGGTGTGGAGGAGTGAACCTGTCAGGTTTGACGGGCCACCTGCAGTGCCTCGCGGCATGCTGGTGATTGCTGCCATGACCTCTTTGGTGGTGAAGTCGGCGGGGCCAGAGGGGTTCTTCATGTGCTCTTCATGCACAGAAGGAAGGAGCGCCGTAGGGTGCTTGCCCTTATGCTTGGCAAACGTTGCAGGTCCGTGCGGGGCGAGACCCGTCGTTAGTGAGGGAAGTCAGGGCCTGGTGCGGGAGTCCCGCTTCCGCCTTCACTCGAGAGCGCTTCTGGCACGCCTCCAAAGTATCCCCCGTGTCCACTTCAGACACCGTTCAAACGCTTCACCAGAAGGGTCCGATGTTGGCATCAGGCACTGATCCAGGTCCAAGGGTTCAGCGTCGCTCGGACCGCCTTCTTCATCAAGTCTGACGACACATCCTGGAAGTCCACCTTCCCCGGCCGAATCGCCTCGTAGTGGCGGTCGCATAACGCCATTGCCACCGTCGTACGACGAAGCAGGTCTTTCGCCTGAAGATCAGCGTTGCTGATGTTCATTGCACCTGGAGCAACCAGGATGACCGGCGACTCACCTGACTGGACGATGTTGAGGTTGCGCCTCAATGCGAAGAGACGCAAGGCAAGGTGCTCCAACTTCGCAGTGCCCTTGATGCCATCAATCCACCGAGTGAGCGCATCGCCAGATTTGAGGATGCTTCTCATCTCATAGCTAAGTCGCTGATGTCCTTCCGGTCGGTGGGGTAGGACGGTGGAGAGGAGCGCCACACCGAGGCGTGGATGGCCGTTAGGCTGCATCATGCACGAGGGTGTGCCACGGTGGAGAGGACTTCCGCCAGAACTTTGTCGACCTCCTGGGCCTGATCCCCGTACTCTGCGGACGAAGTGGATCAACGCATGCACAACTGGTTGTGAGGGATGCACACCCAGGGAAATCCCAGTCGTCAGCCTCTTCGTCACACAGCCCCCATGCCCAGTCGTCGTCTCCTTCCACGATCTCGTCATCCCAGAAAGCGAACTCCTCATCCTCCGCTTGGCGCAGTGGTGATTGCCCGGACAAAGCGGGGCCGAAGGTGTCCCAGGGAGAGGGAAGGAGAAGGATGTGCGGAGCACACCCTCTCCTTCACTCTCCTTGAAAAAGAGTGCCTTTGGCGGGTTGAGGGGTAATAAAGGGGAAAATGTATGGGATTTTGCTTGGACGGTCCTATACGCGCCTATACGCGGGGGTAAAAATCAGGTGGTCAAACGGGGGGAAATCGCAAAAAGTTTAATTTCCCCCCATTTCACCCCATTCCGCATGAAATACCTCGTGCCCAGGACACCCCAAATGGTTTTGGGATTGAAATCAGCGGATCGAAATGAGTCAAATGCGGGGTCGTAGGCTCAAAAATTTGCATCTGTGGTTTATTAAGTGAGGACAACACGTATACGCCTAATGAGGTTTTAGCTGATATACATGGTGGTCACTTTGAGCGGGAGAGCGTCAAAAAATTGACATTTTTTGGGGCAGTGTATGCTCTCCCGCGGGGGAGCAATTCTCAACCAGTATTTTCGTCCACTTTTGACGCTCTCCCACATCAAACTGGCCATCGTGTATAAATGTTAGATTTTTTTCCAAATATTGGGGGGGGAAATCAGTTTTTTTTGGTACCTCACACAAGCCTCTGAGAGTGACCCCCCATGAACAAAGTGGCTTGGTCACAGCCAGAACGCGACTCAATCGGTCAAACGCCGAAGGAAAAGGAAGCATGTAGCATGGCGAAAGAAAAAAAAAGTGGCGCACTGCAATGTTAAGCGTATTTTTTTGAAATGTTGCGTACCGTGGCTTCGCTTTGGCTACTGGCTTCGCCAGAAACTTTCGTTTTAGCAAAACAGGGAAGTAAAATTTAAGGAAACCGACGATAATTACCAACGACAGTGTCATTTTATTTCAACATTTTTTAGAAATGTTGCGCACCGTGGCTTCGCTTTGGGTGTCATGACCGCCGTTTCTTTTTGTAAATGTACCGAGGTTACTGATAATTCGTGCACCGTGTGTGCCTGGTGCAAGTATCAATGAAGTGCCGAACTCTGCAGTTGGATAACCGAGGAATTCTCACGTTCCGCCGGAGGCCCCAACTTGAGCTGGGTTGGGCTCGACCGGGTTTTGACCGAGTTTCAGTGAAAACCCCAAAACCTAAAAAATCCCCTGCGGGGAGGAATTTTTTTTTTTTGGGCTGACCAGGGTTTCCGCCAGGATTTGGGGTTTCAGAAATTGGGGTGTACCATGAAAACGACCCCCAAAAAAATTTTTTTTCTCCCCGAAAAAGCGGTCGTCGCGCGCTTCGCGCGCGCCTCCCTGGCAGACACAGGTAGAGAGGCGAAGCGTGCGGGGGGTGCTACAAAATTTTTTTTTGGGAAGGGTTGAAAGGGCGGAAGGGGAGGCGCGAGATACGCTCACTACCGGTTGAGGTGTCACTTCCACTGGGCTGCAGAAGGGCGGTCTTTGGTAGAGGTGGTTCGTTTGGAGGTCGGGGGTGGAAGCTTAACAAGGTAAGGTGTCTTGTGAGAGGGTGATGGTATTTGCTTTTTTCATTGCATGGCGCTACACAGTGATTACAGTGCTGCCGTTGGAACATGTAATATAAAGTGAATGCACTCGTCGCTTGCACCGACGCCTCCTTTAGTTTAGAAGATAGCAACATCAAATAACTAGCAACACAGCGCCGCAGGCGCACGGTACGCTACTTTTTTTCTCTTTTTTTTCTAGATTTTACCCCCCTTTTCTTCCACTTCTTTTGAAACGCTCTGCACGGTGGGGTCACATGACCACGGGGGGTCATCTACAACCTCTAAAACCCCATTTTTCTCGGGGTGTACTTTGGTACACCCCGAATCCCTGTAAAAATCCAAATTTTTCCGGGGAAAATATTGGGGTGTACCAAAGTACACCCCGGTACCCCCTGGCGGAAACCCTGCTGACCGAGCAGGGCTATTTCTAAAAACCTGTCCCTGTCCCTGATTTTTGGAAAATGAAAGTTGCCAAAAAATTTGCACGTACTACAGTACTTACCAAGAGAGGGGGGATGGGCTTTCTGTTTGAAGAAAGTTGCCGATTTTTTTTTTTTTTTTTTTGTTGAAACTTTTTCCAGGCCTTTTGCTAACCATCATGCCATCATGCCACGTTTTTGGGCGTTTTTTATTTTTTTTTCCATCATGCCACCATCATGCCACGGGGGGTGGTGAGGCAGGGCTTTCGCTCTCCATCACCTGGGGATTTCCCCCCAGATGGCATGATGGCATGATGGCATGATGGCATGATGGCATGATGGCATGATGGCATGATGGCATGATGGCATGATGGCATGATGGCATGATGGCATGATGGCATGATGGCATGATGGCATGATGGCATGATGGCATGATGGCATGATGGCATGATGGCATGATGGCATGATGGCATGATGGCATGATGGCATGATGGCATGATGGCATGATGGCATGATGGCATGATGGCATGATGGCATGATGGCATGATGGCATGATGGCATGATGGCATGATGGCATGATGGCATGATGGCATGATGGCATGATGGCATGATGGCATGATGGCATGATGGCATGATGGCATGATGGCATGATGGCATGATGGCATGATGGCATGATGGCATGATGGCATGATGGCATGATGGCATGATGGCATGATGGCATGATGGCATGATGGCATGATGGCATGATGGCATGATGGCATGATGGCATGATGGCATGATGGCACCTTAAAATTTTTCTGCTCACTACGCTCGCGGAGGTATACCTCAAAAAAAAATTCCCGCTCGCTTCGCTCGCGCTGTACGCTATTTTCTTCCTGCCTACGGTGCCATTTTACAATGTCAAAGGGGATTCCCTTGCATTTTTCAGCCAGAAATGAAACTTGACCCAACCGTTGCAACAGCCCCTGCTTCTGGAAGACGTATTGATTTTGTACGGTTAGTGTACGTAAGGCGCAAGACCAAGGACCGTTAATAAAGGATTAGATTCCGTTTTTGTTATCTCGCAAAACTGACCCTTCGCCTCTCCACCCTGTGGCTGGCAGGGAGGCGCGCGCGAAGCGCGCGACGACCGCTTTTACCAGGTGGGAAAGCTCGGAATGTACTTTTTTTCCAGGAAATTATTTTTTTTGACCATCATGCCATTCAGGGGGAAAATCCCAAAGTTAGCAAAAGGCCTGAACTTTTTCTTCCAGGTTGTGCAAATAACGGGGGTTTTGATGTATTCTGAAAAATCCTAGAGGGCGCACCAGGACGCGTGCCGGAGGTGCTATGAGGGGGTTTCTTAGAAAACTTGTTCTCTACACTAACATCACACTGGCACCGTACTCATTTTAACAAAAACCAAGAACTTGTCCAATTCTGCAAATTGACCCCACCACAGAACGGACGGATTCTGGAAATGCAAATGCCGGTGTTTTCGCGCATTTTCATGTTTCAGCATCTGGGGGAGAAAATCTGGGTTGTGGGATTTACCTTGGCCCCTTTACCTTATTATCTCACTCATTTTGACCAAAACCAAGAACTTGGCCATTTCGGCAAATTGACCCCACCACAGCGCGGACAGATTCCGGAAATGCCAATCGCGGTATGTTTTGGGGCTGAAAAATTTTCAGGGTAAATTTTTTTTGAGCAGCATTTTTTGGCCGAAAATGGGCCCCACGTATTAGTGACCGGGCTCATATTTTCATGACTATCATGGCTTCATAAATATATTCAATATTTTTTTTCACGTTTTTTTTCAATATCAATAATATTATCACGTAGGAAATTTTCAATATATTGACACTTTTACCGTGTAAATTTCCCATTCAATATTTGCAAATATTGAATGGGATGAATATTATTGACACTTTCCTTCACACAATGGTCTTGCGCCCCTTGGAAACTGGGTCTGCATCTTCCAACCTCACACAACTCGTCCACCACACATAAAAACATGCCCGAGTTGAGGCACAAAAAAATTGCCCCAATTTCCAGGACTGGTAATTGAACTTCGGACCAAAAAATGCAAAAAATATGGCGACTTGTGTGATACCAACTATGACAAAAGGGAAGACACCCTTCTTCAGAAGCCAGGTAGAGAATGCTGTTCCCCACCCTCTCTCACTGTCCGCGTAGCCCCCACTAAGGAGCCATCTGATGCCACAAGGCAAGTCGCTCCCCCGCGATGGCATTGAATGGCACGTGCGCGTTTACGAACTGAGCCATGGTTGCCCTTAGAGTCCCACGGTAACACGTGCAAAATCATAGAGTTTTTTTGGCTGTTAAAAAGGCTGGGGTATGAAGACCACAAGAAGAGGTCGCGTGATTCGTCGAGCGGTTGTGAACCGCCTCCGTTCTCTTACGGTACGGAACACCCACCTCCTACCCTTTGCATGAGCTCGACTGCGTTTTAGCACGTTTCAACTACTCTTTTTTCTCGTTCTGTACCCAGAACAACCTCCTCTCCAAGCAGCAAACCCCACCCCTGACCAGGGGAAGCCTCCTGGGCCCATAAGCGGAACTATTTACTCACTGATCCTCTCATAAAAAAAGACGTGTGGATGGATGGATTTTTCAAATGTATGTTCGCAACTCTCATAAAAAAGTAGCGCACCATGCGCCTGCGGCGCGGACAAAATTTGGTTTTGCGAATCCTAAATATTTTTTGCTAGCTCGTGTGGTTGATGAGCGAGAACAAAACCAAATCGATCGCAACGCCTCGTACACTAGCTAAAACACCTGAATGGTCGCAGAACACAACGCTGCATGGTTTTGTGGGTTGTTTTTGCCCACAGAAGTACCCCTGTGCGGCCTAGACCTGGTTTTAGCACCCCAGAATCGCGTTTCCCAGTCCATATAGCCGGGTATGGGCCCAAAAAACCACCCAAAAAGGCGAAAATCCCGGTTTTTGGTGAAAAACGCCCGTTTTGCCCATAGGGTACTTAAGGAACGCACGTTTCTAAATCATTTCCCACGTAAACTCGCGACACGAAAATAGGAATTAAAAACAAATCTCTCACAGATCTGATTTGGTGATTCGCATTTTTGAGGCCCAATCTTTCCAACGCCGAAAAAATCTTACACTTTGGTGCATTTTCGGGTGGGTGCACCAGGAGGGTACTGGGAGGGCAGCAACCTTAAAAACCTAAACACAAGTGTTTAGGAATTACGAGCGGTAGCCCACAGCTCTACCCTATCTATGATATAGTTTGGCTGTGATAATGTGCGATTTATGGCACAATCTTTGAAATGTTGCGCACATGGCTTCAACAGAAAAGTTTGACCCTTTGCCTCTGGCTGGAAGGGAGCTGAGAATAAGCCGGGTCCCGGGTACTGTCCCAGGACTAGAACTAGGACGGGTACTGGGCACTGGGTACAGTCCCAGTCCTAGGGACTGGGAATACCCCTCCATGCCCCACCCTCCCGCGCCCGGGTCCCTCACCCGCTTTCAGGCGTTTTCACAGCGTTTTCGACATATTGTGCCCAGTCCCACTGAGAATAACCGGGTCCCGGGTCCCCAAGTCTTATTCTCAGCTATGGCCTCCCGTCAAGGAAAAAGCAGGCACTGCAACGTCAATATTCAATAATATGATCAATATTTCAATATTATTGAAATATTGACAGTTTTCAGTCAATATTATTGACACTTTCAATATTCAATCAATAATATTCATCACCAAATCAATATATTGACGATATTCAATATATTTATGAAGCCATGGACTATTTATTAAATGAAAATCAGATCGCTTGATTTTCACGCGTGGGTGACTTTTTCACGAGTGAGGTTTACTTCACGAGCGAAGCGAGTAGAGTAATAGAAACGAGTGAAAAAGTCACCCACAAGTGAAAATCTGCCTGATTTTCATTTAATACGTAATTTTATTCAAAATTTGATAAAGTTGAGATGGAAAAATGGATGAACGTGTGAAGGAGAAAACGTGGTGTGTCATAATAAACCCGTGGTGAGTGGTGTTTGCGAGGCAGAGGGTGGGTGGGGGGTAGGTACTACAGAAAAATACCCCCATTTTAAAAATACTCCCTGACCCCGTATCATGTAGGTGTTTAAAGTACTATGTGCGATGTGAACATCTCACATGTTGGTGCAGAGGAGCTAGGCTGCACTCTTTATGTTCTCTTTGACTCGGACATATGTGCAACACTTCATGTACTCCTTCTCGTGTGCGGTTGATGAAGCTGTTGCGAGCGTGTTATCCATTGCAGTGTCTGCCTCTTCCTTTATGCTGACTTCCGTGTTCCTCATCACCCACGTCTTCGGCTTCCTCCCCATAGTTGTTGTGAAGAAACAAGAACACAAAAGTTGTATGCACCGTGTTTCTACCAATACTATTACTGGGGGGTCAAATAGTAGACCCCCCTGAAGAGTAGCCCCCTAAGCAAAAATTAGACCACATTACCACAACTACTCAAAACATGAAATCTGTTGCTTTATGTGACTCATCGTGCATTTTTGAGATCTGGACATGGGGGTCAGACTCCACTTTAGAGCACCAAAAATAGGGTCAAAAATTTTTTTTGTAAGGGGGTGGATTTTTGAATTTGTATGGGAAAACCCACTTTTGGCCGTGAGCGTGAAATAATGTTACTTTATTTTCACGGCCAGACTTTTTACGGCTAAAATACGTGTAATACTTTATTTCACGGCCGTGAAATAAAGTAAAACCTGAAATTACTCGCCCAGCCATTTTTTCCATAGAAACTTTATCAAATTGAATAAAAAATTTAAGTGGTCAAAAAATTGTCCAATTTTCGAGATTGACCCCACCACTGCGCGGGTGAATCCCAAAAATTCAAATAAGGACGTTTTTGGCACAGAATAAATCTGCCAAAAAAATTGTGTCCCGGATTGGATTTTGGACCCCCCCGGACCCCATATTTAGAAATAGCCCTGTGACCGAGCCAGCCCCTCGTGGGCGGAATTCTATTAGAACCCTGGAAGATGCCGATTTTTTTTATTTTATTTTACTCGGACAGCATTCGCTAGTACGGGAAGATCAATCAAGGCAGCCCTTACAGGCGTGTGCCGAAGTGTGCCCGCCAGAGGTGTGAGTGAGAGTCACACTTGGTGTGGTGTTTTGGATAATATTCTCATCATCGCAAAAAGCCTCAGGGAGGTGTCCTGGCCTGCGGTGGTGTCTGTACTTCCCTTTGCCCACTAGACGAGTAATAGGCCGTCACCTAAGTGTAGTGTTGACTCATTAGGGATCGGGTGTGTACCTCCACAGTGTGTGACCACCTTCGTTTCCCAGGGTTAGCCATCCCAGCACTTTTTACCCTCAGGCCAAGACATACACAAGGTTTCTGGAGGAAGTGTCACGAAAGGACCCTCCGGATGCAGTTTGAGGTCCAGCCCACGACCTGGTGGTCTTCTTTATTTATTTTGAAAAGTTTTCTTCCAGCTTGTTCAAGCGGGGGTGTTGATGTATTCTGAAAAAAACATGTAGGGCGCACCAGGCCGCATGCCGGAGGCGCTATGAGGGGGTTTCTTAGAAAACTTGTTTGTTCTCCACACTAACATCACATGACACCACACTCATTTTAACCATTTCGGCAAATTGACCCCTAGCGTCTTTTTTTTGGTCCCCATTAAATGCAAGTTAAATCCTGGCTATGGTGTGCAAATGCCGAGCCAGTGGCTTCCCCATGCTATGAAGTGTTTGCACTCGGGGCATGAAACAGGGATGACAGTCAGGCCAACGTCAACGAGTCTGCTTGCCTTACGGCAACCTATCTTGAAGAGGACACATCGACAGACAAGGTGTTGTGGTGCACAGCATCGGCATCATCAGCGTTGGCAGAGGTGTGGACCAGCGTCGTGGACCTGCTGTGAGAGGGAAGGGGCGGCTCGTGCACGGCGCATTGGAGACACTTACCCACACCACCCAACAGGTCACCACACACTCTTCAGAACCCCACCCACAGGCAAGCGGCGTTGTGCCGTCAAGTCACACAATGCGTTGGCTCCTTGCAGTGTCGTGTCTCTCCCTGTCGCGTGCGGTGCCGATACCTACCAGCCCAATTACTCCTGCACCTGAGACACGTGTACCACCAACACTTATTCCACTCTCCCCATGTCAGTCGCTGTCATCACCACCGTTGGTTGCCACACTAAAATCACCCATTCGTGGTGCAGCATACTCTGAGTGCTGGACATTTCAGTGTGTGGGAACAGTTGAGGTCACGTTCAGCAACATCACAGTGGCGGAGTACTACGAGTGGTTGGTGCTTCAAAACAGTGATGGGTACGTGCTGACATCATTAACGCAGAACCGGGAACGTTACATTGCCACTTACCCTGCCAACGGTGAGATGATGGTTGTGTTGAACGACACGCATGGGGAAAGTTACTACGACGAGAGCGGCTTTACTTTCGAGTGGGAATGCAACACTGGACCTGCAGTTGTGCCTGCAGCAGGCTTTGATGCTTCCACATACCTGACACTGCCGCCTGCTGGGACGTATGAGCGGATGTATTCAGAGAAGTCGAGTGTCAATTGGATTATTCCCTGCACAGGAACACTTGACATTGCTGCCACCTCTCATGGTGATTCTGCCACTTTCCAATTCATTAACGGTGATGGAACTATTTTGCTCACTCGCGAGGACTCTATTAGTTTCGATGGGAACTTCAGTGTTGCGGAGAACTTCATCATTCATTTGTCTAATGATTATGAATCTGATGGCGACTCAAAGTTTGTCTTTGCTTGGAGCTGTGGTGCTACAGCTGGACCGGCAGGTGTGTAGTGGGCACCTCAGACAGCGGAACCCACTCCTGCGACTCGCTCAGCACTTCCGACAGCCACCCCAACAGACCAGCCTGCTGGTGCCACTTTTGCACTGTCGGCTCCTGTTGTGAAGGCTCTGTGCACAGCTGACAAAGACTGTCGCAGTGGGAGGCTTGACCCGAAAGCGACGTGCAATGCTGGGACGTGTGTGTGCCACACACAGGGCTACGTGCACCCCACTGGTGTGCCTCTGTGTCTGCTTGCGGACGACGTCACAGTGAAGTCGGTTTGGAGCAGCAACGTTGTCCTTTATGTCGGCATCGGTGTGGGCGTGCTCGTGGTGGCTGTGTGTGTTGTTGCTGCGTTTTGCTGTCTGCAAAAGAAGCAGCGTGTGAAGGAGCTTGATGACCCACTCTTTGACAGGGCACGTGAGGATGCTGAGCTGTACCCCACAGGAGTGGACGAGGCAGAGGCTGACCACGTTGAGGAACTTGCTCTGTTGTGAAAACGAGAGAGATGATTTTTCTGGTTTACTTTGTACCTGATGCTACTGGTGCACATACATACCAAAGAGAAAGATAAAGATGGGAACAATTTTGGTGATCCCTATACTTAGGGTTAATCGAAGAGAAGATGGACGACCTCCTGCGGCACTGATGCTGCGGGGGCTTAACAAATTGGTAGGGAGGGGAAGACGAACAATATGTAGCTCTTGCTTTTTTAGAAAAACTAAAGAATTTTTATGTTCACTTTATTTTGCAAATTGTAACGTAAAATCGCGTGTACTTATGCTAAATACCGTGTGAGCAAATATCTGCAAAGCAAGGACGTCTAAGCAACTCGCTCTACTGTTTTATTTTATTGCATTTTCTTACAAAACTTTTGCGTGCTCTGTATACAAAATTTTGGAAGAATTTTCAACTTTTGCAAGAAGGTTTTCAGCAGGGGCTGAACAACTCTTCTTTTTTTTACACATTTTAAGGGTGTGCCATCCGTGCACCCGGGACCATGTCCTGTTGTTGTTTTATTTCTAACCGCATTTGCATGACGCAGATTGCGGTACGTGTTGAAGTGTTTGCACCTTCTGTCCTGGGTGTCTCCTTCATGCGTTGCAAGTGTTTGTTTTTGAAAGAACCTTTTCTTCTGCGTTCCCTGTGTTGAAGGTGGGATGTGGTTTTTGTTGTTTTAGTTTCGTGCACTGCTTTTGTTTTGAATAGTGTTTGGGAGATGTGTGCACATGAGGTGATGCACATTTTGTGATAAATTCTTATCACAGTTTGAGGGCTGAGTTCAGCTGGGGAAATGAACAAAGTACGTTGCCTTTCCCAGAATTTTTAGATCAGTTTGTTGTAGTTGTTCGATTTTTGTTTATCACACGCCTTTTGGCGACTCACGCGCTTGAACCACTGTATGACTCGCCCTTACCGAAATGGTTGTTACGTGGGCCCGAAGCAATTCATTATCTTTACAGCAGCACAGAAATGAAGACGATGTGAAAGGAGGACCTCCTCCCACGTCCTTCGCATGCACACGACGTTATTGACGTCTTTAGTTCGGTCAGGTTGCGAAAAGAAGTACAGTGTTTCAAGCGGAGATAATACAGAGGGAAACGAACCACGTTTTCGTGAGCATTAGTCAGCATGTTACTGACAAATGTTTTCGCTTGAATAATGGTTTCTTTTTTTTTTTTTCTTCTTCTCTTTTTGTGTTCCGTTGTGTCTCCTCTCATGTGTAAGGACCACCACGATCTCCTCCACTCCTCCCAATCATAGGCTGAGGGAAGCCATGTGCGACGTCACAAAAACTCTCCCCATGTGGAGGACGTGACCGCTCTTTGGTGTACCAAATAGTCAACCCAGTACAGCACCCTTCCACCCCTTCTCTTGCACCTTCCCTTTTCCCTTTCCCTTTCCACCCGAGTCCCTCAAAGTCTTGCCACACCACCCAACAGGTCACCACACACTCTTCAGAACCCCACCCACAGGCAAGCAGCGTTGTGCCGTCAAGTCACACAATGCGTTGGCTCCTTGCAGTGTCGTGTCTCTCCCTGTCGCGTGCGGTGCCGATACCTACCAGCCCAATTACTCCTGCACCTGAGACACGTGTGCCACCAACAGTTGTTCCACTCTCCCCGTGTGAGTCGCTGTCATCACCACCGTTGGTTGCCTCAGTCGAAGCATCCATTCGTGGTGCAGCATACTCTGAGTGCTGGACATTTCAGTGTGTGGGAACAGTTGAGGTCACGTTCAGCAACGTAAGCCTGATATATAACACTTTGATGATGTTTCTTCAAAACAGTGATGGGTACGTGCTGACATCATTGAGTCGACAGCATGAACGTTACATTGCCACTTACCCTGCCAACGGTGAGATGATGGTTGTGTTCAACGACTCGATGGGGTATAGTTATGGCACCGAGAGCGAATTCACCTTTGGGTGGGAATGCAACACTGGACCTGCAGTTGTGCCTGCAGCAGGCTTTGATGCTTCCACATACCTGACACTGCCGCCCACTGGGACGTACAAGCGTTTGTATTCGGAAATATCGAGTGTCAATTGGATTATTCCCTGCACAGGAACACTTGACATTGCTGCCTCCTCCATCTCAAAGCCGTCGGCACTCACCAAGTTCCAATTCATCAGCAACGGGACCGTTTTGCACACTGGTCAGGGCTCTTTTAGTTTTGAGGGTAACTTCAGTGTTGCTGGCAACTTCATCATTACTCTGTGGGTCCCTTTTTGGTACCCTCCCGACTCCGTGTTTACCTTTGCTTGGAGCTGTGGAGGGACAAGGCCTGACATTCCCTCACACGACCCGACACCTGCACCTGAGACACGTGTGCCACCAACAGTTGTTCCACTCTCCCCATGTGAGTCGCTGTCATCACCACCGTTGGTTGCCGCAGTCACAGCACCCCTGCGTAGCGGAATGTACTCTGAGTGCTGGACATTTCAGTGTGTGGGAACAGTTGAGGTTACGTTCGCAAACATCAGCTTAGAAGCGTACTACGAGAGGTTGGTGCTTAAGAACAGTGATGGGTACGTGCTGACATCATTAACGGAGAGCCGGGAACGTTACATTGCCACTTACCCTGCCAACGGTGAGATGATGCTTGTGTTCAACGACACAAGAGGGTTTACTTACGCTGGTTACCATGATAGCAAATTCACCTTTGAGTGGGTGTGCAACACAGGACTTGCAGTTGTGCCTGCAGCAGGCTTTGATGCTTCCACATACCTGACACTGCCGCCTGCTGGGTCGTATGAGCGTTTCAATTCGGAGCAGTTGAATGTTAATTGGATTATTCCCTGCACAGGAATACTTAACATTGCTGCCATCTCTCAGGGTGATTATACCACTTTCCAATTCATTAACGGTGATGGAACCATCTTGTACACTGGCGAAGACACTACGTCTATTGATTTCAACGGGAATTTAAGTGTTGCGGGGAACTTCACCATAAATTTGGTGCGGCAGTACAAAGGCAGTTACGACGACGAGTTTGCCTTTGCTTGGAGCTGTGGAGGGACAAGACCCGACCTTCCCTCACACGATCTAACACCTGCTCCTGAGACACGTGAACCGCCAACACCTATTCCGCTTTCCCCGTGGACTCGCGCACCACTTGCAACTGCCGTCCCAACGGATCTTCCTGCTGGTGCTTCTTCTCCTCCTGGTTCCTCTGCACCTCTCACAGCACTTCCGACAGCCACCCCAACAGACCTGCCTATTGCTGCTTCTTCTGCCCCAACCACTCCTGCACCTGAGACACGTGTACCACCAACAGTTGTTCCACTCTCCCCGTGTGAGTCGCTGTCATCACCACCGTTGGTTGCCACAGTCGAAGCACCCATTCGTCGTGCATCGTACTCTGAGTGCTGGACATTTCAGTGTGTGGGAACAGTTGAGGTCACGTTCAGCAACGTAAGCCTGATATATAACACTTTGATGATGTTTCTTCAAAACAGTGATGGGTACGTGCTGACATCATTGAGTCGACAGCATGAGCGTTACATTGCCACTTACCCTGCCAACGGTGAGATGATGGTTGTGTTCAACGACTCGATGGGGTATAGTTATGGCGCCGAGAGCGAATTCACCTTTGAGTGGGAATGCAACACTGGACCTGCAGTTGTGCCTGCAGCAGGCTTTGATGCTTCCACATACCTGACACTGCCGCCCACTGGGACTTACAAGCGTTTGTATTCGGAAATATCGAGTGTCAATTGGATTATTCCCTGCACAGGAACACTTGACATTGCTGCCTCCTCCATCTCAAAGCCGTCGGCACTCACCAAGTTCCAATTCATCAGCAACGGGACCGTTTTGCACACTGGTCAGGGCTCTTTTAGTTTTGAGGGTAACTTCAGTGTTGCTGGCAACTTCATCATTACTCTGTGGGTCCCTTTTTGGTACCCTCCCGACTCCGTGTTTACCTTTGCTTGGAGCTGTGGAGGGACAAGACCTGACATTCCCACACACGACCTGACACCTGCACCTGAGACACGTGTACCACGAACACTTGTTCCACTCTCCCCATGGACCAGCACACCACTTGCAACGGCCGTCCCAACAGACCTTCCTGCTGGTGCTTCTTCTCCTCCTGGTTCCTCTGCACCTCTCACAGCACTTCCGACAGCCACCCCAACAGATCTGCCTATTGCTGCTTCTTCTGCTCCAACTACACCCGCACCTGACACAGCACTACCTACAGCCACCCCAACAAACCTTCCTGCTGGTGCTTCTTCTCCTCCTGGTACCTCTGCACCAACATCTGCATCTGACACAGCACTTCCGACAGCCACCCCAACAGACCAGCCTGCTGCTGCCACTTTTGCACCGCCAGCTCCTGCTGTGAAGGCTCTGTGCACAGCTGACAAAGACTGTCGCAGTGGGAGGCTTGACCCGAAAGCGACGTGCAATGCTGGGACGTGTGTGTGCCACACACAGGGCTACGTGCACCCCACTGGTGTGCCTCTGTGCCTGCTTGCGGACGACGTGACAGTGCCGATGGCGTTTGCTGTGGAGTACGACGGAGTGGAGGCAGGGTCTTTGTGGACAACAGCAACGACGAGGGAAAGCTTTGAGGATACAATGTACGAAGCACTGGGCACTGTGACGGACATGCGTGTTGTGGTGTCGGATGGCGGTGTCCTTGTGGTGGGGATGGTGCGTGCCAGCACAGCAAAACTCGCAGACGCACTTTCGGGGAAGGTTGACCTGTCGGCAGCACTTTCCTCTGATAGTGTGTCTGTGAGCCACGGGGTGACCTGTGCACGCACAGACGCGTCGTACACAGTGCAGCACAATGGTGTGTGCGATGCGGTCGAGTGTGAGGGCAACACAACCCTGACGCTGACAGACGGGACGTACACGTGTGAGCGTGAGGCAACACCACCGCAGCCGGAGGAGTCGGGTGGGAGCAGCAACGTTGTCCTTTATGTCGGCATCGGTGTGGGCGTGCTCGTGGTGGCTGTGTGTGTTGTTGCTGCGTTTTGCTGTCTGCAAAAGAAGCAGCGTGTGAAGGAGCTTGATGACCCACTCTTTGACAGGGCACGTGAGGATGCTGAGCTGTACCCCACAGGAGTGGACGAGGCAGAGGCAGATCCTGCAGAGGAACTGATCCTTTTCTGAATACCCCAAGAGTGATGTTTTAGTTTCCCCCCCCTTTGTCAACACCTCATACTTCGGTGTACTGACTTATGACCGAAACTGTCGGCTTACTTGATATGCATGTTGCGTTTTGTATGTTCTCTAGAAAGGAACATTATTGAGACCTTAGGTAACGATGAAGGTCTGAATGTAATCAGCAGTATTTGCAACTCGTCAGCTCTGCAACCGCGTCAATAACAACTGTGACGCTATTTGTAGACGAAGGTCTCAATAGCACCACAGTAGAGTCTCCTCTGACGTAGTGGCATCGCCTAGTTGGTGCAAATGCAGTCTTTCTGAGAGCGCGATTTTTTGGAAGTTTTGTGTCCGTGTGCATACTACACATCGAAAAAGTCGCGCCTGGCAGCGGTCAACAACCTCTAAATAACCAACAATATTCCTTCGACTTTTACCCATTTGAAGGGAGGCGAAAAAAGACGTTTTTCAGACAGAGTACTTCAATGGTTTCTGAAGAGTTTTTCCGTAATTTAAAGACCACTGTATCAGACCCAAATAATAGCAAAAAATGGGGGAACCCCCTTTTCCTCCTTATTTTTTGTAATAATGAGGGCCTTTTTCCCCTCACCGCACCCCATCCCATGCAGTGCACCCCAATACCCTCCCCTCAAAAAGAAAAAAGAACTTAGCAAACAGATGGACCCCCTTTTTAATTAAACCGGCATGGTCTTAATCATTTTGCGCGTCTATTTTTGGTATTCCTGTGTGTAGTAATTTGGATGAAACGAAGAAATACAAAAAGAGAAAAATTTCTTGACGACGTACCACAGCATCCGGTCAACCTCTCCCACATTTTCCTGCTGACTTTCCCCCTTTCCCATTTTCCCAGGCCCAAGCATAGTCGTTAGTATTGACTATCTTTTGCGTCTTTTGAACACAATCAAACTCACAGACGGTACTCAGTTCCCTCCACAAATAAGGCAGCATAAAGTTGTTCCATGCTTACAGCACCGCCACGCCTTTTCCGGAGGTATTTTTTTTTTTTGAGACCTATCAGAGGGTTTGGGTGTGGTCTTCTTGGGAAGATTGCAGGCTTTTTTTTTTTTTGCTAGCATTTGACGTTGCATGCATAACCTTTCCATTCCTTTCTTTGAATAGAAAAGCTTTTTTTTTTAGTTTTTTTTTAAAAGATAACACGTCGTGTTTGAGGTGTGGTAGGTTATATACTACGCCATAAAGACTTTGTAAAGACTTTGTAGTGGGTTTTTTTCACCCCTAACATTTGACCGCGACCCCCTTTTTACTATGTGAACATTTTGTAATGACTTCCGCTTCGAAGCCAGAAGCAACGCTTAAAACGTCTCGACACCAAGAGCCGTGTTAATTGCATGACAAAAATGACATTAGGTAATCGCCCCTTTTTACCAACACTTTGAAAAGATTTTGTAAAAAAGTTGCGCTTCGATTACGCCAAATTGGCAAAGTGTTCGAGACCTTCGTGAAAAGTCGTACGTCTGTGTATCCCCTCCCCGGCGTGTTCTCCTCTATTTTGTGCACCACGACACTTTTTGTACTTCAGGCAAACACATGCCGTACTTTTGTATAATATTATTGTAATCAAGTCAAAAAAGCTACACCAATGTATCATTTTGACGATTTTGTTGTCACTTCAACCTGTAAAACAAACAAAAGGGAGTGACGACATCCCGAACAACCGTCTCTGTGAAGAGAAAGCAACATTTCAAACCCTGCGTGCTCCGGCACGATAGCGGTTGTGATAAAGATGTGTGCACAAGAGGTGGCTCGTTCACCTTGCAACAAGCTTTCTCTCTTTTTTTTTTAGTTTGCGGGTTTGCGGAATATAGTTCTTTTGTTTCTCTCTCATGCACCACCTGATTTTTACCGCGCGTACCCGTTTTGGACCGTATAAACTGTATATGTTCCTGTACGTTCCTGTTCGCGGGGTAAAAATCAGGTGGATGTTATCTTTCTTCGCCCTCTTTCTTTTGTCTTTTCTTTCTCTTCCTATTTCCCCCCCCCCTTTTTGCTGTTTTTGCAAATGGTATCTCGTGGGCGCCATCTAGAAAGATGCTGGTTCCAACAGGAGACGGTAAGGGTGAACGAATTTATGTATTTTGTGGAACTGTGAGTGAAAATGGAAAAGTTTTTCAAAAAAAAAAAAAATGATACCTGTGTTTTCAAATTGGTAAAAAAGTAATAAAATTGTGTTTGAAACAGTTTCTTGTTTTTGGCAATTCCTTTTTCGTCCTTTTTCCCAGATCGAAAAAGACGAAAAATACGTAGAGGATGAAAAAGGACAAGGGGTATTCTAAAAAACCCTCCCCGGGCCCGTTTTCTCCTGCTTTTAAAAAAAAAAACGTATCTGTTTCGTGTTTTCAGTCATAAATTGTGTATCGTTTTCATTACCTTTTTCCATGCAAACCAAACCCACCCACCCCCCTTTCCCCCCAAGCCACATAACTTTTACACGCACCGCGTTCTTCGCTGTGGGTGTCACCGTTGCGACTGCGAACATCGATGCCATCGCGGTGACCGATTACGAGCTGGGGTACTGCACCTCCCTGTCACCCACTGGGACACCGCCTTCGCCTCCTGGGTATTGGTGCAGCTCTTTCAACCGCGGGGTGGTGGAGAAGGCGTGCTGGCTGGCAACACAGAACTGCTGCTCTTTGGACATGAACAAGACGGTTGCACCGTATCCAGGAACAGGACAGTGCGTTCACACCGATCCTTGCGCAGACTCTGGCGGCAAGCTGTGCGGCTCCGCACCACCCTTGGGCTTATGCAGTGCATCCGGCCTGAAGGGGGCGATGCGGTGGCATGTTGCCTGGTGGACACCACTGTGCCTACATAAACGGTGTCGGCATGAAAGGGTCGTGGCTTTCCGATGCAATGATATACCTGAAGAGCATGAGTGAATTCAACGAGTCTGCTTGCCTTACGGCAACCTATCTTGAAGAGGACACATCGACAGACAAGGTGTTGTGGTGCACAGCATCGGCATCATCAGCGTTGACAGAGGTGTGGACCAGCGTCGTGGACCTGCTGTGAGAGGGAAGGGGCGGCTCGTGCACGGCGCATTGGAGACACTTACCCACACCACCCAACAGGTCACCACACACTCTTCAGAACCCCACCCACAGGCAAGCGGCGTTGTGCCGTCAAGTCACACAATGCGTTGGCTCCTTGCAGTGTCGTGTCTCTCCCTGTCGCGTGCGGTGCCGATACCTACCAGCCCAATTACTCCTGCACCTGAGACACGTGTACCACCAACACTTATTCCACTCTCCCCATGTCAGTCGCTGTCATCACCACCGTTGGTTGCCACACTAAAATCACCCATTCGTGGTGCAGCATACTCTGAGTGCTGGACATTTCAGTGTGTGGGAACAGTTGAGGTCACGTTCAGCAACATCACAGTGGCGGAGTACTACGAGTGGTTGGTGCTTCAAAACAGTGATGGGTACGTGCTGACATCATTAACGCAGAACCGGGAACGTTACATTGCCACTTACCCTGCCAACGGTGAGATGATGGTTGTGTTGAACGACACGCATGGGGAAAGTTACTACGACGAGAGCGGCTTTACTTTCGAGTGGGAATGCAACACTGGACCTGCAGTTGTGCCTGCAGCAGGCTTTGATGCTTCCACATACCTGACACTGCCGCCTGCTGGGACGTATGAGCGGATGTATTCAGAGAAGTCGAGTGTCAATTGGATTATTCCCTGCACAGGAACACTTGACATTGCTGCCACCTCTCATGGTGATTCTGCCACTTTCCAATTCATTAACGGTGATGGAACTATTTTGCTCACTCGCGAGGACTCTATTAGTTTCGATGGGAACTTCAGTGTTGCGGAGAACTTCATCATTCATTTGTCTAATGATTATGAATCTGATGGCGACTCAAAGTTTGTCTTTGCTTGGAGCTGTGGTGCTACAGCTGGACCGGCAGGTGTGTAGTGGGCACCTCAGACAGCGGAACCCACTCCTGCGACTCGCTCAGCACTTCCGACAGCCACCCCAACAGACCAGCCTGCTGGTGCCACTTTTGCACTGTCGGCTCCTGTTGTGAAGGCTCTGTGCACAGCTGACAAAGACTGTCGCAGTGGGAGGCTTGACCCGAAAGCGACGTGCAATGCTGGGACGTGTGTGTGCCACACACAGGGCTACGTGCACCCCACTGGTGTGCCTCTGTGTCTGCTTGCGGACGACGTCACAGTGAAGTCGGTTTGGAGCAGCAACGTTGTCCTTTATGTCGGCATCGGTGTGGGCGTGCTCGTGGTGGCTGTGTGTGTTGTTGCTGCGTTTTGCTGTCTGCAAAAGAAGCAGCGTGTGAAGGAGCTTGATGACCCACTCTTTGACAGGGCACGTGAGGATGCTGAGCTGTACCCCACAGGAGTGGACGAGGCAGAGGCTGACCACGTTGAGGAACTTGCTCTGTTGTGAAAACGAGAGAGATGTTTTTTCTGGTTTACTTTGTACCTGATGCTACTGGTGCACATACATACCAAAGAGAAAGATAAAGATGGGAACAATTTTGGTGATCCCTATACTTAGGGTTAATCGAAGAGAAGATGGACGACCTCCTGCGGCACTGATGCTACGGCGGGCTTAACAAATTGGTAGGGAGGGGAAGACGAACAATATGTAGCTCTTGCTTTTTTAGAAAAACTAAAGAATTTTTATGTTCATTTTATTTTGCAAATTGTAACGTAAAATCGCGTGTACTTATGCTAAATGCCGTGTGATCAAATATCTGCAAAGCAAGGACGTCTAAGCAACTCGCTCTACTGTTTTATTTTATTGCATTTCTTACAAAACTTTTGCGTGCTCTGTATACAAAATTTTGGAAGAATTTTCAATTTTTGCAAGAAGGTTTTCAGCAGGGGCTGAACAACTCTTCTTTTTTTCATACATTTTAAGGGTGTGCCATCCGTGCACCCGGGACCATGTCCTGTTGTTGTTTTATTTCTAACCGCATTTGCACCACGCAGATTGCGGTACGTGTTGAAGTGTTTGCACCTTCTGTCCTGGGTGTCTCCTTCATGCGTTGCAAGTGTTTGTTTTTGAAAGAACCTTTTCTTCTGCGTTCCCTGTGTTGAAGGTGGGATGTGGTTTTTGTTGTTTTAGTTTCATATTTTGTATCACCATCTTTTGTGGACTTATTTGTGTTGACTCTCGTTTTAACTCATATCTGATTAAAATGTGACTCACTTCAGTTCCTCACCGGATGTCTGTTGCGAACCACCAAAGTGTTTCGTGCACTGCTTTTGTTTTGAATAGTGTTTGGGAGATGTGTGCACATGAGGTGATGCACATTTTGTGATAAATTCTTATCATAATTTGAGGGCTGAGTTCAGCTGGGGAAAAGAACAAAGTATGTTACCTTTCCCAGAATTTTTAGATCAGTTTGTTGTAGTTGTTCGATTTTTGTTTATCACACACCTTTTGGCGACTCACGCGCTTGAACCACTGTATGACATGCCCCTATTCTAATACTTGCTACGTCGCCAAATAGTCAACCCAGTACAGCACCCTTCCACCCCTTCTCTTGCTCCTTCCCTTTTCCTTTTCCCTTTCCACCCGAGTCCCTCAAAGTCTTGCCACACCACCCAACAGGTCACCACACACTCTTCAGAACCCCACCCACAGGCAAGCAGCGTTGTGCCGTCAAGTCACACAATGCGTTGGCTCCTTGCAGTGTCGTGTCTCTCCCTGTCGCGTGCGGTGCCGATACCTACCAGCCCAATTACTCCTGTACCTGAGACACGTGCACCACCTGCACCGCCAACAGTTGTTCCACGTGCCGCGTGCGAGTCGCTGTCATCGCCACCTTTGGTTGCCACAATCAAAGCACCCGTTCGAGCACGGTACGTTGAGTGCTGGACATTTCAGTGTGTGGGAACAGTTGAGGTCACGTTCAGCAACATCACTACGCCCCCTCTCGTTTACGCGAGAGTGATACTTCAAAACAGTGATGGGTACGTGCTCACATCATTGATTGAAGACCGGGAGCGTTACATTGCCACTTACCCTGCCAACGGTGAGATGACTGTTGTGTTGAACGAGACGTATGGGAATAGTTACTCCTATGGAGCCAGCGACTTCACCTTTGAGTGGGAATGCAACACTGAACCTGACGTTGTGCCCGCAGCAGGCTTTGATGCTTCCACATACCTGACACTGCCGCCTGCTGGGTCGTACAAGCGGATGTTTTCAGAACGGGCGATTTCCAGTTGGCTTATTCCCTGCACAGGAATACTTGACATTGCTGCGTCATCGCGTCAAGGTTCAAATGGCTTCTTCATATTCACGAACAGCAACGGGACCATCTTGCGTACTGACTGGCACTCGACTACTTTCAATGGAAGCTTCAGTGTTGCAGGGAACTTCAACATTACTCTGCACTCCCGGTCTGATGTTCACATTGGCGAATCCGACTTTGCCTTTGCTTGGAGTTGTGGAGGGACAAGACCAGACTTTCCCTCACACGATCTGACATCTGTACCTGAGACACGTGCACCACCAACAGCTGTTCCACGTGCCCCGTGCGAAGTGCTGTTGTCGCCACCTTTGGTTGCCACAATCAGAGCACCCGTTCTAGCACGGTACGTTGAGTGCTGGACATTTCAGTGTGTGGGAACAGTTGAAGTCACGTTCAGCAACATCACTACTGCCAGTAATAGTTTGTACACGAGAGTGACACTTCAGAACAGTGATGGGTACGTGCTGACATCATTGATGGAAGACCGGGAACGTTCCATTGCCACTTACCCTGCCAACGGTGAGATGACAGTTGTATTCAACGACACGATGGGGTATAGTTCCTACGACGAGAACAAAATCACCTTGGAGTGGGTGTGCCACACTGGACCTGCAGTTGTGCCTGCAGCAGGCTTTGATGCTTCCACATACCTGACACTGCCGCCTGCTGGGACGTATGAGCGGATGTTTTCAGAACGGGTGATTTCCAGTTGGCTTATTCCCTGCACAGGAATGCTTGACATTGCTGCGTCATCGCGTCGAGGTTCAGATTGCTTATTCATATTCACGAACAGCAACGGGACCATCTTGCGTACTGACTGGGACACGACTACTTTCAATGGAAGCTTCAGTGTTGCAGGGAACTTCAACATTACTCTGCACTCCCGGTCTGAGTCTTACTTTTTAGACGAAGTGTTTGCGTTTGCTTGGAGTTGTGGAGGGACAAGACCAGACTTTCCCTCACACGATCTGACATCTGCACCTGAGACACCTGCACCCGAAACACGTGCACCACCAACAGCTGTTCCACGTGCCCCGTGCGAAGTGCTGTTGTCGCCACCTTTGGTTGCCACAATCAGAGCACCCGTTTCAGCACGGTACGTTGAGTGCTGGACATTTCAGTGTGTGGGAACAGTTGAGGTCACGTTCAGAATCATCACTACGCCCGTTAACGCGAGAGTGACACTTGAAAACAGTGATGGGTACGTGCTCACATCATTGATTGAAGACTGGGAACGTTACATTGCGACTTTCCCTGCCAACGGTGAGATGATGGTTGTAGCCAACGACACGTGGGGGTATAGTTACTACTACGAGAACAAATTCACCTTTGAGTGGGTGTGCCACACTGGACCTGCAGTTGTGCCTGCAGCAGGCTTTGATGCTTCCACATACCTGACACTGCCGCCTGCTGGGACGTATGAGCGGATGTTTTCAGAACCGGCGATTTCCAGTTGGCTTATTCCCTGCACAGGAATGCTTGACATTGCTGCTTTGTCCTCCTCCCGGTCAGGAGTCGAATTTGTATTTGTGAACAGCAACGGGACCATTTTGCGTACTGACAGGTCCTCAACTACTTTTAACGGAATCTTCAGTGTTGCAGGGAACTTCAAAATTACTTTGCACCCTGACTGGGATGAACCATATGACTCCGAGTTTGCGTTTGCTTGGAGTTGTGGAGGGACAAGACCAGACTTTCCCTCACACGATCTGACACCTTCACCCGAGACACCTGCACCACCAACAGCTGCTGCACCCGCCACTGCTGCACCCGCCGGTGTGTCAGGAGCTACGATGGTTCCCGCCACTGCTGCGCCCGCCACTGCTGCACCCGCCCGTGTAGTAGGAGCTACGATGGTTCCCGCCACTGCTGCGCCCGCCACTGCTGCGCCCGCCCGTGTAGTAGGAGCTACGATGGTTCCCGCCACTGCTGCACCCGCCACTGCTGCGCCCGCCACTGCTGCACCCGCCCGTGTAGTAGGAGCTACGATGGTTCCCGCCACTGCTGCACCCGCCCTTGTGCCTTCTTCAGCTCCAATGCCCCGTGCACCTGACACAGCACTTCCGACAACACCAGCTACAAACCTTCCTGATGGTGCTTCTCATTCTCCTCGCACCTCTGCACCTGACACAGCCACCCCAACAGACCAGCCTGCTGGTGCCACTTTTGCACCGCCAGCTCCTGCTGTGAAGGCTCTGTGCACAGCTGACAAAGACTGTCGCAGTGGGAGGCTTGACCCGAAGGCGACGTGCAATGCTGGGACGTGTGTGTGCCACACACAGGGCTACGTGCACCCCACTGGTGTGCCTCTGTGCCTGCTTGCGGACGACGTGACAGTGCCGATGGCGTTTGCTGTGGAGTACGACGGAGTGGAGGCAGGGTCTTTGTGGACAACAGCAACGACGAGGGAAAGCTTTGAGGAAACAATGAGCGAAGCACTGGGCACTGTGACGGACATGCGTGTTGTGGTGTCGGATGGCGGTGTCCTTGTGGTGGGGATGGTGCGTGCCAGCACAGCAAAACTCGCAGACGCACTTTCGGGGAAGGTTGACCTGTCGGCAGCACTTTCCTCTGATGGTGTGTCTGTGAGCCACGGGGCGACCTGTGCACGCACAGACGCGTCGTACACAGTGCAGCACAATGGTGTGTGCAATGCGATCGAGTGTGAGGACAACACAACCCTGACGCTGACAGACGGGACGTACACATGTGAGCGTGAGGCAACACCACTGCAGCCGGAGGAGTCGGGTGGGAGCAGCAACGTTGTCCTTTATGTCGGCATCGGTGTGGGCGTGCTCGTGGTGGCTGTGTGTGTTGTTACTGCGTTTTGCTGTCTGCAAAAGAAGCAGCGTGTGAAGGAGCTTGATGACCCACTCTTTGACAGGGCACGTGAGGATGCTGAGCTGTACCCCACAGGAGTGGACGAGGCGGAGGCTGACCATGTTGAGGAACTTGCTCTGTTGTGAAAACGAGAGAGATGTTTTTTCTGGTTTACTTTGTACCTGATGCTACTGTTGTCACGTACATACCAAAGAAAAATAAAAAGATGGGTCCATTTTTGTTGATCGGTTTTGGAAATTTGTCCATTTTTCTGGGAAATCCTGCCCCATCCCCTTCAAACACCCCCGAACCCTCCCAAACCCCTCCCGAACCGCACGGCTGGCTTTTTTTTGGGGAAATCATGCCCCCATTCGCTGGAGGGGTGCGTCAGACGAGACGCTTTTTTGCATCTAAAAAACGCATACCCTGGTAGCACCGATCACTGCGCGGGCTGAAAAAACCGTTTCAAAAAATTTGGGTCAATCCCAAAAAAAATCCCCTACACACACTTTTTTCCAGACCCTACTTTTGCGGTTTTATGTGAAAAAGTACCAAGAGGTGCCCAGAGCCATTCCCCATTTTGTATCACCATCTTTTGTGGACATATTTGTGTTGACTCTCGTTTTAGCTCATACCTACCCTTCCCCGTGTATATGTCCGGACCCATTTTGATGTGCAGTGAGCCTCGGCCAACACGGACATATATGCACAAGACATCTACACGGAGGGGGGGAGGTATCTGATTAAAACGTGACTCACTTCAGTTCCTCACCGGATGTCTGTTGCGAACCACTAAAGTGTTTCGTGCACTGCTTTTGTTTTGAATCGTCTTTGGGAGATGTGTGCACGTGAGGTGATGCACATTTTGTAATAAATTCTTATCATAGTTTGAGGGTTGAGTTCAGTGGGAAAAATAGTATTTGGTATAGTAGCATACTCGTTGCTCGCTAGGGTGGCTACTAATATGAACCAGTTTTCAAACAAACAAACAAAAGGGAAAAAAAGTGTGCGGGCTGTACCCCTCACTCACGTGTTGTTCCCCTCCACCGCACTTCATCTTTACCTCAAGGGCGGCCTCAAAACCGTAACCTACAAACAACGCCCTTGCGACAGGAATAGCAGTACCGGGAGTGTTCCACACTCACGAGAAACTTAGCCTGGCAAAAGGGTTTTTCATAAAAGCGGCTCTTAAGGGTTCAGGACGAACGACGTCTATACCTTCTGTAGTACAAAGGCTTCGGCCAATTGAGTACAGACCCTAGGTTCCCCAAGCGGGTTCTTAGGCGTTTGTCGATACAGCAAAACAAACAAACAACACCCGTTGCCTTTAAAATCAAGCCTGTGGCTAAACTGCGTAGTGGAATTCCAAAATTCTCGGAAAAGTGCATCTTTTACGGGAAATTTTGACTGGGAAAGTCCATTTTTTTTTTTACAGGTAATTTCTGTAGGGTCTGGAGGACCCGGGAGGCGGTGCCTTCAATTTTTGTTGCCTGCGGCGACATTTTTCGTTTTTTGCTCCGCAAAAAAGGGTTCGCTGAGTGACTCTGTGGGGTAAAAAGCTAGATTTTTACACTGCACCCTAAATTTTTTTGCCTGCGGTGCCATATGTTTCGGAAAGTCCAAAGAAGAAAGGTGGGTGGAAAAAAAGCAAATAGGAAGACCCTGAGGTTCCCAGTTCGGTTGAGATGGCTCCGTTTCCCCACCGCCCACTCGTCCGAATCTGCTGAAGGGGTGAAGATGGATACAGCACAGAATGCTCCAGCGTAGGGGATGCGCCGCCATCTTGCGGAATCAAAGCTGGCGAAAAACGTTATCGTCGTCAGCAACGTTTCGCACACCAGGACCTTCTTGCTTGGAAGGTGAGTACGCGCTGCACCATCAGTGTCAGAGGATCGGAAACGCGGGTTGAAAGCAATTGCCGTGAACCTGAAGAGTTTGACCCACCTTGCCTGCTAGCTTATGAAATGGTGGATGATGCCACCCGCAAGGGACTTGAGGTGCTGCAGACACACAAGGGGAGGTTCGCCGGACTGAGATGCAGAAGATGATCGCGTCTGTTGCGCGACGCTACACTGTTCCACGAGTCAAACGTGTACTAGCAGCTATTTTGCACGTGGACGGAACGTCCTATGGAGAGGATGAAGTGTTCGCCTACTCTGTCACGGAATTCTTCCTAGGTGTTTGTGATTTGGACAACGGCACCGGGGAGGGGTTCATTGCAGCTCTGCGACGATTTAGTCAGTGTTTCCGCTATGAAGATATGACCCAAAAAATCTTCAAAAAAAAAAAAAATCTGGGATTTTCCCGTTTAGTTTAAGTCGCTGAAATTTTGTCCATTTTTCCGTATATCCCCCACCACAGCCTGGGATTTTCTCGGAAATGCCACAAAACACTATTTTTTCACCCCCTGGTGCACAGCTGTTTCAGGTACGTTTTTTGGTACCGTTTTTCCATTTTTTCGCCGATTTCCCCCAAAATTAGCGCGACCCCTGATTTTTCGCACCCTCTTTGCTTTCTTTTCGTTTCGTTAAGAAAAGAAAGTATATGAAGTATTTTTTGTTTCCTAACACGTAGTGTATTAAGAAACTAGACAAAAAAAAAGCCAACGTTCAGATCTTGTATAACAGTATTTCCCCTTGATTCCTTTCACCTTGCGCCAAACAGATTTTTACCCCTATTTGGCTGCGTTCAACGAAAACACTGTTATATTTTTATTGTTATCAAGATCAGTTGGCGGATGATATCGTCTAGTTTTTTGTTTTGTTTTTGTTTTGTTTTGTTTTGTTCAAAACGATCATGTGGACGATTTTCACCAGCATTCATGGACCAGGGTCGAAAAACGCCCCGATTCCTGTGTAAAAAATAACCCGTAAAAAATCCCGAATTCCAAGCCCAAGAAGTGCGATTTTCGTAACTGTTTAGCGTCAGGCCTGTGCCTTTACCAGAATTTTTAGATCAATTTGCAGTAACTGTTCGATTTTTGTTTATCACACGCCTTTTGGTGACTCACGCGCTTGAACCACTGTAAGACACGCCCCTTCCCGAAGTGCTTGCTGTGTGAAAGACGATGTAAAAGGAGGACCTCCTCCCACGTCCTTCACATGCACACGACGTTATTGACGTCTTTAGTTCGGTCAGGTTGCGAAAAGAAGTACAGTGTTTCAAGCGGAGATAATACAGAAAGAAACGAATCACGTTTTTGTGAGCATTAGTCAGCATGTTACTGACAAATGTTTTTGCTTGAATAATGGTTTCTTTTTGTTTCTCTTTTTGTGTTCGTT
Organism: Rhynchopus sp. YZ270_cl-10; assembly: GCA_964035575.1. NCBI lineage: Eukaryota > Euglenozoa > Diplonemea > Diplonemida > Diplonemidae > Rhynchopus > Rhynchopus sp. YZ270_cl-10. Next base: position 631,250 of record OZ037863.1, read on the forward strand.
GTATCCTCTCATCTGGAAGGACCACCACCACCACCACCTCCTCCACCCCTCCCAATCATTGCCAATCATAGGCTGAGGGAAGCCACGTGCGACGTTACAAAAACTCCCCGACTTGTGGAGGACGTGACCGCTCTTTGGTGTACCAAATAGTCAACCCAGTACAGCACCCTTCCACCCCTTCTCTTGCTCCTTCCCTTCCCACCTGAGTCCTTCAAAGTCTTGCCCATTTTTGTTGTGTTGTTCGGTGATGAGTGTGGAGGACACATGGCGTTTTGGTGCTCAAGGCACAGACGCATCCACCAACGAACGGAGGTGGACATGCCGCAACGGAGATGTGCATTGCACGCTTTGTGTTCGCGTTGCCTGGCTGTGGAGTGGGGTGTGTGGGGAATGGGGAACAGCCACACGGCTTCACGGATTGTCTGGTCTAAGGTGTTGTGGTGTACCACTGCGAACCTTCTTGGCAGCGGAGTGGGCTTGCACCTGTAGGGAGGGTTCTGCACAAGAGAGTTGCCGTCCTTTCGAAGCAGCACAGTCACATTTTATGTGAAAGCCATGTGTGCGCATGTTCCTTATTCCTTCTTTGAGTGGTAAGGGAGAAGGATGTGGGTGGGGAGGGGCATCTCAGGGATGTGGATTGTACCGGATGCCTAGAAGCTAGCGGATTGTTTCAGCATGAATCATGCAAAAAAAAGGGGGCTGCTGTCTGGGCAGATGTCCTGGGGTTTATTTTTTGAGGGGCAGTGTTGCTTTGCCGTGTTGACTCTCGGGTGGACGCACCTTCGAACACCGATGGTGGCCTCCCTCGGTTCTGTGCCAGATCGTTTTGTGTGTGCCGATGTTTTTGTATCGAGTTCCGCTGATCAGCACAGCTGACCGGCGAGAAGACTGCGAGTCAAAAACATGCGGGCTGTGCCTTTGGGCAGTGTGGTCTGTTGAGGGTGGTGTTCTTAGTGGAGTGTGCTGAGGAGGCTGGTGGGTGGTGGGTGGATGAGTGGACGAGCGAGAGAGGGCAGCAGTCTGCGTGCGAGCCACGATTGGGCAGTACAGTACCGACCGCGCGAATAGTGTGGCTGAGAGGTGGTTTGAAATCTACTTACCGGTACTTCCTGCGCGGAATAGTGCTCATTTCTGGGTGGGTGGGTTCTACATTTTGCTACTAAGTTTCCCGTTGATCAGTGAGGCGAAGAGGCAGGGCGAAAACCTGCACAAACCTGGCCCGCAACAGAAACACCCATACAGTGTGTGGTGGCTCTACGGGGAGGTTTTGTGAATAGGGTGCTGCGTGCTGCGTGCTGCGTGCTGCGTGCTGCGTGCTGCGTGCTGCGTGCTGCGTGCTGCGTGCTGCGTGCTGCGTGCTGCGTGACAGTGCTGTTGTCCTCTACCGGCTAGGAATTTGACTGTTTCCATTGGGCAAGGGGAAGGGTTATGGGTTGAGGTGTGCTGTGTGCATCACGCCTCTTATGACTAGGCCGCTTATGCGCACTCTAGGTGGGTCAGAGGCTCTGTTGTCGCACCTTTGGGGGGTACAGTGTGCCGTCGGACTGTGCAGACTCATCTGTTTGTTGGCTGTGTGCATCCGCTAGCCTAATATGAGTGGGAAGCGATTTGGAGGTGGCAGGAGTCCCTCGTGTTTCTCAGTATTTGGTGGTGTCAGAAAACAGTGTGGTGGGGCGGATGAGATGAGTTGGGGGCTGTTTGGGAGCTGCCAGAGGTTTGGCCAACTGAGGGGGAGAGGGAGAGGGGTGTGGAAAGGCCTTGTAATTAGGTGCAGTTGCGGAAATTCAAATTTGCACCCAGTTTTCTGCAGCGGTGCGTGCCGATGTTTTTGTATCGAGTTCCGCTGATCAGCACAGCTGACCGGCGAGAAGACTGCGAGTCAAAAACATGCGGGCTGTGCCTTTGGGCAGTGTGGTCTGTTGAGGGTGGTGGTTCTGGGTGGGTGCTCTCAGTGGAGTGTGCTGAGGAGGCTGGTGGGTGGATGAGTGGACGAGCGAGAGAGGGCAGCAGTCTGAGCGGCGGTGTGCTGCGGTGGGTGGGGTGGGTTGGTGTGCTTTGTGGCTTGCGGCAGTGTCAGGGCTTGGGAGGGCTTCGTTGTGATGGCTGAGCGGAAGCGGGTTTGGGTTTTGTCGGCACACACCTGGGCATGAGGGCGGGCTTTGCCAGCACACCTTCGAACACCGATGGTGGTGACAGCAAGCACACACGCTTTCCTCATTTTGCCATGTTTTTGGCGTGTTTGCCACCGATGTTTTTGTATCGAGTTCCGCTGATCAGCACAGCTGACCGGCGTGAAGACTGCGAGTCAAAAACATGCGGACTGTGACCTGTGTGGTGTGTTGGTTCAGCTGTGGTGACCATGGCACAGTATTGTGCAGCGAAGTGCAGCTTGGGGCACTGCAGGTCTGTGGGTGGCTTTGGTGGTGGTTGTGGGGGAGGGGTGTGGGTGTCCAGCACAATGCAGCACAGCGTACGGTGCAACTCTGGCAATGTGTGTGGACGTTTGCCGACGCCGCTTTGGTCTCTCAACACCACCACACTGACACAGTCAAGTGTTGAAGAGTGGCACACCAACGCTATGGGTGGGTTGTCTGCAGTGTTTTGCACTGGACGTAATGATACGAACAGGTGTGTGCCTGTGGTGCTGGGGTGGGTTTGGGTGTCGAAGTTGTCTTGGGTTGTGCCTCCTTGCTCTTTGCATGCAGAGTTGCCACCTGTCTGTTGCAGAACCACTGGCTGGGAGGAGTAGTGGTGTGGGTATAGGATGGGCATGTCTACAAGGTGACCATGTGACCCGGTAACATGATATTTTCCTTATGTACCATGCCAATACTCACCAGGAATCTATCCAAGACGTCGTAATAGGTAACAGGAATCACAATTGAATACAACTGGCGATCAGCGGTCTTCACGAACGTTCCAATACGTTTTTCACTTATCATTCTCTGGGCACCTACCCACCTCTAAGCTGCGCGAGAGCAGAGGTCGCTTTGTGCGGCCCTCCTTAACCACCCCCGCTCCGATGCGCTTGCTACCAGCCGCACCCTCTAGGAAGCAGTCAAGACAAGCCACAGTGGTGAGGGGTTGGTCTGACTGGCGTGCAGTGTATGCACATATGCATGCCCGCGCATGCGGATGCTCCCAAATGGGGTATTTCTAACACACTCTTCATATTACCCTGAAGGTCCTACTACCACCCATGGTGGAAGTGCACATTGTAGCGGAGGGGAGCACAACTCTTCGCGGAAGGTGCGCCGCCAGCCAAGGCGGTTATACCGCCCCCGTTCACACTATGAGGTTTCCGTTTTATACTTTCTCTACAGGGAACTTTGTGCTTTCAGGATGGCTGGCATCATCCTTCTAAACTGACTACTTCCCCATCGGCACCCCCACCTACCTTGGGTGATCTAACAACACAACCGACTCCTTCCCCTCCCCTCCACCACCACCATCTTAGAGTACACCCAACAATGAACCCAGCAAACCGAATACCGGCAGGCCTTCTGCAAAAGAGATGTGCTTCCTCCATCTCTGTGCAGACCTCGAAGGAGCGTATGCAGCATGCGCATATGTCGATTTTTAAGAAGGTGCCTTCGCTTTTTACGGATAAGGTGCCACACACGGATCTATTTTCTGATGAGGCGAGAACTCGTGGACCTGCAGTGAGGGATACACGCACGGCATGGAAGCTGCTGCGCAAGCCTGCCCGCGAGCCTGACCTCGCAGAGCGTCCTAAGGTAACCACGACCTTCATGACAATGCCCCTCCACTACAACGTGCACGAAGCACTGCACGAATGTGGCATCTCCGTCCCCTCCAACATCCAACAGATCACCATCCCAGCTGCGCTCTCCGGCAAATCAGTTCAAATCAGCTCCGCTACCGGAACCGGCAAGACCGTCTCCTTCATGGTCCCAATCTTCCAAAAAATGATGGAGGATGTGCACCAAGGGGTGGCCCTCCGTGATAAGCGTCCTCGAGCAGTGATTCTCGCACCAAGTTTTGAGTTGGTGCATCAGCTGTGGGGTGTGGCTGACAAATTTGCGAAAAAATGCGGGTTTCGTGCGATTGAATTATACGGTCCACATCAGAGAGCAGAGCGTGAGGCTGCGGTAGGGGAGATGTTTGATGTGTTGGTCACTACACCGGAGAACTTTCATCGGATGCTCGATTTTGGACAGGTTGTTGAGACCGACATTAAACACGTCGTATTTGATGAGGCAGACCTCACTGTTGGAGGATCCTACGACCCTGAACGTCACGAACGCGACATGGAAACCTTCTTCGGCATTATCAAACCTATTCTTGTCAAACAATTCACCCGAGACTCCTACCTGGGTCGCCACAAAGTGCAGTTCTACATCAGCTCCAACAACATAACCGACAAACTCACCAACACTGTCCGCAACTGGATTCCCCACATCCTCCCATGCATGACCTATGACCTCCACATTTCACCACGAACCTTGCAACACCGTTTCATGCCTATTGCGCATGAAAACCATTTTCTTGCGTTGCGCGGCGTGCTTTCGACGCTTGGATTTCATGCAGACTTCCGTGAGATGGAAAAAAACGAACGGAATAAACGGAATTTTTGGTTTCCCGATGCAATTACATTTGAAACAGGCCAGTATTCTCCAGCTGATCAGGCTTCTTGGGTTACATCACGGCATGGACCGGGAGAGGGCGAGCTGCCGCACCCTGAACAGAAGAGGATGCTGCGCAAATCTCTCCGCCAGACGTACCTGAAGGACTACACCAGCGATGCGTACGTCAAGGAGATGCTGCCTGCTCCCGCCTCCGATCTGCTTCTCCCCAACGCTACGCCGTTTTCAGAAATCAGCTCCACCAACCCCCCAAAGAAGAGCACCTCCCTCATCCCCACCCTCCACAACTCTTTAGTCCCGGTCATCAAAGATGGTTCTACGTCAGCCAATTCTCTGGTCATCCCGGTCACCTCTGATCCTCCTCCGGTGATATGGGGGCCGGTGAAAACGAAGGCCGCACCTTTCACAGGGCTTCCTGGTTTGGGACCGGTTGCGCGACCGACTAAGGGGGTGCGGACTATTATTTTTGTGAATAAGCTTAAATCGTTGAAGAGGTTGGCCAGGTCTTTGGAGAATGAAGGCTATTCGTTTGCAGTGGTGGCAGCGCATAAGGGGCTGTTTGGGCATAGTGCGCGGGTGGCGGAGTTTGAGAGATGGGCAACCGGGGAGGTGAACCTTCTGCTGACAACGGACGTCGCGGCGCGCGGGATCGACCACCCATTGGTCTGTGTGATCAACTATGAATGCCCCCGGTTTTCCTCGGATTATTTGCTGAGAACGGGGCGTGCGGCGAGAATGGGAAGGCATGGGCTGGTGTACAACCTTGTTAACCCAAAGAACTCAATGGAACGGCGTTTCATGCACCGTCTCGAACGCCGTCTCGCCAAAGGCGAAACCCTCGAAGGACTCTCCGTGGACAAAGAATCCTTCCGCCGACCAGTGCACGTCTGGTGGGCGAAGAAGAAGCAGAAGCTTTCGCTTGATTGGTCCGATGCGATTAAGCGTGGGTTTATCAACCGGTATGTCTCCCTTTTGTTTTTCAAATACTTCTTTGCAGCACCCTCTGTGCCTTTTCGTAAGAAAATAATGTCTATGAAACGGATTTTCAAAAGAAGGGAATATTGTTGATCCCAAAAAAACCTACTTTTCAATTCATTGAATATTTTTTTGTTATAATACTCAAATCAGGGTAGTAGCTTGAAAGGTGCACTTTTCAAATGTTGCTGGTTTGCTGGTTTAGAAAAATTTTTCTCCGGTTGAAAGCGGTCGTCGCGCGCTTCGCGTGCGCCTCCCTGCCAACCGCAGAGTGGAGAGGCAAAGGATAAATTTTGCGAGACAAGAAAGAAAATGGAATATAATCCTGTGTTAACGGCGCTTGGTCTTGCACCTTACGTTCCACTAACCGTACAAAGCCAATACGTCTTCCAGAAGCTGTTACAACGGTGGGTCATTTTGAAAAAATGGTCAACTTTTTGCAGCTTTGGTCAAGTTGCATTTGTGGCCGCAAAATGCAAGGGGGTTCCCTACGACATTGTAAACTCTATTTTTTGCGGAGCAAAAAAAATAATATAAAGTGGCGCCGCAGGCGAAAAAAATTAGGTATAGTGCAAAATATGCAGTTTTTTACAGAGTCACTCAATGAACCCTTTTTAGGGGTTCGCTTACGTGTGAGGCTTTCTCTTCTGTGAGTAAGAAAGTGGCGCGGGGCGACGAATAACTGAATCCCAAATCCCACATTTTTTTTTTATTTTTCCCCAAACCAGTAAACCAGCTTGTTCTGGTTTTGAAACCAGCAAAAGTACCCAAGCTATTTCCCTGACTCAAATGAAATCAACCTTCTTTTCTTCCCTTTTTTTTCTCTTGCAATTGCCCTCGATCCTGTGGTTGCTATCTTTGTGATAGTAGTCTAAAATAAAAAGGAGAAAAAAAATAATTCGTATAATTCCCCTATCCCCCTGCTCGCACGCCTCCCCCCCCCCACAACAGAGAGGAGGAAAAGAAGATCTACAACCAGACCCTCCGTAAGGCATTCAAGAAGATCCCCAACCCAGCGTATGCAAAAAAGCTTTGTCTAAATAAATTCCCTCCCCCCCCCACCAAGCGAAATAGAAAACAGGGGTTTTTTTTCTCCCTTCTGCAAATATCACCCCTTTTTTTGTTGCTCTCTTTTAAGGATTCTGTGAAGAAGGCTGTGGTTGCTATCCTGTGATCGTAGTGTTTAATGTTGATTGACAACAGTGAGAAGTAACAACTGTATTTTTTGGCATTTGAATGATATTTCGTACACCCCGCTTTCTTGTCCTTCTCTTTTGCAACTAACAGCAAAAAAATGCTTTTTTTTTTTCCGGCAAAAAAAATATCCACAAAGCCAAAGCAATACAGAGAGAACTAACCAACCTTTACCAACTTCTTTTGTTATCCACCCCCTCTCAACCCCCCTCCCATCCCGACAGTGATCGACTCGGAAGAAACAAGGCACGTCCCATACCACAGAGGGTTCTTGAAGACAAGCAGAATGCGCTCAGTTGGAAGGTTTGTACCCTTTTGGAAAACAACGCTTCGATAACCCCACCTAAACCTTTTTTATTTTGCAGAGGGTTTTTTTCTTTCATAAAAAATTCTTTTTAGGGTTCAGGACGAACGACGTCTATACCTTCTGTAGTACAAAAGGCTTCGGCCCAACATTGAGTACAGAACCCTAGGTTCCCCAAGCGGGTTCTTAGGCGATTGTCGACAAAAAAAGTCTCTCCGTCAGCACCTTGCATAGTTAAAGCAAATACTCATAACATGGGGAGATCCGGGTGCCCCCTAAAACATAACTCTCGATTCCCCCCATCTCACAAAGAAGCGCACCTACCTCTCAACTTACAAAGTACTGCAATGAAATGCAATACAAACAGAGTAGCAAAAACAAAACCCCGAGTCACTTACTTCGCACAAGGATTTGCTCCCTTGTGTTCCAATTATACCCGTTTCGTTGACTGACGAGCGGTAGCGGGAGTAGGACATCTCAACGTAGACCGCGAAATGGAAGTAAGCTGGGCGGAGGGTGGGCGTGGCGTGGATATATTCTGTTGCGACACGTGATTTTTCCAAGTTTTCAACAAAACAAAAAACGACAAAGTTGAAACAAACTTCTTCAAACCCCCCGTCTCACACACCAAACCCCCTCCCCTCTACAGCATCATATGTCCTCGACTCACGAGAAGCCTAGCCAGATTGGCAACCCTCTTAAGTTGTGGAGAAAACGCATCTCTGGCACCCTCAGGGGTGTCGCCAAGAACAAGGATGACCCAAGGTACAACGCACTAAAGGCGCCTGTCAACCGTGACAAGGCAGCTGCACTCAAGAAGAAGTACGGACAATACGCATCGCCCGTTCCTATGAACCGCGTGGAGCCAATGAAGGGCGCCAGAGCACCCGTAACACGCTACAGTAGTATCCCAATCTAGAGCGTGGAAGAAGAGCTCCAGAGAAGAAGGAGAAGGAGAAGAAGTAAAAAACAACAACACCACCGAGGAGGACTCCTCCTAGCTAACCCAAACCTATTTTATGCTGATGCATTTCCCTCCCCCTATCCCCATTTCTCTCCATTTCTCCCCTGAACGAAGATACCCTCCCTTTTTCCCTTTTCCCCCATTTTTTCACACTTTTTTCTTAAAACCGACGCTTTTTAATCACTTCCATCTTACCACTCAGATAATTTTCCCTTTTCTCTTTTCTTTTGGACATTTTCCAAATGGGGGTAGCAATGGAATCAAAACTGACGTTACTGCAGTCCGCCGCCTTAAATACGTTGAATATGTTCGGAACAGGACCCTTCGTCTCGCTCCCCCTTCTAATCGCCTCCGTTTCGCCCCCTGGACCTCAGGCTCTGTTTGGCTACGTTGTAGCCTTGGTTGCTTGCATAGCTGACTCTTTCATATGGTCTGAACTAGCCAGCATCTACCCAGACTCTGGAGGAACGTACGTCTATTTGAAAAAATGCTACGGGGAAGGATGGGGACAGCTCATGTCTTTTCTCTTTGTATGGCAACAGGTTGTGAGCGGGCCAATGGAGATTGCGACAGGGTTTAGCGCAATTTCGCGTTACGCGACTTATCTGTACCCATTAAATTCTCTTCAGCAAAGCGCGTTGTCATCTTGTTTGGCAGTTGCTACTGTTGCCTTGCTTTATCGTGGGACAGACGCGGTTGGGGCTATCACCATTGCGCTGTGGGTAGGGACGTTAACCGCAATCTTTTTAACTCTTGCTGCAGGAATTTCTGGGGGCGATCCAGCACTTCTTCATCAAGACGTTCCGCTTACACCTACCTTCTTTTTTTCAGCCGCCTCCGCCATGCGATACTCCATCTATGATCTGATGGGATACTATGACGTTTGCTATGTCGCAGACAAGGTAGAAAACCCGCGAAAAAACATTCCCATAGCGTGCATCTCCACCTGCGTCATAGTTGGGGTGGTGTTCGTTGCCGTGGACTGCTCGATTATGTCTGCCACAGAATGGCACGGAGAAACCGGTTTGCTTCAAAAGATCGAACGCAACGACCCTTCCCTCGGCTACCTAATGAGCGATTTTGCAGAACGGAACCTAGGTGGGGTGTACCCTGCAATGGCCTTTACGGTTCTGGTGATGTACACGATATTTGGTTCTTCCTTTTCTCTGATGTATGGATACGCGCAAATCCCATATTCTGCCGCAAAACAAGGCGATTTCTTCTCAATCTTCGCACACTCCCACCCAACCTACAGCGGCCTCTGCGACTGGAGCTTGCTTTTAACCGGAGCTCTTTCAGTGGTGTTTTGTTGGTTCGATCTTGATACGGTGATTGAAGGATTGATTGCGACGCGAATTCTGTCGCAGTTTATTGCACAAACTGTGGGTCTCATGATTCATAGGAAACATGCGGGGACAGGGCGTCCGCATTTTAAAATGCCACTCTATCCTTTGCCCTGTGTCGTGCAGATTGTGTTGTTTCTGGTGGTCTTTGTGTCGTCCGATTCGCTACTCTTGGGAGGGGGAAAGCCGATTCTCGAAGGTGCTTTAGTCGTTCTGTTTTCAGGGTTGGTGGTCTTTCTTGCTCTGAGCAAGACCAGAGGGGTATGGCCCTTCAGGGATTCAGGGTTGAGCAAGACACGGTGTACCGATGCTGATTCATATGTCGTGCATAAATGTGCGCTACGCAATGGAAGTCATCAGTCGGTTTAAAATATTTTTTTTGGGAGAGAATGTTGCAAAGAAATAAAGTAAAAAGCTTGGCGTGAAGTTGTATTGCTAACTACTGCTGGTCGAATACTAAAATGTTGTGTGGAGAAGATGTGTGTAACGTTTTAAAGGATCCGATGAAAGAGAAAATCGTGGCTGCTATCTAGTGAGAGTAGTCTAAGATATTGACAGTGGAGCTTGTGCATGTGGCAACTACACTGTTCCAACAATTTTTCAAATAAATCAAAATTTTTGCTTCAAACGTCATTTTTTTTTCTCTTCTTGTCTCTTAATAAGGAGTGGTGTTGGGAGGGGGTGGGGGAGGGGGAGGAGGGGGTAGTTTTGATGTATTTTACGTCATGATGTACAAAATGTAGATTTTTTTATGGAGGGAGAAGACCCTTTATTTTAAGGTGACTAATCACAGAGAGAGTTTGGGGCTTAGGTCCATAAACTTTTTTTTTTTCCAAATTAACAATAATCGGATTTGTATTGATTGGCCTTTTGTTTTGAGTGCCCACCTTTACGTGTCTGAGAATAACCTTTTTCCTTTCCCCCCATTTTTTTTTAACCTCTTACTGAGAGAACGGTGTTTACTACAAGACCAGTACCTTATAGGTGTCAGACGCCCTACAAGGGAAAGTCTTGTATTTAATTGTTCTCCAGTAAAACCTTCTCGACTTTTTTTTAAAAAAAGGGGGTGTTTTTTATTTTATCACAATACGGTGGGGGGTGCACAGACAGCCCTATTATGGGGTGCTGTCACTCTGACTGTTTTCCGTCTTTTTTTCTGTTCTGTGTACGAGACACATTTCTCTTCTCAACTCTTCTCTCTTTGCCACACTGCATCCGCCGATTGAACGGTGAGGTGTTGCACTTTTCAACTTCTTTCTTTTGCCAGGATAAAACTCCATCTTTCGATTGAAAATTATATCTTAATCTTTTTGCCAAGCACCGTGCTTTGCATCCAGTGTCCCGTAAGATGATGGCAGGGTTGTCAACGTCTTTATGGAAATCCTCGAAATGGATGTAGGACTGCATGGTTGGGGTGTCCACCCACACCGGACACCGGTCATGTACATAAGGTACTTTCTCACGAGAGCACTTTGTGTTTCAAGTCAAATTTATTGAAGGCGATGAAGCGCCGGACTAGGTTTACAATATTTTCTTTGAGTACTCTCTCTCTCTGGGGTTCGATACCCCGCGGAGAACCAGGTGCCCTCCGTCCGATTCGATAAACGGTGTGAGGCGTTTGCACTTTCAACTTCTCCTTTTCTTTTTCTGTTACTTATTTACACCCGCTGTGTTTTTCAGCCATATAACATAGCTCGAAGTGGTCACTGACCACTTCTTGATCCCCCAACCCCCTTCTCTTTCCCTTCTTTCCCTTCTCCCTTTCCCACCTGAGTCCTTCAAAGACTTGCCCCTTTTTGTTGTTGTTGTTCGGTGATGAGTGTGGAGGAAGGCGTCGGACACATGGCGTTTTTGACGTGCAGCATTCCTCTTTCAACCCTTCTTTGAGTGGTGTAAGGGAGAAGGATACGGGTGAGGCGCCTGCTGGCCATCCTTAGATGAAGTGGTGCCAGAAGTGACTATTTGTCTTCGCTGCGAAAAAAACCGTGGCTACTCTCTAGTGATAGTGTAGTCTATAATGCAAACAAAATATTTTTCTTCGCTGCCTCAGCAGTGTTGCTATTGGGCAATTTGCGCGCCTCCCCGTTACCCGTTACAGCCACGGTAATCCACTACACTACCGTCAAAAGCTGAGAGGGCAGATACTCCTGCGGGGCTTGCACCAGATCAAGTCAGATGTGAAAATAGAAACAATATTACGAACGCTACAGAAAAAAGAGAGAAAAAAAGAACACACGATGGCAGCAACAGGAGACATGGTTCAGACCTTCTGCGACCTGAAGGAAAAGTTTGTCAACTGGTATGGACACAATTTCTTTTTAATCAAATCTCTTATGTAGGGATTCGCTCACCCCCTTTTTTTTAATTGATTTTCCGGACTTAAACCATTTTTCAGACTTCTCTTTCAAGAATGCTGTTTGGACGAGTGTTGTTGCGCGACACATTTTCGTCTTTTAACTTTTCTTAAGACTGTTAACTTATTGTGTTGCACTTCGAAGACTGGAAAAATCAAACCTCATTCCTACCATACACCCATACCTTGCTTTACACTGTTACCACCTTTCCTGCCATCATTATTTCATTGGATCAAGCTTGCCATTTATAGTGCGATAGCGATTGCGATGAAATGGGTTATAGGTGACGAGGGGGCGTAGGTTTCTTATAAAACTTTTCTTTTATTTCCCCCTTCAGTGAGAAGAGCGGCGAGTGGGCGGATGAGGACTACTCATCACTGACGACGTTCCTGGGCGTGACGGATCTGCCCAAGGTTGTGCAGCTTCAGAGCATTGAGCTGGCGGCGACGTACGCGGGACACTTCCCGGCGCTGGGTAAGCAGGCGTTCACGCAGGTGATGGCGCTTCAGGAGAGCGGAGACGCAAGCGTCAAGGCGATGGCACTCAAAAGCCTGCCCGGCTTCCTGAAGCCCGCCATCAAGACGAACGAGGCTGGCGAGAAGTTCAACTCCAACACCCTCGTGTCCGAGGGCGCACCGTCGCTGCTCCAGAAGAAGTTCGAGGCTGCCGACGAGGCCTCCGTCAAGATGGCCACCGAGCTGCTCAACAAGGTATGTTCCATTCTTTTCTTACCATATCCCCAAGGCGATTTCCTTAATCCCGGAAAACCCCGGCAAAACGTGTTATTTTTTTTCTGGAAAAAATCCAAAACGATGGAAATGTGGACAGAAGACTTTCACTCTACGAACCTTTTTTTTTGCAAAGCTGGCTGTTCACCGTATTTGGCTGTGATACGCATGCACGGTAATATGTACGGTGGAGTGCTTCAAAATGCTTGATTTATAATCTTTTCCAACCACAGATGATCCAGGCGGATGTACAGAGTGTGGTTGTGTGCTGCAGCGAGATCCTGCAGTCCGAGTCTGCGAGCAGCAACACCGAGCTGCGTGAGTTTATCCTGAAGTACCTGACGGTCGACATCCTGCAGGGACACAAGGCTGCCCTCGCAGCCTCCCAGGACGCGGAGATCACCGTCAAGGACGAGATCAGCAAACTGCTCCAGGTTGTCGGCAAGGTGGAGTTCACGGAGCTCCTCACAGCACTGACGCAGCTCAAGATCGCCTCCGACAAAGACGTCTTCGGCAAGCAGGGTGTTGTTGACACCCTCGCCACCCTCGTTGACCCTTCCACAGAGCTTGACCTCTCCACCCACTGGCAGGTCGAGCGTACCCTTGGGATCATCTCCAGCGCTGTCCCACACCTTGGTATGTTGTTTTATGTTTTTTGGCGCTTTGGAAAATTTAAAATGGTACAGAATTTCAAGACCATTGCTAAACGGCACGTTTTTTGCTCCCTACACTGCTATCAATGTATTGAATACGTTGAAATGATTTTTTTTTAAATAGGCAACGGCATCGTTGACAAGCGCTTTGGAATGTACCTGATTGAGAAGTGCATCTCGAACGCCGAGGGCTTCGCAAGCGCAACTGAGGACCACCGTGTGCAGATCCTGATGCGTCTCAGCGAGGTGCTCGCGAACCTGCCCGAGGAGAACCTTGAGGCCGCCCTGGTTGCGCTGTTCCCGGTCACCCTTCAGGTGCTTCCCGCACAGCCGGAGGAGGGGGCTGCGGCGCCGGAGATTGACTTTGCTGTGGTGGAGTGCCTGCTGCACAGTGTTATTGTTCTGGGGAAGCGGGTGCCGGAGAAGTTTGCCGAGCTTGCGGGGTGCAAGGTGAAGGCTAACGCGGCAGATGCGAAGAGCGCAGCAGCAGCATCGATCAAGAGCAAGGAGGAGATTGAGGCGGAGAAGGCCTTCAAGGAGCGCATCAAGTTCATCCACGACCGTGCCGCTGAGGTGCTCCTCCAGCTCTCCCAAGCGAGACAGAAGCTCCAGCAGACTGCCGTCTCCGAGAACCGCGACGCCCTTCTCGCCGAGCTCCGTACCAGCATCCCCCTCCTCGAGCACGTCACCACCATGTGCCGCCCTCTCGCAGAGCAGTACGCCCACTTCCCCCCCACCACCCCTCTCTCTTGGAGACCCCGCAGGAACAAAGGAGGAAAGGGAGGAAACAACGACAAGAAGCCCGACAACAAGGACAACAAGGCCAAGGGAAACAATGGAGGTAAGAAGGGAGGCAAGAAGGGATCCGCAAAGGGAGGAAAGGGAGGTAAGGGAGGAAAGGGGCGTAAGGGAGGCAAGAAGCACTGATTATCAACAAATTAAAGGTGGGGTTCTGTACAGAGAAGAAAAAAGCTTTGACGTGATGATGTCAATATAACAAATTGGAGGGGCAAAAAAAGAAGAATAAAAAAACAACTGACAAAAAAAAAAAATAGTACAGAATCCTCTCCCCCCCGTCACCCCCCTCTTTTTGTTGCTGTTCATAGCTGACAGCAATTTTTTTTTTTTTTGTATTTTGTGTGAGCGTATGTGCTTAGTTTATTAAAAAAGGGATGGAAAAACGACAACAACAAAAACCCTAAGTTGGGGGTTTTCGGTCTGTAAGAAAGCGCCTTTTTTTTCATTTTATTTTTACAATTTTTTTTAAACCTCTTCTTTGTTTGAATCGAACGAAAAAAAAGAATTTTAAAAAAACAAAAACCACACACATGGAGGCCTGTATGTTGCGCTACTACCAAGACCCCCTCTCTCTTCATTTTATGTTTTTTTTTGCCTCACTTGGGTTACCAACCGTAACCCTTCTTGAGTGCATCATTTAATAGTAGAGGGCGCTAGGGGTATCAGCCATGACCACATTCACAAACATCGCGATTTTTTTTCCTTCAAAAAAAAAGAGCACACACCAAAATGGGGTACTAAGAACGAGAAAAAAAAGGTATAAAAAAAATGTGGATGAATGTTACCCCTCTGAGGGGGAGGAGGCCGCTAACCGTTCAACTGGGGAGGGGTGTTTTTTTGTTGTCAGTGCCTGCGTCCCAGAGGCGTTTGGACTATCAACTAACTTCACTTTTTTTTTGGGGGGTATTGTTTAGGGAGCCTCTTTGCCCAGAGACCAACGAGAAAAAAAAAAAAAAAGGAAGTGGTCAAAGACATAAGAGTACCTTAATCCTGTTATCACTCCCCCCTTTAAAAAACAAGTCTCCATTTTCCATTTTTTTTTAAACCCCCGAGCTAAATATGGGGTCCTGCTGAGAAAGGGGTTTGGGGTATTGTGGGGGAAAATGGGTGGTAGGGGGGACCACCCCCCGAAAGACGCATCGCAAAATGTAGTACACCTCTTCTCCCTCCATATTTTTTTTTAAAGCACGAGAGACTTAGGGTCATCTTATTATCACCATACTTCAGGGGACCAATATTTCCCAAAATAGAGTGCCAAAAGCCAAATTTCGGGCTTTAGGAGATGTTGTTGACCCTTGAGTCCTCATAAAACTCGAAGGTCAGGTCGTTTATCTGTGAAGCAAACTCTGCTGCCGTCTCCTACTGTTGCTGCTGTGCACTTGCCTCCACCCTGCCTCTGTCTGTACAGCAACCTCCCTGCGAAGCGGGCACCCTGCCCCATTCCCCAAGGGCGACACAGGGTACGTCAACTGTTGGTTGATGACACCTTTATTTCCATCAAAGCTTTGCTGCGTCGCATGCCATGACCAGTGTAGAAATGAAGATTCGAGAGCTCAAAAAAAAACACGCTGTACGTGGGTTAGCGCGTACCTGAAGTCTTCCCCCAGGTTCTCATCCACAAATTTGGTGTCGTCCATAGTTCTCCCTTTCGTCTCTGTTGCCAAAACCTCGTCGTCATCGATCGTTTCGTTTATTGGGATAGTTTCCACAATTGTTTTAAACAAATCGTTCATATAGTCAGACATGATGTCGTACCAGACGCTTCCTTGGGGAATCACAAGTTCCGACTACACTGACGCCCCCCTGTCTGCTTGGCTAGGGTCTACGCGATCCGGAAGTATGTTGTCCCTTACTTCTTCTCGTTGGTTACGCCATTCTTAACCTCAACCCCATGACCTTCCCCCCACCATCTCATAGTATGGACCACACCACGGAATAGACCATAAAAGAACCCTTCTCTTCCACTGAACTCCACCTTTTCCACCCTCCAACACCCCCCTCCTCCATCCAGGAAAACGGAGGTGGTTTTTTGCCACCTCAGATTTGCATTTCCCATATGCTAACGCCGAACACCGGGGCTGCGAGCGAACATGCGATTGCTGTGACGGTCTGCGATGGGGAGTACCTGACGGCTGTGGGGCAGGAGTCGGGGTATCTCTCTATCTACCATGGCACTACTTTGGTCGCAGCCTTTCAGTCAGGCATTATAAGCAACACACTGTGGGTAGGCGACACACTCATCTGCACACGTGGTGACACAATCCTCCGCTACGTCTGCACCACCCCGGCACCCTCCCCCGAAGCATATCCACACACACGGCGCTTTGAGTTTGAGCCTCTCCCTTCAACCCGCGTCTCAGGGCGCATCGTCGGTATCGATTATTCCGTGCATGGTCTAGCTTATGTAGCGGAAAATGGTTTGCTCTACTTCGCTACAAACCAGTCCTTAACAGTGAACCGTCCATTCGTGTTTTGCCCTCCATTGTGTGTATCAGAGGTGGAAGGGAGGCAGGGCAATCAAACGCAGGAGCAGCCGCAGAGCGGGGTGCTCGCTGGGGGGATTGCGAGGATCGCGTGGGCGACGACGGGGTGCCAGCTTGCGGTGTGCTGTCCGGCGGCCTCTGTGGTTGTGGTGCTATACCTCACGGTGCGGACGGCACCGGAGGATGGAAGCGCTCCTATACGCCCAATGTCCGAATTTAAAATCAGCCAAGCATCGTACCTCAAATGCGGGCCAGAAGGGAGTCTCAGATCCTTTGAGTTCTACCCAGGACGCACTCCATCAGGCAACGCTATGGTCACCGCTGGGCTAGACGGCACCGTACGAATCTGGGCAGAAAGCGCAACCGATCGGCACTACCATTTAGTCCACGGAATGAGCCGTACGTCGGACACTGTGGCAACGTGGTTGGTCGATCAGAACGTTTCCACCGCAGCCCCCACGAAAGGTCTGGAGCCAGAGGAGGAGCAGACTGCCGCCCCATTCGGCATGAACTCCATCCACTCCCAGGTGGAACAGCAATGTGTCGCCCCCGCGCCGGACACTGCGCGCGCACTGAATGGGTCGGAGTACTCTTCGCCAACGAAGTGCTGTTTGGTCCTGCAGGATGCACACAACATCAGCCTTGCTCACATCACCGGCCTCTGCGCGGTGCCTAGGCGAGGTGTCTCCTCCACACTGCGTAGTGTCAAATCTGATTTTCAAAGGCGCAGAAGCGGGGAAAACAGTGGAGCCAGCGGAAACCCTGCGTACACCGAGGCTATGAACAGCGGCCCGCCGTCTGAAAGGGTGTTATGCTTCCGGTCGGGGGTAGGGGCTGGTGGACAGCTTGCGATGTCGTATGTGACTGCACGGCAGGGGGAGGTCTCACTGTATTCTAATGATGGGAAGGTTGCGGTGTTGTCGCAAAGCTTTGGTGGCGATGCTGAATCCTTAGAGCTGCACCCACGACGAGACGTCATGGCTGCGGTCTACACTGGGAACGATCGTGTCGTTTTCTGGTCCGCAGGAGATGCTCGCGGTGTCGCAAGCCTTGCCTCCCCTGCCATCGGCGCCTATGCCACCAGCTCCCCAACCTATCTCTGCAGCTTCGATGTGAAGGAATTCGTCCAGACCTGTCTCTCGCGCGCGCTCTCTCAAGAACGCAACATCCGTGTCAAAAGAAAAATCATTTCGTTAAAAACGGTGTGGCACCCAACGGAGTTGATGCTATACTGCGCGGTGAAGGTGGCGGTGGCGGTGAAGGGGGGTGCTGGGGTGGACACCAGCGAGCACGATGTGTTGTTCTCGGTGGAGCTGAAGACGGCAGCGAAGTGTGGTACCGTGGTGGACCAGGAGTCCGACAAGGTGCCGCAGAATCTCCCTGCCACTCCAGGGTCGTACATTGCGCAGTCAAGGCATATATTCGCAGGGCCGGCTGAGGCGGCTGAGGCAGCAGGGTTCTCACTCCTAGGTCGTGGCGGTGCAGTCGCGTTCCCATCACACCTCGACACAACCGATCACGAAGCAATCTACCAAAAAAAGCAGAACCAAAAAGAAAAGGAAAAGGAAACCAAAAAGAACGCCGCAGAGAAAGAAAAAGAAGAGGCACCCATGTCAGAGGGGAAGTCTGCGGCAATGAATAAGTATGCATTTTTCCCCTCCCAACAGCAAAAAGCCAACGCTATCCAGAGAGAACCAACCATTTTTTTTTCAAACCAATTCTTTTTCAAGGTGACTAAGCGCGAGAGGCTTAGGATCATCTTACAAACTTATTCTTTTCATTAACCCTCCCAAATATCTTCGAGTGGAAAAAATGGTCGAAAAATCACCCCACAACCTGTTTTCTTGGGGATATGAGGTTGATTTTCGTGTTGAAAATGGGCCAGAAAGGGGAATTTTTTTCCCCAAAAAACTGGAAAAAGCCCATTTATTAATTACCCCCATACGGCCCGCCCCCCGCCGCCCCATTTTACATCACAACCTACCTCTTACAACCGCACCCAGATATGCACACCTGCTGGCTGCGAAGAAGGCTGCTGCTGCTGCCGCTGCCTCACCCACCCCTGAGGCACCGGCTGACACACCCACAGAAGCACCCACAGACACTGCAGAACCGTCACCTCCCCTCGATGCAAAGGCTGCACTCAAGGCTAAGTATGATACCATCAGACCCAAAAAAAACGCTTCTTTTCAGCAAAACACCACAGCAACATAATAATACAAAATCAACTGAAAAACGGGGGGCGGCCGCCTTTTTTAAGCAAAAAAAAAGACACACACACCCTCAATATTACACCGAACGCACTACGAAACAGCGCGTGGTCAACTGTCAAACCCCCCTTTTTTTTTCACCCCAAGAAGCTGTCTTTAACCAACTGAACCAAAATTCTACAATATTTTCTACTCCTCCAGGTACGCCCATCTGATTGCAGCGAAACAGGCGCAAAATGCGCCTGCAGCACCTGAACCCGAACCCGAACCTGAACCCGAACCAGAACCACAGCCAGAACCCGAACCAGACACACCATCCGAGGCCCCCCCACTGCCACCCTCCCAGGAGTCGCAGTCCGCTGCCGCCACTATCTCTGCCCTTCTGGTGGTCGAATGCAGGGTCCCCCTTCTGCTCTGCTGCTATGCCGACGGGAAGGTGGCGTGCTACAACATCCAGCACGGTACAAGCTTTCCACTTCGTACCTTCAACATCCTCGGCACGGCGACGAACGCTGTCTTCCTTCCCCACTTCTTCGCAGCCTCTGCATTCCAGAACACTGTCATCGTTGTGGCCGATTTTGATGTCTGCTCTGATGGGATCCAGAAGGTCCAGCACCACGGCATCCACGCCGCTTCACTTACCATCGACGATACACGAAACGAATCAGGCAACTACGGAAACCTCAACGAATCCTTCTCTCTCGCACCCCACATCACTGCCACTGCAGAAATCCTCTCCATAGCACAGCCCTCGGGGACAGTCGAAGCATTGTGTGGGCTTGATGGAGGCCGCTTTCTTTGTGTCTCTGCATCGCCAGTGGAAGGTGCCGCATCAGATGGTGACACAGTTGCCACAGCCCTGTCTTTTGAATACCTCACCTTGTCGCCGTGCAAAGCCTTTTCTGGTGCAGGAAGGATTGTCCGCGAGGCAGTCTCCGCGCCATACGAAGCTACGTTGTCAGTGGGGAACGTAGTGGAAGGTGACGGAAGCAGTTACGCTCGGTTGACTGCTCGGAATGTGCGCTGGGGGGTGAGGGTTGCGTACTGTTGTGAAGACGGTCCGGTACAGCAGGAGCGAAACCGCTACTTCACCGTGCTGACGAACACCACCACAACGGGGAAGGGGAGGGAGAGGGACGGTGGGAATGGGCTTCCCTCAGCACCCTCATTCGCGTCGTCGGTGACGACAGCTGTCTCTGCGGCACGCAGTGTGGTGCAGAACCCACGGCGGTGCTACCAGATCGCCTTCTTCGACAACAACCTCGTCCAATTTGAAGCTGCCAAACCGGCTGTTACGACACCATTTGACCATTTTGTTGCACTCAATAAAATTGCGGTCAAACCTTTTACTCGCGTTTCTCATAATATCGCGCAGCAGCAAAGCGTTTTCTGTGGCGCCCTCACACAAGGACGCAAGGTCTTTGCAACACGCAAAGGTTTTGTCCAACAGATCAGCGTAGAAAGACGTACAGGATCCACCGTGGAGCTGTACGTCACCCCTCAGGTCGCCCCATACTGCCATCCCGATGTAGTCTCATATTTTTTGGAGACACACCAAAACTCATCAAAAGCGGCGCTGCTCCTTTACCTTCTGTACTCATCACTGCACACCGCTCGAGGCGCGTTATTCTTCCCTTTAGTAACCTCTGCGCTGAACCAGCTTGGCTCCCTTCAAAACTTCGCTTCATCGAATAGAAAATCTGTGGTGCTGTACCCTTCTGTCTTTGCGCATGAATTCGGCTCCGTCTGCGGAATGTTTCTCGAAGGCAAAGAGGCTTCCCTGCACACAACGGTCTTTGAGAAGGTGGCAGCAGGGTTGAGTGAGGAGGTGCGTTTGGAGGAGGACATCAGGACCGATGCGGTGGTCCCGCATCGGTCTCTGCAGGAGGCGTATGGGTGTAGTGGAGAAGGGGTCACAGAGGTGCTGGCTGGCGCTGTGGTGCCTGGTCTATCGCAAGATGCTTCTACACAGCTTCTGAATTTGATTGGAATAGAAATGCATCGGTCGCGTGATGGGGAGGCATTTGACGCAGCAGGTCTCCGTGTGGTACACGGCATCCGACGTCAAAAAATGGCAAAAGAACCGTTACCCTGGCCGCTCGCAGTCTGGGCAATGCATTCTGACTGTACTGATGCGCTGCTCGATACGATTCAGCATCAGATTTTCGCAAAGAATTTTTCGTTTGAGATCTTCTTGAAGCTTCGTGTGCCATTGTGGTTGAAGAGCAATACGTTATTCCGTGAGGTAGTCGAGAAGATGGCAAACACACAGTTCCAGGCAAAGAGGGACCCGAGAGACGCGGCGTTGCTGTACACAGCGTTGGGGAAGAAGAACGTTCTTGCGACGCTCTTCAAAATGGTGGGCGAACGGCGTCTCAGCGACTTCTTTGACAGAGATTTTGGGGAGGACAAAAACCGTGCCGCAGCCTCGAAAAACGCGCTCGCATCAATCAGCAAAGGGAACTTCCAATTTGGGGCTGCATTCTTCATTCTTGCAGGACGCTACCAAGATGCGGCACACATTGTTCTCGAACGTCTCAACGACTGGGTCCTTGCATACGCCATCCTCCGCCTTGTTGACGACGCGCCAATGGTCGGACCATTAGCACAACGCTTTTTCCAAACGGTACGTACCCATGTTGATGCACACATTGATCACACAGTATTAGAGGACAGTGTGGACACCGTGGCATTCGAGGCCGTGTTTGACAAGCATGACCAAGATATTTGCTTTATTTCGCATATCTGTAAATGGAAGCTTGGTGACTACAAGGAGTCCTTCGAGAGTCTTGTTGGTGTAGGAGTGGCGGTGTATAGCAGGGTGTACGATCTGCTCGAACGGATTGCGACGTTGCCGCAGCTCAAAATCTCTGCTGATATTTGGTTTCCTTCGTCGCAGCGTGCGCAGGTGTTGTATGAGACGTGCCGGCATTTTTTGCGAGAGGGGCACCTCCCCATAGTATTCCATTACCACGCTCGTCTTAAGGCAGCTGTTGCGAAAAATGCTGAAGATGTCGCGAACGGAGCCTTCCGCAAAGCAAAACTCCGTGAAAAAGAGCTTCAAGCCCAACAAGCTGCAGTCGAAACCGGTCAAATGAGTGGTTTTGGAGGGTTTGGTGGTGGGAATGACATCTTCGGAGGAATGGGAACCATGACGCAACCTAAGGAGGAGGAGGAGGCCGTTGAGGATAGTGCAGAGAACACTGAGCCATTGGTGTGCGCAACGCTTATCAAACATCTGCAGACAAAGATTCTGGTCTGCGAATTTAACGAAGTTTTGGACGCATTTTCCCGTTTGGTGTGTCTCAAGGCGGAGCAGGGCTTAACCCCAGGAGAATCGAATGATGAAGGGAAGACCACAGCGTTTGCTCGCCTATTTGTGGATGAGTTTTATTGCGGTGCTTTGAAGGGTTTGGCGAGGACTTTGAAACGGAGTTTGAAGGAGATGGACTTTTTGCATTCTGATAGCACCCACACCACTGAGACGCAGGTTTGCACCACGATCCTACGCAATGTCTTAGAAGGCCTACCGGAAGAGGCAGAATCAGCGTTAAAGCACCTTGCAGTGCACCACCTCATCGTCAACAAAGGGTTCGGGCAGTGGGATGGGCCCATTGGGAGGCAAAGGTCTGCGCCGGTCAATGCTGTCGCAGCGTTGCCAGGGCAGGCGGGGCAGGCGCTTCCGGTGCTGCCGTTGTCGCCGGCGCTGCAGACGATACTAAGGCATGCAGCAGGGAGTATTCAGAATATTGCGCTTTCCGGAACGGAAGGATCCTTGCCCAGTGGAGCGACCTCGCAGCTGTTGAGCATAGCGTTGATTCTTGCTGCCGCAGAGCGGGATGATGACGAAGAAGGTCTGGCTGGTGCATTGTGTGCATTTCTCTCCACCGCCTTCGCGGATGTCTGTGTCAGCGGCAACTTCGGTGTATTGCATGCATTGATATCAGCGTTGAAAGTCCTTCACGAAGATGTTGTGCAAGCTCAATCGCATCTTCGGGTATCCTTTTTAAAGTTTTATGGTGAATTCATTGTGAAGGCCGCAAAGATCAGCGCTACAGCGGAAATGGACTGGAAGGACACTGCGGATGAGCTGACCTATGCGAATGCGGATGATGCGGACGTCAATGTTAGCACCTCAGATCGGACCCACCTCGATGACCTGCGGTACCTCTACCACCTGCACGTTCTTTGCCAGCTCAGGGATATCGTGCTCGCCATTCAGGCCCAAACTGAAGACGCAGCCTGCCCCCCTTCGTTCCTGATCTTCTACGCATCCATCCTTGCGACAGTGGAACGCCTCTTTTTGGTACAACGTGGCCGTTCTGTGGTCCACATTCTGCAAGACCACGCTGTCGCGCACCTCAGCGACGTGCACGCCACCTCCACCCGCTGGGCGCTAGCACGGATCCTTGCGTTCGCTTCACACCATCTCCTCAAACTGGACGGCATTCTCTGCGGCGTCTTCTGCCCTCCACTGCCTGACCTGCAGTCGCCTTCCATCCACCTCTCTGCCGTTAAGGCAGCACAGTCCGCATGCGAAGGCCTATACACTGCAAGCTGGTGCTACGATGTCAAGAATGTGGTGCAACACAACCCAGCATTGGTCGCAATCCTTGACTCTGTCATAACACAGCGGGACCAAAGTGTGAAGGACATAGAGCACCGCAGTGCGAAGGCAATGGAGGCTCAAGAAACCTTGGTTATGAAGCTGTTCCGTCCTTTGGGGCTGTCACACAGCATGAGCACGGAACGGACTGTCGCACCTCCGGCACATGGCATTGCTGCCTCCCCTATCGAAGCAGAGGAAGCAAGAGAAGCAGCACAGTCGCCTACCCCCAACTCAAGCATGTGGAACCCCTTCTCATTTGTGGGGGGGTTGGGGCCGACGTCACCTCGGTCGCAGGCGTCGAACGATGCAGATGGACATTCATCACACGCCTCCCCACCCCCCATCGACAGAGATGAGCTCGGAACAACCAGCACCGACCTCTTCAAAGCAAAGAAGGGCACCGTGTATTCATTCTGCGCGACACATAGGGAGTTGGTGGTGAGCCATCAAAAGGGGATAACCGAGATTTCAATGGCATCGCCAAGTTGGGTCAGCGCTGCGACTGCTCCGGTAGTGTTTAGCGGTGAACGGACCACTGTCGCGACACAGTCTGCTTCGAAAACATTACTAAAAAAATCGTTTTTATCAAGCACAACGAACGGCGCGGTGTTGAACAGTCTTGACTACTACAAAGACACCGACTCCGCTTTGCTTCAATCCGTCAACTTCGTTCCAGTCAAAGATGATGAAGCCAAAAAGGTTCTCCACGCACACCCTACCCATCCACTCTATGCGGCAGGCGGTGTTGAAGGTGTGTCTCTCTTCGCCTGCGGCGGGCCTGCCCCGCTTCGGTCTTTTAAGGGGTCATCTTCGATGAAGGACTGTGCCATCAATAAGGTACGTTTTAGTCATAATGGATGTCTCCTTGCAGCAGCAGACCATCGGGGTGATGTGAACGTATGGAGGGTTGAGTCTGAGACGCAGGGAATGTCTTCTCTTGTCGTTCAGGCGCAGCCTCATAAGGAAACCACGTCTGACCTTCTATTCCTCGATGAAGGTTCCATCATGGCAACCGTCGGAGGCTCGAAAGGCGCGCAGCAAAGTTTGATCATTCATGATTTATTGTATCTAAGAAAAGGAAGCCATCCCGGGGTAGCCACCGCAACCCTCCCCGTAGACATGAAGTCAACGTGTATGGTGCATTTGACAGCGCGGAATGATATTCTCATTTGTGGACGGCGTGGAGAGGTTTGCCTCTTCGATCTGCGTAATATGAGGATGCCAGTGTACCACACCCGTATCCATGATCGGTCGTTGCATTCGGTAGCGTTGCATCCAACAGAAGGTGTGTGTGCCATTGGTGCCTCGGATGGAGACATCATGTTGTTGCATCCAAGCAAAGGGCTAAAACCATTCTACACCCATGAGTGTGTGCACCCCCGCTCCAAGATGGCGAACTTCTCCTTCGAAAGCAGTGCAAACAAGTCAGGCATCACAGCGTTGCAGTATATTGGCGACTATTTGATCTCCTCGGGTGCTGATGGGAGGGTGTCGCGTACTCTGATGAAAACGTCGGCTTAAGATTAAGAAGAGAGCGAGAGCGAGAGCGAGAGCGAGAGAGAGAGCGAGAGAGAGAGCGAGGTAGGGTGTACAATTTATAAAAAGCAACCATGCAAAGCGAGGCGGGAGTCATCAAATTATTCTTTTTTTTGATACAATGTTCACGAGAGGGCTTTGTATTCGCAAGGTTACATTTTTTTTCTCTCTCTTTGCATGAGCACGACCGACTCTGTGTTTTAGGATGTTTCAACTACTCTTTTTTAAATGTGTGTGTGTTTGTGGGGCAAGTGGAATGGGGTTAGCTTTTTTTTTGTCTCGCGCGCGCTCTTCCGGGTTTATTTAATGTTTACCGTGTATTATTACAGTGCTATCTTCCTGCTGAATTTTTTTTGTGAGTTCTTTTTTTTTTTGTCCTGTTCTGTTGGGAAAAAAAATAGCAAAATTCCCCCCCTTTTTTGCCCCTCCTCGTTGTCATTGTGAACCTTGTTCGAGTGATCTCTCTTTTTTCTTTTTTCCCCCTCTCTCAGATGTGGAGATGGGGGGGCATGACAACACAGTGTGCTGATTTTTTGTTTGTGATTTTTATTTTTTATTTTTTGGGAGGCCTGTTCATAGCTGTAAGGCGGATGAAGCTCGTAACGTACATCAGAAAGATGGTACGCCCCGTCGGGGGATTGGGGTTGGGGAGTGGAGGGGGGGGGTCCTCAGGGATGAGAGGAAAGATCTTAATATCACCGTCCCTCAAGAGGTCCTAGTTATTGGTACAGCCGGTCATGTGCCAAGCATGAGAGGGCTTTGTATTTAAAGTCAATTTTATTGTGCAAAAAGCACATTGATCTTTCAAGTTTTCCTTTTCTTATTTTGTTGAAAACAATGATGAGTTTTGAAGGCCAAAAAAATGTAACAAAAAAGACTGCAAAGGATTTCTAAAAAAAGCCCCGACCCGCATATTATTTTCTGAAAAAAAAAAAAAATGTGTGTGGAAAAATCAGGTGTGGGTAATTCCTGCGCGAAATATTTGCCCATTCTCTGAAAATGTACGCACAGCAAGGGAGATTATTCAGGGTTCATTCTTTTCTTCCCCCCTTTTCAAGACAGAATGTGAGAGGCGCAAGGCTATCTTACAGTAGGACAAGAAATATTGGCGACCAAAAAAGTCGCCAATTACAAGAAAACCCCCAAAAATCCGCCAATATTATTTGGTCGCCAAGTTTCTTGTCCTACTGTACATCTTAACAAATTCGAAAAATATCACCGACAGAGATGGTTTGTGTTTTTTGACGATTGCTACGAAAAAAGGGAGAGAATACCGTGTCACTCAGGCTGTTGTCTATCCAAAGCAAATTGAGTGCAAACAATTCATCGGGGGTAAGAGAAAAGAGAAAAGAGATAAAAAAAAAAAATAATGTTTCATTTAAGTGCCCTGTGCACAAATACAATGTGCTTCTCATTTGCTGATTACAACAATGTAGCGTTCATTTTCCTTCTCT
Organism: Rhynchopus sp. YZ270_cl-10; assembly: GCA_964035575.1. Lineage (NCBI taxonomy): Eukaryota > Euglenozoa > Diplonemea > Diplonemida > Diplonemidae > Rhynchopus > Rhynchopus sp. YZ270_cl-10. The sequence continues at coordinate 657,462 of OZ037863.1, forward strand.
TTTGCTCCCTTTTCTTTTTTTCATTTTTTCGAGCTTGAAAACTCTTGTGGGTCGGAAAAGTGCAGGAAATGCATTTTTTTTTTCTTTTTCTCCAGAGGTACCATGGTTTGCATCTGTCTTCCTTCAACCCTGGCGTGCAAGACAGTCCTAAGGCAAGCTCAGTGAGAACAGAAATCTCACGTAGAGCATAAGGGTGAAAGCTTGCTCGATACATGGTCTTCAGTACCGATCCTGACCAAAGGGACGTGAGCGTCTCCCAGAAGAAGATCAATATAGCACAAAAAAAGCAAACCCGAAAAGAAAGAAGGAAAAAAACAGGCCACTCAAAAAAGGAATTGGGGGGAAGGGAGGGGCAATGCTCTCGTGTATTCTAAGGCCACAGCATAACCTGATTTTTTTCTCTCTCTCCCACAGTGTTTCCGCGCTCCTTCATTGGGTACGATTTTTGATGAAGAATCGTGATTTTGTACATAAAAGGTAAATACGTCCCGAGCCCGGCGCGCTACGCGCGCCGGAAGTTAACGCAAGTTCGGGGCCTCCGGCGGAGAAACTAGAGTTCTGGCCCAAAAAACGCGTCCCAGCGCAGTCCCTGAGATTTCCAAAAAATAAAATAAAAAAGCGCGGTCGAGCCCGACCCGGAATGAGAGAATTCCTCGGGTATCCAACTGAGGAGTTCAACTTGATTGATATTTGCACCAGACACACGAATTATCAGTTAACCTCAGTACGTGTACAAAAAGAAACGGTGGCCATAGCATCACGGCTCCTGGCGAAGCCACGGTACGCAACATTTCTAAAAATTGCGCTTAAAATTGCACATTTTTACTGCCAAACTATGTCATGGGAAGGTGGGTTGCAAACTTGCGCCGCAGGCGCACGGTACGCTACTTTTTTCTTTCGCCATGCTGCATGTTTCCTTTTCGTTCGGCGTTTGATCAATTGAGTCGCGTTCTGGCTGTGACGGGGTCACTTTGTTCATGAGGCCAGTTCTGGTCACTCTCAGAGGCTTATGTGGGGGAATTTTTTTTTTTATTCTTCTTTTTTTCCAATGAAGAATTCTTCACTGGAAAAAGTTTTTTTTTGGGATATTTTTTTTTTTTCGAAGACTTCTTCATCGGATTCTTCAGCGCGGAAAGTCTGCTCTCCCAGCCTCTCTCCCCCCCTTTTTCTTTTTCAGACCACATCACAATGGGAGACGGGGGATGTATCATTTATTTGAAAAATAAAGGTTCCCCCCCCTCCTCTCCTCCCACTTGAATTGAACACACACGCTTTTTGGTCATATTCTTTGAAGAATATGGCCAAAAATTTTCATTTTTTGAATAGCAATGTTTACCTGGGGTGTCCACCACCAAGGGTGCGGATTTACAACTCTACTTTTCCCCCCTTCAACCCACCTGTCGATACAGAGAAGGTGAACCCCCTCACCAAGAACAATACAAACCTATGGCGGCAGTAACGCCATTGGAGGCTGAGGGGAAGTCCCCTTCCGGCCTGACGGGAAAGCCTTGGTGCACCACACGACGCCCGCTTGTCTACTCCCGGAAGGAGATGGCTTCCTTGCCGGCGATATGCCCATTTTGGTTCCAACACTTGAAGGTCGCGTCAGGGAATGTCCAGGACACTTATTGGGGGCGTGTGAAGACGATTGTTTCGGGGTTGGATCCTAGATTGCTTTTTATGGGGGCGGTCAGGATTGACACTGCGACGAAGCTGTTGGAGATTCAGGCTCGTTCGGAGCAGTCTGGTGGTGAGGATGTGGCGTCAGAGGCGGAACTGTACAAAGCGTGGCAGGTGCATCGATGGTGTACGGACACAGAGGGGGCGACTGTCCCGGTGTTGGGGAGGCTTGCGGTTGTGGGGCCGATGTCGGTGTTGTGTGGTCTCCTTACGTATCAGTCTGTCATGCATGCGTTGAAGGAACAGCATCTTCCTGCCGCTTTGTTCCGAGGAGGAAACTTTGCCGCGCATGCGATCGGTATCGCTGCCATCACAATGCACAACTCCGGGAACCGTCCCTCCGGATTGGTCGAGCACCTCGGATATCTCTTTGGGTGTGCAGTCGTTGCCGGTGGTTCTGCCTTTGCAATAGAAACCTACTTCGAAGAAAAATACGTATCCCAGCTCATGCTGAAGAAGTCTCGCCTTGCCTGCACCCTCACCCGTATGGGGCAAGTGTTCCTCCCCTTCGTCTTGTTCTCGGGGATGATGTACATGGCAAAGGGTCAAGAGTGGTCCTCAACACACACCAATCCGCACCTGAACGCTTACGACGGGGATGGGGAATTAGTCCGTATGTTGCTTTTGAAAAAATATGAAGTAAATGTGGTTGTTTCCCCCCCGAATGTCAGGTTCTCGAGGTTAAGAGGCTCAGGGTGACAATAATCGGAATATATTATCAGTAAAAAAAAACCCCCCCATGTACGATCTTTGGTAAACCATGTAATTTGTATAAATTGAAACCGTACTCCTACTTTTTCCTTTTGATGTTTTTCCCCCACCCCCGCAAACAATAAAAGCAAGGGGTCTCTCGAAAAATATCAGAGCCAAAAAGCAAAAACGCAATCTTCAAAACAAAAACCTCCCCGCCCCATTCTTTTATTTTTTTGGCAAAACACTATGCGAAGTTAACGTACGGAGGGTGAGACCGGGGAAACACTATCTTGGCCACCTCAGCTTTGCTGATTTCGTGTTGTGGTGAAGTGCACACACCTCGACCTGTCTGGTGAAATGTGGCTCTACTCCAACCCGCCCCTTAGAAAAATGGAAAAGGAAGGGAGGTGTTCAATTTCCTTTTAGCGTTGCATGTAATCCAAGGATATCTCTAAATCCGACCCTTTTTGGCCAAATTCCGAAATCCAAATCCAAAAAATTCCCTGTTTTTTTGATACAGTTTTTGGGCTGTTTTTTGACTTTTTTGCGGGGGGGAAAAAAAATTTTCCCCCACAAACCTTTTTCGACATGTTGACAGGGCTCTTGCCAATCACCCCTTTTGGCCAAAACGGGGTGCTTTGGGGTCCCGAGCTTTCCCCCCGTAAGTCAAGCACTAGTAAAAGCGGTCGCTGCCAGTGCAGGGAGGTGAGGCGCTTCTTCCCTCTGATGCACAAAATCGTAGAAGGCTGGTGGGGAGAGTGAATCACGATCCATCGTGGGTGTCAGCCTTATCAGTAACCTCAGTACATTTATGTAAGAAAAGGTAGTCAAGGCACCCAAAGGTTCCTGGCGAAGCCACGGTACGCACATTTCTAAAAAATGTTGACATAAAATGGCACTGTCGTTGGTAGTTATCATCAGGAAAATGCCCACGCGGGAAATCGGCGCCTCAATAAATTATTGCCATCAATTTTGCTTCCATATTTTGCTAAAGTGAAAGCTTCTGGCGAAGCCACGGTACGCAACATTTTAGATCTCCTCCGTCTTCCAACCCTCATAATTGAATGCGATTGACATGTCTTCTCCTTCTTCTTGTGCACAACCTCAAATGTCTCCGATGCTGGACGTTTGACTGCAACTGACGCGAACATCTGCACCCTGCAGGACCAATTTTTTTCTCGAAAATCCGAGATTTTTATTTTCCCCCCCCTCACTTTTTTCGCTTATTTGATCGCGTTGATCGATCGCATCCCACAGGCGAAACTCTCTGGGGGTGGGGTGGGGTAGAATGTACCTGAAATTGCTGTAGGGAAAAACAGGGAATTTTTTTCAGGGAATTTTTTTATTTTCCTGAAATCCATATCCAAATCCACAATTAGAAAAATCCCTGATGTAATCATTACAATTAAAAAAAATACCCAAAACAAAACAAAATACAGACCAATCGGACGACGTTGGGGCGTACGCTGCAAGGGAGACGGCGGTCATGAAATACGTACACATTACGGGGTCTACAGTATGTCACCTATCTTTGGCTTTGTGCGGCGAGGGGCGACCTCACCCTCCCTCTTTTTTTCAAACCCCCCCTCTTTAGGTACACTGTCAGGAGAGGGCTTTGTATTCCAAACTTTTTTTTTTTGTGTTGTCAAGCATTGACGAATAGAAATGGAAAACGACGGATGGTGCGTGCCCGCTTTAACGTATTGGTTTTCCACTAGCATACACATCACTCATTGGTTCATCAGTGAAAAAAACGCAAACCTTTTGCGGTGCGATAAACGAAAAAGTGTTTTTCTTTATTTCATTTAACTGTCATATCCTGAAGTCGTTTTCTATTTTGGACTCCCTTTTTAACCCATCAGATGCGCTTTCTTCTCATGAAGAGGTTTGAAAGAAGACAGCCTATAATCAAACAAAAAAAAAATTTTCTTTTCTTTCCACCGCCACTCACACTTTAACAGATCGCAGGCATACCCCTGGTGACTCTGTGGGAGAAGCTGAGGCCGAACCGGCATCTGTTCCCACTTACGATTTCCTGCTCAATGTATCTGTTCCTTTTCCCCTTCATGATGGGACTGACACCCGTGTACACTTCTGTAGCAAGCCGCAGAATCTCCTCTGGCAACGAGCTGCAAGAAGCAGGCATCTCCCGAGTACACTATTACCGAGGCATTTAGAAGAGATTCAAAAACGTTAAAAGGGGGGTATTTTGTCGAGGTGGAACAAAAAATTATGGTGGAGAACGGGGGTCGGGTGAATCTACTAAATGGCCCCACCACGTGCCTGAGGGTGCAAGAAGAAAATGTAAAAGAAGAAGGAAAAAAACGGAAATATATTATTTTTGCTGAAGCCCAATTCTCAAAGAAATCTCGAAGGGAGAGGGGGTGATTTATCATTCTTACCCCGGCGGAACATTCCAGCATTTTTGTTGCCAATATTTTTTGGTCGACAAGTTTTTTGTCCAACTGTATTTCTAATGGTGTGGCTGATTTTTTTGCGGTTTTTGGATGGCCCAAGAATGACCCCAAAAAAGGTCCAAATTTTCGGGTCAGCCACTCCATTAAAGATGACTAACTCACACCCCCTCCCCATACAAAAAAATCCAGAGCATTCCCCCCCTTCCCCTACACAAGACCGCCCCCCACCTCCCCCACACTTTCCTCCCATTTTTCGATTTTATTTCACACAGTTTAGATGGGTGAATACATTTATAAGTTGGACGTACAGTTTTCTATTTATCATGAAATGAGTGCACAGCTTTTGCAGGCTGGGTGGACACAGTGCAAGGCGGAGAGCACACGGTATCACCTTCTGTTAGGCGATCGGTTCAGCATAGACTACGCGCTTCTGGGGGAGAAGAGGAAGCAGTTGGTCAACTATTTTCCGAAGTCTCATTTGATTACTCTTAAGTCTGCGACGCTGCGGAGGATTAGAGAAAACTATCCGGACCTGCCGGGGTGGCTTCCACAGAGCTTTATCCTGATGAAACAACAGACAACTTCGCCTCAAGGGAAACAAGACACCTCGCTTCCTCCATGGAAGCGTGCCCCGTCCAAACCCTCTCGAGACATTGCAGAGGCTGTTGCCGACCGAGCCGCATTCCTCGAAACTCCTCCTGCAAAATGGATTGTAAAACCATCCTCCGGTTGCGGCGGTGAAGGCATCACCCTTGCCGCCTCTCATGACGAAGTTATCCGTGCAGTAGAAGATGCTCCAGGGGATCGAGGGGTGTTTGTTGTGCAGGCCTATGTGGACCGTCCCTTCTTATTAAAAGGTGGTAGGAAGTTTGACATTCGCGCATGGGTTTTGGTGACCGCGCCGTTTAAGATTTATTTGTTTTCAGAAGGTTCTCTAAGAACCAGCAGTTCCCGTTATGTTCACGACGATTTTTCGGAGGTCAATGCGCATATCACAAACCATTGTTTGCAAGAAAAATCGGATGGCTATGGAAAATTTGAGGAGGGGAACGAAATGTGGTATAGCGAATTTGATGCGTACCTCAAGGAGATGGGCGATGCGCGGACGGTCCGGACAGATCTGGTACCGCAGTTTATTTCGATCATCAAGGGGACCTTGGAAACGGTTTCAGACACAATCTCACCACCACCCTCGGCACGTTACGCCCCCTTTCAACTCTTTGGTTATGACTTTCTTCTCGATGAAGGATTTAAAGTCTGGCTCCTTGAAGTCAACGGGAGTCCTGCCAGTGCAGAGCGCTTCAAATCGGATCTCGTGGCAGACATGCTTCGTAAAGCAGTACACCAAGACTTTCCGATAAACGGTCTCAGCGACGAAGCGCCGGAGGGTACTCCAAGGTTCGAAGAGATCTAGACAAAAAGGGAGGGGGGGGAGGAAAAAAAAATACCAACATTGAGTACGAATTCTCCCACCTGGTGGGATTACTCGGTGATTGTCGAGACAACAAAAAGCTGCCCCTTCGGGCAAAAGAAAGAGCGCTCATTAGAAAAAAAGTTGAGGAAAAAACCCCCACCTCAATTAGGTGTCATCCCCTGAGAGAGGTTTGCGGATTATCCAAAGGATTTTTTTTGTAGATATTAGAAACTAATGGTGTTGAAGGGAGGAGAGGGGAGGTACATAGGAGTGATATTAAAGTCTTTCCTTTTTTTGTTTTTCTGCTTTATTTCCCCTCCCCAGCATTTGATGATGAATGTGTAACCACTCAACCTGCCGAATGAACCGATCTCCTTCTATTTTAGTGGCACCTTGTGTGTCTCCCAAAAACCAAAATCGTTGTGTGTGAAGTTTTGAAGGAAAGAAAAATAAAACCACTTTTTTTCAACACCCCTCTTCAGAGTAACCTCTTTTTTTTCTGCACTACAATATGAGCTTAGTGATTGTGGATGTGCATAGCGATAGCGAGGCGAGGAAGAGTGAGATGTCCGATTCGCTTCGCACACGTCTCACAAGCAAGCGTACACGACGCTCTAAGGGACAGCTTGCGGACCGGCTGGGTGCAGCAGAGGCACGTCGCCAGCAGCGTATCGAGGCTGTCAAGCAGCGCGCCATCGACAGCCGCCCAACTGTCAACCCTGACTTCTGCAACTCATTCGCCTCCGACTCCGCTGCCTCCTACGGCCTCACATCAGACCACGGCGGCCTGACCCCCCCATCACCTCCGTTCAACGCGCTGTCCACATCCTGGGCGCAGTCGCCACCGACGCTTCAATCTGAAATGATGTTTTCCTCTTCCGCATCACCAGAGTTCTGGCGCATGACGCATTCCCTCTGCATCTCGGTGTGGGACGATGTACTGCGCAAGGCCTCATTTCAGACTGAAATAGTCGATCTTCATCCTCGTCTGGCAGCGGCGTTGGTTGCCGACACTCCAGGAGCATTGCCGGCAACGTTGAAAGAGGAGTTCACTGCATTGGAAATGAAGTTGGGGAAAGCGATTGCCGCAGTGGGTGGTGAGGCCTTCATTAAGCTGTCCTCGCGGAGTGGGAAGGATGACTTTTTGTTGCGTTGCGGAGGTGCAAATGGGCAGGACCGTTGCGCGTTGTTACATAGAATTCTTCGGAGTAATGGGCTGGGGGCTACCCCGGCTGCTTCTCCGAGGGCGGATCCTGAGGTGGCACCGTGTGGAGAGTCGTTTGATTCATTGGATTTGGGGGCGTTCATGGAGGAGTGTGAGGCAGAAATGGGTGGTGTGACGGCAAATGGTCTTTCCGAAGTGGCGCAGGCAAACATCGAGGCGGTTTCGGTTTTGCAAACCGCGTCGTGTCTGATGATGCAGACAGACGGGAGAGACGCGCTGCGCCACCTGGCAGGGTCTGCAAGGGTTGCGACAGATCTGAAAAAGAGTTTGCAGGCGTCAAATGATATTGGACGAGGCATGCTTGTTATGGTACGCGAATTTTCACGCAACATCGCCCCCGACACTGAATGGCGTGTCTTTGTCCACAACCGCCGCGTCACTGCGATCTCCCAATACCACCACCACTGCTACTTCGAAAACCACCCCCGCAACTGCGAGGAGCAAATCACCACATTCGTGGGCACCCTTCTCGGGTCCCTCCCTCTCGCCTCCTGCGTTGTAGACGTCGCCTTAACAGAGGCAGGGTGCACGCTCATCGAGCTAAACCCTTTCCATCATTCAACAGATGGCTGCCTCTTTGACTGGTGCGGCAGTGACGTCAATGTATTGCTAGGTGAGGGTGGTGGGGTGACATTCCGCCGTAGACATGCTCCGCTCCCCGCAAAGCAGGTTCGCAAAAACATTTCGCGTGCATACCGTCACGCATTGGATAGCTTCTGGTTTGAAGAAGAGAGTGGAAGCAACCTCCTCTCGCCGCCTAGACACCGTGATGTACCGATGTGGAGGCCTTCTGACACAGAAGGTGACGGTGACGGTGACGGTGCAGCTGACGAATCCGATGACCGAACCTTCACAGAAGGCGAAGATGATGATTTGGTAGGGCTGTAAGGAGAGTATACCCCCTATTATGCGGATTTTATTCTTTTTTTTTTTGTTAAAGTACTCTCAAAATCCACATAGGGGGGAGGGGTTTTTCCTCAGGGGGGTTTTTTGTTGAGCTCTGCTTTCGATTTTTTTTGATGGTTTTCCAGCGCTTATGGCTCGATGGCCACCTAACTTTTGGCCAACCTTTTTTTTTTGGTACACTGTCACGAGAGGGCTTTGTATTTCAACTCTACTTTTTTTCAAAGTGACTAAACACGAGAGGCTTAGAATCATCTTATAAGCTTTTCTTTCTTTCTCGGCATGAAAAAGAAATGTGATAAATATAAAAAAAAAAAAAGGAGGGGGTACCAGAATCCTGTTATGGCGTCTAATTTCTCATCTCTCTACACACTCTTAGAGATGAGGTGCTGTTCAGGCTTTCGGATGTTGTGATCTCTGGAAACTGCCCTCATGTTCTTATTTTTATAAATTGAAATTGAAAAAATGGAGCTCATCCTCGGGTATCAAAACTAATACCCGCAAACCAAGTTTTCAAAAAAAAAAACCGAAACTACAAAAAAAAAAAAAAAAAAAAAGGCTTCGGCCAACAATGAGTACAGACCCGAGTTCTCCCACCTGGTGAGATTACTCGGCGATTGTCGACACAACAAAAAAAACACAAAAAATGTGCTAAATCGCCCCCTCTCCCCCGTTTTTTTTCCGTTTCTTTTTTTCTTCTTCTCATTTTTAGGTGACATCATCTCACCTTTTTTTCTCTTTTTTCTTGTGTGTTTTTATTTTTTTATTTTTCGCGATTTTTATTATTTTAGAATGCAACAAAAAAAAGCTAAGGCGACAACAACAAAAAACAACGTGATATTCTCCGGGTAGTTACTCAACACCGATTTTCTGACACGTTTAGATTATTCAGATGTGTGACCTAAACATTGTGTGGCCTGTTTTTGTTTTTTTTTTTTGTTTTCTTCCCCAAAGGATATTACCGTATTCGTACAAAAAATATCGACCGTAAATTTGTTCGACCTTTTCAGAATTTTTCTGGAAGTTTCGACCTTTACGATAATTTGTACGAATACGATATGTACACGAGAGGTACACGTATTCATCTTCACCCTTTTCTCTCTTTTCCACAAATAAGCAAAAAAGTACAAAATAAAGTAGCAAAAGCAAAAACAAAACAAAACAAAACAAACTTTCAATCCCCCCCTCCATTCTCTTATGGAGTTAGGCTCTTTGAGGTGAAGTGCGCGAAAACATTGCACCCAATTGGTCCTCCCCGGGCAAAAGCTTGCTCGATACATGATCTTCATGTACCGATCCTCGGTGTGAAAGCATGGCCTAACGATCCTTTGGTCTCGCTTCTGTTCAAGGGATGAAGCCGGAGGTGACAGAAAAAAATACCACAGGGATATCTGGCTTGTGCACCCTGCAAGTATCTAATTGTTCATTCACAATTTTTTTTTTTTGATATAACCAAATACAAGGGGATTAGCTTCAACTATCCCCTCCTTTTCCTCATTTTTTTTACTGTGATGAAGACAAAAAGGCTCTTGTCAGGGGGCAGCTTTGGGGGGTGTGCCTCGCGATGGCTGTATTGTGATAATTGCTCATCGTAATATACGTCACAATACATGCTGTATTGTGATGTGTATGTTATGATGGGGCAATTATCAACAATACAGCCATCAGGGGTGTCATGGGTTATTCCTTCTTCCCTTTTCTCCTTTCCCTTCTCTAGTTCAACAGTTGTGCAATAAAAAAAATAGTGGTGATCAACCCTAGGTCTCTAGGTGTCTCCGCTTGTTCATTTCTTTCCCAAAAAAAAAAAAAATACCCCATTTTTCTCGAAGTGTAGCGTGTGCATGTGTATTTATGTGTAAAATGTTTTTTCTGTTCCAAAATGTAGTGGAAAAAAAAAACGCATTTGTCTCTCCGCACCCACCATTTTGAAAGGAAGATGTCTGTGTGCACGAAGTGGCGTGTTCATCTTTCATGTTTTCTATTATCCCCATTTTTTTTTTTTTTTTTAAATTACTCGGTGACTCAGCACAGTGAGAGGTGCGAGGCTTTGTAACCCCATTGACCCCCCTTTTTCTTTTTCCTCTCCCGAATTGTGTCAAAATATTTACTGTTTCCGCTTTTTTTTTTCTCCTTCTCTCCCCCAAGAAAATGAATAGCTGATCCGTCTACGTCCAACTGACGTGCTTTGGCTTGTATGGAAAATGAATGCGTCGATCTTCTTTCTGGTACCATCAGTTCCAGAATTGAAGAGCAGCCTCATTTTTTTCCTTTTGAACACGGGTTGCCTACGATCATAGTACGATATATTACGATCGTTTTTTTTTTTTTTTTTTGTATTATACCATCTATTCAGTAGAATAGTTAGTATATGAAACAATTTTTTTTGGTACGATCGTACAAAGCGTACTCCTTCTATTTGCTCTTTTAAGGATCCTGTGAAGAAAAACCGTGGCTGCTATCTAGTGATAGTGGTCTATAATCAAACAAAATTTTTGGTACGATCGTAAGCAACCCGTGAAAGCTAATAGAACCTCCAGAGCTTTTCTCCTATTCATTGTGTGCACAAGAGGCATATTTATCTTTTTAAGGTGACGAGGCTGAGATTCATCTTACAAACTTATCCTTTTTCCTCCTCTCTCCCGATTTGTTATATGACAGATAGCTGCCCTTTTGGCTGTTCTGTACGCTCGCATACCCACTCTCTTTTCACCTTCCCTCTTCCCCCCTTTTTCTTTTCTTATTTGTTCCGTTGCTTTTTGATGACCAAAAGTTTGGGGTACATTTAATGCACCCTTATTATACCTTCTATTCAGTAGAATAGTTAGTGTCATGAAACAATCTTCTGGCCTCCTGGACCCCTTATTAATCGATGAGAGCCATAGAGGGGGGGGGGAAATGGTTGCTGTTTTGCAGTGGTCTTTACTCAGCCTACCAAAAAAAAATTCTCAGTATTCAGTTGTTCTCAGATGCGGGGCAGAAAAAAAAAAGGACGCTTTGCAAAAGCATTGCAGGCCCTTTTGCATCTTTTTCTCTTTTTTTGTGCAATGTGCACATCATACACGACGGGACCCAGTGACAAGTGACAAGTGAAAATGACAAGTGAATGACAAGTAAATCACTTGTCAGGACAAGTAAATAGCCTATATCCCAATAGAAAATCACTTGTCATGACAAGTGACTTTTTTGTCATATTATGACAAGTGAAATGACAAGCGATTCACTTGTCACTTGTCATTGGGTCCCGTCGTGTAGGTTGCAGGGAGTGGGGGGGGAGGGGGAGGGGGCGTCTCAGCTCCACGCAACCAATCTTTGCTACCTTGTTCGATACCCCGCGGAGAACCACTGACCCCCTGCGTCCGCCGATGTACGGTGAGGCGTTTCTGCACATATCTTTTTCTCATCTAACATTTCTAAACAACCCGCCTCCCTAACCCACCTTAACCCCCCCCCCATTGACCCCCTTTCAGGGTTGTTTCTAGGGGGGTCGGGGGGGGGTCACTGCCCCCCCCCCCCCCAGATTCTGGGGGGTCAAATTGACCCCCCCCGGGGGGGGTCAATTTTACCCCCAGAATCTGGCACGGTGCGCTGGTCAGCCTGACCCCCTGTAAAAAATTACATATTTTCCCCCGAACTACACGTTTTCCACCCACCACCAGTGTTGGCACTGGTGAAGAGCGACAACACCCGCACCGACTACACTACGTGGAACGGTGATGGGAGTGAGAAAAAAGATTTGGCGAAAAGAATAAAAGTAGCGTACCGTGCGCCTGCGGCGCAAGCTTACATCACACCCTTCCCATGACATAGTTTGGCTGTACAATAGTGCAATTTTAAGCGCAATTTTAGAAATGTTGCGTACCGTGGCTTCGCCAGGAACCTTTGGGTACCATGGCCACCGTTTCTTTACCTGTTTCATACCCGCACAGAAGCTACATACCACCATGATATTCTGAAGCTTTGGGGTATGGGGTTTTCTTGGTGAGATCGAGGCTTCGTCGAGAAAGCTCGGAATACACCCAAAAACCCTTGAAAGACCATTTTTTCCCGGCGGAAAAAAAATTTTTTTTGGGAAAAAAATTGACCCCCCCCCGAGAAAAAAAAACGAGATCCTAGAAACAACCCTGCCCCCTTTCTCAAAAAAAAAAGTAGTGGAACACACTCTAGGGTGGCTACACTAATACAACCAAGTTTTCAAAAAAAAGTCAATACACGCACTAAACAAGCATATTGCGTGTGTAGGTATCATTCAGGGCACATTGGTTCCAGGAGGTTCTGGACACAGTGCACTGTTCTGTTTTTTTTTTTCTTTTTCTGTTGAAAAATACTTATTTTTTAAAAGCCGTTCCTCCTCTTCCATCAAATTTCACAGTTTTTGAACTGTGATCAACAGTGACTAACGTGAAGCTTATTATGTCGTACTAACCGCCTCTTTTTTATTCACGCACACTGCTTTGTGAGCGGAAAGTGGCAACGTCGTTCACTCACCCATGCTCCGCATCGCCACCTAACAGATTAGAGATGATGTGTGGAAGCGTCAACGCTAACAAGAAGGTTTGTGAGGGAATGACAAAACTTTTTTTTTTTAAACCGTATCTCAGTTGACGCTTATCGATGGCAACAATAAGAAACCCACCCTGTAACGTAATCTCATGGAAAGGAGGGTGCTGTAACCGAGAGAGGTCATGGAGCTGTACTATCTGATGTACCATCAATTTGCGGAACGCTCAAAATTAAGGAAACTGTTTTATTGTTTCCTAAACCTTCTTCTCGGTTACGGTGTCCCCCACAGTACAATACGCCAAACAAAACAAACCCGCGGTGTGGTTTCATCAGCAAAAAAAAAAAGGGCCTTCAATAAGCCACTACCATTTTCCAACAAATTTCGAACAATATTAGCGGAAGCAAAACAATGAAGAGTTCTAGCCCCACACCATTTTTTTGTATGAAGCCCTTTTTTTTTTGTCTCGACAACTTTTTCAGAACGAAAGAAAGAAAGTGGAGATAAACTGTGGCAACACAACCGAGGCAACTACACTACTCCAACAATTTATCAGAAGAAAACAAAAACAAACGATATGGAATCGTCCGGAAACCCCCCTATGGAGATTCATCCTTTATTACGGCGTGTCAATCCTACAAAACTGTGTCTCTAGCATGGCAGTGTTTCTCGCAGGAATTGCTGATAATTTGAATTCAAGCAACTCGAATATAACAAAACGCGGAAAGCAAATGATAACTCAAAATTCATACCACGACTATGCAATTGTAACACAAAAAAAGGAGGGATTTATTATAGGGGGTGGCAACTACGCTATCAGAATTCCAATAATTTTCAAAAAAAAATAAATAAAAAAAGGGGTAAGTAGGCTAGTACCCAAGTTTCTAGTACCCATTTAGGATAATACCCAGTGGGTATTATCCTAAATTATTTGGGTATTATCCTAAATTAATTTGGGTATTATCCTAAATTATTTTTGGGTACTGGGTACCCAGGTACCCAGGTACCCAGGTACCCAGGTACCCAGGTACCCAGGTACCCAGGTACCCAGGTACCCAGGTACCCAGGTACCCAGGTACCCAGGTACCCAGGTACCCAGGTACCCAGGTACCCAGGTACCCAGGTACCCAGGTACCCAGGTACCCAGGTACCGGCACACTGGTGTACAAGGAAAAAAGTCGTGAAAGAGCAACCACAGCTCCACATGACAAACACAAAAGTGTCCAGTCACGTGGGGCATTCATGCACTGAGGAGATAATGTTCCAACAATTTACAAGAAAGATTACTTAACCTACTGCTGGAAGTTGCCAGGTCGTAGTAACACACAAAGTGTGCCTCCGTTCGGGAAGACCGGATATTCTAGAGACCAAAAAGGCCTCAAGAATATCTTCCGGTTGTCAAGGTATAACCGAGTGAACGGCCCAAGACCCCCGTGGAGAAGTTAAATGTTGTAATGCTATCAAGTAGAAACTGCGACCACTGTCTTACCCTCCTCAATGCATGGTGGTTGATGTCTTCCACAACAAATTTCCTGTACCCAGGTACCCAAATTCCCAGACCCACGCAGTGGCACATGACCGCCAAGTGTGAGTGACCCACACATGAGGGAATGCGACACTACGCAAAATTTACCACCAGACCCTGTCTTCGTGCACCTGAAGTACAACGCCGCAGACAGGCCAAACATGCGTTGGACTCAGAGGAATGCCCGCTGTGCAGGTATCAAACATGAGAACAACTCCCAGCAACAAGGGGCGCCTTTTGGCGGGCGTTGTTGAGGGTGTTTGGGGTGCAAAGTTTTCCACAATTTTGATGCGCGGGTACAGAAGTGTTATCTTGTTCTTTCATCTCTAGGAAATGTAAATGTCAATCGCGTTTAACTACCACGAGGGCTTGTTCAGTGAACCCACAAGGGGTCGAAGGGGGTTGGTTATCCCGTATCTATCAAAGGTTGTGTCGACCAGGCTAAACCACTATGTTACGCTGTACGTTGTTAAATCCGAAGAAATAACACTTTAGCAGCCGCAGGAAGTTTGCTAAAAAGAGTGCCTCACGCTACACAAACCACCACCCGCGATTGACTTAGATGTTATAACAAAGAGAATTCAGAACAAAACAACACCCTGCCCCATACACACTAAATTGTCATGCTTCAAGAGCATGCCTGGGCCAAAATTACTCGACAAAAAAGGCAACAAGACTACCCACAAGGAGTGTGAAATGTGCACTGGTTTTCTGGGGGAACGCAATATTTTCTTGTGCCTCGTCCTCCGCAAGCAGAGGACAGACTTTCCGGAAGGTTTCCAAAGTCGAATTTCTTGCACTAGCTATGCTCCCTGGGTTAATGGCTATAGCAGTGACTGACAGAGTGTTCCCACCCCCCTTTCCACCCCATATGTTCGCTCGTTCTGCACAGTTGGTTCTCGATGTTGCACTCGCGATACCTGTTTAAAGTGAAGTTGTGAGTGGTGGGGAATTTAAAGAAGGTGATTTCTTTAAAAAATAAGTTGGCCTGAGGGTGTAAAATATTGTTCTGGAGACTTTTTGGAGGAAATACGAGTCGACGGCCTTACTTTGTTGAATATTCACCATAAAGTTAACATATTTACATACCTTGTCTTGCGCCTTCGCTGCTGTCAAGGTGCCTTCTCTTGGTACCCAGTACCCAGTACCCAGTACCCAGTACCCAGTACCCAGTACCCAGTACCCAGTACCCAGTACCCAGTACCCAGTACCCAGTACCCAGTACCCAGTACCCAGTACCCAGTACCCAGTACCCAGTACCCAGTACCCAGTACCCAGTACCCATAATACCCAAAATAATTTAGGATAATACCCAAATAATTTAGGATAATACCCACTGGGTATTATCCTAAATGGGTACAACAAACTTGGGCACTAAGTGACTTTTCCCATAAAAAAATGTGTCCCCAAAAAACATGGGGAGGGGAATATGGAAGCATTTACCCTCGCCTGTTTACACCACACTCACTATTTTTTTTTTTCTACCAAAAAGCAACACACAATATTGTGCATTTTTTTTTTGACAGATGTTCGGTCCAGACTCTTGGCAGAAGAGAGTGTACAATTGTACACACCTACCCACCCACCCCCGAAAAGAGAACTCCCACCCCCCTTATTCCCCTTTTCTTCCCCGTTTTTGTTTCTTCTCGGTGGCTGCTTCCTATTGTTGCAGACAAAGATAAACAGAAGTTTTTTTTCCCCCTCGTTTCTTCTCTCTCCCTTGGTACAAAATCCGTACCCGCGGGATTTTTTTTTTTGCAGGATTTTTATCCACGCGCGTGAAGCTTTATTTTCCTCGCCCACCCAAAAGTACGTGGAGGGGTGTGAAAATAAAAATTTTATTTTCACCGTTTTTTTTCACCCGTCTTAAGCCCCCAAACACCCCCAAACTCACCCTATTTTTTTCGAGTTTTTTTTTTCCCCAGGGTATCTGGACTGGGGTGGGGACGGGGCGTGCATGGTGGTAGCTACAAACTTGTTGGAGTAGCCCTCGAGCTGTGTCAGCGGAGGTAATATATTTTAGGGTAAATTGCGATAGCACGTACAAAAAGTGTGCGTGTTATCGCGAACAAAAACGTACGTGTTTTCCCCAGGTACCCAGTACCAGTACCCCCAATGACATAACGAAGTATCGCTTGAAAGTATCGTTCAATAACCTTGGGTGTGCAGGTGAAGTAGGACACACAAGGTATATCAAACGATAAATCAATCAGATAAACGTTACATCATTGGAAAATTGTTGGCACCGCCCCCCTGTCTTCGTATTTAGTACGTCGACAGGCCAAACAGCGTTGGGCTCAGAAGAAGCGGTGCAAGACACTGGAGATCCACACTACAGGTCTCACACGACACTTGGGCGGGCTCGGAAAATAAAGCTTCACACTTATGGATAAAATTATGTCTTGGAGTAGAAAATAAGCGTTTTTTTCACCTCGTTGGTGTTTTCAACCCTCGTGACTTTAATTCCCTCGCTTCGCTCGTGAATTAAAGTAACTCGGGTTGAAAACACCAACTCGGTGAAAAAAACGACTTATTTTCACTCCAATAAATAGCTATTTTATACGTTTATTCCAAACAAAAAGCAATAAAAAAAAGTCATTTTTTTTTTTTTAAAGTTCCTCACGATCCCCTTCCTCCTCTTTTCTCCCACTACACTACCGTCAAAAGCTGTTAGGGCAGACTGATACTCCTGCGGGCTTGCACCAGATCAAGTCTGTGTGCTATCGCTCGGTTGCCCTGTTTCATCCAAAGGTCACCACCCATTACCAAATGCCTCGTCTTCTATAGACGCGCATGAATGTACCACATGAGATTGCTTCTGTCCCTACCTCTATTTAGCGTACTATGGTTTACCTTGCAAACTCTTACTCCATTTTAGAAAAAAAAAAAACACACACAATGGAATGCTTCACAAGACGTGCTGGAGGGGGGTACGACATCTCTGTTTGGATTGATGAGGGGGGCGGTGTTGGGTTTGAGGTGACCTTGGAGCAGGGGGGCGAAGGGGAGATGGTCTGGGGAGCTTCGTTGGATGAAGCTGCGCTGGCGGAGTTGACGAGGGCTGGCGGGTACAGGAGGAATGCGGAGGAGTTTCTTGATGTGCTCCAGAGCGCGGAAACGACCGCCGTCGACGTCTGCAGCTACCAAGAAATCCAAGCCCGTACAGCGCTTCAACCCATCCAGCCGAACACCTCCACACCTCATAGTCCAAAGAAGCACTCCAACAAACGATACCTCCTCGTCGACTATCAAGCCTCCTTCGGGCGTGCGCTCTACACCCTCAAGCTCCAGCCCACCGTCGCAGCTCATGAAACAAAAGAGGCAAAAGAAATTGCAAAGTTGCGTGCAGAATGTGCAGAACTCCGTGCTATCAACAGAACCCTCTTACTTCGTGCCAAAGAAGACCAGGCTCTAGGGGAGTCGCAAAGGAAAAAGGAGAAGAAGATGGTGCAAACAATCTCTGTTTTAAAAAAGGAGTTGAGCGATGTACACCTAGAACTGACGAAGGAGCGCGAAAAGCGGATAGGGTATGGCACTCCGTTGAGACGAGGGAGTGGGAGGGGTGTGAGTCGTGAACCGCGTACTCCGCGTACACCGGTTCGGGGCACTGCAGGGGCACGCACCCGATCCGCATCGGCAGACAGCGTCGCTAGCAGGGCCAGCAGGAACAGCAGGGGGACGACCAGCCGCTATAGCTACAACCGCGTCTCCTCCCGGAGTCCTTCCCTGGAGGCTGCTGTGCGTGGTGCTGCCCGCAGGACCCCTACCTATCGCACACCACCTAAGAGAAGCAGCAGTCGCGAGCAGGGTAGACGTCTTTCCAGGCAAGGGGGTGGCAGTGGTGGTGGTGGTGCACGTAGATCGCGTGGAGTTGATAGTGATAGCGGCAGCTGTGCAAGTGGCGGCAGTCGTTACGGACGGGGCTACTCCCCAAGTGTGCGGTCCAACTCATCAGTAGGGTCTGTCCCTCGAACTGCACGTCCACCTTCGGGTCCGAGGCGTTGGAGATAGCTTGTAGAGGCAACCTATAGTGCAAAGAGAGGTGTGTGCAGGGTGGGGCGGTGGTTAGGTGAGGCAGGGCGTCGGTGGGGCGTTGGAGATACGGTTTATAGATTGACTTTTTAGATTTTTTTTGTGGTGTTTTTTTTGGGCAGGGAGAGTGTCTTTTCAACCTAGATTGAGGTTGGCGTGAAGTCGACACAAAGTGTGTATTGTTTCAACAAGGCTGCACACAAAAAATAGAAATGACACGAGCCCACCTTTTCTTTTTTTTTCCTATGCTATCAATTTATTGATTGCATATGTTGAAATACTTTGGTGCATGCATTCTGTTATAGACCTTTGCATTTTCCAACTTTCTTTAGACATTTTCTTTTTTTTTTAATTTGGAGTGGGGTCCACGGACATTCCTCCACTCTTTCCTCCCCCCCACCCACCCTTTTTTTGCTTTTGAGCGAAAATTTTCAACAAACAAAATAGAGAAAACGATGGAGGTAAAAAATGGGGGAAGTATGGCACACCGTGAGTGGGTGTTGTGTGCCAGGGTGGGGCAACACTACTGGCCCCACTATGTGACCATTCAATAACACTCTTGAGATTCAGCGACGTGTATATGAGATCACTAGTAGGGGTAATTCTTGCGCAGAATATGGCCCCAATCTCGGCATTTGTGCGCGCGCACTGCAATCGTTACAAAACACAGTAGAACATTATTGCAAAAGAAGTTGTCTATTGACAACATTCGGATCAAATTTTCAATTCTGATTCTCTTCATTCCCCTTTTAGGTACACTGCCACAAGAGGGCTTTGTATTTCAACTTTCGTTTTCTTTTTATTTCCCCCCCTTCCCTCCCACCCTCCCCCCTTTCCCCCAACCCCTTCCTTAAGGGTAATAGAATTTTAAAGGCGGAACAAAGCTATTCAAGGTGTTCCAACATTTTTTTTCGGAAAAAAAATGCCCCCTCTTTTTTTGTCACCTCATGAAAGGAAGGAGGAAATAGAAACGAAGCATTTTTTTTTTGAACACACATTTGCGGTTCTAGGGACGAACCGCGCTGCAGAGACACTCCTCACCAAACACGTGGAGGTGTTGTGCGTTTCACCACAACCCCTCCCATGGGTTTTATCGTGTGATGAGTGTTAAGTTTCTATTTTCTACTTACCCTCCCAAATCCGCATACAGCACAATATTATAAAATGGGCAGTATTTCTCTGAGGGAACTACCCATATTTGCTTTCAAACACACCACACAAACAGGCAAAAAAAAATCACACAGCCCCCAAATGGAATACACCTGCGGATAGCACAACTCTTTTTACCCCCTTTTTTTTTCATGGCGACTCCCCATAGTCACTGGGATTTTCCTCAGAGCCTCCAATAGTCGTCAAAACAATATACCGCTCTTGAGGTAAGAGCACAGATTTCTAGGCGAATCCTGACTATTTTGGTGTTCATTTTTGTTGATCCCCAAAAAAAACCCGCGAATTCTTTTCAATGGGAAGCTGTATAGGAAAAGGTAAGTCCAAACCGACGTCTCCAGCAGCTACTTCATCTCCAGCCCATGGACCCCCCACACGACCTCCACCCGCACCACCTCCTTCTTACAACGTCAAAAGCATGCCATCTGGTACCGGCTCTCTTCTACATAATAGTCCTTTAAGGGGTCAAGGTTTGCACCCAGCCGAGTCTACTGATGGAGGCGGACAGAGAGTTGCAGAACGACGATGCAAACGTGGCCATGCGATGGCAGTGGAGGTGCTAGGTGGGGGGGCGTATAGTGGGGGGTGGAAGTGTGATTCATGTGGACGTGCTTCGAAGCAGGCGAGGTGGCATTGTAGGATATGCGAATCAGATGTGTGCGTTGTGTGTAAGGTGTCTGTCAAATCGCCGGTAGGTCCGCCACAACATAGTTCAACCTCGCCAAACTCTCCGCGACCTAAAACGCAAAATTCTCCAGAAAAAAATTCTCATGTTGTTGACAAACGATGCAGACGTGGTCATTTAATGAAAGTCGCCCGACGTTCCAAACAACTCCATACGGACCCCCATCTCTACGAATTAGGCTGGGAATGCGACACCTGCGGACGGCAAAGCACCGAAGACCAACGCTGGCACTGCGGCAGCTGTTTGGAGGACCGTTGTGTGATATGCCTACCTCGCATAAAGTCTCCAATGGAAAACCCTTTAAAACAGATGTTCCAATCAACTGGAACAGAACGGCAGAGAGGAAGACGGCATCAGCACCAATCCGAAACAGAACTGAAAGAACCCAACAGCTTCCTTGACGTTGACGATCTAAACGGGTTTTTAACCCCAGCACACCCAGATGCAGAGATTATTGCGACCTTACCGGCACAACCGCTCACCCAACCACATCCTGGAATATGGCCTCTGTCTCATGCAGAAGGTGGTGGTGGTGGTGGTGGAATGCACTACAGCATCGCACCTATCTTAGACACCAACGTTGAAAACAGAGTTTTCGATTCGGACGTCCTGCAGCTTAACGACCCACCACGCCGCACCGTGGTGTCCATACAGGAGCCTGCTCAGGTTGAGGTGCACGCAGCAGACCTCCCACACTCAGAAGAGCTGCCTGAGGAGGATTCTGCGTCTACATTGGAGGTATATCCTGGGGAGGGGGGTGATGGGGGTGTTACGGGGCGTGCGTCCAGTGTGGGTTCGAGTCCATTGGGGGGGAGATATGTGGAAGAGGGTGGTGGTGGTGGTGCGCAAACAGTGCGAACCGTGCTCGACCCCGCAACAGGTGCGGAGCTGCTGCTTCCATCCTCGCCGGTCGTCCCGCGCCAGCCCAGTCCTGAACGAACCGTGTTCTCCATGTATGACACCCACGAGAGAGTTATATCACCATGGCGACTACCGCAAAGCGCTCGTAGAATGTGAGTTGTGAAGTAGAAGGGCGGAAACTGTTCTGAAAGAAAGTAATGTTTTTTGGAGAGGTGTTGTTAATGACCCAATTGGAGAATCGGTGCCATGCATCGATAGTGAAGCATTTTTTTGAATAATCTAGCATTGATAAAATAGAAAAATGGAAAAACGACGGATGGTTGCGTGCCCGCGGTTTTAGCGGATTTTTGGTTTTTTTTTTTTCAATAACATACACCTCACGCGAACGAAAACAGAGTTTTTCTTGTCTTTTCATTTATGCTTTATGCCTTCACTGTTATATCCTGAAGTCGTTTTTCTATTTTTTTTTTGCACCTTTCAGTCTCTCTTCTCTCTCTCTTTCTCTGTTTGTATTTTTTATTTTAGAATTATTCGTAGATTTTTTTTTTTTTTTTTTTTGTGAGGACGAAAAAATCCCACACATAGATAAACCTCTCGCGCAACAAAAAAAATATACACTTTCCCCCATCTTTTACCTCAATCTCTCTCCCCCCCATTCCCACCTACCTACCTACCTACCTACCCTACTCAAGCTTTATACAAAGTAACGCGCCCTTCCTCTCCAACTCCACGTCTACAAAACTATCAAGCAAAATTAAACAGAGCACAAAGCACTTTCAAAACATACAAAAAAACATTTTCAAACCCCCCCATTTCCACCTACCACCTACCCTACTCAAGATTTACACAAAAAAAAAATATTTGGTGTGTGTGTGGGGACACCCAAAGAAAGAAAAAAAAAATGGCCTTATTTGACACCATAGGTACCGCAGAGGTTATTTTTGTGTGTGCAGTGGGTGTTGCCTTGCTGATGGTTGTAATTTGTATTATTGCGTTGTGCTTACGGGGCCGTACTATCACGCATGTATATGAGATGAAAGGGATCTGTGTAACGTACGAAGGCGAAATCATTCATGTAGCTATAGAAGATATCATAGAAAGCGGTTTTGGGTTTGATTTGCTTCGCAGAATCAACGTCAAATTGCAGCTAAAAAGCACGTACAAAGATTTGGCGGTGTTCAAACAATGGGATTCACCCGACACTGTGGCGCGTCTCGACCCGCATGCCCGGATCACCTCTTTTCTCTCCCCAGAAGAGGTGCTTCAAACCAAAACCCTCCCGCTCCTGGTAGAACGCGAGCGGTTTAACGTTACCGGAGCGTTTCCTTGGTTGTACCCTATTGTCAATCGCGATTCGTTGGTTTCGCATACACCAGGGGTGCAGCTGTGTTATGGCATTCAGGTCGGGGCGAGGGTGCGGAAGTTGGTGTCCGGGGAGCACACAGGGTTCAGCATGGAGAAGCAGACACAGAGGTCGTATCTGTCAACAGCACCGAACATCCCTGTCGGGACGGAGGGGGTGATACAGGAGTTGGATGCGCAGGGGATGCTGAGGGTGCTGTGGGATGGGTATCTGTTGGACCGAACCGTGAATCCGTTGGAGGAGGGGGGAGGGGAGGCGGGTGGGTCCGAAGCAGGACGTACAGGGACCACCGCTGTGGTTCCGGTCGCTGCGCAGACCTGGGAGTATTGGGGTAAAGGCGGTGTGTTCTCTGTTGTGCCTGCTGCAGGGTGGAGTGCGCATCCCGCCCAAATGCACAGCACAATGCGTCCCATGGGCCAGCCAGTGTTCGCTGTGCAGCCTGCAACGATCGTTCCGTCGCAGTTTTCGTCGCAGCAAGGAGACACCTCCAATGCAGTGCCGTCAAGCTCAACTGGAGCGTCAACCGCGGATATGAGAGAGTTGACTCTGAGGAATACAAGAGCCACAGTGGAGAGTGAGCCTGTGAGTGAACAGCGGAGGGTGGTGGGGGCGGCGGCGGCAGCAGCAGCAGCAGGGCCGCCAGCAAGCGGGTCGTCGCGTCTGTCGAGTTCAACATCGTCGTCTTCCGGTTCGTCTAGTGGTTCGTCTTCAAGGTCATCGTCGTCGTCGTCGTCAGGTTCACAGACAGAGTCGGGTGTGCCGACCAGTGAAGGAGGGAGTCTGCTGTCGGACAGTACCAGCGCGACGGGGAGTAGGAGGACAGCGAGTACGTCTGTGGCAGGGTCGTCGTTGCCTAGCTCTCGGCAGTCCAGTCGCAAGACAGAGTCAATCAAAACAACGTCGAGAGGGTCACGGCAAAGTACCCGAGAGTCGTCGCGTCAGTCCCTCCGGCAGACATCGTCGCGGCAGACGTCCTCTCAGTTAGGTCCGTCGGAGAGGGAGTCGTCAAGGCAGTCCACACGACAGTCCTCTCAGTTAGGATCAAGGCGGACCGATTCAGGGGCAGATCACCTCCAGGCCAGAAAGTAGAATTGTAGTGTTGTCTTTTAAGCGAAGGAGTAGGAGTAGGGATGGGGGAAAGGGGAAAGGGGAGAGGGGAGAGGGGAGAGGGGTACTTTTATGTAAGTGTCAAAAAACTGTCCCCCTCCTTCAAGAATGTTCCAAGAGAGTGTGTGTAGGGGGTCTTTCAGTCGTCGCCCCTTTGTTGTACAGCAGGCCAACGAACGTTGGCTCTTTTTTTTTGGGGAGAAATGACAAAAGAAGGATTTTTTTTTTTGAAGAGTGAAACAGGGGTTCAGCTACGTTTTCAGAATTTTGAAGAAGTCATCGCGCGCTTCGCGCGCACCTCCCTGCCAACCACAGGGCGGAGAGGTCAACCTTTTCTGTCGACGGAAACGGTTCGCAACATTTCAAAAATTGTGACATGAAATCGCACATTATTTACAATCAAACTATGGCATGGGTCTCTTTCGTCCTTAATAAAATGACTGGAGCAAATCCCCTGAGTGAATCTTTTACCTGCCACGCATCCATCCCCTTTTAACAAAATATACTTGCCATAACGAGGTGTTTTTTAGAGAAACAAAAGTTAGATTTAAAAAAAAAACGGACATCTTTTTATCTTATTACCATTCTACCCCACCGCCACTGCCGCATCACCACCACCACACCCCCCCTCAGGATTCAACAAAAAGTTACATTAAATTGTAAGTTGTTTTTTTCTCTTCTCTTTTTATAATGTCCTCGATGCTGCTGCTTTCTGCAGCAGTACTGGCTAAGACAAGCCACACTGATGTTACTGGACATGAGTACATGATTCTTCAGGGCGATATCCAGGTGCCTGTTGGCCGTGACGGTGAGGCACTGAGCTCTGCTGGAGTCAACCGTCAGTCGGATCTGTGGCCGCTTGGCAAGGTCGACTGGACGATTGAGACCGGCAGCACGAACCCCTCGAACCCTGCCAGCTACACCCTCAAGACCGACGACCCTGTTGTCCTTCAGACCATCTCGCACTGGGAGTCGAAGACGTGCATCCGCTTTAACCGTTGCAGCGGATCCTGCAGCGGCAACCATCTCATGTTCATCTCGGACAACAGCCAGTGCAACTCCCCTGTCGGAATGAACTCCCGCGCAGGTAAGAACCAGATCAACCTCTCCGACGGCTGTGGTCTTGGCGCATCCATCCACGAGGTTGGACACTCCATGGGTCTTGCGCACGAGCAGGCAAGAAACGACCGTGATGAGTTCATCTACGTCGACTTCTCGCAGATTAAGAGCGGTATGGAGCACAACTTCGACAAGTCTGGAACTGACGGGCGTGCGATTGGACCCTACGACTACGGCAGCATCATGCACTACAGCGCAAGCGGGTTCTCCATCGGGAACAAGCCGACCATCGTCTCGCCCTTCCCCATCGGGCAGCGTGAGGGTCTGTCTGCTGGAGACGTCGAGGGCATCCACTTCATGTACAACGACTGCTCTTCAACGTTCACGGCACCGAGGTGCATTGCATCGCAGGAGACAGGCAAGACGCACATCATCCCGCACTCGAAGGACTGGATTGTGGAGTTCAACGGACTCTACACCGAAGGCGCGACCATGACACTGACCTACGACGGCACCACTGCACCCGAGAGCATGATGCAGCGCACCGTGGCGTCGGGCGGCACCACAGGGGAGACCAGCACGACGCTGCTCACGTTCACCCCTGCCTCGTCCGAGCAGGGCAAGGTGTTCACCATCTCCGCCACCTTCGAGAGTGGTGGCCAGTCGGCTACCTGCTCTGTTGAGGTCTCCATCGCCAGCAGTGACGCTGTCTGCTTCGGTATCTCCTCCGACGACCCGACGGTGTGCGCTAGCCGTGGTAAATGCGTCGACGACCCGCTTGCGCCCTGCCAGTGCAACTCCGGCTACGGTGGTCTTGAGTGCTACGGGTTCGACTCCTGCCCCACCAACGAGCTTGACCCCTTCGATGAGGACATCGGTACCTGGTCCCCCCTTGGGAACAACGTCAAGAAGGTGGCGGACTTCGTTGCCCTTGGTGGTGGTGCCTTCCTCATTGGACCTGTTGGGGCGGACGCAGGACAGGCGCAGCTCGAGCTTCTTGCGCCGTCACACCCCGAGCGTATCACCTTCTACCTTGCACGCTATGACGAGGCCAGCACCATGACCTTCGACTTCCGTGGAGGTGACGGCTCCAGCAGCTGCTTCGATGTGCGCTACGGGAACGGTGCATGGTCTGTTGACGGTGTCTCCGTCGGTGCCGAGGCAGTGGTGAAGACGTGGTACCACTTCGACCTGCACGTTGACTGGACTAAGAACACGAACGACCTCTACATCGACGGGCACTTGGAGACCAAGGGAGCTTCCTTCGGCGGGTCGTGCTCGGCAGGACTTACGAAGCTTGTCTTCTTCGGAAACGGCTACCTTGACGAGTTGCACATGTGGTGCACCAGCTTCATCCTGCTGACAGGGTCTGTCGTGGAGGGTCTGACACAGGACCAGCTCCGTGCAGGAGGCACAAGCGTGACGTTGACTCTTGTCGGAGACTACGACGAATGGATTGACACGACTGAAAACAAGCAGCGCATCATCGACTCCATGGAGGGCAACGGTCTGCACACAGCGGGATGGAACAAGGCGAAGTCCTCGATGCTCGACACCTCGCTCGTCAACATCGACTCGAGGGACAAGCAGGTCGTCGTCATCGGGCCTTTGAAGGCTGACTCCGCTTACAAGATGGACGCAACAGAGCTTGTCGACTTCCTGCTCACAGGGAACATGTTCAAGTCCGGCCAGACCCCTATCTGGAGTGCACGTGATGTTGAGTTCCAGATCCCCGGAGAGTGCCACCACAGTCTCCGCCAGACTTTTGACTCCACCGCCGAAGCGAACCAGTACTTCGGCATCTCCACCTCCGTCAAGAAGGAGGGTGGCGGTTCTGGAAACCCTAAGTCCGGCTACAAGAAGACCATCCCGGCAGGAGGCATCCGCGCTCAGTCGCTCACATGGTGGATGCAAGCGGGGACGACGAGAGGCCAGTTCGCCGTCTCCTTCCTGTCGGACACAGGCAGCGAGCTGAAGTTCTGCATGGGCTGCACCAGTGGATACTTCTCCTACGAGGCTGGCAGCTCCGACCGTGCCGGCACGGCAACGGCGGGCACCTGGACAGACATCCAGATTCTGATTGACTGGACTGCCAAAACGTTCGAGCTTAAGGTGGCTGGTGCAAGCGTTGCCACTGGTGTGGCCCTCCCGTCTTCGTACGAGATGATCAGCAAAGTTGAGATCCTGACCTTCGACAGCGCCTCTTACATCGACGACCTGCATCTCGCATGCGAGCACCGTGACCCCAACTTCGAGGTGAAGCCCGAGTGCCCGAAGATCGGCAAGGACGCCACCACCCTCCACTTCTTCCCAGGAACCGACCCGCTTTCGACCGCAGACAAGGTTGCTCTGATTCCCGAGTCGTCCGCCGACTGTTCCAACGCTGATACCGAGTGCCAGGCACTGGATGCCTGCTCGGCATCGACAGGATCATTGTTGATGGACAACACCGCGCTGGAGTGGGGTGCAGGTGTGCTGCCTACCTTGAAGGGTGGAGACAAGTACAAGGTGTGCATCTACCCTGCGTCTGCCGGGCATTGGTTCTTGATTGACCACACGTTTGACACGTGCGCCGACGATAACATGACCCCGGCACCTGACACAGATGCACCGGCCACCGACGCACCGGCCACTGATGTTCCTGCGACTGATGCACCCGCAACGGACGCACCCATGACTGACGCACCAGCAACCGATGCACCGGCCACCGACGCGCCTGCAACTGACGCACCCGCGACTGATGCACCTGCCACCGACGCACCTGGGACTGATGCTCCTGCGACTGACGCCCCTGCCACAGACGCACCTGCAACTGACGCACCTGCCACGGATGCACCGGCCACGGACGCACCCGCGACTGACGCACCTGCGACTGATGCTCCTGCCACCGACGCACCTATGACTGACGCACCAGCAACAGATGCACCGGCCACGGATGCACCTGCCACTGACGCACCTGCCACCGCTGCACCGGCTACTATTGCCCCAACCGCACTTCCCGCAAAAGAGACATTCGCACCTCCCACCGATGCACCCGCGACAGATGCACCTGCAACTGACGCACCGGCCACAGACGCACCCATGACCGATGCACCGGCCACGGACGCACCTGCCACTGAGGCACCTGCGACTGACGCCCCTGCCACAGACGCACCTGCGACTAATGCACCAGACACCATTGCCCCGACTGCACTTCCCGCCAAGGCGACATTCGCACCTGACACTGACGCACCCGCGACAGATGCGCCTGCAACTGATGCACCGGCCACCGATGCACCGGCCACTGATGCTCCTGCGACTGATGCACCCGCAACGGACGCACCCATGACTGACGCACCGGCCACCGATGCACCACTCACAGACGCACCGCCTACAGTAGCACCCACTGCACTTCCTGCTAAGGCGACATTCGCACCTGACACCGACGCACCTGCAACTGATGTGCCACCCACAGACGCACCGGTCACGACTGCACCGATGACAACCGCACCTCTGACAGACGCACCGTCAACAGTTGCACCCACTGCACTTCCCGCCAAGGCGACATTCGCACCTGACACTGATGCACCTCCAACTGATGTGCCACCCACAGATGCGCCTGCAACTAACCCACCTGCCACGACTGCGCCTCTCACGCGCCCCCCTGTCACCACTGCGCCGCTGACGAACGCACCCGCCACTAACGCACCACCCACAGCTGAACCCACTGCACTTCCTGCTAAGGAGACATTCGCACCGGACACCGACGCACCTGCAACTAACCCACCTGCCACGACTGTGCCTCTCACACGCCCCCCTATGACCACTGCGCCGCTGACGAGCGCACCTGCCACTAACGCACCACCCACAGCTGAACCCACTGCACTCCCCGCCAAGGCGACATTCGCACCTGACACTGACGCACCTGCGACAAATGCACCTGACACGTCTGTGCCTGCGACTGGAGTGCCGGACACTCTTCCTCCGTTGACGAACATCCCCGACACTAATGCACCCCCCACAGCTGCACCCACTGCACTCCCAGCCAAGGCGACGTTCGCACCTGACACTGGCGCACCTCCCACAGGTGCACCTGCCACCACCGCTCCTGCAACCGAGGCACCACACACTCTTCCCCCGTTGACCAACCCACCTGCCACTGGTGTGCCGCCGACACGCGCCCCTCGCACAGGCGCACCTGCCACGAACGCACCTCCTACTGATGCGCCGGCGACTGACGCCCCTACCGCACTCCCCGTTGGGTCGACATTGGCACCTCCTACCAACGCACCTGCGACTGGAGCGCCTGACACTGACGCACCCCCGACACGTGCCCCGCGCACCCCTGCACCTGAGACCGACGCACCGCCGACGTACCCTCCGGACACAGCTGCGCCTACCGCACTTCCTGCGAGATCGACCTACGCACCTGACACGACGGCACCTGCAACGAATGCACCGGACACAAACGCACCGCCCACCGAAGCACCGCACACACTCCCACCGTTGACCGAGGTGCCCCCAACCAATGCACCGCCGACGGCGTCCCCGACAGATCTGCCTGCTGGGGCGACGCACGCACCTCCCACGTCGGCACCTGCCACAGACGCACCGAGGACCAACGCACCCCCGACACGCGCACCGCACACCCTCTCACCTCTGACCAACGCACCAGACACCGATGCACCCCCGACAGCTTCGCCCACCGCACTCCCTGCTGGAGCCACCTTCGCACCGGCAACCCGCCCGCCTCTCACCAGCGTCCCAAAGACGGATGCACCGGCCACAGCTCTCCCTACCACCAGTGTTCCGACCGACTCCCCGCCTGGCACAAGCCTTGCACCTGAGACGAAGGCACCTGAGACGCTCAACCCACTGACCGCTGCACCCGACACTATGGCACCTTCTGGCAGGACCTTGGTGCCTGGCACCACTGCCATGCCCACCACCGACCTGCCCGCTGGTTCTACGTACGCACCCACCACAACAGCACCTGAGACGCTGGCGGCGAATGAGACGGCTGAGCCTCAGACTGTGTACGACTCCCAGCAGCCTGAGACGGAGCTGCCGGAGGGAGCGACGTGGTCGCCTTCTGACCCGAGAGGGGTGGGGGATGAGGAGTCGTCGAGCGATGACGATGGGTCGTCGTTCCCGTGGTGGATCTTCTTGATCATTGGTGGTGTGCTGTGCTGTTGTGCCGCAGGGGGTATGGCCATGTGGCGCATGAGAAAGCCAGAGCGCATCATGCTCAAGGACCTCGAGAATTACATGAACGCCGACGATGCCATGTCCGGCGAGCTCGGTGAATTCGAAGACCACAGTGGTGCTGACTCCAACGGTGTGCCACGTGCCCAGTCCTACGCCTCCTTCGATGGACAACCTGTCAGCATCTAAATCTGATATTTGTTTCGTGGTTTACCCACACCCCAATATTTTTTTTGTAACAACAAAAATTCATCAGAGAACATCGCTGTGAGGGGGGGAGGAAGTGAGAGGGGGTTTAAAAAAAAAAAACAACAACAAAAATACAGCAAAAAAAAAAGGTGCTTTTTTGGGATGACATTTGAGTACAAAAAAAACCCAGTTTTGGGTGATTAATCGATACAATAAAAAGACTGTCATATTCCCTTCTTTAAAATGCAGAAAAAAGAGACCCTTTTTTTTTTTGTTTTAAAGTGTCAGCTGATGGGGCGGTGTTGCACTTTCAATTTCTCTTTTCTTTTTTTTTTCTGTTCTCGTACCTTTTTGCCCTCTTCTTTCTGTTGCTCAACTCCCAAAACAACCCCCTTCCTCTCTCCCTCCCTGCTCCCCCACAGCGCTATTTCTCTTTCACCCAAATTTTATATACTCCCTCCCTTTCACATCTTAGAATTGCTAGGACGTTTTCTTTTTCTTTTTCTTTTTTTCGAGTGCCGGCGTCCGCACAGGTGTGACGCTCTTTAAGCCAACTCCGAGGGAAGGTAGTTAATACTCTATCAAAACCCGTGGAGAGTTTGGTTGGTTATCATTTTATTTTCGGAAATATTGTCCCTCTGCACAAATCCTACAGCGACGTTGGAAATATGGGTTCTATATTTTCGGCTACTTTACAGCCAATTTTGCATGTACCGGGTAATATTATAATATTTGGCACAGAAATATTAGAATGTACACAAATCGTGGGTAAAATCCGAAATAGAAATATTATAATTTTTTCGGCCAAAAAAAAATTTTTTTTGACCATGTTGGTGCTTCCCGGGGGGTATGCATTTCACAAATTTTCAATTCAATTCACAACTTTTCACAACTATTCACAACTTTTCACTACCCTTTTTTCTCTCGTTGGTGAAGCTCTTAAACGCCGGCATTTGCATTTCCGGAATCCGTACGGCCAGTGGTGGGGTCAATTTGCCGAAATGGACAAGTTCTCGTCATTTCCGCACATCACACAGTACACAGGTACACAGGTACACCACATCACGTTCTATCTTGTGAATCCCAGCGTACCCCTCAATGGGTGGGTCACCACCCCGCCCAAAAAAAAGCACACAAAAAAAAAAAATCAATTCACAACTTTTCACAACTATTCACAACTTTTCACATTTTTTCACAATTTTTCACCACTTTTCACCAGCCTTCACAATTTTGTAGCGGTTTTCGTGTTGTGAAAATTTGTGAAAACTTGTCACATTTTGTGAAAATTTGTGAAATGCACACCCCCCGGGAAGCACCACATGTCGCAGAGTGAAAAATAGACCGAAATTTTCGATTTTGGTGTTGCAAAATTTTTCGAAAATCCTGAAAAGTGCCCAAAAACACGTGAAAACACATGAAAAGGCACCCCAGCATTGCCCAGGCTTGGTGAAAATTTTTCCTGCATGGGGGCCCTCCGGGCCCCCAGGACCCATTGCGACCCGATTGGTTCACGTTACTGAAAAATTTGTTCCCTAAGACACACACGTGGTTAACATACCCCTGAAAAACACCCTACATCCACATAACGATCAACGTCCCAAAGTGACAAAGTGTTCCAGCTACCCCCATCCCCCACGTCGGTAAATATCATCATATAAATGACTCTGAACCCCTCTCCTTCCAGCACACCAACATACACATTTTGACACACAAGAACTGTACCATAACAGGGGTTTTTTGACACACAGAATACGAGCGGATTTGTGCGTCGGGACAATATTACCGAAAATGAAAATATGAATTTTCTGGAAATATAGCACCATATTTCCTTCGGTACCCCCAATGCTGCTTCGGTCGACGATTTCCCTCGCCTTCGGCTCGGGAAATCGTATCCCTCAGCAGCATTGGGGGTACCTCAGGAAATATGAGTACTATATTTCCAGAAAAAATATACTAAAAAAAAAACACAAAATAAAAACAAAAAATGTATCAAAACCAAAGAAAAAACAACATAATTACCGTTGCATAGGTATTTATTGTTGTTTTTTTTATTTTATCCCCGCTTGAGACCATGAATTTCACGCCCCTTCACAAAATCGTGAAGGAGGTGCGTGAATTTATTTTCCGGTATTTCACGCTCAAAAAATAAATTCACGCTCAGAAAAATAAATTCACGCTCAGAAAAATAAATTCACGCTCAGAAAATCGTAGAACTGAACTCTCGAAAATTTTTTTGGAGGCCTTTGGAGGCCCAATTTTGCAATTAAAGCCAGAAAAGAGGCATTTTGAGCCATTCTGGGGGTCTCAAACGCATTTTTGAGTTAATTTTCTGTATCACACAAACCACGGATTTACACGTTTTTTTTCCCAAATTTTCATCAAAAAATCCCAAATGAGACCTCAAAAACGTGCGAGGGCACCTGTGGAGAGTGAGTCCGACACGAACACAAGTGACTCATCGTCATCGTCTTCCTCATCTTCATCAGAAGTACAGCCGCGTAAGCGCCACAAACCCGCTGCACCAGTTCTGGCTCAAGGCGCTGTCCAGCGCTAAGAGTTCCACATCAAAAAACTGAATCAAAAATCATCATAAAAAGAACCACCCCACCCTCGTCTCTTTGTACGTGAAAACGGGTTGTGAAATTCATGGTCTCATTTGGAGATAAAATAATATATTTTCGTGAATTTATACCAGTATTTCACTTACAGGTGGAAACAGCCCTCGGGGAAGCATTTTTCCCCTCGGGCTTCGCCCTCGGGAAAAAATGCTTCCCCTCGGGCTGTTTCCACCTGTGCGTGAAATACTGGAAAATAAATTCACGATAATAATATATCACACATTCTCCGAAACTGCGTATCACTTGTGACCAACCATGGAGCCAATTTAAAGTGACTATTTTTCCACTAAAAAAATTCTCCGACCCCGGAATTTTTTCAGATCGCTCCGGAAATGCCATTCCGCGCCTTTTTGCAAAAAAATATTGCACCCTGAGGTCATTAAACGTCTGTGTGCGTTGACGGGTGGATCCTACTAATTTCTCGCGCCCCAAAAAAAATATTTTTATTTTTATTTTGAAAGATCGGGTGTGAAAACGTTCAATTCCGGGGTCGGACGATTTTTTTTATGCCTCTCTTCATGTCGCAAAGGATTTTGGGAGGGAGGGGCGTTTTCAGGTATTCCCTGTACTTTCCTAAGAGATCAGGTTAGAAACCCCTTTTTGGGTGGTCTTCGGTGACTTATTCCACTAAAAACGTTTTTATCAAAAGTTGCCAATTTTTTTTTCTTTGGAATTATTTTCAACAATTCTTTCAATTCTGACGATTTTTTTCCGCCGGAAAAATACTATGTGTCAGCCAGGTTTCGGTGGAGCCAACCCCATTTTTACACACAAATTGCAGCCAAATTGCCCTGTATATGGGTGTTCTACAATGGAGCCAATCCAATTTAATAGTTTTTTGACTAAATTGCTCGATTTTTTTTTCTTTGAAAAGTTTGGAGTCCGGAAACACCATTCCGCGCATTTTCAGACAGAATTATGCATCTGTCCTTTTCTCACCTGTTGCTGAGATTAGGAGGTAAAAACTCTCACGGTGATTTCAGAAAAAAGATTTTTTTTATTTTTTTGAGATTTTTATTTCTTTTGAAAGCGCGGTTTCGAAACGTTCAATTCCGGGGTCGGACGATAAAAAATATGCATCTGGGCCGAGTGAGTGAAAAATCTGAAAAATGATACGCAATTTCGGAGAATGTGTGATATATTATTTTATTTTTAGAACAAAGTGTACGTCTGGCAAAAAATGAAGGGGGAAAAAGAAAAAAAAAACCGGTTCACCCAAAAATTGGTGACCAAAAATTGCCTTTTTAAAAAAGGCGGTAATTTGCATTTTCAGCATTGTTTTTTTTTTTTTTTTTTTTTTTTTTGCTTCTTAAAACATCCCCCAACACAACCACAGAACAGGCAGCTTGATTGGTTCTTTTTATATTTATTTATGCTCTTGCTCCCCCAATCACCCCCCCACCCCCTTCTCATCTTGTCCTCCCCTCATAGCCTAACTCTTTTTTTCTTTCATTTTGTATTTTATTTTTTTCACATTTTTTTCTTTTTCAGGTCTGGAAGAATTCAAGTTTTTTTTGACAAAAATTGTTGAGCAAAAAAAAAACCGGGTTCTGGTACCCCAGCCCCCCAGCCCTGTTTTGTGAAGGTGACCCCAAGCCCAAGAGACTTATAGCTCATCTCATTGAACACATCTGCCCCAATATATTGTAGCAAAACAGACGCCTGTTGCCTCTGGGGTGCGTATTGAGGATTAAACTGTCTATCTATTTGGTGAGTTTTATCTGCAAACGGTATTCCAGGTGGAGCTTATCTTCGGGGGTGTCTACACTAATACAACCAAGTTTTTCAAAAAAGAAAAATGCAAAAACAACAAAAAAAAAAAAAAAAAAAAAAAAACAGTTATCAGTGTGAGCGAAGGCGGTGAAACCGCACTGTGTCTGTGCGACACTGCTCCGCAGTTTTCCTAAACCTAGAGTTGAGGGGGAGGGGAAAAAAAAATGGGGGAGGGGACATCACGCCCCACCCCCACCACAGACGAACCTCTTCACAAAAAGCTCCCTCCCCACCCATACCCTACCCACCCCACCCATCCCCCTTCTCCACCCAGTTTTTTACCTTCCACTAGCACTTGATTAATTTCCCGTGCTGTCATTAAAAGCGAGGTTTTTGGTGTATTGAAGGATCGTAGGCGAACGACAGGTTGTTCCTTCCTGGCCCAAATCCTGTGTTTCGTAAGATTTGTGTACATCTGTGTTCTTTTGGAGAGAGAGGGAGAGAAGAAGGGGAAAAAAAAAATCGGTGTTAGGTAATTTCCTGAGATATAATGGCGATCATGCGGCAAAGTTTGTGAATTTGAAAAAAAGGAAAAAAGGAAAAAAAAAAAAAATGTCAGAACCCTACCTTGGTAGGGAATTATCGATAAACAAATTATTATGAGTATAAAAGTACATCTTCAGGGTGTGCAAATATATCAAATTAGACTATCAAAAAAAAAAAAAAACAAAAAAAACAAAAACAAAACACACAGACTGTGTCGCATCAATTTATCAGCGTAGCAGATCCTGGTCAAGAAAGGTGCGCTTTTTTCATTATGAAACCGTATTTGCCAGCTCAGAGGAAAAAGAAAAAATACCTCACGATTTTTTTTGATTTTTTTGTTTCGTGCAATACGCTGTTCTTCTTCTTTTTTTGGCGTTTTTTGCACAGACTCAACTTTTTTTTTTTTTGTTCCACGACTAAGCTCTGCAAAGCTTAGACTGATAACGCATATGTTTTCTTTTTCTTTTTGTGTTACTCTCTTTTTTTAGAGGTACAGTAAAAAAAAGAGAAAGATTACAGAACCCCTAGTCCCACCTTGGGTGGGCACTCAGGACGATTGTCGACACAACCAAATTACACATTGATTATGAAACAGCAGAGACACACAAATCATTTACTGCAACGTTATTCGACTCAAAAGTTTCCCTCCCCCCTTTCCCCTCTACCCCTCCCATTTTTTCTTTTTGTTGTAAGGTGGCTAAGCGTGCCTTTGCTTAGAGATTCATCTTTCCAACTTTTTTATTTTTTTTATTTTTCCTCCCTTTTTCCACCGATGTCGGTTGAGAGTTTGTACCTTTCATTATTAAGAACAAAAAAGGCTTTCAATGTTTCATTTTGTGTGCAATGCTACACAATTTTTTTTTTTTTTTTTTTTTTTTTTTTTTTAAATCAACTAGAGAAAGAAGAGGAGGGTGTATTACAAAATTTAAATTCCAGAGGATACCCTAAGGGTGGAGGATCTTTACATTATAACCACCACCGTAAAAAAAAACCCCCAGCTAGGCTGGGGTATTAGGTTCCTTTCATTTTTCAAATTTTTCTTTTCAAAAAAAAAATAACTACTTCCGTACAACGGCTTCGGCCACCATCGAGTACACCCTAGGTTCCCCAAGCGGGTCCTCAGGCGATTGTCGACACAAAAAAAAACACTCTCTTTTTTCCCTCCTCTACTCCCCTTTTTTTGGTATTACCCGGTACTCCCCACTTCCAATGATAACTCAGAACGAATGATTGCAGACTCTTATTAAGACAGTTGTGTAAAAAAAAAAAAATGGCTAAGGGAGAAGAGAAGCCGGTCCATTTTTTTTTTCGCAACCTTTTTTTATAAAAAGTCTGCGTCGTTGCTTTTGTGAGGCGCGAAGATCCGATATTTTTTTTATTTTTGATATGTTTTTTTTGTTCAGTGCTTTTTTGCGTGGCTCTGGGGTACTAGCAGATCGGGGGAGCTTTTTTTAAAAAAAATATTATCGACCATTCCTTTTGGCACATCAGTGTGTTTGCTCTCTCTTTCTCTGCAATGGTTTGTCTCCCGCCCCGAGCATCTGCCTGCCTTACAACGGGGTAGAGAAGGTGAATCTTCAATCTTTAAAAAAAAATCTAGCTTTTTCCGCTGTCTATTATAAAGGTGACTAAGTCGTGTCATTTTTATAAAACTTTTTTTTTCAGAGCGAAAGGAAACTGAAGGTTTTGTGATCATCCCCTATGGTTTAAAAAAAAAATGTGTGTGTAGGTGTACTGTGTTTTCCCCGGCTTGTTTTTAGATAAACAAACCCGATCAGAACATTTTTGGGGTAATTTTTTATTTTTACCCCATTTTTGTGATTGGTGAACGATGTGATCTCTGTTTGCAAAAGGTGAGAAAAGAAAAGAAAAAAGAAAAAGGAGAGGGGCGAGGGAGCATGGAGGAATCTACCCTTCTTTGTCTCTCTCTTTTTTTGTTTTTTTTTATATTTTTTCTCATCATGTTTTTTGTACGAAGATCTGTCGAAAAATGTGTGGATTTCAAGGGACGAGGTGTGTGTGGTTAATTTTGTCCGCCACTGTTGCGTTTTACGCTCAAAAAGATGTGCTTTTCTAGCGTTTCATCTTTGATTTTATTTTTCTTCCTTTTTTTCTTCTACCTGATTTTTACCCCGCGTATAGGCGCGTAAAGGCGTGTACGGACCTATACGGCCCTATACGCGCCTTTACGCGCCTATACGCGGGGTAAAAATCAGGTGGTCATAGTTCCACACAACAAAAGCAAAAAACCGCACCCTCCCCTACGTTTTAATTATTTTTTTTTTCAGTATGATTTCCCCCTCCCCCATACCACACCATCCATTACCCCTTCCTCCCTTCCCCAAAGCAAGAGTTTCGATTGTGTTTCAATATCCATATTTTTTTTATAACTTCCAGAACACAACTGCCTTCCCTCCCCCAGTTTTTTGTTGATATAAGCAAAAAACCCATATTTTCCACCAAAAAAAAAAAAAAAAAAAGCAGAACTCAAGTCATCCGCGGGTAATTGTGTATTCCTGATGTAGGTTTTTACGATCAAAAAAAGGATAGGTCACAAATCTCTGTACGATACTATTTTTTTTGATATTTTCTTTTTATGGTTCAACAAAAAAACAGATATTAGGATATACAACATTAGCCCATCCTCCTCCCTCCTCCCTCCTCCCTCCAAAACCGTTCGTTCAGGTCGATGAGCGTTATTTTTTGGTTAGATTCCTTTTTTATTTTTTTATTTTTTTGAGGGGGCGGGATTTCCTCTCTAATCCACTCCTCCTTTGGGGGGACAATACGCTATATTTTGTTTTGAGTGCCTGCGTCCTCCGATGTACGGGATACGTTGCATTTTCAACATCTCTTTTTTTTTTTTTTTTTTTTTTGGAGGGCAGTGTTTCCCAGCATCTCACCTAACTCTGAAAATAGGTGAGATTTTGCGGTTTTGCGGGTTTTTGTATAGGTGTGGCGAGCCCGGGCGCGCTTCGCGCGCCCGGGTCCCCACCTTAGCTCAAGTTGGGGGCCTCCGGCGGAATGTGAGAATTTCTCGGAGTTCGGCACTTCATTGATATTTGTGCCAGGCACACGTGGTACACGAATTATCAGTAACCTCAGTACATTTACAAAATAAACGGCAGTCATGGCAGGCATGGCACCCAAGCGAAGCCACGGTACGCAACATTTCTAAAAATTGTTGACATAAATGTCACTGTCGTTGGAAGATTGGGGGGTCAGCTTGTTTTTGTGCCCAAAATTTCTCAGCACTGCTGACCAGGGGCATTGGGAACAGGGATTTTTGCGGAGCAAAAAAAAAATCAAACAAATGGCGCCGCAGGCGAAAAAAAATTAGGGTACAGTGTAAAAATCTATCTTTTTTACAGCACATAGTCACACACCTAACCCTTTTTTGCGGAGCAAAAAAGGGAAAATGGCGCCGCAGGCAAAAAAAAATTGGGGTACAGCCTGGATGGTGCGGTCAGCAACCCAGTTCCCCATGGTACTCCCGTGGTTCAACCATGATTTTTTTTTTTTTTTTTTTTCCTGCAGGTGAGATTTCTCACCTCACTTTTTTTTTTTTTTTTTTTTTGTGAGATTTCTCACCCCAAAATCTCACCGTGGGAAACACTGTTGGAGGGTCATTTAGGGACCACGTCTTCCGCTCACCACCCACCCACCCCCTTTTCCCCCCCTTAGCTACGTGTGATGAGAAAACCTGATTTTTTTTTTTTAAATTTTTTTGTACTTCCTATTTCGAATAGAAAGTATATCAAAAATATTTGTTAAGGAGGAAGCAACGCCCTAATTATTCTGACTCAGTTTTCTTCCTTTTGTATTCCCCTTTTTTTTTTCTTTTTCCAAAGATGACCTCAGCACCCATGAAGCTCAGGATCATCTTAATTTTTTCTCATTTTTTTTTGTTCAAAATATGTTTATTGTCTTTACACAAAAAGATTCTGACTGTGTCCCAGATCAGAATCACCGGCCTAAGGTCAAAATGGTTCCTGTTTTTTTCATTAGAAGCAACAGGAATAAATACCTCTGGTTCTCTCGAGTATCCAAGTAGCCAGATCTTTCTTCCCCCCCTGTACGATAACAAATTTGTGATCAAAGGTTACTCTAAAAACAGAGGTTTTAGGATGATCGGACAAAAAAAAGCCCCCCCACACCAGGCCTAAAGCTAAATAGGGGGGTCCGGGAGGCCAAATGTCCAAAAAGGGAGTAAATAAAGGGGGGGAATTGGGGGTACGTTTTTGGGCTCCAAAAGCCTCCATATTTGCATTTTTGAGCTCAACCCAGTCTGTGGTGGGGTCAATATGAAAAAAATGGACAAAATTTTAGTGACTTAAATTTTCGCAAAATATGAACCCATACTCGTAAACAAGGGTCATTTTCAGGAAAATTCGGAAAATTCCGAGATTTGGAAGCAATTTTTCTCCTGAAAATCAGTGGGTTTTCAGCCCCAAAACATACCGCGATTGGAATTTCCGGAATCCGTCCGCGCTGTGGTGGGGTCACTTTGCCGAAATGGCCAATTTTTTGGTTTTGGTCAAAATCCATGTGGGTAAAGAGGGCCAATGTAAATCCCACCAGATTTTCTCTCCCTGATCCTGACGTCTTGCATGAAAATGCAAGAAAACACCGGCATTTGCATTTCCGGAATTCGTCCGTTCTGTGGTGGGGTCAATTTGCCGAAATGGACAAGTTCTTGGTTTTGGTCAAAACCCGTCAGTGTAAGGTAAAGGGGGCAAGTGTTTGCCTGTAGAAACTGGAAGGGAACAGGCAGCGCCGCAGGCGCACGGTAACCAACTTTTTTTTTTTTTTTCCTTTTCTTTTTTCTCCTCTTTCTTTTGACTTTCCGAGCCAATTGCGTTCCACGGCGGGGTCACATGTACATGCAAGTCCACTATGTGGTGGTCTTACTCAACAATATTAGAACTTCTGGTTTCTTAATGAAATCCCCGTACTGCAAAAAAAAAAACGTTCCTACCAAAACCCCCAAAAATCCCGGGATGAGGGATGGACTTTAGCGCGAGCCCTGGTGCCGCCGCAGGCGGCTTTTTTTTTTTCCAAACCATCCCAAAAAGGCTGTTTTTCGACGATTTGACACTCGATCTTTTCATATATTTTTTTTACGGTCACTTTAGTCACCAAACTTACCCCCTAAGTAGCCTGCGGCCTTCGTGCAAATAAAGGGGGGGAACCAGTACTTTTTCTTCGTGCAAATAAAGGGGGGGAACTCATTTTCAAAAATGTCGGGAGAAAGGAGGCGATTTAGCTTTTGGCCTGCCCCACACACCCCCCCTTTTTTTTTTCCTTTTCGACACCGCTGGTTCTGCCGGCTCCCCATTCAGCGATTTATCAAGAAAAATTGCTGTACAGGCATGCATCCAGCGAGGGTAGGAAGGGAATTTTTTTTTTCTTTCCATTCTGAGTATCAAAAATCGATTAAATCAGTAGTCCAAGAATTTGCCTTTTTCTTCTTCTTCTTCTTTTTTATTTTTTGCTTTTCTTTCTACCTTTTTTATCATACGTCACGTAATGGGCAGGGGAGCAAGGGGAGGAGGTGGTGGGAGGAGGGAGTGACCTATCAGATAGTGACCTTCCTTTTTTCCCCCCTCCCTCTTCTTTATTGCACCACCAAAGGGTACGTTGTGTAGAAGGATACTTTCATCAAATGTGCAAACACAGACCCTTCCCATTCCCTTTCCCTTTTTCCTCTCCATTTTCCCGCCCCCCACCCCCCCAATTTTATTTTATCCAAATTTTCCACTTTACAAACTTATTACTGGAGCGTTTCATCGCGTTCCAAGCAAGCTTTTCGGAACTGCTGGAGGGTGTTTTTTTATTGCCTTCATCTCCCCCTTCCTTTTTTTTTTGTTCTGCATTTACTGACACACTCTGTATCTTGATCGCTGCCCTTTTAGGGGGGAAAACGCGTATCAGAATATGACAGAGCGTGATTCTGTGTTTACAAACTATTCAGTTTTGCAGGGGAAAAAAAGGGGGTAGGGGAAGTGTGGGTAATGTGAAAACGCCCTTCTTCAGTACAATATGGCTAAATGAAATTTAGCTGAACGATTGCATACAGAGCTTTACCCCCCTTGGTGTGAAGTTATTGTTCAAAACATGAAAGTGTATTTTTTTCTTCTTTTTTTTTTTGCAAACTGAAGTTGGCAAAAAAAAAAAAAATCGTGCACTATTCAATTACAATTTTATCAACAAATTATAGTGGAGCTCATCCTCGGGGGTGTCTACACTAATACAAAAAAATTTCCCCCCCCGCTTCCGTTTTCGGAATCCCATATCAAAAACCCGACCCCTGGTTTTGGTCCACAAATATTAAAAAAAAAATCAAACACCGTTTCTATTACTACTATTAAAAAAAATGTTTTGATTTTTTTTTGTTTTATTCATAAAATCCCACACACACACACACACACACCCGCATTCACGAATGCTAGCATTTCATTTAGTTTTGTTTGTTCGTTTATTTTTCCTTTTATTTTCTATTATACAGTACGAAAGACTTGTCTCGAGAAGTTGTCAGAAAAAACGGTTAAAACTATCAATTTTCCTTATTTTTTTTTTGAAAAAAAAGACAGTGGAGATTGCACAACTGTGGCAACACAACCGAGGCAACTACACTACTCCAACAATTTATCAAAAAATATGATGACTTCTTCTCGGTATAAGGGCAGTCTTAGAAATACACCTTCATTTCAAGAACCTTGAAAAGAATGTCCCTTGGGGACATTCGTTTATCGAGTTTGTATTTTTTTTTTGATTTTTTTTTTTTTTTTTTTGTTGTTTCTACATTTTATAAGACAAACAAAGTTGCGTGTCTACAAAAATAAAATCAGATACGCACTTCACTCTTATTTGCATTATTCATTATTTATGTTTTTTTTTTCAGCATATATTTTTTTTGCCATTTTGTTAGCGTTTTCATTTTGCACCAGTTTGCTTTTTTTCATTTTGTCCTTTTTTTTTTTACCGTCGTACAATCTTTACGCATTACGCGTTACACCACGCTCATGATTGAATATCACATAGTATGTACCAAATTTTACAAACTCTGGCTGGATATTTTGACATACCGTATTCTAATACAAATTATCGACCGTAAAAAATGTTCGACCTTTTTCAGGATTTTTCTGTTCGACCTTTTTTTTACGGCCGATAATTTGTACGATTACGGTAATCCAAACAACGCCTTTTTGTGCAATTTCCACATGGCTGATACTGTGCCGATAACGATTTGAAATAAAGGTGACAAAAAAAGCACGAGAGGCTTAGGTTCATCTCATAACCATTTATATACCCCGTTTTTTTCTTTTTCAAAAAAAAAATGCTTTCCGTTCTTCCTGGATTGAAAGTAATATTGCTAAGCATACTATGATCGCATTTCCTGAGTACCTATGGCATCAAACTATTCCGTCAGATTTATCAAAAAAAAAAGTTGCCCTGGGTTTCAGAGGGAATATCATTTTATTGAAGGAAAAAAAAAAACCCCCCTCTTCCCCATTATTAAGTGACTAAGCACAAAAGGCTCTCATCTTATAAACCTTTCTTTTCTGGTGATTTTTGGAAATCGGTAAAACGACCTGTCAAATATCGACACCTCTGGAGCACCATAATTTTCCCCCCCCATCTTTTTTTTTTTTATTTGGAATGGTAATCTGTATCATCATAACCGTTGAACACAGTGCACACATCAGTCATCATGCGCTATATTTAATTGCGTATTTGGTGTGCTTCACATCCCAATCCCCATATTTAAGAGAGAAAAAAAAAAGCTCAAATTGAAAGGGTAAACTATTTTTTTTTTTTGTTCTTCTAAAAAAAACGAGAACTTTATCATAATTAGTGAGATGTATCATTTTTTTTTTTACATCCTTTTGTATGCTTTCTCTTCGGAGAGAAAGTATGCGAAATTGATTATTTTGCTTTTTTTTTTAGCTGTACCCCCGTCTCCAATTCTCCGACCCTCTTCTGCCCCCCCTTTCATTGTTTAGATGTGTGTCTCTCTCCCCCCCTCCATCTCTTCATGAGACCAATACCATCTATTCAATGTTCCTTTCGTTTTGTTTCAAATAAAACAAAAAAAAAAAAAAAAAAAGGGTTGCGTTTTTTTTTTGTCAGAGACAGCGTTTTTTTAAAAAAAATATCCTTTTTTTTTTGTGCAGGTTTTAATCTGTATGATAGATAGTGCATGAGAGACATATTTATTATACAGTTTGGTGTTTTGTGATATCACCCTAAAAAAGCAATCGAAGGCGAAAGGGTGGGAGTCAAGAAACACCAATTTTTTTCTTCTTTTTACACGGTGGTGTCTGCCCAAAATGGGTGGACCCTTTTGGGCAGACTCTTTAAGCGGCCCTCCGCCTGAAGATTCTGCCCCAAAAGGGTCCACCCATTTTTTGGGTGGATTCCATTGGTGTAGGCTGCAGTGTTGAGCTCTGACAATACTATCATCACTATATAAAAAAGAGAATCGTACAATTTTATTGATGGTTTTTTCATAAAAATGGATGATGATAATGCCCAGAGAGAAGGGGAAAAAAACGGGGATTTTTTTTCTCCCCGGTGAGATATTTA
Source organism: Rhynchopus sp. YZ270_cl-10 (assembly GCA_964035575.1). Lineage (NCBI taxonomy): Eukaryota > Euglenozoa > Diplonemea > Diplonemida > Diplonemidae > Rhynchopus > Rhynchopus sp. YZ270_cl-10. The sequence continues at coordinate 700,930 of OZ037863.1, forward strand.
GAAGAGTGATTGTCGAAAACAAAAAAAAGCAACAAAAATATTTTTCAAAAAAAAAAAAATTATGAAACGCAGAAGGAAGACAGAAAAAAGCGAGAATTTCCCCATTTTTTTTCTTCCTTCTTTCCTCCCTCAAATTGTAGCTGCACAATGCTCTAATGCAACACTCAAAAATGACCTAACGAGATGGTTGTACACAATGACCTATCTACCTTGACTTATGGTTTCACCATTGGCTTACAACCAACTATTTCTTTCTGTCTCCCCTCCACTACACACCCTACACACACTCCAGAATTGACACCACAAGAAAAAAACGCAAACAATCTGGTCAATATCTTCAGCGTTTTGACGGGGTGGGGGTCACGCAGTTCTTTACCAAAAAAAATAATATAGCGATACCACATTCTCGGATTTGTCCATCATACATACCCATCCCAACTCCAAAAATCTTCTCAACTTGACCATGCAAACTATTGCCTTTATATTATGCGTGGGAGCGGTGCCTTCTTATAGGATTGTTGAAGGTGACATTCAGGTACCTCTTGAGAGAAGTGCAGAGGTACAGGGAAACTCCGGAGTCAACCAGGCAGTGCACCTCTGGCCTTTGGGGCAGATACCGTACTACATCGAGACAGCGGGGACCAATCCGAGCAATCCCGCTTCCTTTTTGCTGGCGGAGTATGAGCCTATGGTGGTGGGCGCCGTGGCGCATTGGGAGGAGAAGACGTGCATCCGGTTTACGCGGTACAACCCGGGCACCTTGAGTCCGCCGTACGCCTTCTTCATCAGTGATCTGGACAAATGCAACTCACCCCTCGGTATTAGCCAAGTCGACGGCAAGAACCAGATCAATCTCTCCAACATGTGTGGCATAGGTGCGTCCATCCATGAGATCGGGCACACCCTAGGTCTCTCGCATGAGCAGGCAAGGAACGACCGTGATGAGTTCATCTACTACGACGCGTCGCAGGTGTGGATTGTTTCTCCTCTCCCCCCCTTTTTTTTGTCCGGGGGTTCGATAACCCTTTACCTGCGTCTCAGAGGCGTTTGCACTATCAACTTTATTTTTGGGGGTCTTGTCTTACTACCTTTTAGAACCACCCTTCCTCTTGTAAACCCACACAAAAAAAAAAACAGTACGTTACCCCTAACGGACACACCCCCTTTTCCAATCTAACACCATTTTTAAACAACAAAAGGCTCAGGATTCATCTGATAAACTTTTTTTTTCTCCCCCCCCAAAAGCCCCCCTCTCCCTCAGGTCAAACCCGGATTTGGTCCCCAATTTGACAAAACCGGACCTAACGGGCGTGCGATAGGACCCTACGACTACGGCAGCATCATGCACTACAGCGCTAACGGCTTTGTTGTCGGCTCACTTCCTACACTGGTCTCACCTGTCCCCATCGGGCAACGGGAGGGGCTGTCTAAGGGAGACATTGGCACCATCCACTTCATTTATAATCAGTGTTCCGCCTCGTTTGACGCCCCACTGTGCATGGCGTCGAGGGAGCAGACACAGACACACCTGATCCCTTATGGGAAGAGGTGGAGTGTTGAGTTCAACTCTGTGTACACTGCGGGGTCGATGCTGCGCATTGGGGTGGACTCTGATATCACAGGGATTGAGGTCCTCCGAACCGGAGAAGGGACAGACACTGCTACTACACAGGTCTACTTTACACCTTCCGTTGCTTCGCAGGGCGCAACGTTCTACATTGCAGCATCATTTGAAGATAGAGGCCGCTCTGTCACATGCCGTGTCGAAGTTAAAGTTGCAGATTCCGATTCAGTTTGTCTAGGACTCCCCGCTACAGATCCCAATGTATGCTCAGGTCGTGGCGTCTGTGTCAGCAATCCCCTTGAGCCTTGTCAATGCAATGCGGGATTTGGAGGATTAGATTGTCTAGGTTACAGCTGGTGTCCCAAAAACCTGATTGATGCGTTCGATGACACCCAAGGCGTCTGGGTTCCAATCGGCGATGATTCAGGAAAGGACACATCATTTTTTGCGAAGGGCGGCGGTTCACTTCGAATTCAAGGTTTAACAATGGGCAACCCGAATACAGGGTATTTGGAGTTGCAGAAAAACACGAAGCCGGAGAGGGTGTCTTTTTACATTGCTGCGATGCAGATTTATGATGGGACGGCCCCGGGGTTGCAGTTGATGGGAGGGGATGGGTCGACCTCGTGCCTGCAGTTGTCGTATCTTGAAACGCCGGACAAAGTTTGGTCAATTGAAGGGGTTTCTGCAGGAGTAGTTGCCGAGAGAGGACGGTTTTATCACTTTGACCTCCACATAGATTGGGTCAACTATCAGGTTAACGCATATATCAACGGCAAGACCGAACTCCTTGGGGTTCCATTCGGTTCAACTGGCGGCTGCGTCAACGGCCTCAACGAAGGAATCAAACAGGTGGTTTTCTTTGGATCAGGCTGGCTCGACGAATTCCATCTCTGGTGCACCTCATACGTTAAAATGAGTGGCAGCGTTCTCAGCAGCCAGCTGCACCAAAGCCATCTCGTGGCAGGAGGGAAATCGATTACACTAACATTAGTCGGCGACTACGATGAATGGATCGACACACCCGACAGCAAAGACAAGCTTCTTGCCTCAATGCAGGGTACCGGGCCATACAATGCTGGATGGAATGCATTCAAATCAACCATGTTGGGGCAAGACCAGGTCACGTTTAATGGCGCCTCTGCCGTCATTGGGCCGTTCCTAGCTGCGCCACTGTATGGCTATGATGCACAGGAAATGGTAAACTTCGAGCTAACAGCCGGGATGTTCCGATCAGGGAAAACCCCAGAGTGGCTACCCCACGACCTCGAATTTCAAATACCCGGGGTGTGCTCGTTGACACTGCGCAAATCCTTTGATTCTGAGGTCGACAAAACAGGGGCAATGGGCATTGACACTGTGGTGAAGAAGGAGGGGGCGGGGGCAGGGTTGCTGTCGTCGTTTGTACAGTCGTATGAGGCTGGTGACGTGCAGGCCGAGGCGTTGCGGTTCTTCTGCTATGTTGAAACGGGGAATGCGCAGTTCCAAGTGCAGCTGATGTCCACAGAGAAGACAAGCACCCTCGATTTTTGGATCGCAAACGGCGAAATGACAGTCACAGCAGGCAGCACCGAAACACTTCTCAACGTGCAGGCGATGGTGTGGTATGAGGTCGAGTTTGTGTTCGACTGGGACGCACAGACATTCGACATCTTCGTCGACAAGGCACAGCTCCGCACAGCTATGGCCCTCCCCTTTGCCTTCATAAACATCCGTACACTCAACACGGGTTCCATAGAGCCAGGCACCCGCATTGACGAGCTCACCCTCGCCTGTCGCTACAGAAAGCCTGTCTTCGTTACATCACCCGAAAAGCCCTTAATAGGCCTCAGTGTGAACCTTGTGCAGATCCACGCAGGGTCCGAGCGTGTGTCAGTGGAGGACGAAATAGCGATTGTCCCAGTGACGACCAACAACTGCCTAGACGCGGATGCGCTGTGTGCACCGCTTGGTGCCTGTTCAAAGACGGCTGGCGCAATGTTTTCTGTGTTGGAGGGTTCAGTGATCATATGGAATGCAGGTACGTTGCCGAAGCTCAACACCGACAAGACGTTTGCGGTGTGCATCAAGAGTGTGTCGACAGGGGCGTGGGTGCAGCTGGACGGTGTCTTGGAAGTCGTACGCACGACGCCTGCACCGGCCACCGACGCACCGCCTTCGTTTGCGCCAAGGACAACAGCGCCAGACACGGAAACGCCACCCTCAACACTGGCACCGACAAGCGCACCGAAGACATCAGCACCAGCAACCTTCGCACCCCTGCAACCCGGTGACACAAACCCACCCAGCACACAGCCGCCAGCCACGCTCGCCCCGCTGCGTCCCGGAAACACAAACCCGCCAGCCACATTCGTCCCCGCCCGGCCCGGTACCACAAACCCACCAGCAACCTTCGCACCCCTGCAACCTGGTGACACAAACCCACCCAACACACAACCGCCAGTCACGTTCGTGCCTCTGCGCCCTGGGAATACAAACCCGCCAGCCACATTCGTCCCCGCCCGGCCCGGTACCACAAATCCACCAGCAACCTTCGTGCCACTACGCGCTGGGACCACCAACCCACCCAACACACAACCTCCGGCTACTTGGGTACCACTTGTCAATGGAATCACCAACCCACCTCAAACACAGCCACCCGCCACTTGGACACCGCTTATCAGTGGAACCACCAACCCCCCCGACACACAACCTCCGTCCACTTGGGTACCACTTGTTAATGGAACCACCAACCCACCCAACACGCAACCTCCCGCCACTTGGGTGCCACTTGTCAAGGGAACCACCAACCCACCTGAAACACAGCCGCCTGCCACTTGGGTGCCCCTACGCGCTGGGACCACCAACCCACCCAACACGCAACCTCCGTCCACTTGGGTACCACTTGTCAAGGGAACCACCAACCCCCCCAACACACAACCTCCCGCCACTTGGGTGCCACTTCGTGCTGGGATGACAAACCCACCTGCGACTGGAGCACCGCTGACAGGGCTGCCGGAGGGGGCGACGTACTCGCCTAGCCTGGGTGGTGCTGAGAACGACGACGACGATGACGATGGCGACGTGTTGTGGATTGTGCTCATTGCGGTTGGCAGTGTCGCGCTGCTGGGCATGCTGGCCGGGTGCGTGTACTTTGTCATGAAGCCTCCCCCGGCACAGCAAGCAAAAAGCTTCGGGTCACCCAATTGGGAGCCAATGAATGAGTCGCAGATGTCGCAGATGAGCCCCATGGGAAGCGCCTCGCTTCTTGAATCAAAGCCTGGCGCCTTCGTCGCAGGTTCAGAAGGGATATTAATCGAATCGGCGCTGCTCTGAGTTCTCGTTTCCCTTCAAAATATCTTGAAAAAATTGTGCTCAGAGTTGATGGTGTTTTTTTTTTCTGTACTGTTTTACCCTCCCGCCACAAGATCTTTTTTTTTGAGCTTCAACATTTTTTTTAAAACCTTTATACCAGCGCCCGATGAGCGGTGAGGTGTTTGCACTTTCAATTTCTCTTTCTATTGTGCGTAGTATCGCATTTAGTGTTTTATTGCGGGGAGGGAGTGTCATCCTGGTAAGAAAAAGGGATGCATTGTTTCCCCTCTCTTCGAGTGATGTTGTGTATGTGGAATATGACAAATGGACGTGGTTTCGTGGAAATGCTTCGTGACGAGCGGATATTGCGCTAAACATTAGCCCCACGTCCGTGCACGAGGCATATTCATTCTTCGAGTTTTTTTTGTTTGTTTGTTTGTCTGTATGTTTTGTTTTGTTTTGTTTTCCCTTGGTAACCCCCGCAACACCCAGCAGAGTAGCGCAACCAAGCGCTCTTTGCTTCCTCGCGCAGAAATCATCAATGGTATACACCCCTGTCTCCCTTCATGGATGAGGCGATGTGCTTACCCCATCTTTTCACGTTTCTTTTCCCTAATGGCTGCTGTCACTGTATAGCACCATGAGTCGTAGATATTAGTTGAAATCAGTGGCATGTTTTGTTCAGTTTTTTTTCAACTTACCTTCCTTCACCCCCCTGTAAGGGCAACCGTAGGTGAAGTAAGGTATAGTATTGAAATCGATGTGGGGGGGGAGTAAAGGGTCAATTTTACAAAACCAGATTTTGAGGAAAATTTTAGCCGAAAATGGGCCCCACGTATAAGCAACCGGGCTCATATTTCTCAAAATTTAAGTGGTCAAAAAATTGTCCAATTTTCGAGATTGACCCCACCACTGCACGGGCGGAGCCCAAAAATGCAAATAAGGACCCTTTTTAATTTGTTCTCTTGAAATGTGTAATTTCATGTTTTCGCGAAAAAAATAACAACTGATCCTACAAGGGTTGAAGGAAGGTGGTTGAAAACAACAATAACAACAAGGACAAGTAATTGCTAAGAAAAAAACGGGGTGTGCTGTGGAAAACTCCGCGCGATTTTCGAAACCACCGTAGCATCCTGGCGATTTGCTGGGTGGTGCTGATGCGCCTGGTGTGATCGATGTGTTGTAGTCTGTGCATTCTGTGTTCCTTCCGCACTGCTCCAACGACGACTACAATGTGGGGACCCTGTGGACAAAAACGAGCTGGACCACGCCGAGCCTGCCGAGCGGGCGTCCAACAACGCTATCGAGCAGATGGTGCTGGACGAAGAGGACAGCCCCCCTTCTTGAACGTTTCAGATGCTGGCGTCCCAGTGGGTCTGGCAGCGTACGAAGAGCGTAGCATACCTGCAGAAGAGCAGAATGCTGGGCGTATTGTAGATTATTTCTACAGGATGGAGTTCCACATCACACCCCGTTTTTTTTCCGATAGCAATTACTTGTTTTGTATTGAAACCCTAGGGTGTTTGTGTCATGTTCCCAACCCTTTCCCCTGCCAATCTCCAAACCCCATTCCTCTCTCGAACGAACAAGAGAAAGGTGTGCTGACCCATTTTTGTGTGGCTGATCGTTCTTGAGGGTGGCGTGGGTATGTGTGGGTGTGTGTGTGTGTTTTTTCGAAATGGAAGTAGAACTGCGTGGTTGGGGGGTCCACCCCGTGGGGGCACCGGTCATTGTACCAAGGTACACTGTCGCGTAGAGGGCTGTCATCATTTGCAAAAAAAGCTCCTCCACCGATCCCTGTACCTTCCCGTCCACCTTGTTTTTGGTTTTCACTGTGTTTCTCGCTTCGCTTATAATTCAAGAAGAATAATCGCCCCCTGTACTTCAGTCAGCGGCACAAAAAAACCCCCCCTGGAGTTCAGGTGACGCCTGATAACAGGTGCAATTGTATCCTTGTTGTTCATTTTTTTTTTAAAGGGTTCAGTCAATAATATGACCGCAAACACTTCGTTTTTCGATACCATTGTTTTCATTTTTTTAAAGAGCAGCTCACCTTGTTGTCGCATTCCTGTTGGGTGGATAATCTCAATGGGCTATTGTGGACACTGCGGGGAGGTGTGATTTAAAAGTCTTTCCTCAGAACACGGTATCCATGCTTGGGGGTGAACTGCGGCATATTAGCGGGGCACTTTTCGGGGATAGTTAATAATGACGACGTATTTCGCGGCCAATTTTGCTACGTACATAGTATTTTTACGTACTACGTGTTTTACTATTTTACTTTAAAGGTGACTAAGCACGAGAGGCTTAGGATCATCTTAATAAACTTTTCGTTTAAAAGCCGCGTATTACGTACGTACCTAAGGTGTATGTTAATCTTCATTGTTGTTGTTTTTGGCGTTTTTTGCCTCATCAATTCCACCCTTCTTTTTTTCAAGGTGACTCAGCCTGAGGCCCATCTTGCAAGCTTCCTTTTTTTATTGCTTATTTTTCAAGTGTGTTTGACATCATCCTGTTGGTTCAACAGTACCATACAACAAGCTTCAACGTTTTCCCTCCCCTCCGCTCCCCTCCCCCGATAGTCTGAAAATAAACTCCCTCCCTTTTTATTACGTAGTTGGTTGTCCCTATCACACCGCTACGTCAACCAGATCGTATCCCCTTAGGTCAAAAATGTCCTCCCTCCCACAAAAAAAATGCTGCACCCCCTCATCATTTTTCCCTTTCAAAAAAAATGCCCCAAAAATTTGTTGGAATTTATGGAGAATCATGGGGCCTCCAGAAATAGCAAATTCTTTCATTGATTGTCAGTGAAGTGCTCTCTGGGGGTTGGGCAACCCATGGAGAACCAGGTGCACTGCGTCCGCCGATGAATGGTGAGGTGTTTTTGCACTTTTCAACCTTCTCTTCCATTTGATACCTCCAGCGAGGTATCTTGACCCACCAAATTCACCATAATTCTCCTCACACCCTCTTCACTATTGTGATGGGAGCCCATTTGAATACGCAAAATACATCAAAATACATCACAATATACGTGTATTGTGATGTATTTTGATGTATTTTGCGTTCCAATGGGCTCCCATCACATTACTGCCACCATTCCTCTTCACCCCATCTTCACCAAAACAGGGGGGCCTCCTTTTGGGATGAACCTCAAAAGGTTCTTGCTTTTCACATTGTGTTTAGATGTTGTCCGGTCTGTGGATTATGAGAAGAAATATGTGGGGTGTTATATCGACACTTCTGCAGTGCGGGACTTAGAGGGGGAACGGATTGGCGATGTCCGAGGAACGCAGGACCTCTGTTTGCAGTGGTGCACGACGGAGGCGATGGGTGGCCCGTTCCGCTACTTTGGCCTGCAGTTCTCGCATGAGTGTTACTGCGGGAATACCTATGGGATGTATGGGGAGGATGCGGCAGGGTGCACGTTGCCGTGTAATGCAGACGCAACGCAGTGGTGTGGCGGCTTCAACCGCAACTCCGTCTGGGAAGCTGTCCCCATCACCCCGGCACCCCCCACCGACCCACCGGCAACAAACCCGCCAGCCACCCCTGCGCCTTCAACATTACCACCAAAAACTTCGGCTCCCGATACCGCAATACCCACCGCCGTCCCCACTGCCGTCCCCACCGCCGTCCCCACTGCCATTCCCACCGCAATACCTACCACAATACCAACGGCAATTCCAACTGCAATCCCAACAGCACCGCCCACCACCATCCCAACCGCAACCCCAACATCAGCACCAACCCTTTCACCTACCATTTCTCCAACGGCCAGCCCATCACAGCCACCAGCCACCTTAACACCAGCAACAACACCTCCAACCACAACACCACCCACACTGACAGAAGAACCCGACGTCTTCGCCGTGGACAACGAAACCGTTGAGCACATTCTCCCCGGGGCGACGTCGTGGGGGGTGGGGGTGGTCTCTGTTGCCTCCACGGTCTCGCATGGGTTTACGACAGGCGCCGCGATGCGGGTCGTTCTGCTGACGTCCAGCTGCCCTGCGGAGGTGGATACGATACCGAGACTCCTACATCCAACAGGGATTGATATCATGGACAGCCCTGCCTTAGGTGCCGCCGTCATGAACGTCGTTATCGTTGCTGCCTCCTCGCTCCTCTCTGTTGCAGTGTACTATACACTAAAGCTAGCTGTCCCAGCCTGCGCAGCGCACAACAGCGACCTCTTGGGGCTGCTCCGGCTTCCCTCTGCACCGCTCTTCATATTCCAATATCTGTTTCAAGGGACAACGCTTGCTGGGATGATTCTTATTGTCACAGTGCAGTCTACCTTTCATGCGGTAGTGGGGATTGTTGTGTTGTGTGGCTGCGCTTGCGTGACGTATGCATTGTGGCACGCTATCACAGCGAATGTGCCCACCATGGCGTGTTATGCGAAGTGTGTGAATCGGCAGTCAGTGCTCTCGGTTCTTGCGTTGGGGGAAGGGGAGTGGGTGAATCTGCTTGAAGATAGGGATTGGGTGCACAGTTATGCTTCTGTGATTCGAACGTATAAGCAAGCCCCGGTGTGGTATATTGTTGTGGAGTTTGCAGCAAGCTTTGCGTTGTCTGGTGTATTCAGTTTGGGAGCGGAGACGAAGATAGGATGTGGGCATCAACGTTGTGCTGCGGCAACGGTGTTTTGGTTTTTGCTTGGGTTGGAGGCGTTGGTGTGGCCGCATGCAAAACAGCGTGACTCCGCTTCCGATGTTGTCCTGCTTGGACTCCAGTCTGTCGCCATGGCATTGCAGGCTGGTTACTTCTACGGCGCAGATGAGTCGCTCTTCCTTCTGTCTTCGTATCTTCTTCTGTTGTCCACAGCAGTGCTTCTCGTGAAGGCCGTATGGGATGTGACGTCTGAGGTCTATATTATCTGCTCAGGGCGGAGAACGGCGCTCCAAGCGGATGTGTACCGAACCCTGCATCTGGAGCGTACCCTCAACATTCGAGACACAGAGGCGAGCAACAGCAGCAGCGGGCAGATCTCGATCTTCACGGCAACAACGCCTTCGATGGGAATGCTGTTTCCTTGTCCAAGTACGGTGGAGTTGTGAGGGAAGTCTGCTTTTTTTGGGGGGGAGGGAGGCACAGCAGAGAATAAGACTCGGGGACCCGGGACCGGGGACCCGGTTATTCTCAGCCGGACTGGGACCCGGTACCGGGACCTGGACCAGGACCTTGACCAGGACTGGGACCAGGACCGGGTACCCGGCTTATTCTCTGCTGTGGAGGGAGGGAGGGATTTGGGGGGGTGGGGAAAGAGGTTACAAAAAGGAGGTAAGAGAGTTGCCTTTTGTAATCAGGTGAGAGGTGTAAAGCAAAAAGGGGAAAAGGGGGGCGTTTTCTTGTCAACATTTTTCTCTCTCTCTTTTTATCGGTATTCTTTCTTGTTGTCTTTTTTGTTTTGTTTTGTTCATCTCTGAGGATCTACCTGATTTTTACCCCGCGTATAGCACCGTATAGGACGTATAGGGCTGAATCCCGTTTTTTTTTTTTTTTTGGGGTAAAATCAGGTGGAGGATGTTGCAGATCTCAAAGTACAAAAAAAAGGGGGGGTTGATACCACCCCGACCTACGATTTGTTGTTTTTGTTGTTGTTGTTGTTCAATTATATGAGCAACGTGGCATATACACAGATTCATCCTGCAAGCTTTTTTCATTACTTCGTTGGAGCTGTTGCGTTTTTTAAAAAAATTCTTGGTCACAGACCTGTGCTCTATCAACGATGGTAATGGAGGCCTGTGAGTAGGTTCCTTCGTTGGTTCCGAAAGCGTCGGCATGCTGGGATGTGTGGTATATGGGAAAAGGTGCGTTTATGAATTCAGATTTTTTTTCTCTTTTTTTGGCAAATTGCTATTCCAGTAATGTTGTCTAGGGTGTGTGTGTGTGTGTGTTCGAGAGGTGTGAATAGTTTCCCGAGAGGGGAATGTTTATTACCCAGAAGTGTGCGTAGTACTGCGAGTTGCATTTCATTTAAGCCTTCTTTTTTTTGTTTGTTTTGATAATTTGTTGGAGTAGTGTAGCTGTCTATATGGCAGCTACACTACTCAGAGAGTCTGCTTTTCAGTGCCCTGCGTCCGCCGATGAACGGTGATCATTTGCACTTTCAGCTTCTCCCCATTTTCTTTTTATTTTAAATACTCAGGTCACCCCCTTCCTTTAATAGGCACTCCTGTGCTAATACAGAAAGTATCAGTCAAGGCTGTCCTTGCAGACGCATGCCAAAGCGGCCGCTACTTTTGTGTTTATGTTGATTGCGCTGCAACCTTCGATTATACTTACATGGATATCATCCGTTACCGGGTATTTGGGTATTACCGGGTTTTTTTTGCAAATCCCGAAACCAAACGACAAAAAGAAGTAACTTTTACCCGGTAATGCCACGGAAAATACTCGGTAGTGACAACTGAAAAACCCGGTAATTCCCGCGTAACGGATGCATCCATGTAATTGTTATTGGTACGATTATTATTGCATTTTGTTTTAAGGTGACCAAGCGCTGTGCGGCTTAGGTGCATCTTGCGAATCATTATTTTTTTCCTTTGGGGTTTTCCACTATGAGATAGCACCCAGTTCTTTTACGCTCCCCCCTTTTTTTATATCATTTCCTTCTTCTTTCATTTTTCTTCGATTTTATCACTTCGATTTGCCCTGTATTGTGGTTTTGTTTTGTTTAGTTCCGTTCCTTATGAGGTGCTCTGTGAGTGTGAAGTTGTGCCCATCTGGTATGTGTTTTTGGCTGTTTTTCGCGACACAACAAAGAGAGATCTCCCCCTTTTTTTTATAGCTCTTTTCTCTCTGTCTTTTGATCTCTCTCCACTACCCAATCCTGTTGAAGGGAAGCAATTTCCCGCCTGCTCGGGAAGTTGCATCAGGTAGTTCCCCGACTTTAAAAGGCACTTGTGTGTTTGATACAGAAAGTATCGGTCGAGGCTGTCCTTACAGACGCATGCCAAAGCGCGCCGCCACGGTGTGGACTTTTGATTGAAGTTTCATCATTGTACTAGCCCACCCGGCTGCCAGAGGTCCGTACTCCAGTTTCCTCACCTCGGGGCCTCAAAGGCTTCGCTGGCGAGGGCTCCAGCAGGTCCCTCTACACGTGGTGTGTTCGTCTTTTTTTTTAGGTGGCTAAGCACGAGAGGCTTAGGATCATCTTATAAACTTTTCTTTTTTTTCCAGCACCCAAGAGAGCATTCCCAGGTATTAAGAGCTCAGGGCTTGCGCCCTTTGTTGCCTGGGGGTGTCACCCCATCTGATGGGTAGTTTACATAATCATATCCCGGTTCTGAACGTAGTTTTCATTATTTCTTAATATTGGTCATGTCAGCCAATGCAGGCAGATAAGCACCCCACCATCAGTTTTTCTTTTTTCCAAGATCACTAAGCACACACGAGGCTTAGGTTATCTTGCAAACCTTTATCATTTTTTTATTTTTTTTTGCACATTCAACATGGTTGTACAAAGTACTCGAAGAGTATCGAGTACTCGAAAACGAAAAAAAGGCCACTCGACACTCGAGTACTCGCCCGACCCATATTTTTTTTCTTTTCAATTTACTCGTTCTGGCACTCGAGTACTCGAACGAGTGGAAAAAAGTCTCGAGTACTCGGCCGAGTACTGTTTTTTTTTCCACTTTTTTCCACTCGTTCGAGTACCCGAGTGCCAGAACGAGTAAATTGAAAAGAAAAAAAATATGGGTCGGGCGAGTACTCGAGTGTCGAGTGGCCTTTTTTTCGTTTTCGAGTACTCGATACTCTTCGAGTACTTTGTACAACCATGTCTGCTCTACAGAGGGAATTAAAAAAGAAAAATGTGTCCCCTCAAAGCCAACGTTTCATTTCATTCCTGAGTCCCATTATTATGACCCTACCTTTCGGCAAATTTCGTCTCGGTCTGGAGGAACCGATGCATGAATTTTTCCGTCGAACACGAACCCGAGGCCTTCGTCTGTTATAAACCCTTTTGTTAATGTGCCTGAGTCCACCGATGCGCAGTGAGGCATTTGCACTTTCAGCTCTTTATTTGTGATACGTAAACCACGAAAATGGATTGTAGGACTGCATGGTTAGGGTGTCCACCCCACGGTACAGCCGGTCATTGTACCAAGGTACTCTGTTCACGAGAGGGCTGTTGTATTTCAAGTCAACTTTTTTTTTTATGTGTCACCCCCTCACATAGAACTTCTCTGACAGTTTGTTCCACAGTCCTACAGCATGTTGCGCCATTCCCACCGCTCAGTACGTATGAAGGTGAGGATGGGTCATGTCAACAAGTTGAAATGGTTTGACATTCTACAGATGCATGCGAGACCGCTTGGTAGAAGTGGCACTGTGCCAGCATCCATCCGCCTTGAAGTGTCTGCACGTTATCAAATTCACTCTTTTTTGCAGAGAAGAACAAAATATCAGGGACAGTATAATGACTACGACTTCCCCTTTTGCCAGTTATGCGTACGTTTTGTTTGGAGGAAGGCAACATTCCTCTTTTAGCCCACCGACTCCATTTTCTTGGAGTTTCCAGGACCGCACAGTTGCCCAACGTTCCCTAAAAGGAACGAAAAAAAAGGTGGAGATTGCACAACTGGCAAACACAACCGAGGCAACTACACTAATTTATCAAAAAAAAACAAAGTTTTCAAATATCCACGCCCACTTAGGGTAACCAAGCACGAACAGCTTAGCACCCTAATCATTTTACTGACCAGTTTTGGTGCCTCATTTCTTCATACCATTTTTCAACCCTCTCCTTTCAAATTTAATATCAGACCCCTTTCCTTCCCCCCCACCACATTTTTTTTGCAAACCTTTCCCCTCATCCCTCTTCACATCTCCCCCTTCTTAACCGCCTCTCCTACAGAAATTCGTTTTTATTGCACCCCTCAAACGGTTTAAATTTTTCTCTAAGATCCCTCAAATTCTCCTCTTTAACCTTTTCTTTTAAATGATTGTATTGCTTCGAGCTTCTATTGTTTTGTTATTGATTGAAAATGTTTTTGGTGAGTTTGTTGAGTTGCAATATGCTGGGTGCTGGAAGGACTCTCCTTCTGACCGAGACCTTGGAGGGGCGAGGGTTGACCGTACTGCAAGCTCGGTTCTGCTGTGCGCCTCTTTTTGCACAAACGGCACGGAATTTGCGTATCCTTACTTTGGTTTGCAGCAGAGCTGGTGTTACTGTGGGGTTTCCTATGGGAGTTATGGGAGACTCCCGGAATCAGAGTGTTCACCGTGTATAAATCAGAGTACATTGTGTGGAGGGAAAGACAAGAATTCGGTATTCAAAATGGATGTAGAATTTTCTGAATTGCCAGAGGTGCGAGGTAGTGGTGACTTAGCGTTGGGTGTGGCTGCGGTGGTGGTGGGGATGTGGGTTTCTTCTGGGTTTGCGCCGGGAGGGGTGATGCGGGTTGCGTTGCTGTCCTGCGGTGAGGTGCCAATGATATTAAACCCAACGGGGTTGACGGTTGGGGGGAGTGAAATGGGGGGTGCGGGGTTGGCAGCGTTTTTGGTGGCGATTAGTGTGGCGCTGCTCTGCGCGCTTCTCCTCTATGCGGCGAACGACAGCAAAGAGCGCCTCTGCGACACCGTCTCCACCTCGGACATCCAAGGCCTCCTCCGCCTCCCCTCCCTCCCTCTCCTCATCTACCAGCTCTGTTACACCAGTCTCTCCCTCGGGGTGGTCCCTCTCCTGCAACTGCCTCTTTGGTACCGTCTGTTAGGTGTTCTCTTGGCATCTGTCTGCATTGCAGTTCCCTTTGTCGTTTTTCGTCTTATAAAATCTAATGTTCCGGACCACGGAATCTACGCCAAAGCAAAGAGAGGAGTGCTGTTGCGCGCGTTTATCGGTTCAGGGGAATGGGTGAACCTCAGACCAACCACATTGTTTACGCAACGGCATTTTTCGACGGTGCATTCTTATCGACAGCCGTTGGCTTGGTTTATTATTCTAGAGTTTTGCACTACATTTGCTCTTGGTCTTATTAAAGGGTTGTCAGCAGAGGCAGATACGGTAGGATGTGGGCATGCCTCTATAGCAATGGGGTTTGTTTTGATGGTACTGTTTATGGTAAAAGCGGTGTTGCAGCCGCATGCGAGGAAGCGTGATAACATTACAGATTTGATGGTTCTGGCATTGCAGATTGCGGTGTGTGGTGACATAGCGGTCGGGCAGTATGGTGAGGGATCAACTATGTCAGAAGCTTTGGTGACAATGGTGTATGTCATATTGTTGTTAAAGGTGTTGTGCGATGCAGGGTGTGAAGTGTATATCGCGTGTAGTGGGAGAAGGAGGAGGCTGCAGAAGGACATTTATGTGCAGGATGCTGCTCTGCCTGCGGATGCGTTGTCGTTGGGGAGTTGCGAGACGTTGACAGCGTATCTGCCTGGAGTAGGGTCATCGCAGGGTATGGTCCCGATGGAGGCAGGTGAACGGCAGTCATCCTTCCTGATAGGTGGTGGTGGCTCATCCTTCACAGATGCGCGCACCTCAGCTACCCCCACCCACCCTGCGCTGCTCTCCTGTGTCAGCAACGGCAGTCTCATTCAACTGCCGTACTCTCTCAAGCACATCAACCCCCATACTTCACAGTCGATGGCGTCCTTGCTTTGAGAAAAAAGATGGTTCTCGAAGAAGGGGCTTTTGTCATGGGAGGGGAGAGGTGGGTATTGAGAGGGGGGTAAAAAAGGGAAGATGATGTTCCTGATGGTCGGATCTTGGCACTCTTGATGGATATGATGATGTGCCGTTCTGGGGTCCTACCTTTTTTTAGTGACGGCATTTTTTGTTGAGTAAATACCCCTTCTTCGGTGGGTGATTTGTCAAATGCAAGAACAACAAAATAAAAGGGAAAAAATATTTGTCTGCTTGGTGCGTGGTTGTTGTGGCGGTTTTTGATCATAAGGATTTTTTTTTTAGTTTTTAGTGAGTGTGTGCACGAAGAGGTGCAGTCTTTTTGTATTTTTCTTTGTAAAATTGTAGTTCCATCAGGGGCTGGCATCGTGGGGGTCAGTCGGAGGGGTCTGCATCAACTATTCTTTTTTATGTGAGCAACGTAGTCATACCTTTTCAATGTTTTCAAAGTTTTGTTTCCCGAATTGATTTTTTTAAAAAAATGCACACTGGCAAAAAAAAAGAGGCCAAAAAGACCGTTTTTTGAGTGCTCTATTTCCTCTCTCTCTCTCTCGCTTTATTATTGTGTGCACACCCAGGTCGGTACAAAACCTCCAGGGAAGCTTGACCACGGAATAAAGCACCGTTTTCTCTTTCCTCAAGTAGGGTGATCAAATGTACGGTTGGGTCTTCTGTCCATGTGTGTGTTTTTTAAAAAATCAAGGCGATACTGTGGGGTTTGGGTTATTACAAGCCCTTTTCTAGTTTATTTTTAGGATTTCTGAAGTTTTGGTACATTTAGTGCACCCTTATACCTTCTATTCAGTAGAATAGTTAGTATATGAAACAAGGATTTCTGTGTACAGAGAGGCACATTCATCTTACAAGTTTGTTTTTGTTTTTATTTTTTTCATGCACCGGGCGTTATATCAAACGTTATAACGCTTTAACCCACAAAAAAACACTGTTTCTTTGTAACATCAGTTGGCGGATGGCAGTGTTTGGGTTTGTCTCTCCCCTCCCTAATTATCCCTTCAATTCAACACCGTTTTCGTTTGACATATCACATGTGCCAAACAGGGTGTTCTTGTCTTAATCAAGCTAATGTTGATATCTCATATTAGCGTGCTCTGCCACTCTTCTATACGTTTCCCCCTCGGATTTGTTTTTGTTTTGATTGCACTGCATGTATCCAAGGGGGGCGTTGCGCTCAGCTTCATTTTTGTTCTGTCTTGGTTTTGCGTTTGCTTTTTTGTTGCTGTTTCAGTGGGTGTTTTCCAGGATTTGGGGTTTTCCGTTTTGGGCGGCTTTTTTTTTTCCTCCCAAAAAAATAGTCATTTCCCCCCCGACTTCGGCGGGAAAATTTGTAACCACGAATTTCTCAAGTTGTGTTTGTATCTGCATACCAGACCATTGCTCCCACTCGCAATCCTGAGCTGTCGTGATTCTTTATTTGAACCACATATTTTGTTCTGCTGTGGCAATCCTCTGCTACTTCGACTTTGGCAGTTGCCCGCTTCCTTGAACAGATAGAACGCCTCTGACAGGAGGTCAGATTTCTTTTAAATGGTTTCTTTTGTAGGTGACTCTGTACGAGAGTGGGTTAGGGTCATCTTACAAAATATATACCAGGCACGTGTTCAACCAATTTTGCTTTTTTGTTTTCCTCTCAGTGACGAGACCTTTGTTTTCTTTCCATCTTACAAACCTTTCTTCTTGCCCCTTCTACGCAAGGCAATGCCTTGCGTTCAATTACACTATACAACAGTTCAACTCATTCTCAGAAACCCTTATTCGCTCCCCGTGTACTGTCAACTTCTCGTTTTTTAAAGAGAACGATAGTAAACCAGAGTGTCCCGGCTTCGACCTATCCAGGCATAGTTCACCATCTTTCGGGTCCCAACAAGTGTACTTTACCTCAAATCCCTTTCCAGTAAATCAGGATCGGGCTGTGCTGCGTCCTCAAGGATTGGCACATCTCCCTTTCAGTGCGGCTTATGGGTTTGACACCCTAAGCCTTGCAGTGGTAGGGACACATTCATCTTACAAGTTTCTTTCATTGCTCCGTTTCCCTATTTAATGAACTATCAATTCCTATCCAGATGTGCGTCTTTGCGTGCCATTCTGCTCCAAGGTGACTAATCATGACCAATGTTCAAAACATTAAGTAATCTAATCAGGCTAAGCATGAGAGAGCTGGTGTCATCTTATAAACATTTTTTCTTTCCTTTTCTTTAAGCTTTCCAAAGGGACCAAACACGTCAAAAAAGTACAGTCCAACATTTTGTTTTTCTTTCATGTACGTGTTACACCCTTTAGTGCTTACTGTTTGTGTTATAAATAGTAAGTATATGAATGTATTCTTTCTGTAGTCATCTTTGGAGTGCTTCTTTTCCTATTCGTTCTCAGGAGGGGCCTGTAATGGTGGCTCGTGGAATTCTCATGTATTTTACCTATCAGACCAGATACATAAAAAAAATACAGTACCTCCAGCACCACCTTTGCTGGGTAGTAACAATGTCCCTATCCCGCATCGCTTTCCGCTGGGCGTTTTACGCAAGTTTTTTTTTTCTCTCTTTCTCGTCCGTGTTCTCTTCTTTCCCCCTACGTCCTTTTACGATTTGATGTGCGTGTCATATTTTTGGCGTTTTCTTCTGTGTTCAATGCCCACAGAGGCATTTTGCACTCACGACTATGTTTTTGCGGTCTTTCTATGGCTGTCCTATTTGGAAAATAACAAAAAAAAAGAGCCACCCAGTCCTGGGCTGTTTGCGGGGTTTTACTTTCATCCCTTGGGTTGTTAGTCGCGAACTATGGTATCCTGTCTGACCTTGTGGAGCTACCATACACAGAACACCGAGGATTTTCAGGATTTTTGGGCAAGTAAAAAAGTAAAAAAAAAAAGCAAAAAAAAAAAAAAGGCGTTGGCAAGCCATGTGAGTACATACCCTACCTACCAAGCTGTATTTGGGGGATTGTTGGCACAAAAAAAAGGGGTGCTATGGCGTCAGCTTATGCACAAGAGCTGCAGCAGATAGTATACAATACACTTGTATTTTAGAGATAAGGTGACTAAGCGAGGCTCAGGTTCATCTTACACTGTTTCTCTTTTGCTTTTTTATTTTTTTTTATTTTATAAATTTGTTGCAGCGTATAGATGGGCGCAGGGGGTCTGCAGATTCTTAACTGAGGTGTACTGCGGGCAACAATTTTATTTATTTTTATTTATTTGTGCGACTCCCGAGCGAGAATTTTATTATTTGTTGTTGGTCGGAGGATCCTTGCTCTTTCATCCCGGGCCGGCATCGTACGTAGGTCAGTCTGAGGTGCCTGCATCAACAACTACAGTTTTTCCTTTTGCCAGCGCCCTTCTTTTTGCTCTGTTTTCTGTTATACAAAAGATGTTTTGTGCTCAGTGGGATCTTTCATCTTTTAAGGGCTTGAAAAGGTGACTAAGCACCGCGAGGCTTAGGTTCATCTTTCAAGATTATCCTTTTCTTTTCTTTGAGTCGTGTGTACGGTGTATTCACCATTTTTTTTTCCCCTTCCAAATGCTTTTTTCTATCTGAGGTTTTATTCACCACGAGGAAAGGGAAACTGCCCCCCTGAGTAGGTTCCAGTGGAAATAAAATAATTGGCAAAAGACCCACCCTGGCCCCCCCTTTGTGTTATACTTCCCATGCACCGCCCGCCTCTGCCTTTCTCTCTCTCCCCTCGATAGCTTTGATCTTGAAGCTCAAAATTTGCACTGCCATCGTGATCGATATTATTTGCACATCAACACAACTTTACTTCTCTAAACTTTATACCTCCACCCACCACCCCCTCCAGACAAAGTATGCAAACATGTCTGCAATGTGCGTTGATCTTCTCCTTTTTTCTTGCGGTTTGTGGGAAGATTCCGAAGTACGTTGGGTGTCATAATACGGGACTTGTACAGGAGGATACGTCTAAGATGCATTCATCACACGAACTTTGTACGTACTTTTGCGATGTAACAGCAGATGGCGCACCGTATAAGTACATGGCACTTTCGAAGACAACGTGTTCGTGTGGGAACTCTGTAGACCAAGCGGGGTCGTGGGTGCCTCAGTCCTCTTGTGACATACCATGCGCATTAGATGCGACACAGATGTGTGGTGGTGGGGGAGTAAAGTCTATCTACAAAGTCATCGAAGGGCCGACCTCAGCCCCGCCCACCCCGGCCCCGCCGACAACAGTACCCACAGCAGCGCCAACGGCGAGCCCCACGGCAGTGCCCACAGCAGTACCCACATCGCTTTCCCCGACAGCCATGCCAACGAAGATACCCACAGCACAGCCAACCGCAGGTCCTACCGTGGGACCTACAATTGAACCATCACCGGTGCCGACAGGAGTGCCTTCGGAGGAGCCTGTTGTCGTGACGATGAGACCAGTGTTGTCGCCGGAGTCTGTGGAGCCGTCCATGGAGACGGTTGCGCCCGTTGAAGTGAGTGTGGTGCCAAGAAGAGGGACAGAGACGCATCCGACAGTGGAGGTGGGAAGCATCGTGGCAGCGGTGGGTGGTGTGGCAGGCGGCCTGTCGGGTGGTGCCATGCGGTTGAGCCTGCTAGCGACGCCGTGCCAAGCGCAGGTGTCGGTGTTGATGAACCCAACAGGGTTGGTGATCGGGGGGAGCAGCCAAGCAGGCGCGTCGGTGGCGAACCTCGTCATTGTGGTGTGCGTCGCCCTGCTCAGCATCTGCGTGCTGCACGTCACCAGCTCTTGCGTAAAAACAAAAGACGTGCAGGCCCTGCTGCGCATGCCCTCGCTGCCGTTCTCGCTCTTCCACCTCCTCTACCAAGGCCTCGCCCTCAGTGGTGCAGGTCTCCTCCTGCAGCCAGCAGCGCCCTGGCACGCAGTGCTCGGTGCCACCGTGCTGCTTGTGTGTGTCGCAGTGCCGGCAGTGGTGGCACGCTTTGTGGCGCGTGGTGTGCCCGCAAAGGCTGTGTACGCGACAGCAGAGGGACGGCAGAACACAGCGCTTGTCGTCATGATCGGGTCTGGTGAGTGGGTGAACACAGGGCGGGACTGCATGTGGGTGCAGCGCTTTGACTCTGTGGTGCGTGCCTACCGACAGCCGTGCACATGGTATATTTTGATTGAGTTCAGCGGGAGCTTTGCGATGGGCGTTGTGAAGTCTGTTGGTGCGACGACGGCGGTGGGGTGCGGGCACATCAGCATGGCGATGGCGGCTGTGCTGCTGATTCTCTTTGTGACGAAGGCTGTGGTGTGGCCGCATGCACGGCAGCGCGACAATGTTGTTGATGTCATCTGCCTTGGTGTGCAGATGGCGGCCATGGTGCACAGCAGCGCTGGGTACTATCGGGACCACGGGGCCCATGCCTTTTGGACCTTTGGGGTGGCGTCTCACCTGCTTCTTGCTTCGACGTGGGTGTTGCTTCTGAATGTAGCGCTTACTGTGGGTACTGAGCTGTATGTTTGTTACTTTGGCTACCGTGACGCGCTGCAGGAAGACATTTACCGACAGTACGAGGACTTGGCGGCGACTCGCGAGCTGAGCGCGATGGGAACAACGGAGGAGGAAGATGATGAGGACGCAGAGAACGCGTCGGCCGGCGTGAGCTCAGTGGCTGTGTCAATGTACACCGACCAGAGCAACCACGTCTTCACATCGCCCTTCTCCAGGCACAGCAGCCACCACGAGAGCGACAGTCTCTCCCGCATGCTAACATCAGAGCAGCTCTACACCCACCTCCTGGGCAGTGGTCTCAGCAGTGGCCTGCTCCTGCAGGCGCAGCTATCTGCGCAAAATCTTTAGGGTTTGAGGGGTAATGTATACTCACAGAGTGTTCGTTTTTGTTTTGTTTTGTTTTGTTGCTACCTTGCGCACAGTTGTGATTTGTGTGTGTTTTGTGCTTCCACTGCGCAGCACCATTTCTATTCACATTTTGCAAGGCTAACGCTTCTAACAAAGACATTTTTCTTTTGTTTTGTTTTTGAAGTCCTCAATTACCTGCGGAGGTGCAGTGACTTCATCCACAGAGATGTTTGCATTTCCACCCCCATTTTTGGTAAATCACAATGAGGATTAGCTTTTGTCATCATTATTTTTTTCTCTTGCGAATTCGATTTTTTCTAAAGTTTGAGAAACGGTACAATAAAGCCAAAAAATATCTTCCTTCAGTCCTGAGATTGTTATCCCTTATCTCAAGATGACTAAGCAAGAGAGGCTTAGGATCATCTTACAAACCTTTTTTGTTTGCACCTCACCTTCGCGACATACTTTTGCAATACGTGAGGTAAAAGGAAAAAGTGGTGCGTCTCTCCTTCCTTTGGGTAATGTTGTCAAATCATCTGGCTGTCTTTTCTAACTTCCTTCCGCTTTATATTCCGTTTCCAGTGGGCTCTGGTGGGTTCTTGCAGTTGATCAATCAGTGTGGATGGGTCAGAATGCATTCAGTAGTAGTCTTTTTCTTTTCTTATCAGCATTATTTGCTAAAGAGGAAAAAAATAAACGAGTCCACTTTGTTATCATAACCACAACAAACACAAAAAAAAAAAAAAGCAAGGGTACTTCTTTAGCACCCTCTGTACCGTCTTTTCATTAGAAAAAGAATGTATATGAAACAATTCTTTTCTTCCCGCGGAGAACCAAGTGCCCTGCGTCCGCCGATGAACGGTGAGGTGTTTTGCACTTTCAATTTCTTTTTCTTGCTTTTCGTTAGGGACCAAAATGCAAAAGGTTTTTTTTTTTTGGTTTCCCTATCCACCCTTTAGGTGACTGATGTGCACACTCATCTTTTATTGTTTTTTTTTCCCCCTTTTTTTCGTGCGTTTCAACACATCTCTTATTGCAAGGGGGGTTTTTTTAATATGCTTTGTGGTGTGGTGTGGTGTGGTGGCTACTCATAGACGTCTTGGGTTCATCCTGCCAACTATGGTTTATTTCCCCTTTTTGAAATGGACGAGATGGTATTTCATCTTACAGGGGATGATACAGGCGGAAACACCAAATAAAGAAGGGGTCATTTTTGTTGATCCCCTACACCTGCACTTTGGATTCTCATTGAATGTAGTTGGTACATAGTATGTACGTAAAAATTATCGGCCGTAATAATGTTCGACCTTTTCCGGATTTTTCTGAAAGTTCGACCTTTTTACGGACATATTTTTACGAATACAGAAATATTATAGGGGGGTATTGTCTTTTCCTAACACAGTAGTGTATTAAGAAACGGATGATATCGTCTAGTTTTTTGCATATTTTAGTTGTCGGTACTAAAAAAAAGATTGGAGACAGCGCTTTTTGGGCAAACAAAATGGGAGGGGAAAAAAAAAATACACAACCCCATGTTGTGTAATTGTCGTGTTTGATTCACAAATACCAACACCAATTTGCAGTTTCTCACATTTTTTCCCCCCACCTTTTTTTTTTTTGTTACGCCCAGCTTTGAGCGCACAAAGACCCGATCTTTTTTTTCACTATCAACCTCACTTTTTTTTTTTGTGTCACCTCATGAAATGGAGGAGGAAATAGAAACAAAGCATTTTGAACACACTTTTGCGGTTCTAGGGACGAACCGCGCTGTAGAGACACTCCTCACCAAACAGGTCGAGGTGTTGTGCGTTTCACCACAACCTCTCCCATGGGGTTTATCGTGTGATGAGTGTTAAGTTTCTATTTTTTCTTCTCTGATTTGATTAATTTTATTGTGGAATTTGGTACCAAAATGTGATGTGCTTTCTGCCTGTTATTGTAGCGCTTATCTTAGTTGGTTTGTTTGCTAGGACGGCTTGGGCATGGGGAGTGTACCACGTTTCTTTTTTTATCACCAAGTTTAACATTCCTGTATTGCAGCTGTGGAGAGAGCTCCAGTCCTCTCTCTCTCTCTCTATCTCTCTCCGACTGAGATGCAAACTTGCATACCGAAGCTTTCTTGTCTTGCTTCCCTCTGCTCAGAGGTTTCCCTTTCCCTTTCCCCCCAACACCATTCTTTGTTTTAAATAAATTTACTTACAGTTGGACAAAAAAAATTGGCGGATTTTGGGGGTTTTCTTGCAATTGGCGACTTTTGCTTTGGTCACCAATATTGTCCAACTGTATTCTAAAATCCTTCCCCCCCAACTCCATTCTACGATTTCATTCATGCACAAAGGCTCATCCAGCTCTGATTTCTTTCAAGGTGTCCAAGCATGAGAGGCTTAGACACAGGTCAGATTATGACCTTTTTCTTTTTTTTCGTCAACGTAAAAGCCCCTAAGGCTTAGGCTCGTCTTTCCAACCCCTTCACTTCTTTTTGAAAAGATGTGTGCGCATACAACGTACATTCATGTTTTCACCTTTTTTTCCATCTTGATCTTGTCATTATTCTTTGTCTTGCATAGTCCCATAGGCTGTACTTGATGGTGCATTCCTAGAAATTCGGTCAGCTATTTTATATCAGTGTAGTGCGTCTGCCAATGAAGCAGTGAGGCGTTCACACTTCCAAAAAGAAAAAAGACTTCTTTATATGGCAGCGTCCGCGAAAGACCCCCCCCTAAAGCTAACATCCGTGCTTATTGGTATTTCACTAATTAAAATTTTGGTATTTTATAAGATTTTTTTTTTTAATGAACTCAGAGTTAAGTTTCTGAGTTCATTAAAAAAAAAATCGATGAAAAATTCCGAGTAGGTATTAATTTAGATAGGAAAAGCTATGTCAAGCTATGTGTCCCCTTATTTTACCTGTAAATACTAAGGATATACAAGGAAATCCTCACAAATACCCATAGAACCACCCACAGAACAACACAACAGGGGGAAATGGAATCAGCAGCCAAAGCATTCGCTCAGGAGCTGAAAACCCGGCCGTTCAAAGGCCTAAAAAACTTCGCCGAGCTGCAGGCATATGCAGGGGTTCACTGGCAGGGGGACAAAGGGTGGGACGCAAGGAGCTGGATGCGCGAGGTGTGGAGCTCGAAGCATATGTCTCTCCATATGCAGAAGAGAATCACCAGGAGAAAAGGGGTGTCCGCCGTTTACTACTCCTGTAGTTGCATCAGCGACACCCCCCAGGAGGACAATGACAGGGAGAGGTTCTGCATATGGAGAGACATATGCTTCGAGCTCCACACCTCGCGCATCCAGCTCCTTGCGTCCCACCCTTTGTCCCCCTGCCAGTGAACCCCTGCATATGCCTGCAGCTCGGCGAAGTTTTTTAGGCCTTTGAACGGCCGGGTTTTCAGCTCCTGAGCGAATGCTTTGGCTGCTGATTCCATTTCCCCCTGTTGTGTTGTTCTGTGGGTGGTTCTATGGGTATTTGTGAGGATTTCCTTGTATATCCTTAGTATTTACAGGTAAAATAAGGGGACATAGCTGTTGACATAGCTTTTCCTATCTAAATTAATACCTACTCGGAATTTTTCATCGATTTTTTTTTTAATGAACTCAGAAACTTAACTCTGAGTCATGGCTCTCGCCGGGGGGTGATCGGGTTTTAAATCACCCAAAAAAAATTTTTTTTAAAAAAAGAGGGGTGATCCGGGTTTCGGATCACCCCTCCAAAAAAAAAAAAAAACAAGTAATTGCTATCGGAAAAAAAAACGGGGTGTGATGTGGAACTCCATCCTGTAGAAATAATCTACAATAAGCCCAGCATTCTGCTCTTCTGCAGGTATGCTAACGCTCTTCGTACACTGCCAGACCCACTGGGACGCCAGCATCTGAAACGTTCAAGAAGGGGGGGCTGTCCTCTTCGTCCAGCACCATCTGCTCGATAGCGTTGTTGGACGCCCGCTCGGCAGGCTCGGCGTGGTCCAGCTCGTTTTTGTCCACAGGCTCCCGACATTGTAGTCGCCGTTGGAGCAGTGCGGAAGGAACACAGAATGCACAGACTACAACACATCGATCACACCAGCAAATCGCCAGGATGCTACGGTGGTTTCGAAAATCGCGCGGAGTTTTCCACAGCACACCCGCTTTTTTCTTAGCAATTACTTGTCCGTGTTGTTATTGTTGTTTTCAACCACCTTCCTTCAACCCTTGTAGGATCAGTTGTTATATTTTTCGCGAAAACATGAAATTACACATTTCAAGAGAACAAATTAAAAAGAGTCCTTATTTGCATTTTTGGGCTCCGCCCGTGCAGTGGTGGGGTCAATCTCAAAAATTGGACAATTTTTTGACCACTTAAATTTTGAGAAATATGAGCCCGGTTCCTTATACGTGGGGCCCATTTTCGGCTAAAATTTTCCTCAAAATCTGGTTTTGTAAAATTGACCCTTTACTCCCCCCCCACATCGATTTCAATACTATACCTTACTTCACCTACGGTTGCCCTTACAGGGGGGTGAAGGAAGGTAAGTTGAAAAAATCCCAGGGTTGAACCACGGGAGTACCATGGGGAACTGGGTTGCTGACCGCATCATCCAGTCTGTACCTCAATTTTTTTTGCCTGCGGCGCCATTTTTCCTTTTTTGCTCCGCAAAAAAGGTTTCGTTGAGTGGGTATGTGATGTAAAAGCTAGCTTTTTACACCGTGCCTTAAATTTTTTTTCGCCTGCGGCGCCATTTGTATTATTTTTTTTGCTCCGCAAAAAAAAAAGCACATACATACAGTTCCCTATGTTCCCAATGTTCCTGGTCAGCAGTGCTGAAAAATTTTTTGGGCATAAAAACAAGCTGACCCCAAACAAGGGGAGAAAGCGCCTCGCCTCCCTGCACTGGCAGGGAGCCGCGCGCGCGAAGCGCGCGCGCGACCGCTTTTACGGGGGGGAAGCTCGGGGACCCCAAATCACCCCCCATTTTGGCCAAAAGGGGTGATTGGCGAGAGCCCTGCTCTGAGTTCATTAAAAAAAAAAATCTTATAAAATACCAAAATTTTAATTAGTGAAATACCAATAAGGGCTTAGTTATTTTTTTTTTTGGTACGCGTCCGGGACCCCCCTCAAATTTTGAGCGCGCGCGCGCAAAAAAAAATAAAATACCAAAAAAAAATAACTTGTTTTGGCTGCAAAATCAATGTTGTGCCCAAAAAAAAAAATTTCGAAAAAAAAATATTCGGAAAAAAAAATTGTTGAAATTTTCCAACTTTTTTTTTTATACTTTTCTATGCACACCACACCGGCATATTTTTTTTTATTTTTTATTTTTTATTTTTGGATTTCCAAAAATTTGAGCGCGCGCGGACGCGTACCAAAAAAAAAAATAACTAAG
Organism: Rhynchopus sp. YZ270_cl-10; assembly: GCA_964035575.1. Lineage (NCBI taxonomy): Eukaryota > Euglenozoa > Diplonemea > Diplonemida > Diplonemidae > Rhynchopus > Rhynchopus sp. YZ270_cl-10. The sequence continues at coordinate 727,584 of OZ037863.1, forward strand.
CCCTAAGGGCTTAGTTATTTTTTTTTTTGGTACGCGTCCGCGCGCGCTCAAATTTTTGGAAATCCAAAAATAAAAAATAAAAGGGAAAACCTTTATTCGGCTCACAAAAAGTAATTTTTCCATCATTCGGCTCACAAAATAAAATTTTTCCATCATTCTATCAAAGTTACTATAATTTTTCCTTCATTCGGCTCACAAAAGTTAATTTTTCCACCATTCTATCAATATTTTGCCAATTTTTCCATCATTCTATCAAAGTTTTTTTTTTCACTTTTTCGAAGAAATTTTTGCCGCTGGAAAAAAAAAATTGGGTGGTTTTTTGAGGAAAAATGGGGTCATTTTTTTTGCATTTTTCGAAAAATTTATAGTTCTAGGGTCACAAATTACACACTGTTTGCTAAACATGCAAAGACAAGTGGTCACTGGTGCCGAGTTTAACAGCTTGGATGACCTAAAGGAGACGGTAACGTGGCAGTCCTTCATCCTCCACATTTTTCCTTCCGCGTCTCGAACCGCACAGGCACCCGAATGACCCTTGTGTGCCGGTTCCTTATGTGCATGGAGGGTGTGTGCGGTGCAAGACGGTGATGGTTGTCGCATCACCCAGCACGAGCGCCTGCACCTCTGACGATCACCCTGTTGCCAACACAGGAATCGTCGGCGCCGTCGCCTCCCGGACCTGCGATAACGTGAGAAGTGTATCAAACTATGGTGCACATAGTGTGATTGCTGACATGCGTGACCTTCGCCGCAATAAGTCACCTACGAATTTTCCCTCCCACAACCTATAAAAACGGGCAAAAAATCCTACCCAAAAATTTTTTCCAGCGGAAATATTTCCTCGAAAAAGTGAAAAAAAAAACTTTGATAGAATGATGGAAAAATTGGCAAAATATTGATAGAATGGTGGAAAAATTAACTTTTGTGAGCCGAATGAAGGAAAAATTATAGTAACTTTGATAGAATGATGGAAAAATTTTATTTTGTGAGCCGAATGATGGAAAAATTACTTTTTGTGAGCCGAATAAAGGTTTTCCCAAAATAAAAAATAAAAAAAAATATGCCGGTGTGATGTGCATAGAAAAGTATTAAAAAAAGTTGGAAAATTTCAACAATTTTTTTTTCCGAATATTTTTTTTTCGAAATTTTTTTTTTTGGGCACAACATTGATTTTGCAGCCAAAACAAGTTATTTTTTTTTGGTATTTTATTTTTTTTTGCGCGCGCGCGCTCAAAATTTGAGGGGGGTCCCGGACGCGTACCAAAAAAAAAAATAACTAAGCCCTAAGCACGGATGTTAGCTTTAGGGGGGGGTCTTTCGCGGACGCTCCCATATTGTTTATAGTTATGTTAGTGCACTGCGTCCACTAAGTTTGGTGAGACGTTTGCTCTTTTTGACTTTTTCTTTTTAATCTCAATTTTGTTGCGCATCTGTAAAGTTTTCCCTATCTTTTGTTCTTTTTTTCCCCTTTTTTTCCCCCCTGATGTGTGTGCACGAGAGGTACTTTCATCCCATAAATGGTGCTCCGGGAGGGGTCGATATTGACAGGTCGCCGACAGGCCGTGACAGGTCGTTGACCGACTTCCGAAAGCACCAATAAAGTTTCGTCTCTTTTTTTTCCCCCTTTCCCTCGTCCTGATGTTGTCAAGGTGACTAAACACGAGAGGCTTAGGACTCAGGTTCATCTTATAAATTTTTCGTTGTCCATCTTTTTTATTTTTTTTGGTTCTACAGTGGTGTGGCACACTCGGTAGGGAAGGGAGGAGAAAGTACTGAAGTGCCGCACCCTTCCTATTTCGACCTCTCTCCGGGCACCAAAATCGACCAGAAAAATGGTTGTAAAACTACGAATTTTCAACACCCCCTCCCAAGAGGTAACTAAACCCACACCGTCCCATATCTCCTGTTATCTAGAACCAAAGGAAGCGCTGGTGTGATTGGGCGTCAAGGGTGGCGCAAGGACTTAGCGAAATACGCCGTTCTTTTTTTTTTTTTTTTGTGCTTTCATCCAGCTGGCATCGTACGTGGGTCAGCGGGAGGTGCCTGCATTAATAACTTCACTTTTTTTTTTTCTTCTTGCGAAGCTTTTGCAAAAGCCCAACCGACGTCCAATCGCAGTAGCTTATAGAGCTCCCTTTGATCAAACTGGATAAACCACATTTTCTATTTTTGTGGGTCGCTTTCCCCGTGTCTTTTTTTTGACCACATCACGTTTTTCTTTTTCTTTTGTGATCAGCTTTTTATGTATTTCGCATAAAATGTTTAAAATGTGAATGAAAATGGAAAAAATTCAAAAAAACACGGGTTGCCTACGATCGTAGTACGATATCTTACGATCGTAGCTCTTTTTTTGATCGCACTACGATCGTAAACGATCGTACTACGATCGTAGGCAACCCGTGAAAAAAATTTTTTTTGTCACAAAATTGACTAGAAGTTGTATCACCGGCTACTTCTTGTCTCTCCCAACATAAATTATTTTTCTTCTTTTGTGTGGTGTGGCACGTTACCCTACTTTTCAAGCACATACACACTACATAAGAACTACACAAAAATGACTTTTTTTTGGGGGCGTTTAAGGGAAAAAATATTTTTTAGAAGTGACCTTTTTTTGGGGGGTCCGGGGGGCCGGAAAATTTTTTCACCAATTTTTGCCTACAAAAAATCGGGAATTTTTTTTTTTTTTTTATTTCGGCTCTTCCGAGGCTGTGCGGGCTGAGATGGGGTCACTTTGCGCTGAGAAATGAGTATTTTTGACCTAAAATGCATGTGTCAGTTTTATACAGGCCATTTTCAGGTTTTGTGTGCAAAATATGGTCAGTACTTGACTTTGAAGGAAAAATGCAAAGTGAACGTGGGAGCAGTTTGCATAGCTGCGAACTTTGCTGCATGTTGTGACCCACCATTTGACGGACGGAGCTCGTAGAACCCAATGAGGAGTGAGAAAGAAGGACATGGTCAAATAAAAAAGTAGCATACCGTGCGCCTGCGGCGCAAGCTTGCATTCCACCCTCCCCATGACATAGCTTGGCTGTAAAACAAAGTGCATTTTTAAGCGCAATTTTTTGAAATGTTGCGTACCGTGGCTTCGCCAGAACGCAGTTTTCTCGAAGTCTTCTTGCTCTTGAACATTGCAAGTCGGATAATGGGATACTCTCGCACGGGTTTTGGAGGCTGCGGTCGTTGCACTCCCGTCTTCCGTTGTTGTTGAACGAGGATTCTCTCCTGGACCACATCTACGCAAAGAGACGCCACCGCCTTTCTCACAGCACTATTGAGAAGCTGATGATTCTTCATGAACAGGCACCCGAGTTTAATACCGAAGAGATGGGGAATATTCTTGAACACGCTGTTGTCCTGTTTCTCAGCAACAAGCGTCACAGGTTCAAGAGAAAACGGAGGGCGGAGGAGTTGGAAGACTTCGCTTCCCCCGTATTTGTTTCCGGAATTGAGCTTATGAGGACCTTTTTCGCGCGCAGCGCGTATGTTTGAACCGTATCGTGGGCAAAAAAAAATCATGATTTTCACCACCAGCCATGGACCAAGGTCGAAAAATGTCTGATTCCTGTGTAGAAAAACCCGTAAAAAAACCAGAATTCCAAGCCCGAAAGTGCGATTTTTGTAGCTGTTGAGCGTCAGGCCTGCTCTAACACAATGGGTGGGAAATTTTTTTTTACCCCCCCTTTTTACAATACATAAGCACTACATAAGAACTACACAAATATGACTTTTTTTTTGGGGCGTGCCACACCATTGTGCAGATCTGATTCTGCTCTGTACCGTGTCTAAGCACAGCAAGGCATAGTAACATGCCAGTTGCCACTTCTCGTCTTATCTATCACTCAAATAACTCCCCTCCCCTCTGCCCCCCTCTGCCCCCTCCGCGTTTTTTTTTTAGTGACATAGTGCCTGATTGATAACAGATTGAACTTTTTAGAGAAAAGTTCGATTTCGGCCTCGAAAATTACCGTGACACCGATTTGTCACGGAATTTTGTCACGGAATTTTTTTGAAAGATTCGATTTCGTGACAAAAAAAAATCGATTTCGTGACAAACCAATTTTTTCATTGACACACAAAATTCGATTTCGTGACAAACCGATTTTTTCATTGACAAAAAAAAATTCGATTTCGTGACAAATCCAAAAATTCAGTGACAAAAAAATGTCAATGAAAAAATGGATTTTGTCAAGGAAACCGAACTTTTTGTCACGGAAAAAGTCGTGACAGAAATGGATTTTGTCAAGGAAACCAAACTTTTTGTCACGGAAAAAGTCGTGACAGGGCACTGGGTACTGGGTACACTGGATACAAGGATAAAAGTCGTGAAAGAGCAACCACAGCTCCACATGACAAACACAAAAGTGTCCAGTCACGTGGGGCATTCATGCACTGAGGAGATAATGATCCAACAATTTACAAGAAAGATTACTTAACCTACTGCTGGAAATTGCCAGGTCGTAGTAACACACAAAGTGTGCCTCCGTTCGGGAAGACCGGATATTCTAGAGACCAAAAAGGCCTCAAGAATATCTTCCGGTAGTCAAGGTATAACCGAATGAACGGCCCAAGACCCCCGTGGAGAAGTTAAATGTGTAATGCTATCAGGTAGAAACTGCGAACACTGTCTTACCCTCCTCAATGCATGGTGGAAGATGTCTTTGACAACAAATATCCTGTACCCAGGTACCAGGTTCCCAGACCCACGTAGTACCACGTCGCAGTACTACGCAAAATTTACCACCAGACCCTGTCTTCGTGCACCTTAAGTACAACGCCGCAGACAGGCCAAACATGCGTTGGACTCAGAGGAATGCCTGCTGTGCAGTGTATCAAACATGAGAACCAACTCCCAGCAACAAGGGGCGCCTTTTGGCGGGCGTTGTTGAGGGTGTTTGGGGTGCAAAGTTTTCCACAATTTTGATGCGCGGGTACAGAAGTGTTATCTTGTTCTTTCATCTCTAGGAATGTAAATGTCAATCGCGTTTAACTACCACTAGGGCTTGTTCAGTGAACCCACGAGGGGTCGAAGGGGGTTGGTTATCCCATATCTATCAAAGGTTGTGTCGACCAGGCGAATCCACTATGTTACGCTGTATGATGATAAATCCGAAGAAATAACAGTGCATAGCAACTGCAGGAAGTTTGTTAAAAAGAGTGCCTCACGCTACACAAACCACCACCCGCGATTGACTTAGATGTTATAACAAAGAGAATTCAGAACAAAACAACACCCTGCCCCATACACACTAAATTGTCATGCTTCAAGAGCATGCCTGGGCCAAAATTACTATGACGAAAAGGCAACAAGACCACCCACAAGGAGTGTGAATTGTGCACTGGTTTTCTGGGGGAACAAACAATATTTTCTTGTGTCTAGTCCTCCGGAAGCAGAGGACAGACTTTCCGGAAGGTTTCCAAAGTCGAATTTCTTGCACTAGCTATGCTCCCTGGTTAATGGCTATAGCAGTGACTGACAAAGTGTTCCCACCCCCCTTTCCACCACCATAATAACCGAACTCTGCTTATCAAACCACAATCTGAATCTGCTTCCGTCGCATGCGCTGGTGGATTCGATCTGTTTTGGTGTGTGTAATGGAATGTATGGGTGAGGGTTGGGGTATTAGGTATAGAAACGTGCGCACCCATTAATTTTTTACCGAATGAAAATGAAATCTGCAATGAGTGTCTGCTGCATATCATTTAGTGGGGCTGGCCTCTGGCCAGAGGCGTGCAAGCCTGACCGTGTTCGCGATATACTAAGTCTTGCATAATCATAAAGTTATCATACCTTGTGTCTTCAGTCTCTGCCCTTCGGTTTCTAGACAGCTCAAGAATGGCCTCTTTTGTGTTTGTCAAGTGGCTGTCTGGTCACTTTTCAGTGACTGGCGGGTTGGCTGTCACGACTTTTTCCTTGACAAATTCCATTTTTTTCAATGACATTTTTTTGTCAATGAAAAAATGGATTTGTCACGAAATCGAATTTTTTTTTGTCAATGAAAAAAGTCATTTGTCACTAAATTGAATTTTGTGTGTCAATGAAAAAATCGGCTTGTCACGAAATCGATTTTTTTTTGTCACGAAATCGAATCTTTCAAAAAAATTCCGTGACAAAGTACCGTGACAAATCGGTGTCACGGGTATTTTCGAGGCCGAAATCGAACTTTTCTCAACTTTTTATTAACTCCCCCTCTGTAGGTATCAGGTGTGCCATGTGGCAGCTCGACATCATCTTGTTCGGGGTCTTTCTTTCTTTTACATCTACTGTTGTAGGCCGCAGGGTTGTGCTTTCATCCGGATGGCTGGCATTGTACAGTGGGTCAGTCGGTGCCTGCATCAACAACAATTTTTTTCTCTTTCTAAACATCAAACACCAACCACACCAGAATGGCCCGGGGTGTGCCTATTTTCTATGTGCTGTTCTGTCTGCAGGGTGTCAATGCACTTCCTTCGAAGACCTATCTAGGATGCTATGGGTCTGGGTCTGGCCTTGTATTGCAGAGTGACGACTACATGGCATCGCAGGCGCTCTGCCTGCACTTCTGTGCAGAGCTAGCTGAGCGCGCACCATACAGCTTCATTTCGCTTCAAAATGGGAGTGCCTGCCACTGCAGCAACCGCTTCGCTTCAACCAATAGGACTGCCGACACACAGTGCACTACCCCTTGTACAGCGAATGCCTCTCAGACGTGTGGTGGGGTGCACAACGTTCAGGTTTGGAAAATTGATTCAATTCCAATTCTGGATGTGTCCGAAGATGTTGGTGTTGGTGCTAAGGTAGGCTCCAGCGTGGTTGATGTAGGGGTGGCGGTGGTGGCGGTGGGGGGGTTGCTCGGTGGGGGGTATTTGTCTGGAGCGGCTATGCGTGTAGCTGTGGCTGCGGCGCCGTGTGTGGGGGATATGCCGGTTGTGGTGCATCCCACAGGGCTTGTGGTCGGAGGGAGTGCGTCTGTGGGGGTGGTGGTGGTGAACGTGGCGGTGTTGTCGCTGGTGGTGGTGTGTGGCGCCGTGCTGCTCTGTGTGTGTCGTACAGTCGTCCCCGCCAGTGTCCCAAAGTACACAAAAGGCAAAGACGTGCAGGCCCTGCTGCGCATGCCCTCGCTGCCGTTCTCGCTCTTCCACCTCCTCTACCAAGGCCTCGCCCTCAGTGGTGCAGGTCTCCTCCTGCAGCCAGCAGCGCCCTGGCACGCAGTGCTCGGTGCCACCGTGCTGCTTGTGTGTGTCGCAGTGCCGGCAGTGGTGGCACGCTTTGTGGCGCGTGGTGTGCCCGCAAAGGCTGTGTACGCGACAGCAGAGGGACGGCAGAACACAGCGCTTGTCGTCATGATCGGGTCTGGTGAGTGGGTGAACACAGGGCGGGACTGCATGTGGGTGCAGCGCTTTGACTCTGTGGTGCGTGCCTACCGACAGCCGTGCACGTGGTATATTTTGATTGAGTTCAGCGGGAGCTTTGCGATGGGCGTTGTGAAGTCTGTTGGTGCGACGACGGCGGTGGGGTGCGGGCACATCAGCATGGCGATGGCGGCTGTGCTGCTGATTCTCTTTGTGACGAAGGCTGTGGTGTGGCCGCATGCACGGCAGCGCGACAATGTTATTGATGTCATCTGCCTTGGTGTGCAGATGGCGGCCATGGTGCACAGCAGCGCTGGGTACTATCGGGACCACGGGGCCCACGCCTTTTGGACCTTTGGGGTGGCGTCTCACCTGCTGATCCTTGCTATTGCACTGCTCCTTCTGAAGGGCGTTTTTGACCTCCTTGCAGAAGCATACATCCTACACACAGGACGCCGTGTCGCCTTGCAAGAAGACATCTACGCACAGAAGGACGCTGTCAAGCACGGCCACCCATGTCTCTACACGCACGCCACCCCATGCTTCCCCGACTCGCCCGCCGACACACTCTTCACACCTTCGCAGGCAACCCTCCTGCACACCTTCTCCTCCATGGAGCCCGTTGGCACCCCCCTGCTAGAACACCTCATATTGCCCGGACCGCCCAGACGTGAGCTCGCCAATGGCAGTCCCGCGTCCCTGCTCTAGGGAGCGTTCGTGGAGAAGGTTGCGCAAGGGTGAAGTGGTGTTCAGAGTGAGTACGTAAAGTACAATATTTTTTTCACTCAGATGTAAACGAAAATGGATGTAGGGTGTGTATGGTTGGGCGTCCACCCCAGTACAGACGGTCGTCAGCAAAGGTACACTGTTCACGTGAAGGCTTTGTATTTCAAGTCTACTTTTTTCTTCTTCGTGTTTCCGATTTCCCCCCCTTACACGCAATGTTATTAGAAACCCGAATAACATAGCCAACGTTCAATCGCCTGATACCGACTATTTTCTCCCTCTCTCATTATTTGCGCCAAATTCAGATCTGACACACTGTGTTTGGAAAAGTCGTTGTTTCTTTTCTCCAACCTATCTAAGATGTTGCGACGCTAGGCAAGTGCACCACTAATGGTCCATGCACTTGCCGCTGTATTTTAATCCTTACGTGCACCAAGAGACACATCCATCTCACAATGCTTTCTTTCCCTTTCTGCTACTCTAGGTCCTTCACGTCAACAGAGCCTCTTCCAGAGGTGTTTACACGATGTCAGATTCACTTTCCTTTTGGGATTTTTAGGTGACCTAGCGGGGGCTTAGTATACACAATTTTTCTGGCATCTCACCAACGGTTCTCTTTTCTTTTGAGGACATCTTTGGTTGAGATGACGCAACCTGCATGAGAGCATCCTTGTACGTTATCAAATGCACGGTTTGTGGTGGCCTGTGTCGAGTTTGGGTTCCCTCTGTGTACTTATACAAGATAGACACATTTCTCAACAAGTCTGGTAGTGCCCGTGTAAACGGTGCGTTTACCGAATGTGCGACAAATACCCAAGGAGTGGATTGTGATGGTATGGTGTACATACCATACACACACCGCTTTGTGGTATTGGTGCCTGCGTCTGCAGAGGCGTCGGTGCTCTCAACTTTTCTTTTTGGCTATTCATGCCCCATTCTTTGGCGTTTGTGCAAGAAGCATATCGTTCAAGATTTTGTTACACGTCAAGGGCGCTTGCTATCGCCCGCAATTTTTTTTTTCCCGTTCTAAGGCCGATTGGTTTTCTCTATGTTTTCTTTTCTCACCGAAAACCATTTGGAATATTTTTGTACATTTTTGTGCACCATTATTTCCTGTTAACGGTCCTTCAGTCTCAGGGTCTCAGAAACGCTGACCCTCCTCAAGGTGAATGGACACTTTCAGCGAGCCGGGCGTGTGGCAAAAAATATGAATCCGTACACACACCGTCGGTGGTGACCACCTTGCCTTACGTCTTCGGACGTAGGTGGCCTTTTTTTCATTAGGGATCTGTGCACGAGGCACATTCATGCGTTTTAATTTCTATTTTTTTTTCTCAACCCTTTTCAACACAGCCAATACACGCCTCTTACGTTTCAATTCTTCCTCATGTATCCACACCACCACTTCCACACCAAACCTTCCCCCCAGGAACGATACACATTGCACACACGTTCCCACACACACACACAGCGGCGACTTAGCCTTTGTTGCCGCATCTATACTCACCCACACACAGCACTTCTCGTTCTTTCTGTGGGCGTTTTTTTTTTTTGTTTTTGTTTTCTTTTAGGTTCGGATCTGAGCACAAAGGTCGCTCACTGCTGCGGTGGATGCTGCTGTACGCGTCGAGTAGCTAGCTGTGAGGACATACACGTGGCGCGTCGCCACCCTCCCGCAAACGGCACAGCAAGCGTACGAAGGTGGAGTGTCGCATCTGCGGGTGTTACCTCAAGAGCCTCGACTGGCTCGAATGTGCCTACTGTGGAGCAAGCCATTTGAGCTTGCAGGCGTGCGTCTGCAGGAATGCCGTCTACTGCGATCCTGAGTATGCAAATGTTTTCTTTTCAATACATCGTTATCAATGCTTTCAGGTTACTGAACACGTTTACCCACACAATATTCACATCCATTTCAAATGGTGACAACTGTAGCAACACAACCTAGCAAACTACCCCCAACAAATTATCAAAAAAAACAAATTCCACAGCTGCCAGAACAGCCATTGGGGAGAACACCATGCGTACCATGTGGACACTGCGCCCCCTGTACGACGTGCGGGGTGGCAGGGTGCGAGGAGGAGGGGGCTTGAGGATGATGAGGACGATGAGGAGGAGGAGGAGGACATGGATGACGGCCATGATAGGCCTGGCACCAGCACTGCTGCAGGGGCGCGGCCGGCATCACACCATCGGGAACGGCGGACGAAGCGCGCGCACTCTGCACCACCGTCGCTGCTGCCACTGCACCAGACGTACGCAGGGCGCATTGTGAAGAGCTACCCACCCGCCACCGCCACAGCCGCACGCTTCGCACAACACTCCCACAGCGACTCAGCCGACACCAGCACCCCCATCAAACCCCCACGCCCCTCAGACAGTTCTGGGTCTTCAGGGCAGATATTCCCAGGTGCAGTGCTCTCTCCCGCACCCACACCACCACCACCAGGACCTCGAGCTAGAGAGTGAGAAGAAAGAAGGTCATGGAGCTCGTCCTGGTTCTACACAAGATTGGGGAAATAAATAATTCCATGATCTCAGAGAGAAGTAATAATGAAAAATAACCCCCCCCCCCTTTTTGTGTGATATTTGACAATTTGTGTGAAACTGAGAGTGGGAGGGCAGGGGATCCTTTTTTTGTTAATCTACTGCCTACAACAAGACAGCTGTTTCCACTGGTTTATCTCACCTCGTTTTGGTGGTCTTTTTATTTTTATTTTATTTTGTTGTTGCAGCGAATCTTGTTGACAGGTTGTTAGAGATTGCATTCAAAAAAAAAAAAAAGCAAGGGTACATTCAGGGTATTTCCTAAATCCACTACCCGTCTCCCGAGATTTTTTCAGAAAAAGTTCCGCGCTTTTTTTGCAAGGGGGGTTTTCAGGTGTTCCGCGGTTTTTTTGCAAGGGGAGAGTAGTCGTGGGAAGGAGCACAGGGTGAGGTAAAAATGTCCGAGGAAAAAATATTCCGAACCTCGGAGCCCCGATCTTGCAAAATAACGCAAAAAAGTCCGGAAAAAAAGTTCACAGGCCAAAAAAAAATTCCGCCTGCGGCGGGCACATTTTCCCCCTTTTTTTATGTTAGGGTAGCTGTATTTAAAGTGCCTATTTTTTGGTATTTTCCCGAAAAAAGTATGTTCGCTGTTCTGGATCGCTCCAATCATTCAAATAAAGCAGTTTTCGGGAATTTTTATTTTCACCGATGTTGGGTACCGTGCGCCTGCGGCGCTGCCTGTTCCTACCAGTTCCTACAGGCAAACACTTGGCCCCTTTACCTTACACTGACGGGTTTGGACCAAAACCAAGGACTTGTCCATTTCGGCAAATTGACCCCACCACAGAACGGGCGGATTCCGAAAATGCAAATGCCGGTGTTTTCGGGCATTTTCATGTTTTCAGGATCAGGGAGAGAAAATCTGGGTTGTGGGATTTACCTGGTCCCCTTTACCTTACACTCATTTTGACCAACACCAAGAACTTGGCCATTTCGGCAAAGTGACCCCACCACAAGCCGGGATTGGCTCGGAAATGCACCATAACTCAGTTTTCTGCACAAAAAACCCTAACGTTGCTCAGCGCGCTTTTTTTGCACCCGATTCCGGATTTTGAGATTTTGGGACCCCGATTTAGGAAATACCCTGGGTACATTTGTCGCACCCTCTTTGCTTTCTTTTCGTTTCGTTTGAGAAAAGAAAGTATATGGGAGCGTCCGCGAAAGACCCCCCCCTAAAGCTAACATCCATGCTTATTGGTATTTCACTAATTAAATTTTTGGTATTTTATAAGATCTTTTTTTTGAATGAACTCAGAGTTAAGTTTCTGAGTTCATTAAAAAAAAAATCGGTGGAAAATTCCGAGTAGGTATTAAGTTAGATGGGAGAAGCTATGTCAACAGCTATGTGTCCCCTTATTTTACCTGTATTTTACTAAGGACCTAAATCCTTGGTATTTACAGGTAAAATAAGGGGACACATAGCTGTTGACATAGCTTCTCCCATCTAACTTAATACCTACTCGGAATTTTCCACCGATTTTTTTTTTAATGAACTCAGAAACTTAACTCTGAGTTCATTCAAAAAAAAGATCTTATAAAATACCAAAAATTTAATTAGTGAAATACCAATAAGCATGGATGTTAGCTTTAGGGGGGGGGGGGTCTTTCGCGGACGCTGCCATATGAAATAAGTTGTTGCAGCGAATCTTGTTGACAGGTTGTTAGAGATTGCGTGAAACCTGCGAAGAAACGTCGTTTCAGTATGTCTGGGGTGGGTGGGGGCGGGGGGGTTTTACAGAACGAAATAATTTGAATTCGAAAAAAACAAAACAAAAAAAGAAAAGAAAAACAAAAATAAATAAACAAATAAACAAACCATCTGAAGCGCGAAGCGTAGGTCAGAGGGAAAAAAAAAAATTACATTTATAAAAAAAAAAAACTGTAACAGAAAAACAAACAAACAAAAAATGGATCTTGCACCAAGTTGCAACTCCACTATTTCAACATATTTTTTTATCAAAGAAAAAAAAAACAAACAAAAAAAGCAAAAGAAAAAAAAGGGTTCTTCGAGCCAGCGATTTGTCGCATAAAAATTAAAAAACAAAACAAAAAAATGGAAAAAAAAATGAAACCAAGTTTTCAAAAAAAAAAAAAAAAAAAAAAAAGAAAAAAGCAAAACAAAAAGCAAACTGTTTATGTTTCGAACAGCCGTCTTTAGTTCAGTGTACTGCGTCCGCCGATGAACGGTGAGGCGTTTGCACTTTCAACTTCTCTCTTAGTTTTTCATTGCTTTTTTTTTCAACAAAAGCTGAAACAAAAAGAGCTATTTTTGTAACCCCCTGTTTTTTTAAAAGTACAAAAAACCAAAAACGATGAAGCAAATATTGATACTGAAGTGGCTGTCCTACTTGGCCGTACTACCTGGCCCAACATTTTTTCCACCCCCCACTGTAATCTACCGACGGAGGCGTGACGCTGACAACCGGGGTTTTTCAGACATTTTTTGGTGACTAAGCACGAGAGGCTTAGGTTCATCTCCTGAAATTTTTCTTTTTTTTTTTCCCCCCACAGAACCCAATAGCACACAAATAGTCAACTTGTAGTGAGGCTTCAACAGGAATTAGTCGCTATCTTCAACAAAGAAGCGCACCTACCTCTCAACTTACAAAGTACTACAATGAAATACAGTGCAAAACAGAGTCGCAAACACAAAAACTTATAGTGGAGTTCATCCTCGGGTGTCTACACTAATACTACCAAGTTTTCACAAAAACAAAAAAAACAAAACATTGTTACAAACTTACAATACCCCGTTCCTGCAAGCATCTCCTTGTACCAGAGTCGAGGGCAATCCTCTCTCGCTCCTTTTAGAAAAAGCCCCCTCCCCAAATTCTTAGGATAAAACAGAAGCAATTTTTTTTGTGAAGCGTTACCATGATTCATTTCCCCCTCTTTAAAGTGACATACAGGGGACTGTAGACTAAGTCTCATACAAACCCCCCCTTTTTTTAATTTGAATAGCGATGTGCATCTATTTGATGTTCACCATTATTTCAATTCTCTTTTTTTTTTGATACCATGATTTTGCATGCAACACGAGGAGCTTATGTGTGGCAATGTTATCCCTCCCTCCCTCCTTTTGCATGATTCTTTTTGTATGTGTTTCAAAACAGAAAAAGAAAGGGGTCCAATCCAGATGTTCTACTTGATACCCTTGGTAGGGAGCAGCAGAGGAAATCTAGAAAAGTGTCTTTAAAAAAACCCCTGCACTAACTAAGGTTGAGTAGAATATTTTCAAATTTCCGAGAAAGTCTACCAGACCCTGCCAACCCGGATTGAGTGAATTATTTGTTTTGTTCTCCAGATGAGGTGCATTTCGTCTTTCAGGGAATTCTTCTTGGAAAGTCCTTGGAGAGAAAGTGGGTGTATTGGTTTAGATTTGCGCGCTTCATCGGGGGTGTTCCGGTGATGTGCTTGCACGATGTGTCAACTTGTTGTTGTAGTTCATGCAAGAGCAGGTGGCACATTGCGTTTTGTTCAACTGCATTTTGTTGCTCGCAAAGAGAATTATTAAGACCAGAACCGGAAAAATGGCGATCTGCACTCGTTCCATTTTTATTTTTTAACCCTTTAGACCCCAGATGGACATATATGTCCAAGCAAATCCCGACGAGCAATGGGAAAAGTTCTACTCATTTTCGTAAAAACATTTTTTATATTTTGAAAGATTTTGCGCTGATCTTTCAAAAGAAGCAAGAATCGAAAAGTTTTGTGCATCGGGTATATATTTGGATGCTGGGGGGAAGGCGGGACCGCCACGGAAAATCCTGTTTTTTGACCAACACCCCCTGAAATAACCCTCCTAATACTACTAGGCGATTACTGGGGTTCTACTCATTTTCAGAAAAACATTTTTTTTATATTTTGAAAGATTTTTCACCGATCTTTCAAAATACGCCATCTAAGAACACTTTTATGCATCTGGGTTTTCCTTGGATGCCGGGGAGCGTGAAAAAGTACTGAAAAAAGGTCACTTTTCAGAGCCTCCATGTGATCAAAAATTTTCTACTCGTTTTCGTGAAAACACTTTTTTTGTGTGGAAAGATTTCGTTCGCATCTTTCAAAATACGCAAAAATCGAAAACTTTATTGCATCTATGATATCCTCGGATTTTGGTGAGATTTTACCACCAAAATCATGGGTTTTAACGTTGCTAAGGTCGTAAGGCGAGTAGGGTTGATAAGTGGGGTTCTACTCATTTTCGGGAAAAGATTTTCACATTTTTGGAAAGATTTGATGTCAAATCTGTCAAAAGAAGCAAGAATCGAAAACTTTTGTGCATCTGAGTGCACTTTGGAAGTCCGTGAGAACCACCACCAAAATCACTGTTTTTTCTGACTATCCTTTGCCTTATTCCCACCCAAAACACACTATAAACCGGGTTTTCACTATTTTTTCGTATTTTAGGGTGCTTTTTTTTGTGAATTTTCGGCACACAGGGTCGTTCTGACCCATTCTGGGGGTGTTTCGGACCTGTAGATGCCCAAAAACGTGAAAAAAATGCACTTTTACGTTGTGTAGTGGTGTTTCAGTGTAAATCGTTAGGGAAATCGATTTTTAGACATGCTGCTAACAGAGCTACACTCATCTAAGTTGGGTTCTACTAGGACTTTTTGCTCGATTTTTTTTTCTTTGAAAAGATTTTGTGGCGAATCTTTCAAATAAAGCAGTTTTTGGGCGGCAATAATTTACTAGGGTTGTCTCGGCAGGTAGAGAGAGTAAAAAATCAAAAGGTCAATTTTATGCTCACCTCATTTTGGGGATAACATTTTTTTTCGAAAAAAAACTTAAAAAAATGGAATTGAAAGCCGTGTTCAAAATCTTTCAATTGCGGCCAGGTACGATCAAAAATTTGCATCTGGGGTCCCTTTACCGGTTGGAGAGCCCCAAAAACCAAAACTCAAAAGTGGGTCCAAAAAACGGCTTGGGGTCTAAAGGGTTAATTTTTTTTTTTTCAAAAAATAAAATACAGTGGTGCTATAGGAAATGAGTCAACGACCTGTCAGCGACCTGTCAATATCGGGGGGGGTG
Organism: Rhynchopus sp. YZ270_cl-10; assembly: GCA_964035575.1. Taxonomy (NCBI): domain Eukaryota; phylum Euglenozoa; class Diplonemea; order Diplonemida; family Diplonemidae; genus Rhynchopus; species Rhynchopus sp. YZ270_cl-10. Next base: position 743,220 of record OZ037863.1, read on the forward strand.
GGTCATTTTTTAATAGTACTTAGCCATTTTCAGGTACACAGGTACACAGGTACACAGGTACACAGGTACACAGGTACACAGGTACACAGGTACACAGGTACACAGGTACACAGGTACACAGGTACACAGGTACACAGGTACACAGGTACACAGGTACACAGGTACACAGGTACACAGGTACACAGGTACACAGGTACACAGGTACACAGGTACACAGGTACACAGGTACACAGGTACACAGGTACACAGGTACACAGGTACACAGGTACACAGGTACACAGGTACACAGGTACACAGGTACACAGGTACACAGGTACACAGGTACACAGGTACACAGGTACACAGGTACACAGGTACACAGGTACACAGGTACACCACACGTTCTATCTTGTGCATCCCAGCTTGAACGACTCTTTGCCGCTTCACAGCTGGTCTGTGAATGTGTTCACAGACCAGCTGTGGTAGTTGAAATCACCTCCAGCTTTGAGGGGCTCAGGGCTGTGTGACGCTGCTGATTTCGACACGTTGCCGAAGCAGCGATCGCGCTTGGTGTGGTTTTGTGTATCCCAAAAGGAGTCATCACTCAAAGCATTTTGACTAAACGTCTGAACGTTCTGAACCTGTAATCGATAGCAGACAGGAACAAGAGGATGGGCAGGCAGCGCCTGCCCGACCTGTGTGAAGTGAATCAGTGATTGCCTGACAGATGTCTGGGTAACCGTGTATTCTGTGTGGGTATCCATGTCCGGAGTATATCCCATTGTCCCCTTACATTGTGATTTACGTGTAACTTTTTTTACATGTTAGCCACATGGCATTTGACATGTAAAGTGACATGTGCCACAGGTGAAATGACCTGTTAAGTACATGTCATTTTTAGGTGGCACATGTCATTTACTTCACCGTCGTGTTGGGTCCGCGCGGGGTACCCCGGGGTTTGGGGAGCACACGGCGGTGAAGTAAGTTACGTTACATGGACTGTTACATGTGAAAAACCGTTACACGTAAATGACATGTAACTTCACATGTAATGTAATAGTTATATGTATTAGTTACATGTGATCATGTTACATGTGTCGATGTGTAAAAACCCACCCACCATAATTTTCACAACGATTTTTGAGGATTTTTTAGGTCTTACCAGAAATCACCGCCGAAAGCTGCCCAGAACCACCCCCAAAACCATTGTACCACTACCTGATTTCGCCACCTGTACCACATGTATCAAAAGTTACATGTAATACCACATGTACCACTCGTTACTTCGTGTACCCTGAGGGTCCGTATGGGCCACTGTGTGTCTGTGTGTGTGCCCCACCAAAAAATCGCTAAGGGCCGTTAAAAAATGACCCCCCCCTATGGCAACGACCTGTCAGCGACCTGTCAATATCGGCCCCCCCTGGAGCACCATACAGGAATTTTTTTTTCTTGTTTCAAACGAGAGCAGAAGAGATGTGTGCACAGGAGGCACAATTCACGCTTCTTTCGTTTGGAATGTTCCGCAAAACCCCCCTTCCTTAGCCTAGGCTAGGTTAGGAGGGCACGTGCTCCTGACCGCGTTTGTGCCTGGGTTCACCTGCTGCAAATCGTACCACTTATATTGCGCAGTTGTGTGCAGTCACAGTGCAAAAAGGGGAACGTGCTCTCCGCCCCACCCCCTGGGGTCCCACTACACAGCTTGCATGTTCTGCTGGCGTTTCTCAACAGAGTGGAGGTGTTATTGTTTTTTTTTTGCAATCAACCCCTTCTCTCCCCCTTTTACCTCTTTTTAAAAGACGTAGTCTCGCTAGCCTCGTTGATGTGTGCATGCGCATTCATGTTTCATGTTTCATGTTTTTTTTTTGTTTAATGGCAATGTGCAGTTACCATTTTGTCCCACACCCCAGTGCACTCTGTGTGTCTTAGTCTATACTCCACAAGAGGTATGACAGGATAGTTTTGGTACCGACCCTCCCCCATGAAATTGTCCCCGTGAACTTGTCCCCCCTGGGGGAAAAAGTGAAGGGGGACAATTTCTCGTACTGTAGGGGAGTGGCCGTTTTGGTGTGAAGAAGGGAGAGCAAAGGTTGTCCCCGCGACTCCCTTGAAATTGTCCCTGTCGGCAAAATACCGGTTTTTTTGGGGGGGGCAATTTCACGGGGGAGGGTCGGTAGCACGAAAAAAACTACGTGACTCAGCCGCAGTCGCGAGGGTGGGTTTTTTTGACGGACTCCAGCTGCAGATCATGCGCCCATAGTATGATTGGAGCACAATGCCGTTGTCCGAAACATCCACTTTTGTGACCATGTGCTCAGTGAAGGAGTTCTCACAGTGTGTGTGTGCACGAGAGGCACATGCATACCCGTTTTCTCAGGTTTTTCTTCTTCTTTTTTTCAGCATCTCATGCCATGACACTGCCTCATGCAGAGCAAAAAAAAAGACGATCACCCATTTTAGATGTGGTACACCATTTATCTGAGCATTTGGGGGAGGGGCCCTTTTTTCTAATCATTGTGAGACTTAGGTTCATCTTTCAACTTTTTGTTTCTTTGTTTTTTTCCCGTTTAAATGTTCATAATACCCACCCCAGTGAACCACATACCCAAGCAGTCCAGTAAGGTCGACCTCAGTAGAACGCAGCAATATTTGTTTCCCCCCTCAAAAAAAAATAAAAGTATAGTGGAGTTCATCCTCAGGTGTCTACTAATACAACCAAGTTTTCAAATAAAGTAAAATAATAAATGCGTTTTCGTTGATTACGCTTTAAAAAAAAAGCGAGAGAGATGGCGACAACGAACATAGGAACGTAGGGGGTTTTTTTGTTGTTGTCTCGGCTCCTTGAAATACACACACCAAGCATAGTTTTTTTTTTTTCAGAATTGCAGAATTTTTTTTTATTGTAAAATTGCAGAAAGGACGGCCACCTCGTCTTCCCCAACCCCCCTCCAACCCTATCTGTTCATGTATTGCTTTTGCGTAAGGGTCTGGCGACTGTTTGACAGTTTAAAGTAAAACAAAGCCATCTTGTGGGTGTAATAACGTTATGGATAACGTTGTCGATAACGTTATAACACTCACAGTATGCATACTAGCCCTCTTCAGGAGTCGTTCGTTTTGATGATAACAGAGGAAATATTTCAAAATACAAATGTATTTTAAAGTGCCTGCGTCCGCCGATGAACGGTGAGGCATTTTGCACCCAACCTTTTTTTTTAAAACATTGAGTAATTAAACACCCCATTCCCTGAACAACAGTACAATTATTATCTCCCTCGCTCTCACATTGCTCAGTCCACGGAGAACGCGAACTGGCAGCAGAACCCGCTTCACACACCCCCCCTCCCACCCCCAATGCTGTAGCCAGAGCCTTGCTGGGTCCAATGGCTGCAACCCATGTGTTTTTGATGTGTCTTAGGAGAGGCACTTCATCTTTTCAAGTTTTTTTTCTTTTTTTCTTGGTGGAGGCAACTAAGCACCGATGTTTACGTTTCCAGTCTACCTTTAGTTTTTTTCTCCCCCGTGCCTGCGTCCACCGGTGTCCCTGTAATGCGTTTGCACGTTAGATGAGTGTGCACAAGAGGCACATTCATCTTTGGATTTTTCATAAACATATTTTTTTTTCATTGTACACTAGCCTGGGTTGAGTACACTGTGGTCGCGTCCCCCCCCCCCCCTAAGAAACCAATACACGGCGGGGTCCGCACACCCCGAGGGTCCGTAAAACGGCATGTTAGGAGGGTCCCTCTTTACGGAGTGTCATTACGGACCCTAGGGTCCGTAATTACGTACCCTAGGGTACGTAATTACGTACCCTAGGGTCCGTAATTACGGAGCCTCCCAGGGAAAGGGACTCTCGAAAAATTTTTTTTGCCCCCGTTTAGGGCTAATTTCGACGATTTGAGGCCATTAAAAGCAAAATTTGGCACTTTTGAGCATCTGTGGGGGTCTAAAACGCAGTTTAGAGTACCACAATTTTTAGTGGGTTTTACCGAAAACAAGTCAATTTTTGGTCCGAAAAAAAATTTTTTTTGACATCACAAAATTGCCCTTGGTGGGACTATGTGTCCTCAATGCTGGGCGAAAAATGCAAATATAGCTATTTTTAACTTTCACACACAATTTTAACGGGTTTTACCTGTGTACCTGTGTACAGCTTATTTGTTGTGAAAGACATCTTCCACCATGCATTGAGGAGGGTAAGACAGTGGTCGCAGTTTGTACTTGATAGCATTACAACATTTAACTTCTCCACGGGGGTCTTGGGCCGTTCACTCGGTTATACCTTGACCAGCGGAAGAGGCCTTTTTGGTCTCTAGAATATCCGGTATTCCCGAACGGAGGCGCACTTTGTGTGTTACTACGACCTGGCAATTTCCAGCAGTAGGTTAAGTAATCTTTCTTGTAAATTGTTGGATCATTATCTCCTCAGTGCATGAATGCCCCACGTGACTGGACACTTTTGTGTTTGTCATGTGGAGCTGTGGTTGCTTTTTCACGACTTTTTTCCTTGTACACCAGTGTATCGTGTACCGGGGTACTGGGCCGAAAATACACCAGTACCCAGGTGCCTGGGTGCCCAGACACACCACTGTACCCAGAATCCAGTCTCCCACCCAGAAAACCTACTCATACACCAGAAAAGTGAAAATAGCTACTCGACCAGAAAAGTAGCTGGGAAAAGTTCAGAAAAAGCCAGAAAATTTCAACAAAATGCATTTTTAGGTTCTCGAAGACACTGGGTACTGGGTACTGGGTACTGGGTACTGGGTACTGGGTACTGGGTACTGGGTACTGGGTACTGGGTACTGGGTACTGGGTACTGGGTACTGGGTACTGGGTACTGGGTACTGGGTACTGGGTACTGGGTACTGGGTACTGGGTACTGGGTACTGGGTACTGGGTACTGGGTACTGGGTACTGGGTACTGGGTACTGGGTACTGGGTACTGGGTACTGGGTACTGGGTACTGGGTACTGGGTACTGGGTACTGGGTACTGGGTACTGGGTACTGGGTACTGGGTACTGGGTACTGGGTACTGGGTACTGGGTACTGGGTACTGGGTACTGGGTACTGGGTACTGGGTACTGGGTACTGGGTACTGGGTACTGGGTACTGGGTACTGGGTACTGGGTACTGGGTACTGGGTACTGGGTACTGGGTACTGGGTACTGGGTACTGGGTACTGGGTACTGGGTACTGGGTACTGGGTACTGGGTACTGGGTACTGGGTACTGGGTACTGGGTACTGGGCACCCAGAGAAAGCACCTTAAAAGCAGCGAAGGCGCAGGTTACGGGGAAGACAAGGTATGTAATTATGTTTAACTTTCAGTTACTAGTGAAGATTGAACAAAAAAATGCCGCATATTTCAACTTGTTCGTGTTTTCAACTCGAAATAAACGCGTAATGTTCACACTATTAAATAGCTATTTTTTTACGCACCAATCATTTTGTGTCACCTCATGACATGAAGGAGGAAATAGAAACAAAGCATTTTGAACACACTTGCGGTTCTGGGGACGAACCGCGCTGCAGAGCCACTCCTCAGGTCGAGGTGTGTGCGTTTCACCACAACCTCTCCCATGGGTTTTATCGTGTGATGAGTGTTACGTTTCTATTTGGTTCCACAGGCGCTCGTTACCTGCTTCACATAATTCACCTCGCTTCACTCGAACCATTTGTGCAGCAGGTCACTCTCTCGACCTGTAGCGTGGAAAAAATCTATCTTATTTCACGGCAATAAATAGCCTTTTTTATTAACCTCACCTTTCCCGACTACTACGTTTGTATACCATAACTTAATCACACCCCACATTTACACTTATCACAGGATCGTGAAGTCTGAACTGCACCCGCGATTGCGATGAGAAGCTTCACCGCGGTCCGACATTCAACAACTCAAAATCTACCCGCATCAATCTATTCTGAGTTTGCGGACGAAGATCTGGGTGGAGGGGGGTGGGTACACTTAGTCAGTCACTGCTATAGCCATTAACCAAGGGAGCATAGCTAGTGCAAGAAATTCGACTTTGGAAACCTTCCGGAAAGTCTGTCCTCTGCTTGCGGAGGACTAGACACAAGAAAATATTGCGTTCCCCCAGAAAACCAGTGCACAATTTACACTCCTTGTGGGTGGTCTTGTTGCCTTTTTGGTCAACAGTAATTTTGGCCCAGGCATGCTCTTGAAGCATGACAATTTAGTGTGTATGGGGCAGGGTGTTGTTTTGTTCTGAATTCTCTTTGTTATAACATCTAAGTCAATCGCGGGTGGTGGTTTGTGTAGCGTGAGGCACTCTTTTTAGCAAACTTCCTGCGGCTGCTAAAGTGTTATTTCTTCGGATTTAACAACGTACAGCGTAACATAGTGGATTAGCCTGGTCGACACAACCTTTGATAGCTATGGGATAACCAACCCCCTTCGACCCCTTGTGGGTTCACTGAACAAGCCCTAGTGGTAGTTAAACGCGATTGACATTTACATTCCTAAAGATGAAAGAACAAGACAACACTTCTGTACCCGCGCATCAAAATTGTGGAAAACTTTGCACCCCAAACACCCTCAACAACGCCCGCCAAAAGGCGCCCCTTGTTGCTGGGACTTGGTTCTCATTGATACACTGCACAGCAGGCATTCCTCTGAGTCCAACGCAGTTTGGCCTGTCTGCAGCGTTGCACCGAAGGTGCACGAAGACAGGGTCTGGTGGTAAATTTTGCGTCTCGCATTCCCTCAGGGAAGTTTAAAAACTCTTGAGCTCGGTTTGTTGTCAAAGACATATTCCACCATGTATTGAGGAGGGTAAGACAGTGTTCGCAGTTTGTACTTGATAGCATTACAACATTTAACTTCTCCACGGGGGTCTTGGGCCGTTCACTCGGTTATACCTTGACTACCGGAAGATATTCTTGAGGCCTTTTTGGTCTCTAGAATATCCGGTCTTCCCGAACGGAGGCACACTTTGTGTGTTACTACGACCTGGCAACTCCAGCAGTAGGTTAAGTAATCTTTCTTGTAAATTGTTGGATCATTATCTCCTCAGTGCATGGTGGAAGACGTCTTTGACAACTAACCGAGCTCACGACTTTTTTCGGTATGTAACTTGGGATAGGCCCACATGATCATGGTCTATCATGTGGTACCTGTGTACCACTCGGTTTGCTCCCAGGGCTTTTCGACCAGCAGTCACACATCCAAACAGTGATTTCCCACCTTAGACCACGTAATTACGTACCCTAGGGTCCGTAATTACGGACCCTAGGGTACGTAATTACGGACCCTAGGGTCCGTAATTACGGACCCGGGTCCGCACTTGAGGGTCCGTAATGAGGGTCCGTAAAATTTACGGACCCTCGGGTGTGTGGACCCCGCCGTGTAAATACAAATGTATTTTAAACTTTTTTGAAGTTACAAAACCCCCAGATAAAACATGCAACATACCAAATAACTCTTGCAAAATATCCCCCCTGTTTTATTACCCCCCGTCCGACTGTTGTCGCAATAGTGAAAGCGCTGAACTGACAAATGAAAAAAGGGCCTCACGGCCCCGGTACAACGCACAGAGTTTTAAAAATTTAAAACGAACAAAAAAAAGTACAAAAAATGAAAGTGTAATGTTAATGAAACTAGTTGTGAGTAATTCCTACATGGAATGATTGTGGTGGCTGAAGAGGCATTTTTTGTACTTTTAAATCGTTCCCACCCAGAGAAAGTGGAGAGTGCGCCAGGGTGCACGATGTGTCACCTACACTACTCCAACAGATTTCCTTAAAAAGCGAGGGGTTCTACAAGAGTTGCCGAGAAGGGGGAAAAAAGCAGGACAGACCGAGTTTCCCACCAACGTGGGTAAAGTCGGCGATTGCCGGTGAGACAAAATATCTCCCCATTTTTGTCCCGTCACGTACCTAGGTAGACTGTTCACGAGAGGGCTGTGTATTTCAAAACAAAAAAATTATCCCCCCCTCGTTCTCAAAAACAAAAAAAAAATATCGGGTGAACAAGAGATAGGGCTGTGTTCAGCAGTACAAAAAGGAAGAGAGAAGTGCATGCAGTAGACAGGGGTACCGTATATCCCCTTGGGTGTCGTACACGAGACAGAGTTGTAACAACCACGGTCAATTTTTTTTTCTCTCCCGGGAATAAAAAAAATATATTGACAGCGTGGAGGGGTCATCCTTCCACGTTTACAACCACGTTTTTTTGTTTTTCCCCCCCTCTTTTTCTTCCAGGGCCTTCAACGTGTCTAAGTTAAGCTTTAACTTCAACAAGATTATTTTGGGAGACCGGCTTGTCTAAGTTTGACAAAAAATGATATTTTTTGTAAAAATTACTTAAATTTAGACAAAACTGTGGACAGACTTTGTCTACAGTTGAAGGCCCTGTTTTCTTCAAGTTTTTGTTTGTCTTAAAGATGTGTGTGCACGAGAGGCACATTCATCTTTCAAATTTTCTTTTTTTTTCTCTCACCCCAAGGTGGCTGCGTCTACCCTTTTCCACCTGTGTTCTACTTTTTTTTCTAACTAGTGCGGGACATTTTCCCGAAGAACAGACCCGCGTCATTTTTTTTTTCTTTTTTTCTTCTAAATCTGTTGGGAGTAAGTAGTGCTAGCTGTCACACAAAAAAATGCAGTCTTCATTTTTATTGCAATATGTGTTGCAAAAAAATGGCACATTCATCTTACAAAATTTCTTGGTAATTTCTGTGTCCTCGAGACACTTGCACTTATCACCTTTATATAGGTGACTAAGCACGAGAGGGCTTAGGGTCATCTTACCAACTTTGTTTTCCTTTCTTTGGTACACTGTCACGAGCGGGCTTTGTATTTCAAAGTCTAGCGTTTCTTTTCTTTTGAGATGTGCGTGCATGTGAGGCATGTGCATCTTTCATATTTTCTCTTTTTTTGCATGTTCAAATGCAACCCTTTTTTAACAATATTACGAGCTTTGTCAAGGCTTTAGATAAGGGGAACGCCTTTTTTTGTGATGTTCTCCTGTGAACACTTTACGAAGTGGAACACTTTAAGGGGGATCTTCATCACCCACGAAGTTTCAGTGCCTGCACCCGAAGTGGTTTTGCACTGCCAACTTTTTACCTTTTCCTTTCATAAGGTGACTAAGCACGAGAGGCTTAGGATCATCTTTCGCTTTTCTTTTCTTTTCTTTTTTAAACATTACGAGCTTTGTCAAGGCTTTAGATACAGTATCACCATTTTTTTTTCCCTTTTTTGTGTTTCTCTGACGGCATCGAAATAAAGAAGGCTTGTCATTACCTTACACCCGTTGTTGAGGTGGCTAAGCGAGAGAGGCTTAGGATCATCTTCGCACCTTTCTTTTATTTTCCTTTTTTTTTTAATTTTTTCACAGAGCAAAAAGAGGAGAAAAAGCACAACAACAACCTCCCCTTATCCCTCAAGAGCTGGGTAGAATACCTACGTATTGATATACCCTTCCCAAACAGTTTTTTTTTAAATCAAGATAACTAAGCACGAGAGGCTTAGGTGGTATCTTATAAGCTTTCATATTTTTTTTGTTTAGAGGTAACACAAAAAGAAATAGAATCCCCTCCCCCATCACCCTTCCTATTGGATGTTGTGTTTTACTCCGATCACTTCCATGCGTTTTCGGTCCTTTTTGTTCGGTTTTCAGTTTTGCGTAGCTTTGTTGCCTTCAGTTCTTGGTATTCCTTTTTTCAGTTATGAACCGGAGTTTCAGTTCTCTTTCGGGTCGGTCTGTTGTTCCAACTGTTGCGTCTGTTTTTTCCCCTCTGGGGTGAGGGAGGGCCGGCCTCTCTGCTGCGTTGCTAGCTGCGTTGTCGTAGTCGCCCCCAGACAAAGTTGTCCAGCAACACTCTTCGCGATGCCTTTCACCTTGTTCATGCCCCCGTTGTGCTTGCCGTTGCACCCGTCGATCCGCTCCGTCCAGTTCGTCAAACGCGGGCAGCGGCCGCCATCGCCTGCACGCGAGGCTCAACACACCATTTTCGAGGTATTCCTCGAACGCTTGCCTTCCTTCAACTGCAGAAGGAGTCGCTGGTGTTCGTGGCGTTGCTGGCAGGGAGCAAATCTCCGTTTCCTCCTCCCCGAACAGAGGACATGGGGAGTCGGAGGCAGCGGCAACTGCGGGTGGGGCTGCAGGAGAGGCAGGTGGCTGCAGGGTATCGGCAGCTGAAGGGTACGTCGCAGGGGCAGGAGTGGAAGGTTGTATGCATCTCTTGCCAGCTTGCAAGTAGCAGCTGAGGCATCTCTCGTAACGTATCTGGGTGGTGGATGTACCCCTGATTTCATGAGTAGTTGTTGTGTCGTTGTAGAGATGCTTTAGTAGGGTGGGGGTGTTGGAGAGAGGAGATGTGGGGAAATGGTGAAGGTTGGGAGCCGCCTTTGTGTGGCGCCGTTGGGAGTTGGTCGCAGTTCTCCTTGTCTGTGTCCTCCGTTCTCTTATAGGTGACTGTCGCCCCGTCTGTTTCATCCTCGTTGGGGGTCCTCTGGAGGGTTGTTGCAGCGCTTGCGAGGTTTTTTTTGTTGCTGTTGATGTGCTTCAACCAATCTTCTTTGTGCACATTACCCATCCCCTTATTTTTTCCCTCCATTATTTACAGCTCTAACCATCTTCCAACAGATTCTTTTTTGATCCCATCTTTTCTCCCCCCACAATGGAGGTAACAGCAGTAGACACACTGACAGGTGAGATGTACGTTGTGGACGTCGAGGAGGAGGATACGGTGGCGAAGTTGCGGCGGCGTGTTTTTGAGGCGGTGCGGATTGGCTGTGGGCAGGACGCAGCGCTGTGGGATGTGCAGCTGTTGATCGACAACATCACAGAGTCCTCTCGGGTGTGCGATACGGCGTTGAGCGCTGGAGCCTCCATTGCTTTTCACACTACAATGTGCCCGATTAAGACGCCGGCGCGCTATGGAATCGCAAAGCAACGTCATTACCTCTTCAGCAGCCCCCCCACCTCCGGGTTATGCTATTGTCTCACCTCTGATGGAAGCCACGTCGTTGCCTTCATAGCCGGCTCCCTGCAGGTCTGGAGCACCTCCTTCGCTCTTCGCATTTGCATAGACACAAGCAGTTCCGACACCTGGGCACATTCTTTTACTTCTCTCTCTGCTATTCCTAATGCGGTTTTGGCTTCATGCAGTACGTGTAATGGTATCCATAAAATAAATACCTCCGATTGGAGCACCACAGTTATCCACAAAGAGGAAGATATCGAGCGGTTTGGTGCTCTGAGTCTCTCCCGCGATGGGGCTTCTCTGATTGGAACGATTTATCCTCCTCATATTTTTACGATGTCGGTATCAACATTGGATGTGGAACGGTGTGTATGGAATCGTGGAGAATATGGCGCACTGTTAGATGTACAGTGGGGAAGAGACGGGAGGGTGGTGTGTATGACGGACAGAAACATTTTGTCTGGGAGGATCGAAAATGCGAGGTGGGTAGAAGAGCATAGGGTGGGGCGGTACGCGCAGGCGATTCATGTAACGGAGGAAGGGGTGGTGGTGGCGGTGGTGGCGGAAGGCGTGGCGGTGATGTCCGAGAGGCTTGAGGTGCTTGCGATGTTGGAGGGGCAACCCAATGTACGGCATCTAACGTCGTCGCAGTGTGGGGCACGTCTGTTCACTGCGGGCGATACGTCAATAAGGGTGTACAGCATTCCCTCTGGGGAAGTGATTGCGCTCTCGGAACGCAGTGTGCCAGCTGACAGAGGGCATGCCCTGCTTCAAGTGTCTCCGTGTGGTGCTTTTATCTTTGAAATGCGTTCCGACGCAGTGTCGGTCATCAAAACATCCTCCCTCGATACTGTTGAAGGAGAAAGCGAGCCGCAATGGGAAAACTTCGAAGCGCTCTCAGAGTTTGTTGCAGGGCTTTGAATTAGGGAGTTATGTTATAGAGGAGTGTTGTATCGTTTGATACGCCAGAGGTATAAATTTTGTTTTTTTTTGGATCGTCCAATAATGCGATATCAGCAATGATCCAGAAAGAATTTTTTTTTGTATGGCCACGCTGGAGGAGTGAGTCAAAAAACTGGACCCACCCCCCTGAGTCTGACTGTCGGACTCAGGGGGTATGGCTAAGAGTTCGCCCCAAAGGGTCCGCCATTTTCAGGCGGACTCCACACCGGGTACAGAGATTATAGCCCGACTCTTACAGTCGCCAACTGATCTTGATTTTTCTTTTAAAACTCGACAAAGAAAAGGGGAAGATAATTTTCGTTGAACGCAGCAAAAAAACCCACCCCCCTTTTATCTATCCTTCCAAAGGGGGAGGGGGGATGTTGTTGTCTTCTTGGGTCCCGAAAAAAAAAAAACAGATTCAGATAACCTCTTTATTTCTCTCCCCCTCTCCCAACTAACATACCACACCACACCACACCAAAGGGCCATATTCTGCGCAAGAATTACCCTCACTAGGCATTACCCACACCACACCATATTCTACACAAGAATTACCTCCACTATGCACTCCACCACACCACAGCACACCACAGCACACCACGCCCAGAGTACACAACACAACAGACAACCCTCGGGGAAGGCCTTCTCTCCCTCCCCTCTCCCCATTTCCCCCCACATCTTACAATGGTTGTCGATAAGGGGACTGTTAAATTTTCAACGAGCGGGACCCTGTTTAAGAGCAACGGAAAGGAGTTCACCAGCGCAGGCAATGTGGACGTTACCTTGACGAAGCTGTCTCACGCGCTGCGTTTGCAGTGCTGCCCTGCAGGGAAGCGGGTGTTGTGCTATACAAACCTTGGTGCCGGCGCGTTGAGCGTCCAATCTGATACCTATGTCAGCTTTCGGGCGGATGATGGCATTCAGTACTCCCTTCACTGCAACAACGCGGAGCATATTTGTATCATTGCAATGTATGAAGCGATTGCTGCTGCCACCGCTTCAGGCAGCGCACTCAGCGCTACCACCGTTGATGTGACCAAAGGCCAGGGCCTCAACGAAGTGTGCGTGCACGATGCCATCGGCGTGCGTCACGCACTCTACGCCATGTCAGAAGGAAAGCTAGGCCGCGTGCTTGACTCTAATATCACCTCGAAACGCACCTACAAATTCCCTGCACCGTCGTCGAATATGGCGTTGGAGCCGGGGATGAAAGGGTTTGAAGGGTTGGTGGTGGGGATGCGGCAGGGGGGTCGCCGTGTGGCAGTGATACCACCTGCTGCGAGGTCGAAGGTGCAAGGGGTGAATGAGGGTGAGACATTGGTGGTGTTTGTGGAGGCGTTGAAGTTAAGGGCGCATGATGATCCGTCGAAGTCGATGTCGATGTTGAGCATTTCTGGGGCGTCGCGGGCGAATCTTGCAGCGTCAGGGTTGATGGAGCGGGCGGAAAGTGAGATGTCGCCAGACAACGCATCCAATGCAGGGCTGCCCGATAAAAGCCAGTTGATGGTGATGTCGACACAGCATAGCGCCCCGCCGCCGCCACCGTCGCTTCCAGTCTCGCAGATGAAGTCGATTCGCGACACCGATGCTAATGTGGTAGATCTGCTCAAAGCAACAGATAGTCTTGCCACCTCGGTTGGGCAGCTCTCCCAGCAGGTGAGCACCGTGCACAAAGACGTGAAGCAGCTGCACCCCGCGCGCGACCTGCACATCACAACCTGGGAGGCGATGCACAACCTGCAGACCCTCCTCACAGACACCGGGCGTCTGCAGGATGCATTGCTGATGAAGGATGCGACGATCCGAGGGCTCCAGGCGCGTGTCAGGCACCACGAGCCCAATGCAGAGTTTCCAGAATCCCAGGCAGGGCAGAACGGTGAGGGAGGTATGATAATTTGATACACTTTGCAAACACCCCGATGCTGTGAGCGATAAACGAAGCAAAAGGTTACTAACTCTAAACATTTTCTATAACCCATACAGTAGGACAAGAAACTTGGCGACCAAAAAAAAAAAAATGGCGAATAATATTGGCGGATTTCGGGGATTTTCTTGTAATTGGCGACTTTTTTGGTTGCTAATATTACTTTTCCTACTATATCTTGTCCGTCTCATTTTGTTGTATATTTTATGCATTGCTCAACCCCATCAGGTGCGCATCTCTACGCTGGAGCTGCCGACCGCCTAACCACCCGCGAGCCCACCAACGCAGGACCGAAGCTGAAGGAAGCAGAGGAAAGCCTCAAGCGCAGTGAGGAGCAACGCACAGAGGCGAAGGGGGAGACGATGCTGGTTCGTGTGGAGCTGGAGGCGGCGAAGGCGAAGTTGACAGACCTGACCAACGCACTGCAGGACGAGCGTGAGTCACGGCATCGCCTTGAGGAGAAGTACGAAGCAAAGCTGGCTGAGGTGGCGGACCTGCAGAACAAGGTCACTGAGAGCAGCTTTAGCGCGAAGGAGACGGAGAAGACTCTTGCGACGGAGCGCGAACGCATGCGCGTTCTCTTCAACGACGAGCAAACCAAAAGCGAGGTTCTCGTTGACAGCATGCGTGAGGAGATGCTCCGCGAGCTCCGCAAACGCGAAGAAGCACGCAAAGAGGACGTTCTGCGCGCCAACGACGAATCCTTCACGAAAGGAATCGACCATGGCCGTGACATGGCGTTGACGGAGATGCGTCTCAAGTACGAAAGCGAGGCACGCGATTTGAAGCTCGCCAAGACGCGCCTTACTGCAAACCTTGACTCCGCCAAGGCGGAGCTTGCCCTTGAAAAGATGACAAACAAGGCAACAATCGAACGTCTCTGCTACCCAGACACAGAGCAGGAGAAGAAGGAAGTCTCTGCCCTGCAGCAGCACATCGACGCACTGCAGGGGCAGATCGAGGAGGCGTACGCACGGGTCACAACAGTGCAAGCGGATTTGAAAGAAAAGGAGGACCTTTTGGACAGCTCCGACCAAAAGCTTCGCGACACCGAGACAAAGTGCACCGCAGCTGTCGTTGCGTTGTCACGCCAGGTTGTACCGAAAGAGCATTTGGTTCGTGTCCTGCAGCAGATCTTCGATGGGGAGACACCGGATACACAGTTTACCATTGAGGAGCCTGCATTGGCTATACCTGCGGCTCTTGAGCCACAGCCAGCATTGGAGCGCATTGCAACACCACCAGCACCACCTGCTCCAGAGCCGGTTCAGGTGGCTCCCGTGGTGGAGGCAGTCCCACCACCACCACCACCAGCAGCAGCAGCAGCACAGTCAGCCGTTCCGTCCCAGGCTTCTGGCAGCGACCCCACCCCTGCCCCCGCAGGTGAGGGCGAAGCAGCATCTCCCAAGACAGTCGTGATCCTTCCCTTCCCGGTGGGGTCCGCCGTGGAGGCGCTGTACGAGGATGGTTCGTGGTACGACGCATCCGTGGCGGATACAGATGAACAGTTGAACAGCCCAGAGGGGAAATGTGCGGTAGTGTGGGCGGCTGATGGGTATGTAAACATAGGGGGTTTTGTGTGGGGTTTACAGTTGGACAAGAAACTTGGCGACCAAAAAAAATTGGCGACCAAATCATATTGGCGGATTTTGGGGGTTTTCTTGCAATTGGCGACTTTTTTGGTCGCCAATATTACTTGACCGACTGTAGATGTGTATGTGGGATGGATTTCAAGTTTCTTGTTTCTTTGTGCTTTGGAAAAAAAACAATCTCGCAGCACGCACGCAACTGTTCTTGTCGAGAATGTGCGTGAAAAGAAGGAAAAGAAGAAGGACAAATCAAAGGAGAAGGAGAAGAAGGCGAAGGAGAAGCAGAAGGAGAAGGAGAGGGAAGAGAAGGAAAGGGAGAAGGAGGAGAAGGCGCGCGAGAAGAAGGACAAAAAGGACAAGAAAGAGAAGAAGAAGAAGGCCGAGTCTGAGGAGGAGGCGCCCAAGGACGCTGCCAAGGGGAAGGCACCTAAGTCTGCCACAGCTTCCGCTCTCAAGTCCATGCAAAAGCCAACGGTATGCACATTCACGTTTATGTTTAGATCGATCGATGCACACGAGAGGCATCCCTTTCTTTTTTATTTTTTTGAGATGTCTAAAGTGCGCATCGCACTGTTGTTGCATTGCTTCCGACCGGTAGTCATCTTTTGGGAACATCTCTTTCTGGCATTGCCAAGTTGTGTTTTTTTTTTCTCATTCAGCTCTCAATCCATATTTGAAAGGCTGTGTGTATTGGGTTGGGGAAAATGTGTCTCAGAGACACATCCATCATGAGCACATCAATTTACTCAAATAACGCATCTTATTGTCACACAGATCTTCACCGACACTGATTCTGAGGAAGACGACCTCTTGCTTCGCGCCCTGCAACGCAGAAAGGATGCTGGGAAGTAGGCACGCCGGTTGCTTCACGCCTGCTTTTTGAGAAACTGGATGGTGTCCCGATGAGTCGTGTGTACGTTCAAATTTTCTCGCTCTTTCCCCCCCCCCCCCCCAGGTGTCTTTGGTGTAGCACTGACACAGAATACACGCAGTTCGGTAGAACGGCATCCCCCCCTCAACTGTCTTTTTTTTTTCTAACTTTTTGCACCAAAATTCCTCATTTTTTTGTGTGTGTGCGAGAGAGTGTCCACCTCGCGTGGAGGTTTCCTCCGATTGTTTCGTGTGTTTCTTTGCACTCTCAACTTCCCTTTTTGTTTCGCGGCTGCCTGTGTCTCTGTACACAGGGAGTATACCCATTTTTGTTGAGACATGCTCGGGCCCTGGGTCTGCTGTCTTAATATTTTTTTTACAGGTTTTTTTTACAGATGTGTGCGCTAGAGGTACGTTCATGTTCAAGGTTTTTTTTCTTCCTTTTTGTTTAGTTTTGTTTGTATTGTCGCCCCGAGTGAGCGTGTTTTTGTGTGATTGTTTTCTCGCTGTGTGCGCTGTTTTGTTCCATACCAATTTGGAAAAAAGAAAATTGTTAATAATTTGACAATTTGGCTGCTTGTGTTGCGGGGAAGGGTATTCAAGTGGTCTATCGTAGCCCCCCCAGCGTCTAGCAAATAATACCTACCGAGAAAATTCTGTTTTGGTGTCAAAAAAAAAATTTGCAAATCCAAAAAAAAAAAGTCGTGTGCAACTTCCCCGTTTTACTGTTTTGCATCAGTTTGTTATGTCTCGTTTCGTTGAAGGAAGGGTTAAATCTACAAAAAAAGTGTTCTTTTCTTGTGCAGATTCATTGTGATTTTCGAACCCCAGAGCTCTGGTATCACGAGGAATTTTTGTTTTTAAAATATGTGCTGCGTGTGGGGTTATGATACCCTCCTTCCCCCTCTCTCTCTCTCTCTCTCTCTCTGTGAGTGTGATTTTTCTGTTTTCCTTTGACAAAAGTATGAGAAGAAAAAAGGACCACCTTTACCAACTCTCTTATGATGTGTACATCCCACTCCACTGCTTGTACAGAGATAAGACGCACCCTTGCACACAATGGAGGGCCTCTCGCAAGGGAAGCAGGCCTCGGGGAGTGGGTTTCGTATTGCACGGCAGAGCCAGCCACAGCAGCAGCAGACAGCAGTGCAGGCATCAACAGAGCCCTCAGCACAGACGTCAGCGGAAACACCCCAGAAAAGCTTCACAGAGTACGTGACAGGCAGGCACGAGGAGGCCACAGCACTGCTGGACAGCTTCTCAGATCTGTGCGGTGCACGCAAACAGGCTGTATCCGGGGCGCAAACGTGCAGCTACACATCAGAGCTCCATCCCGTTGCGTACACAGTATGACCATTTTTGTGTTTTTTTAGCGAACTCCCTACCCTCCCACTCTTTCTTTCGTTTTATCTTTCAAGGGTTTTTCGATAACCAAGTAAGAAGCAATGCACTGCGATGAACGTTCTTACACATTTCAGCTCTCTTTTTCTCACTTTTCGTCCACTTCTTTAGTAGAATTTCATTTTCCCCCCCTCCATCACTTTTCACAAAGACTTCATGGTTCGCTCAAACGCTCTAAACCTACCTCCATCTATCTTCAGTTCGCCGACCTTGCAAAGGAAACAGGCTTGAGGGTGTCGCTTGACGAGATAGGTAGGCTAGCGGAGGAGGAGGAGCCTGAGGGGCTAGGTGCTGTGCGCACTGCACTGCAGGAGGCCATCGCAAAGGCACCACGACCAGGCCTGGAGGAGCTGAGCGACATCTCGCGCGCCGCAGTGCAGGCCTTCCTCACGCAGTGCGAAGGGCATGGCCTGCACCTGCCGGCATCGGCAAAGCTGCTGCTGCAGTTTGTCATCAAGGCAGGCTGCATACCTACCAAGGCAGAGGTCCTTGAACGCGAAACTCAACGTATGGAAGCGCTCCGTGCCTCGGTAGACAACTATCCACTCAGCAGGTATCCACCCACCCCCCCTACAACCCCCTCTTCTATTTCTCCACGAAAATTAGCAAAAAACGACGCTTTTTTTGAGTAATTTTTGGAAGTTCTACAAAAAAAACCCCCAACCACGACTCTGCAGCACCTCTCTGGGGATATTGATGTTTTTTCCCCTACCAAACACTTAGGTTTCATCTCACAAACTTTTTTTTTGACCTTTTTATCAAGCCACTTCTTTTTAAGGTGACTAAGCACGAGAGGCTTAGGATCATCTTATAAACTTTTCTTTCTTTTCAACCCTTCCTTTCCCTTCCCTTTCACAACCACTCTCTTTCAGCTGCGTCACCCAAGATGTCGATCATGAGGAGTACAAAGCCGCAACCAAGGTCTATCTAGAACTGCAGGATGCAGTGTTGGACTCATTTGTCTGCACCTCGACACTGGACGACATAGCGCGGGAATGCGACCGGTGGGTGGCTTCCGACGCTGAGGTCATCACCGAAGCACTCCGAGACGAAGCACGCCCCTTCTGGGCGATGCACCGCCGCGAGCTAGAGGACGTAAGCAGCCTCACCGTTCATTCAAACACCTTAGACACCCGCCTGAAACAGCTTAACGACCTTTCCGCCACCTCCCTAGAAGAAAAACAACGAAAACTCAGCATCAACGAAGCGCAAACCTGCGATACCTGGGAGGTTATCCACAGTAGCATCGCAAACCTAAAACGGCTGGAGATGGAGCGATACAACATTACCCTATCACACCACCTCGAAAACCTCGAATGCGAGCAAGAACAACATTCTTTAGAACAACGCAAAACGGTACTCGAAGCGCATCTCAGCAAAATCACTGACGATGGCAGAGCGTTGCGGGAGAGAGGAGAGGCAATAGAAGAGTTCATAGAGCTATTGGAGGGTGCAGCGGAGAAGGTGAAAGCATGGAATGGAAGGGTGAAGGAGGATTTGGCTGCTACTGAAGATGCGTTGCGGTCGTATCATTTGAAGGTTGTGACAGATTTAACGTCGCTTCTTGTGCACGCATCGCAAGAAACTGAAGTAAAAATTTCTGTATTAGAAAAACAACGTCGCGAAGCATCAATGCGAAGAGAATTATGCCTCGAAGCTCTCGATGCGGATTCTAAGACTCATGCAATGGAGGCACATGCGCTGGACACAGAGATTGCAAAAAAGGGGGAAACGAACACTCAAATCAAAGGAAAGCTGACTTCGCTCTTTGACCATCTGACCCCGACGGCGGAGTACCTCACGCATAAGGGAGTGAACTTCGTGCACCCCCTCACGACAGTCAAAAACAACCACCTCCTCAACACAAAAATCAAGATAATGGAATACCGCCAGCTTCTTCTCAAAGCTGAGCACGACATCGGAAGGCGAGAACAGCATACTGTAGAGGCGCCAGAGTTGGGGTGAATTTTATTTTTTCTCTCTTTTTTTTGTTGTGCAGAACCATTTATTTGAGGCTGCTCATCTTCTCCAACTTTTCTTATTTTTGTAGACAAAGTTGGAAGAATATATAAAGGGGTGGTTTTATTAGTCACCCTCCGCAGAACGCAGACAAGAGCAACGTAGTTATGAGTATTCCTACTTATGTCCTTCTTCTTGTTCTTATTTTTTGTGGGTGAAAAAAATGTCTTTTACAGGGCATTTTCTTTATGATCTTCTCGAAACAAACCAACACAAAAAAAAAAGTAGGTATGCGGGTTGTGTCCCCAGCCGCGTGTTTCTCCCCCCTCTGCCTTTCTTCTTATGATTGTTAAACAGCAGGGGACCACCGTGGCGATTGTGCACGGTTAGGTTCGCCATTTTTTTTAAGACCAAGCAACACAGATTCCTCACACATCGCAACGTGCGAGTATGGCATGGCCATATCTCACTGCTACGCCCGCAGAACCCCTGCACCTCGCAGTTCCCACATCGTCTTGGTGAACTGCGTTACCGAGCACCCCCTCACCCCCGTCGACGCCCTGGCCAACCTTGACGCCATGGGGTTCCCATCCATAATGTAGACTACGTCTGCACCACGGAGGAGAAACCTCCACCACTTTTATGTGGCAATGTCGTCCACTAGCGCGGCGATCGCGTTGGTGCCTGACGGGGCGTCGCCGTTGCTGCCGTGGTGCGATGCGTGGCACTGCGCTGCGACGAACTCCCACCTGCACGTCTTGCAGTGTGAAGGAGTAACACTGTCACACATTTTCGAGTCATGTCTAAAATATGTGTGACACTGTCACACATTTTTCGAGTCATTTCAAAATAAATGTGTGACACTGTCACATATTTTGTGACACTGTCACATATTTTGTGACACTGTCAATGTGACACTGTCACATATTTTGTGACACTGTCAATGTGACACTGTCACACATTTTTCGAGTCATTTCAAAAAAAATGTGTGACACTGTCACATATTTTGTGACACTGTCAATGTGACACTGTCACATATTTTGTGACACTGTCAATGTGACACTGTCACATATTTTTCGAGTCATTTCAAAAAAAATGTGTGACACTGTCACATATTTTGTGACACTGTCACATATTTTGTGACACTGTCAATGTGACACTGTCACATATTTTGTGACACTGTCAATGTGACACTGTCACACATTTTTCGAGTCATTTCAAAAAAAATGTGTGACACTGTCACATATTTTGTGACACTGTCACATATTTTGTGACACTGTCAATGTGACACTGTCACATATTTTGTGACACTGTCAATGTGACACTGTCACACATTTTTCGAGTCATTTCAAAAAAAATGTGTGACACTGTCACACATTTTTCGAGTCATTTCAAAAAAAATGTGTGACACTGTCACATATTTTGTGACACTGTCACACATTTTGTGACACTGTCAATGTGACACTGTCACATATTTTGTGACACTGTCACATATTTTGTGACACTGTCAATGTGACACTGTCACATATTTTGTGACACTGTCACACATTTTGTGACACTGTCACACATTTTTCGAGTCATTTCAAAAAAAATGTGTGACACTGTCACATATTTTGTGACACTGTCACATATTTTGTGACACTGTCAATGTGACACTGTCACATATTTTGTGACACTGTCAATGTGACACTGTCACACATTTTTCGAGTCATTTCAAAAAAAATGTGTGACACTGTCACATATTTTGTGACACTGTCACAAAATGTGTGACACTGTCACATATTTTGTGACACTGTCAATGTGACACTGTCACATATTTTGTGACACTGTCACATATTTTGTGACACTGTCAATGTGACACTGTCACACATTTTTCGAGTCATTTCAAAAAAAGTGTGTGACACTGTCACATATTTTGTGACACTGTCAATGTGACACTGTCACACATTTTTCGAGTCATTTCAAAAAAAGTGTGTGACACTGTCACATATTTTGTGACACTGTCACATATTTTGTGACACTGTCAATGTGACACTGTCACATATTTTGTGACACTGTCAATGTGACACTGTCACACATTTTTCGAGTCATTTCAAAAAAAATGTGTGACACTGTCACATATTTTGTGACACTGTCAATGTGACACTGTCACACATTTTTCGAGTCATTTCAAAAAAAATGTGTGACACTGTCACACATTTTGTGATACTGTCAATGTGACACTGTCACACATTTTTCGAGTCATTTCAAAAAAAATGTGTGACACTGTCACATATTTTGTGACACTGTCAATGTGACACTGTCACATATTTTGTGACACTGTCACATATTTTGTGACACTGTCACATATTTTGTGACACTGTCACACATTTTTCGAGTCATTTCAAAAAAAATGTGTGACACTGTCACATATTTTGTGACACTGTCAATGTGACACTGTCACACATTTTTCGAGTCATTTCAAAAAAAATGTGTGACACTGTCACATATTTTGTGACACTGTCAATGTGACACTGTCACACATTTTTCGAGTCATTTCAAAAAAAATGTGTGACACTGTAACATATTTTGTGACACTGTCAATGTGACACTGTCACACATTTTTCGAGTCATTTCAAAAAAAATGTGTGACACTGTCACATATTTTGTGACACTGTAAATGTGACACTGTCACATATTTTGTGACACTGTAACATATTTTGTGACACTGTCAATGTGACACTGTCACATATTTTGTGACACTGTCAATGTGACACTGTCACACATTTTTCGAGTCATTTCAAAAAAAATGTGTGACACTGTCACACATTTTGTGATACTGTCAATGTGACACTGTCACACATTTTTCGAGTCATTTCAAAAAAAATGTGTGACACTGTCACATATTTTGTGACACTGTCAATGTGACACTGTCACATATTTTGTGACACTGTCACATATTTTGTGACACTGTCACATATTTTGTGACACTGTCACACATTTTTCGAGTCATTTCAAAAAAAATGTGTGACACTGTCACATATTTTGTGACACTGTCAATGTGACACTGTCACACATTTTTCGAGTCATTTCAAAAAAAATGTGTGACACTGTCACATATTTTGTGACACTGTCAATGTGACACTGTCACACATTTTTCGAGTCATTTCAAAAAAAATGTGTGACACTGTAACATATTTTGTGACACTGTCAATGTGACACTGTCACACATTTTTCGAGTCATTTCAAAAAAAATGTGTGACACTGTCACATATTTTGTGACACTGTAAATGTGACACTGTCACATATTTTGTGACACTGTAACATATTTTGTGACACTGTCAATGTGACACTGTCACATATTTTGTGACACTGTCAATGTGACACTGTCACACATTTTTCGAGTCATTTCAAAAAAAATGTGTGAAACTGTCACATATTTTGTGACACTGTCAATGTGACACTGTCACACATTTTTCGAGTCATTTCAAAAAAAATGTGTGACACTGTAACATATTTTGTGACACTGTCAATGTGACACTGTCACATATTTTGTGACACTGTAACATATTTTGTGACACTGTCAATGTGACACTGTCAATGTGACACTGTCACATATTTTGTGACACTGTCAATGTGACACTGTCACACATTTTTCGAGTCATTTCAAAAAAAATGTGTGACACTGTAACATATTTTGTGACACTGTCAATGTGACACTGTCACACATTTTTCGAGTCATTTCAAAAAAAATGTGTGACACTGTCACATATTTTGTGACACTGTCAATGTGACACTGTCACACATTTTTCGAGTCATTTCAAAAAAAATGTGTGAAACTGTCACATATTTTGTGACACTGTCAATGTGACACTGTCACACATTTTTCGAGTCATTTCAAAAAAAATGTGTGACACTGTAACATATTTTGTGACACTGTCAATGTGACACTGTCACATATTTTGTGACACTGTAACATATTTTGTGACACTGTCAATGTGACACTGTCAATGTGACACTGTCACATATTTTGTGACACTGTCAATGTGACACTGTCACACATTTTTCGAGTCATTTCAAAAAAAATGTGTGACACTGTAACATATTTTGTGACACTGTCAATGTGACACTGTCACATATTTTTCGAGTCATTTCAAAAAAAATGTGTGACACTGTCACATATTTTGTGACACTGTCAATGTGACACTGTCACACATTTTTCGAGTCATTTCAAAAAAAATGTGTGACACTGTCACACATTTTTCGAGTCATTTCAAAAAAAATGGGTGACACTGTAACATATTTTGTGACACTGTCAATGTGACACTGTCACATATTTTGTGACACTGTCAATGTGACACTGTCACACATTTTTCGAGTCATTTCAAAAAAAATGTGTGACACTGTCACATATTTTGTGACACTGTCAATGTGACACTGTCACAGAATGTGTGACACTTTCACATGTAACACTATCAATGTGACACTGTCAAAAATATATGTACCACTGTCACACATTTCGCGTATCATGTCAATAATATGTGTGACAGTGTCGCAAAAGGGAAGTGGTGGTAACGACCACTGGGAGGTAGTATGTTCCGATTGCAGCATCGCTGTGCACTGGTGCGACACGTGTCCATTTTATCCCCCTATCTAGAATGTCAATAGCAATTTCCCTAACACCGCGAGGAATATTCACCTTTCAACTATTCTTTTGATTTCGCCCTGACCTTACACATTTCACTTTACCCCAACACACACCCCTCCCTCCCCCACAAACACCACCCCACAGGGAAAGTCTAACAAAAATTCACCACCTCTGGGATGAGACGGTGATGTCCATTTGAACCTCCCCTTTCCCCTTGACACGCCACTTTTTCCCCCTTTCTCTCTTCCCAACTAGGGGTCTTTTTTTCCTAGACCACCCATGGCAGCGAAGCTAACAGAGAACGAATGGCGACGGCTGGAGCATCTTGCGGGGAAGTATACTGGTGGGTACACCGCCACGCTGCCACAGCATCAACCGCAGCAACAGCAACAGCAACAGCAACAACCACGTAGACAGAACAATGCCAGCCCTTCCCACATTCATGCATCGCCTCCAGCCTTGCAACGGTCTAGCCAAAACCGCTGGGGTATCGCCACAGCCCCCAGCCGTACTATCGGAGTCAACGAACGTCGCGCCGCCTTTGCGATGTTTGATGTTGAGGCAAAGGGCTTTATATGGGGCTTCGACCTTTCGGTGTGCATGCAGGCTGCAGGGTACTCTGCCAATGAAGAGGCGGCAGGAACGTTACTAAAGAGCTTTGGGGTGGTGCAGGGGGCACCCTTGACTTTGACACAGTTTTTAGCGTTGTGCGATTATTACGAAGGGTTGGTGAGAAATGAGTCGCCAAGAGGGAAGCAAACACACCGTAGTGTGTCCCCAACGTATGATAGGTTTCCGGGGTATCAAAAAGGGGGGAGGGTGGTGCAGCGTGTGGCGAGTGTGAGTGCTGGGTCTGAAGGGAGTGGGGTCACCTTTGCGGACAGTGATATGCCGCTACCCCCGCAGCTGCAGACTCCAGGGGACCCGGACATACAGCGTGCAGCGTTTGTGTGTTTTGACATAGACAGAACAGGGCGGATTAGTATAATAGACCTGCCGGGTGCCTTTCGTACAGCAGGTTTCAAGAAGGTGGAGTTCGCGCCGCATGTGTTGAATGTGATGCATACCTGTGGGATAGAAGGTGCGCATGTGGTGTACACCCAGTTCCAACGTCTCTGCAGTGCGCTCACAGAAAAGGGTGTCAAGTACTTTGCTAAGAGGCAGTGAAATATGGGGAAAATGTGCGCACAAAACGTTTTTTTTTTGTACTGTCACGAGAGGGCTTTGTATTTCAAGTCATTTTTTTCTTTCTCTGCGCTTTTTTAGGATCCCCAGAACCCATTATTGCATGAATTTTGTCGGTTGATGTGGTGTATTTGCTTTTGTCACAAATCTCTTTAGTGAGATATGCGTGTTTAAAAAAGCAGATGTGGACAGCTCCTAAGAGTGGAGCATTGCCCGCAATGTGTATGTGTTATATCCCATCTACAAAAATGGGCATCTCATCCCCAGAAAATTTTTTCGGGTGTGTGTTTGATAACAGATTTAGAGTGGGTAACGCCTGAACGGAGTATAGCCCCATTTGTGTGTGTGTGTGTTTGTGCCCCACCTGTTTGTATAGAATCTCCGTTTCTTTCGCAATTTTTTTTCTCTCAATAGATTTCCCTTTCCCCTCATTGAAGCTGTCTTTTAAGGCAATGTATTCCTCGGCACAGACACCACCAATATTAGGGAATAAATAGCAAAAAAAACATAACAATGGGGGATTTAATAAAACGCATGGAGCTGTCGGACCAGCTGTCGAAGTGTGGGATGAACCCGAAGCAGGCACGCATGCTCACAGCCCTTCGTATCCATGGCCGTCGGGACATCGAAGGAGTGTACGAAATGGTATACACAAATCCAACTTTTTTGTTTCTTCTTTTTTTTTTTTTGCGATCTGCATCAGGCTCTCCGCTAGGATTTCCGATTTTGAAAATATTCTGTTGATGGTCCACGTTGGTGGGGTACATGCTTGCGCCGCAGGCGCACGGTACGCAACTTTTTTTTTTACCAACGCCCGATTTTGACTTTTTTGGGACGTTTGAGCACTCACCTCTCCATATCTTCTTCTCCTGAGCTTTTTTGACAGGTAGAACGGGTCTGAACCACTTAGCAGAACTTTTTTTTTTTTTCTTTTTTTCCCCATTTTCAAAAAGTTCTGTTGACAATCAACAGAACTTTAGTACCTAGCGGAGTGCCTGATCTGCATGAAATAAAATGAGAGTCGACTAACACTTTTTAGACTCCATTTTTAATAAAATCACCTAAACTTCTCTCTTCCCCTTTCCCCTTTTCCCCCTCTCCCTCTCCCAACCAACCCCCAATTCAGCTGGAGGACTTCGTCAACGGCTGCCCTGTTTGGTGTAAAGGACAAAAGCGGTTGTACTGCGGCACCGGACAGCTGTGGATCTTTGGTGACGAAGACGATGTCACCTCGCAGAGGGGGAGGGTGCGGTCTGCTGAGCGCAATAAGGAATTTCCTACTGATTGCGCTGCATGGCAACAGGCGGATGGGCAGGGTGGGTGGGAACCGATGCCTGAACGCGTACGAGTAGAGTTGGCACACAGTATCGACGTCTCCATTCAACCCCGTGAAATGAAATGCCAGCCCTGCGGGGAAAAGCTGTGTCTCTATGACAATGATTTAGACCAGCTTGTCTGCCATCTTTGCGCGCTTCATGGAAAGTCTGTTGGGCATTCTGTTACCTCCATTGATGAATTTATGCAGCGCACGACTGCAAAGGTCTCCGAAGTAAAACGCGCTCAAATTGCTTCGAAGGAAGAAGTCTCCAAGATGAGAATCTTTTTCCAACAACTGCAAAACCAAAAATATGAGTACGAAAAAATGAAACAGCAGGTCCAAGGGAGTATAGACGCTGCCATTGATTATTTGAAGCAGGAAGAGCAAAAGGAGTTGGCCCGCATCGACGCAATGCGGGAACGAAACGAAAGGGTCTTCTGGGAGAAGCTTGAAGAGGCGGACCAAGCGCTGCGGGACTTAAACGCGAGGGTGGATGTGGCGGATTCTGTTCTCGACGAAACCCATCCTCCGGCATTCCACAAACGCGCCTCCGAATACTTTGAAAAATCCCGCCTCGAAGTTGCCGTTCCCCCTATCGAAAGCACGCAATACGAGAACTATACCCCCCAAATCCACACCCTCCCTCTTCACCGTGTCGTCCCCCCTGTTGGCACCACCGTTAGAATTCCACAAAGCACCCTTCTTCTCACAGAGGGGCAAACCGACGTCGGGAACGTCTGTTTCATGGGGATGTTCTTTGAGCTGCACCTCAAGCATTCTCCAACGCATATGGGAGTCTTCTTGCACTGTCCTATCTGTGATCCCGTTTATGTGACAATGGAGTGGGCGTTGGACATATTTGATTTGAACAGAGAGCCCCTGATCACCACAAAAGTCGCAGACGGGAAATTCCCCAAGGACTCTGCAATCGGATGGCAAAACGCAATCCCGCTTGAAACGCTGAGACGCCACCCTGCGGTGGAGCTTTCTATTGACCTGCGTAGCATTGCCTATGATCTGGTCCCTCCAACGTCCGGGAGGTAGATTCGTGGAGAGAGGAGAGAAAAGAAGAAATGGGAGAACTGGAAGAAGGAAAATGAAGAAGGTGAGGGCGAGAGGGGGGAAACAAAAAAAAAGATTTTTGAATAAATTTCCACACAAAAAAAGAGGGTTTTTTAAACTGTAGATATGAGCAATGGGAGTGATAGTGATGGTGGTGGTGGTGGGGGTTTTAGAAGAGTGCTCAGAGGTTCGATACCGAGCGAATCTTTTTTCAGTGGCTGCGTCGGATGGAGAGGTGTTTTTTTCACTTTCAGTTTCTCTTTATTTTTATTTTTTGTCTGGAACGCTTGTTTTGAGTGTAAAAGAAAAGACACAAAAAACATAAAAAATGAGCACATCGCGAACCCAAATAACAGATTTCCCTTTGGCGTACTAAGGTATTTCAAAACAAATTTTATTTTTATTTTTTCTTTTTGTCAATGCCTGCGTTCCAGAGGCGTTTGCACTACTTGACGTCACCCTTCTTTTTTTATATTTTTGCTGTACACTTCATTTGATGTTGTTAGCTACAACAAAAGACCATCTGGAGAGTGTTGCATTGTGTGCAGGGTAACATTGTCCCTTCCCCTCCTCCCCCCCGTTCACAACGTAGATAAGATAATTGCCCACCCAAAGGATGCCCACGCAATAGACTGGCATCTCGCAAACTCGGCCGGGTCCCTAAATATCCGGATGGAATGATGGTTAGCGTGATGCCTGTTGTCGCAATAGAGTTATAAAAAAAAAAGTGGAGCACACTCTAGGGTGGCTACAACTAATGCAACCAAGCTTTCACAAACAAAAAAAAAAAAAAAGGACAGTGGAGATTGCACAACTGTGGCAACACAACCGAGGAAACTACACTACTCCATCAAAAAAAACAAAACAATTAGAAAAGAGGAAAGCCATTTGCTTCGGACTTCAACTTACCACATTATACAAGAGGTACACTGTCACGAGCGGGATTTGTATTTCTAGTCAAACTATAAAGATGACTGAGGTACATACCCTGCTGTTTGTTTCTGTGTATTGGGTAATGAGAGGCCCGTTACAGCAGCCCAAATATGTTTGGCGTCCAAAATAAAGGCCACCAAAATTACCCCCTAAAAATCTCCCAAATTCGTCAAATTTATTTGTACCCCAATTTTCTTTGGAGTGCTGTATTCCCCATCCCATCCCACCTCCCCAATGGCTGTGATTGTGCTGTGGTGTATGCTTTCATTTGTGCGGATATTTTGCGTCAAAATACACAGTGTACAGTGCCATTCGCCCCCTCCTAGATCTCCTTACCAACAGAGTGGAGAAAGAAAAGATTTCAACAAACAAAAAAAAAAAAGAAAAAAAAAAAAAAAACAGACAAAACAAAAATCTCTTTTCTCTATTCCAATAGGTTCCGAACGATTTTGTTCAAATTCCCTTCACATTTGTTAACCCTTGTTAGATATCCCACCCTCCGCCCCCACTTTTTTTTTTTAAAACTTTTCAACCTCCCTCCATCCCCACCCCCAGTTTATTTAGTTTGAAGTGGAAAATGCAAACGGCCGTTTTATTTTGCATAGAGGTTTTTGTAAAAGGTAGTGGGAAGGAATCCTGTGTAGAAAAAAAAATTGTGGTTGTATAGAATATAGTATGGCTAACCATCAAACAAGGGTTTTTTGGAAAGATGGTATCGGTGTTTCACAAAAGATAGCGGTGCTCGGCCTCGTCTGTCTTACGCTAATGCTGTATTTTTTTTTTTCTTCAAGAAAATTTCAAAAAAAAAGGTAAAATGAAGAGATGTTTCAATACAAGAGTCAACCACACCACTCGAACAGTTTACCTTGTGCGGGGGGTCTACAAGAGCTCCTTGGCGCTTCTCTGTATCGTGTATAATCACCATTTCAGGGATGCTGCCTGCCATTCTGTAGGAAGGGTGACTGCAATATTAGGTCAAATCATAGTGATGAATAAGGTGACCAAGCACGGCAGGATGAAGGGCATGTGAACAACCTTTGAAACTCCCGACCCATCCTTCTTCCATCTTTGAACGCAAACAAAAGTCCCCTCCTCCTTCTTTCCCCCCGGTGACGTGTGCAATTACCATCCTTGGGTCGAAACATAAAAAAAAATATGCATATTCAGCCAGTTCGGCTTGCGTTAATCTGTGCCGTTTTGTTGTGAACAATGAAAGTATACCAGACGCCCAGTCCACTAACCTCGCAATACCTATGCAGCCTTGCTGGACTGCCTTGTGCCAGTCTTCGTGGCTTGTGTGCCATCAGCGTCGTGGACCTGCTGTGAGAGGGAAGGGGCGGCTCGTGCACGGCGCATTGGAGACACTTACCCACACCACCCAACAGGTCACCACACACTCTTCAGAACCCCACCCACAGGCAAGCGGCGTTGTGCCGTCAAGTCACACAATGCGTTGGCTCCTTGCAGTGTCGTGTCTCTCCCTGTCGCGTGCGGTGCCGATACCTACCAGCCCAATTACTCCTGCACCTGAGACACGTGCACCACCAACAGTTGTTCCACGTGCCGCGTGCGAAGCGTGGTCGCCGTCGTTACCGTTGGTTGCCTCAGTCAAAGCACCTGTTCAAGCAGCGTACTCTGAGTGCTGGACATTTCAGTGTGTGGGAACAGTTGAGATCACGATTAAAAATTTTGTGACCCTGAAGTACTACGAGACAGTGGTGCTTCAAAACAGTGATGGGTACCCACTTGCATCGTTGGAGAATAACCGGGAACGTTACATTGCCACTTACCCTGCCAACGGTGAGATGACGGTTGTCCTCAACGATTCGAAAGGAGTGACTTACAAGACCGCAGCCCGATTCACCTTCGAGTGGGTGTGCAACACTGGACCTGCAGTTGTGCCTGCAGCAGGCTTTGATGCTTCCACATACCTGACACTGCCGCCTGCTGGGTCGTATGAGCGCTTCTATTCGGAGCAGTCGAATGTCAATTGGATTATTCCCTGCACAGGAACACTTGACTTTGCTGCCACCGCTGAGGGTTACGTAACTACGTTCCAATTCATTAGTGACGGAATAACCTTGCACACGGACAAAGATTCTTTTAGTTTCAAAGGCAACTTCAGTGTTGCTGACAACTTCATCATTACCATGAACATACGATCTACTTACATGTATGACGGCGAGTTTGCCTTTGCGTGGAGCTGTGGAGGGACAAGACCTGACTTTCCCTCACACGATCTGACATCTGCACCTGAGACACGCGTACCACCAACACTTGTTCCACTCTCCCCATGTGAGTCGCTGTCATCACCACCGTTGGTTGCCTCAGTCAAAGCACCTGTTCAAGCAGCGTACTCTGAGTGCTGGACATTTCAGTGTGTGGGAACAGTTGAGATCACGATTAAAAATTTTGTGACCCTGAAGTACTACGAGACAGTGGTGCTTCAAAACAGTGATGGGTACCCACTTGCATCGTTGGGGAATAACGTGGAACGTTACATTGCCACTTACCCTGCCAACGGTGAGATGACGGTTGTCCTCAACGATTCGAAAGGAGTGACTTACAAGACCGCAGCCCGATTCACCTTCGAGTGGGTGTGCAACACTGGACCTGCAGTTGTGCCTGCAGCAGGCTTTGATGCTTCCACATACCTGACACTGCCGCCTGCTGGGTCGTATAAGCGCTTCTATTCGGAGCAGTCGAATGTCAATTGGATTATTCCCTGCACAGGAACACTTGACTTTGCTGCCACCGCTGAGGGTTACGTAACTACGTTCCAATTCATTAGTGACGGAATAACCTTGCACACGGACAAAGATTCTTTTAGTTTCAAAGGCAACTTCAGTGTTGCTGACAACTTCATCATTACCATGAACATACGATCTACTTACATGTATGACGGCGAGTTTGCCTTTGCGTGGAGCTGTGCAGCTGTGTCGTGGGTACCTCAAACAACTGTATCTCCCATCTCTTGGACAGCGGCCCCCACGTCTGTACCGTGGCCATCACTGACCAGTACTCCATCCAGTTCACCCAAAGTCATTCCTGAAACAACGCAGTCACCACCTACATCTGCCCCACAGCACCTGCCAGGGTCTCCAACAGTAGCCCCACAGACGCATGAGTCACAAACTCCCGTGCAGACCCCCCTATCGACGGTGGCGCCTCATGCAACCCGTCTACCTTCCCCGTCAACACCCACACCTCTCACGGCAGCTGGAACAGCGACCCCGACCAACCTTCCTGCTGATGCTTCCTTAGCTCCGGCTACACCCGCACCTGACACAGCACTTCCGACAACAACACCTACAAACCTTCCTGCTGGTGCTTCTTACGCTCCTGGTACCTCTGCACCTGACACAGCACTTCCGACAGCAATACCTACACCTGCACCTGACACAGCCACCCCAACAAACCTTCCTGATGGTGCTTCTCATGCTCCTGGTACCTCTGCACCTGACACAGCACTTCCGACAGCCACCCCAACAGACCAGCCTGCTGGTGCCACTTTTGCACCGTCAGCTCCTGCTGTGAACGCTCTGTGCACAGCTGGCAAAGACTGTCGCAGTGGGAGGCTTGACCCGAAGGCGACGTGCAATGCTGGGACGTGTGTGTGCCACACACAGGGCTACGTGCACCCCACTGATGTGCCACTGTGCCTGCTTGCAGACGTCACAGTGCCGATGGCGTTTGCTGTGGAGTACGACGGAGTGGAGGCAGGGTCTTTGTGGACAACAGCAACGACGAGGGAAAGCTTTGAGGAAACAATGAGCGAAGCACTGGGCATAGTGACGGACATGCGTGTTGTGGTGTCGGATGGCGGTGTCCTTGTGGTGGGGATGGTGCGTGCCAGCACAGCAAAACTCGCGAACGCACTTTCGGGGAAGGTTGACCTGTCGGCAGCACTTTCCTCTGATGGTGTGTCTGTGAGCCACGGGGTGACCTGTGCACGCACAGACGCGTCGCACACAGTGCAGCACAATGGTGTGTGCGATGCGGTCGAGTGTGAGGGCAACACAACCCTGACGCTGACAGGCGGGACGCACACATGTGAGCGTGAGGCAGCACCACCGCAGCCGGAGGAGTCGGGTGGGAGCAGCAACGTTGTCCTTTATGTCGGCATCGGTGTGGGCGTGCTCGTGGTGGCTGTGTGTGTTGTTGCTGCGTTTTGCTGTCTGCAAAAGAAGCAGCGTGTGAAGGAGTTTGAGAACCCTCTCTTTGAGATGTCGCGTGAGGATGCTGAGCTGTACCCCACAGGAGGTGACAAGGAGTGTGACGATGGTGTCGAACTGGCTCTGAGAGATACCTGACGTGTTCAGGAGCACGCGACTGCAAAGGTCAGAGGCGCTGGGTTCCCTTGCTGACGATCCGTCACACATGTACTAGGAAGGTGTGAGGACGTGATAACTGACAGTGCACCATGCGAGTTCCTGGCTATGACTGCGTGTGTACCGCTGCCTTGCAGAGCCCGAGTTTCTTTTATATTTCTGATATTGGCAGTGTGTTTGCGTGTGTTGAGCTGTGCTCTCACGACCCCCTTTCCCCCCGATGAGGCTAAGACTCATCTTGACAACGTTTCCTTTTTACGTGTGCCCCGTGGAGGTGTTTGCACTTTCAACTCCCTCTCTTTTTGCTTTTTGCTTTTTGTTGATTGCCGTTGCGATCTGTCCCAGGGTAATTTATATTGTTTTTGTTCTGTTTTGCCAGGACGTGATCCACCAGGCAGAGTACCCTGTTTGCCGTCTCTTGATTCCGTAAATGGAGTAGAGTTCGGCAGTTCTGGTGACCTGCCCTATTCATGGTCTGAGCTTCTCAAGAAAACACAGAAACAAGATGAAAAGAAAACCCGAGCGATGTAGTGCCTCGCACAACATCAACTCGTATATGGGTCTGAACGTCATTTCAACTGCGACTGCCCTTTGTAAAAACAACAACAGGGATGGTCAGTGTATCACGATTTGGTTCCTCAACATCACGGAGGTTTCTTACAGCCGGTCGGTGGAGTGCTACCTTCTTGGATGTACTGGCCTGCGCTGCAAAGTAACGACCACATGATGTATGCAATATACTTATTTTTCAGGTGACCAAACACGCGAGGCTAAGGCTCCTCTTAGCAATATTTCATTTTATTTTCTTCGACTATTTGTGTTAGAACGCTTTTTGTGGCAACGTCCTTGCCTGACTAACAGCAGAGCTTCGTGCAGCAGCATGTGAAACTGCTGCGATGGCTTCCCCACACCATGTGGGGTCTTCGTTCCAGGAGCGTGAAAAGGTCGCAGTGGAAATGGTTAGGCTTCTCTGTACTAACGTCACGGAGGTGCCGTGCCTTGTCCAAAGAGGCGTTTACTTACAACCTTATTTTTTTCCTTTTCATTTTCAAAGCAAGTCCGAAAAGAACGCTCCCTCACTCTCATTTGTGTCATGCTTCCTCGTCAGCACGTTTGTTTCCTCTTTGCGATTCCACCATTCGTTGCAGGCGGGCAGAACAGCCTTCTCTGGTTTGCACAGCACTCTGCTTTGTGAGCAGGCATGGGTTAAAACCGAACTAAAATATTGATTTACATTTCTTCAGGTGCGCACCGTTTTGTTGTGAACAATGAAAGTATACCAGACGTCCAGTCCACTAACCTCGCAGCACCTATGCAGCCTTGCTGGACTGCCTTGTGCCAGTCTTTGTGGCTTGTGTGCCATCAGCGTCGTGGACCTCCAGTGAGGTAAGGGGCGGCACCACACTCTTCAAAACCCCATCCACAGGCAAGCGGCGTTGTGCCGTCAAGTCACACAATGCGTTGGCTCCTTCTTGCAGTGTCGTGTCTCTCCCTGTCGCGTGCGGTGCCGATACCCACCAGCCCAATTACTGTTGCACCTGAGACACGTGCACCACCAACACTTGTTCCACTCTCGTGCGCGTCGCTTTTATATTCGCCGTTGGTTGCGTCAGTCGAAGCACCTATTAAAGCAGAGTACGTTGAGTGCTGGACATTTCAGTGTGTGGGAACAGTTGAGGTCACGTTCAGCAACATCACCACAGATAATAGAGGCGGGAGAGTGTCACTTCAGAACAGTGATCGGTATGTGCTGACATCTTTGGTTGATAACCGGGAACGTTACATTGCCACTTACCCTGCCAACGGTGAGATGACGGTTGTGTTCAACGGCACGAGGGGGGATAGTAACTACTACGAGAACGAATTCACCTTCGAGTGGGAATGCAACACTGGACCTGCAGTTGTGCCTGCAGCAGGCTTTGATGCTTCCACATACCTGACACTGCCGCCTGCTGGGTCGTACAAGCGGATGTTTTCAGAACAGGCGATTTACAGTTGGATTATTCCCTGCACAGGAACACTTGAAATTTCTGCCTTTGCCATCCCGACCTCAAATCCGCACTCCTCCCCCTACTTTCGGTACGGAGTCGAATTGGCACTCATGAACAGCAACGGGACCGTCGTGTACAGTCACTGGGGCTCGTCTACTGTCAATGGAATCTTCAGTGTTGCAGGGAACTTCAACATTACTTTGCACATCCGGAATCAGGGGTCCTATGACTCTGAGATGGCGTTTGCTTGGAGTTGTGGAAGGCCACTTGTTCCACGTTCCCCGTGTGAGTCGCTGTCATCACCACCGTTGGTTGCCTCAATACAAGTACCCATTCGTGCATCGTACTCTGAGTGCTGGACATTTCAGTGTGTGGGAACAGTTGAGGTCACGTTCAGCAACATCACCACAGATAATAGAGGCGGGAGAGTGTCACTTCAGAACAGTGATGGGTACGTGCTGACATCTTTGATTGATAACCGGGAACGTTACATTGCCACTTACCCTGCCAACGGGGAGATGATGGTTGTGTTCAACGACACGAGTGGGGATAGTTATGGCAACGAGAACGAATTCACCTTCGAGTGGGAATGCAACACTGGACCTGCAGTTGTGCCTGCAGCAGGCTTTGATGCTTCCACATACCTGACACTGCCGCCTGCTGGGTGGTGCAAGCGGATGTTTTCAAAACGTGCGATGTACAGTTGGATTATTCCCTGCACAGGAACACTTGACATCGCTGCTTCCGCCATCCCTTCCTCGAGTCCTCACGCCTCCCCCGCATATTTGTACGGAATAGAATTAGCACTGATGAACAGCAACGGGACCGTCGTGTACAGTCACTGGGGCTCGTCTACTGTCAATGGAATCTTCAGTGTTGCAGGGAACTTCAACATTACTTTGCACACGCGGACTGAGGGGTCCTATGACTCTGAGATGGTGTTTGCTTGGAGTTGTGGAAGGCCACTTGTTCCACGTTCCCCGTGTGAGTCGCTGTCACTACCACCGTTGGTTGCCTCAGTCAAAGCACCTATTGGCGTGCCGTACTCTGAGTGCTGGACATTTCAGTGTGTGGGAACAGTTGAGGTCACGTTCAGCAACATCACCACAGATAATAGAGGCGGGAGAGTGTCACTTCACAACAGTGATGGGTACGTGCTGACATCTTTCGTTGATAACCGGGAGCGTTACATTGCCACTTACCCTGCCAACGGTGAGATGATGGTTGTGTTCAAGGACACGAGTGGGTATAGTTACTACTACGAGAATGTATTCACCTTCGAGTGGGAATGCCACACTGGACCTGCAGTTGTGCCTGCAGCAGGCTTTGATGCTTCCACATACCTGACACTGCCGCCTGCTGGGTCGTACAAGCGGATGTTTTCAGAACAGGCGATTTACAGTTGGATTATTCCCTGCACAGGAACACTTGACATTGCTGCTTCCGCCATCCCTTCTTCGAGTCCGCACGTCTCCTCCGACTTTTGGTTCGGAATAGAATTAGCACTTATGAACAGCAACGGGACCGTCGTGTACAGTCACTGGGGCTCGTCTACTGTCAACGGAATCTTCAGTGTTGCAGGGAACTTCAACGTTACTTTGCACACGCGGACTGAGGGGTCCTATGACTCTGAGATGGTGTTTGCTTGGAGCTGTGCAGCGACAAGCACAGCCACTCCAACTGGCCTGCCTGCTGGTGACACTTTTGCACCGTCACCGACGTTGTCGCCAATGGGTGGTGGTGGTGGTGGTGGCAGCGGTAGCAGCCGTGTGCCGCTCATAGTAATGTCAGCAGTCTCCGTGGCGTTACTCCTGACCGGTGCCCTCTTCATGCTGCTGGGGTACAACATCAAG
The DNA here is from genome assembly GCA_964035575.1 of Rhynchopus sp. YZ270_cl-10. Classification (NCBI taxonomy): domain Eukaryota; phylum Euglenozoa; class Diplonemea; order Diplonemida; family Diplonemidae; genus Rhynchopus; species Rhynchopus sp. YZ270_cl-10. Next base: position 780,136 of record OZ037863.1, read on the forward strand.
AGGTCGGCAGAATACCAAAAGGCTGACGCCCTCATATCTGACACCGATTCAAGAGAAGGCAACACAGAGATGATGAGGCTTGGGGAAACCATGTGCTACGTTACAAACTCTCCCCCTTGCGGAGGCCGTGACCGCTCATTGGTGTACCACAAAATCAACCCAGCGCAGCACCCTTCCACCCCTTCTCTTGCTCCTTCCCTTCTCACCTGAGTCCTTCAAAGTCTTGCCCCTTTTTGTTGTATTGTTCGGTGACGAGTGTGGAGGACACATGGCGTTTTGGTGCTCAAGGCACAGACGCATCCACCAGCACCATACATATCTGTGCAGCACCGGCGAGGTGATACCACATCCGGAGGAGTCGGGTGGGAGCAGCAACGTTGTCCTTTATGTCGGCATCGGTGTGGGCGTGCTCGTGGTGGCTGTGTGTGTTTCTGTTGCATTTCACTGTCTGCAAAAGAAGCCGCCTGCGAAGGAGCTTGAGAACCACAGTGAGATGCGTTCCAGAGAAGGAGTTGCTGAGGATACGGAGTCTGAAGATAGAGTCGAGCTGGCTCTTTCTGAGGTGACAGTGAAGTGTGAGGAGGATGTTGAGCTGTACCGCACAGGAGAGGAAGAATGAAAGGAGTGAATATTTGGTTCTTTACATGCAATGTGATTAGAGATGACAGCTGGCGAAATATGTTTGCCGCCCAAAGAAGGATCCAATGTATACCAAAAGGAAAAGAACGGAACTAATAAAACCTACATTCTTGAGCTCTTCTAAACGACGTGATTTTCATTGGACGCATCCCACGAACACCCACGTACAACCCACGTTCTCCCATTTGCATCCCACATTGTAACGCCCCTTCTTTTGCAAATGTGTCAGTAGGTAACCAGAGGGTGAATTACAATAACTACTCCACAAATCGGGTCGAGAAATAATGTCGTGGATTCAGAGAGGGTTGAGCGATCGGATCCTTATTTGCACCTTCAAATGCGAGTATCCGTTCTTGAAAAAGTGAGGTTGGCTGAGGGTGTGAAATGACCATACCAGGTTGTAAGAAAAGAGGGTTGTTATTTTTTTTGGATCGGAAAGAGCGGTCGCGAAGAAGCCCGAATACGGCGTTTTTGTTTTCAAATGTTCTAATTTGTCCAGGGAGGCAGCTTGGAATATGGGTTTGGGGAAAAATCGGGTCAAATGTGGTTAAATCGGGTCAGAGCTCTTGTAAAGACAAACACATGCGGAATGAAAAGGTGCGTTTTACAAGAAATGTTACACACAACTGTTGCACCACCCCCGCGGAATGCATGTTGCCCTTGACACTGGCGATGAGGTCATCAAGGTAGGGTTGCGCAATGGAGGTGTGGAATGTGTGCGTAGGCCCTGGACACTTCAGGTACTTTCTCTGGGCAGGCGTCTCATTATGTCCCTTCTTTTTAAATAATAAACGGTACACATTGAAGGGTGTGCCACCACACACTCAGGTCCATACCTGTTGTTGTTTTATTAACCGCATTTGTGTCAAGTTGATTGCGGTACGTGTTGTAGTGTTCGCATTTTTCTGTCATGGGTGTCTCCTTCATGTAGGGGATGGCTAGCTACCATGAACCCCTGTCCAAAGTATTAATATTTCTCGAAAATTCTCTAAGTACATAGAAAACACACGGGTGTGCCCCAAAACACATTTTTTCCAGTGTCCCGCAGTGTCCCACCACTTTTTTTCGCTTTTTGGTAATTTGTTTGTTTAGTGTACCTGCCATTCAGGCAGTCTTCACTATCAGGAAACTCGCTCAGGAATAGGCCTCTGATTTCATAACAAAACAACACCCTGCCCATACACACTAAATTGCCGTGCTTCTACCCTGGGCCAGAATTCGTGTGCTAAAAAGGCAACAAGACCACCCACAAGGAGTGTGAATGGTGCACTGGTTTTCTGGGGGAACAAACAATATTTTCTTGTATCTCGTCCTCTGCAAGCAGAAAACAGACTTTCTGGATTACAAAGTCGAATTACTTGCACTAGCTGTGCCCCCTGGGTTAATAGCTATAGTATTGGTTGATGTGCCCCTCTTATTGACCCTCTTATAAGACTCTAATTATACTCTAATTATACTCTAATTAGAGCGGTAGTTAGAGTATTAGAGTTCAGTTAGAGTTTTAAAGACTCTAATTATACTCTAACTGCCGACTCTAATGATCTAATTAGAGTCTAATTAGAGCGCGATGTATATAGTGTGTGTCGTTATTTTTTAATTTTATTACCGCTTGAGACCATGAATTTCACGCCCCTTAACAAAATCGTTATGAGGGGCGTGTAATTTATTTTCCTAAAATCCTATCCTAGCTAAAGTTCTGGCTCAAGCGGTAACTAGTGTACTATGATACTATGGCATGCAGCATGGCGAAAGACAAAAAGTAGCGTACCGTGCGCCTGCGGCGCAAGCTTGCAACCCACCCTTCCCATGACAGAGTTTGGCAGTAAAAATGTGCGATTTTAAGCGCAAAATTTAGAAATGTTGCGTACCGTGGCTTCGCCAGGAACCTTTGGGTGCCATGATCGCCATTTCTTTTGTAAATGTACTTGGTTCCCCCCCTTTTTTCGACCATCGCCCCACGAAATCCCAAAATCCCAAAAGTTAGCAATATCCCTGTGTACGTGAAAACGGCCCCCTCGGGCTGTTTCCACCGCAAGTGTTTGTTTTTGAGGAAACCTTATTTTTTTCTTTCAAAAAAAGAGGAGACGGCGCTGGTGGACAAAACCCCATCTTTCGATTGAAAATATTGTCTTAATCATTTTTCTACGTTCCCTGTATTGAAGATGGGACCTCGTGAGCATAGGTATCATTTTAGAGACAAATGTTTTCGCTTGCATATCATAGTTTATTTTGTTGTGTCAGCCCAGTGCCCAGTACCCAGCGCAGTTTTCTGTGTGATATCACTTAACCGTTCCTTTCCTGTCTTGCCCTCCTTTTCTAGGGTTTGGCCTGTACGGTCCTGTGCGCGCCTATACGTCCCTATCCGAGGGGTAAAAATCAGGTGGGTTGTGGGAAAAAAGGGGGGAAAAGGTAGGGTTTGACCCTCCCCAATCGCAGGCTCAACCGAGTCTGGGAAGCCATGTGCTACGCTATGTGGAGGCGAACAGCTAACAACCTTTATTTTCCTCCCTCCCCGTTATAGTCTTTTGAGCAACAAGCACAGAGTAACGAGTCTCTCGAGGATTTTTATTTTATTTTTCAAGCAAGTCCGAAAAGAACGCCCCCTCACTCTCATTTTGTGGCACGCTTCCTCGTCAGCACGTTTGTTTCCTCTTTGCGATTCCATCATTCGGGCAGAATAGCCTTCTCTGGTTTGCACAGCACTCTGCTTTGTGAGCCGGCATGGGTTAAAACCGAACTATTAATATTTGTTTGCATTTCTTGAGGCGCGCACCGTTTTGTTGTGAACAATGAAAGTATACCAGACGCCCAGTCCACTAACCTCGCAATACCTATGCAGCCTTGCTGGACTGCCTTGTGCCAGTCTTTGTGGCTTGTGTGCCATCAGCGTCGCGGACCTGCTGTGAGAGGGAAGGGGCGGCTCGTGCACGGCGCAGTGGAGACACTTACCCACACCACCCAACAGGTCACCACACACTCTTCAGAACCCCACCCACAGGCAAGCGGCGTTGTGCCGTCAAGTCACACAATGCGTTGGCTCCTTCTTGCAGTGTCGTGTCTCTCCCTGTCGCGTGCGGTGCCGATACCCACCAGCCCAATTACTGTTGCACCTCAGACACGCGCACCACCAACACTTATTCCACTCTTGTGCACGCCGCTTTCACATTCACCGTTGGTTGCCTCAGTCGAAGCAGCAATTCATGAAGCATACTCTGAGTGCTGGACATTTCAGTGTGTGGGAACAGTTGAGGTCACGTTCAGCAACATCACCACAGATAATAGAGGCGGGAGAGTGTCACTTCACAACAGTGATGGGTACGTGCTGACATCTTTGATTGATAACCGGGAACGTTACATTGCCACTTACCCTGCCAACGGTGAGATGACGGTTGTGTTCAAGGATACGAGTGGGGATAGTTACAACTACGAGAACGAATTCACCTTCGAGTGGGAATGCAACACTGGACCTGCAGTTGTGCCTGCAGCAGGCTTTGATGCTTCCACATACCTGACACTGCCGCCTGCTGGGTCGTACAAGCGGATGTTTTCAGAATATGCGATGTACAGTTGGATTATTCCCTGCACAGGAACACTTGAAGTTTCTGCCTCCGCCATCCCTTCCTCAAATCCGCACGCCGACCTCGGATATGTGCACGGAATAGAATTATCATTTATGAACAGCAACGGGAACGTCGTGTACAGTCACTATGGCTGGTCCACTGTCAACGGCTTCTTCAGTGTTGCAGGGAACTTCAACATTACTTTGCGCACCCGGACTATAGGTTATGGGTACTATGACTCTGAGATGGCGTTTGCTTGGAGCTGTGGACGGCCACTTCCGTGTGAGTCGCTGTCATCACCACCGTTGGTTGCCTCAATACAAGTACCCATTGGTACATCGTACTCTGAGTGCTGGACATTTCAGTGTGTGGGAACAGTTGAGGTCACGTTCAGCAACATCACCACAGATAATAGAGGCGGGAGAGTGTCACTTCACAACAGTGATGGGTACGTGCTGACATCTTTGATTGATAACCGGGAACGTTACATTGCCACTTACCCTGCCAACGGTGAGATGACGGTTGTGTTCAAGGATACGAGTGGGGATAGTTACAACTACGAGAACGAATTCACCTTCGAGTGGGAATGCAACACTGGACCTGCAGTTGTGCCTGCAGCAGGCTTTGATGCTTCCACATACCTGACACTGCCGCCTGCTGGGTCGTACAAGCGGATGTTTTCAGAATATGCGATGTACAGTTGGATTATTCCCTGCACAGGAACACTCGAAGTTTCTGCTTCCGCCATCCCTTCCTCGAGTCCGCACGCCGAATATGTGCACGGAATAGAATTAGCACTCATGAACAGCAACGGGACCGTCGTGTACAGTCACTGGGGCTGGTCCACTGTTAATGGAATCTTCAGTGTTGCAGGGAACTTCAACATTACTTTACGCACCTGGACTATAGCTTATGGGTACTATGACTCTGAGATGGTGTTTGCTTGGAGCTGTGCGGCGACAAGCACAGCCACTCCAACAGGCCTGCCTGCTGGTGACACTTTTGCACCTTCACCGACGTTGTCGCCGATGGGTGGTGGTGGTGGTGGTGGCAGCGGTAGCAGCCCTGCACCGCTCATAGTAATGGCAGCAGTCTCCGTGGCGTTACTCCTGACCGGTGCCCTCTTCATGCTGCTGGGGTACAACGTCAAGAGGTCGGCAGAATACCAAAAGGCTGACGCTCTTTTATCTGACACCGATTCAAGAGAAGGCAACACAGAGATGATGAGGCTTGGGGCAGCCATGTGCTACGTCACAGAAACCCTTTCTCTTGCTCCTTCCCTTCTCACCTGAGTCCTTCAAAGTCTTGCCCCTTTTTGTTATGTTGTTCGGTGACGAGTGTGAAGGACACATGGCGTTTTGGTGCTCAAGGCACAGACGCATCCACCAGCACCATACATATCTGTGCAGCACCGGCGAGGTGATACCACATCCAGAGGAGTCGGGTGGGAGCAGCAACGTTGTCCTTTATGTCGGCATCGGTGTGGGCGTGCTCGTGGTGGCTGTGTGTGTTTCTGTTGCATTTCACTGTCTGCAAAAGAAGCCGCCTGCGAAGGAGCTTGAGAACCACAGTGAGATGCGTTCCAGAGAAGGAGTTGCTGAGGATACGGAGTCTGAAGATAGAGTCGAGCTGGCTCTTTCTGAGGTGACAGTGAAGTGTGAGGAGGATGTTGAGCTGTACCGCACAGGAGAGGAAGAATGAAAGGAGTGAATATTTGGTTCTTTACGTGCAATGTGATTAGAGGTGACAGCTGGCGAAATATGTTTGTCGTCCAAAGAAGGATACAACGTATACCAAAAGGAAAAGAGCGGAAAACAGCCAAAAAAGGGTAAAACGGGCACTTTTGCCCACCTCAGCCCACGTACACCCATGTACAACCCACGTTCTCCCATTTGCATCCCACATTGTAACGCTCCTTCTTTTGAAAATGTGTCAGTAGGGTGACCAGAGGGTGGAAACTAATAACTACTCCACAAATCGGGTCGAGAAAAAATGTCGTGAATTGAGAGAAGATTGTCGTTCGGTTCAAAACGCACGTTTTGAAGCGATCGGATCCTTATTTGCACCTTCAAATGCGAGTATCCGTTCTTGAAAAAGTGAGGTTGGCTGAGGGTGTGAAATGACCATACCAGGTTGTAAGAAAAGAGGGAATTTTTTTTTGCATTGGAAAGAGCGGTCGCGAAAAAGCCCAAATAAGGCGTTTTTGTTTTCAAATGTTCTAATTTGTCCAGGGAGGCAGCTTGGAATATGGGTTTGGGGAAAAATCGGGTCAGAGCTCTTGTAAAGACAAACACATGCGTAATGAAAAGGTGCGTTTCACAAGAAATGTTAAACGTTGATGATACACAAGTGTTGCACTACCCCTGCGGAATGCATGTTGCCATTGACATGATGAGGTCATCAAGGTAGGGTTGTGCAATGGAGGTGTGGAATGTGTGCGTAGGCCCTGGACAGTTCAGGTACTTTCTCTGGACAGGTGTCTCATTATCAGGCTTCGCGCTAACTTTTGGAAAAAAATCTGAAAAATCGTGTTTCGGGCCAACAAAACGCACTTCGAATAGGGTTACGTCTGGGGGTGAAAAAACAGTGTTTTGTGGCATTTCCGAGCCAATCCCGCGCTGTGGTGGGGCATATTCGGAAAAATGGACAAAATTTTAGTGACTTAAATTTTCACAAAATATGAACCTATACTCCTAAACAAGGGGCATTTTCAGTCTGAAAACCCAACTTGGCATGACATTGTGTTTTGACTGGAAACACCAATGTACTGAAGAAGCTATGGGGCTATGGGGACGTTTCTGTGACCACAGAGAAGAGTGAGAACAAAAACCAGGACGGTTGTGGCCTCGGAGGGGGTGCCGCCCTCACGCAGCGAGGGTTGGAGACGGTTTAGCAGCGCATTGTCGTACTCAAAAGAAAATGAACACTGTACATAAGTACATCATGTTTAAAAAATAAAGTAGGGTAGCGCCGCAGGCGCACGGTACCCAACTTTTTTCTTTTTTTTCTTTTCCCTTTTCTCTGCTAGGATTTCCAATTTTGAAAAAGTTCTGTTGATGGTCCACGTTGGTGGGGTACATGCTTGCGCCGCAGGCGCACGGTACGCAACTTTTTTTTTTTTTTTTCCAACGCCCAATTTTGACTTTTTTGGGACGTTTGAGCACTCACCTCTCCATATCTTCTTCTCCTGAGCTTTTTTGACAGGTAGAACGGGTCTGAACCACTCAGCAGAACTTTTTTTGTTTTTGTTTTTTTTTTTCCATTTTCAAAAAGTTCTGTTGACAATCAACAGAACTTTAGTACCTAGCGGAGGCCCTGCTTTTCTCTGCTTTCTTTTGATTGCGTGAGCTGATTGCTCTCCACGGTGGGGTCACATGTGTGTACAAAAACGCTCTAAAGTACCCTTACTATGAAATGTGAGATTCTCTGGTTTTAGTAAGGAAACCAGGGGAGGAGCTTGGGGGTTAAATCGGGTCAGATTGACCCGATTTCCTTCGGCCCCATGGAAAACAAGTAATTGCTATCGGAAAAAAAACGGGGTGTGATGTGGAACTCCATCCTGTAGAAATAATCTACAACACGCCCAGCATTCTGCTCTTCTGCAGGTATGCTAACACTCTTCGTACGCTGCCAGACCCACTGGGACGCCAGCATCTGAAACGTTCAAGAAGGGGGGCTGTCCTCGTCCTTCGTCCAGCACCATCTGCTCGATAGCGTTGTTGGACGCCGGCTCGGCAGGCTCGGCGTGTTCCAGCTCGTTTTTGTCCACAGGCTCCCCACATTGTCGTCGTCGTTGGAGCAGTGCGGAAGGAACACAGAATGCACAGACTACAACACATCGATCACACCAGGCGCATCAGCACCACCCAGCAAATCGCCAGGATGCTACGGTGGTTTCGAAAATCGCGCGGAGTTTTCCACAGCATACCCCGCTTTTTTCTTAGCAATTACTTGTCCTTGTTGTTATTGTTGTTTTCAACCACCTTCCTTCAACCCTTGTAGGGATCAGTTGTTATTTTTTTCGCGAAAACATGAAATTACACAGTTCAAGAGAACAAATTAAAAAGGGTCCTTATTTGCATTTTTGGGATTCACCCGTGCAGTGGTGGGGTCAATCTCGAAAATTGGACAATTTTTTGACCACTTAAATTTTGAGAAATATGAGCCCGGTTGCTTATACGTGGGGCCCATTTTCGGCTAAAATTTTCCTCAAAATCTGGTTTTGTAAAATTGACCCTTTACTCCCCCCCCACATCGATTTCAATACTATACCTTACTTCACCTACGGTTGCCCTTACAGGGGGGGTGAAGGAAGGTAAGTTGAAAACGGGTCAGGCATGGCTCTCGCCGGGGGGTGATCGGGTTTTAAATCACCCAAAAAAATTTTTTTTAAAAAAAAGAGGGGTGATCCGGGTTTCGGATCACCCCTCCAAAAAAAAAAAAAAAAAAAAAAAAAAAATCCCAGGGTTGAACCACGGGAGTACCATGGGGAACTGGGTTGCTGACCGCATCATCCAGTTTGTACCTCAATTTTTTTTGCCTGCGGCGCCATTTTTCCTTTTTTGCTCCGCAAAAAAGGTTTCGTTGAGTGAGTATGTGATGTAAAAGCTAGCTTTTTACACAGGGTCCTAGCTCAGTAGAACGGAAAAGGTGGCCCACCTTTTCCGTTGTTTTTTTTTTGAGAAAAGTTCGATTTCGGCCTCGAAAATTACCGTGACACCGATTTGTCACGGAATTTTGTCACGGAATTTTTTTGAAAGATTCGATTTCGTGACAAAAAAAAATCGATTTCGTGACAAATCCAAAAATTCAGTGACAAAAAAATGTCAATGAAAAAATGGATTTTGTCAAGGAAACCGAACTTTTTGTCAAGGAAAAAGTCGTGACAGAAATGGATTTTGTCAAGGAAACCAAACTTTTTGTCACGGAAAAAGTCGTGACAGGGCACTGGGTACTGGGTACACTGGATACAAGGATAAAAGTCGTGAAAGAGCAACCACAGCTCCACATGACAAACACAAAAGTGTCCAGTCACGTGGGGCATTCATGCACTGAGGAGATAATGATCCAACAATTTACAAGAAAGATTACTTAACCTACTGCTGGAAATTGCCAGGTCGTAGTAACACACAAAGTGTGCCTCCGTTCGGGAAGACCGGATATTCTAGAGACCAAAAAGGCCTCAAGAATATCTTCCGGTAGTCAAGGTATAACCGAATGAACGGCCCAAGACCCCCGTGGAGAAGTTAAATGTGTAATGCTATCAGGTAGAAACTGCGAACACTGTCTTACCCTCCTCAATGCATGGTGGAAGATGTCTTTACAACAAATATCCTGTACCCAGGTACCAGGTTCCCAGACCCACGTAGTACCACGTCGCAGTACTACGCAAAATTTACCACCAGACCCTGTCTTCGTGCACCTTAAGTACAACGCCGCAGACAGGCCAAACATGCGTTGGACTCAGAGGAATGCCTGCTGTGCAGTGTATCAAACATGAGAACCAACTCCCAGCAACAAGGGGCGCCTTTTGGCGGGCGTTGTTGAGGGTGTTTGGGGTGCAAAGTTTTCCACAATTTTGATGCGCGGGTACAGAAGTGTTATCTTGTTCTTTCATCTCTAGGAATGTAAATGTCAATCGCGTTTAACTACCACTAGGGCTTGTTCAGTGAACCCACAAGGGGTCGAAGGGGGTTGGTTATCCCATATCTATCAAAGGTTGTGTCGACCAGGCTAAACCACTATGTTACGCTGTATGATGATAAATCCGAAGAAATAACAGTGCATAGCAACTGCAGGAAGTTTGTTAAAAAGAGTGCCTCACGCTACACAAACCACCACCCGCGATTGACTTAGATGTTATAACAAAGAGAATTCAGAACAAAACAACACCCTGCCCCATACACACTAAATTGTCATGCTTCGAGAGCATGCCTGGGCCAAAATTACTATGACGAAAAGGCAACAAGACCACCCACAAGGAGTGTGAATTGTGCACTGGTTTTCTGGGGGAACAAACAATATTTTCTTGTGTCTAGTCCTCCGTAAGCAGAGGACAGACTTTCCGGAAGGTTTCCAAAGTCGAATTTCTTGCACTAGCTATGCTCCCTTGTTAATGGCTATAGCAGTGACTGACAAAGTGTTCCCACCCCCCTTTCCACCACCATAATAACCGAACTCTGCTTATCAAACCACAATCTGAATCTGCTTCCGTCGCATGCGCTGGTGGATTCGATCTGTTTTGGTGTGTGTAATGGAATGTATGGGTGAGGGTTGGGGTATTAGGTATAGAAACTTGCGCACCCATTAATTTTTTACCGAATGAAAATGAAATCTGCAATGAGTGTCTGCTGCATATCATTTAGTGGGGCTGGCCTCTGGCCAGAGGCGTGCAAGCCTGACCGTGTTCGCGATATACTAAGTCTTGCATAATCATAAAGTTATCATACCTTGTGTCTTCAGTCTCTGCCCTTAGGTTTCTAGACAGCTCAAGAATGGCCTCTTTTGTGTTTGTCAAGTGGCTGTCTGGTCACTTTTCAGTAACTGGCGGGTTGGCTGTCACGACTTTTTCCTTGACAAAATCCATTTTTTTCAATGACATTTTTTTGTCAATGAAAAAATGGATTTGTCACGAAATCGAATTTTTTTTTTGTCAATGAAAAAAGTCATTTGTCACTAAATTGAATTTTGTGTGTCAATGAAAAAATCGGCCTGTCACGAAATCGAACTTTTTTTGTCACGAAATCGAATCTTTCAAAAAAATTCCGTGACAAGGTACCGTGACAAATCGGTGTCACGGGTATTTTCGAGGCCGAAATCGAACTTTTCTCTTTTTTTTGGGAGATAGTCAGACTTACCCTGCCCTATTTTGAAAAAGTTCAGACTTGCCCGAAAATAAGTTCAGACTTGCCCTAAAAGTGTTTTTAGGGCAAGTCTGAACTTATTTTTAGGGCAAACACTTTTTTTAGGGCAAGTCTGAACTTTTTTGGGGCAAGTCTGAACTTATTTTAGGGCAAGTCTGAACTTATTTTTAGGGTAAGTTTGAACTTATTTTAGGGCAACAAGTCAGGCCACTTTGGCTGGGTGCCCAGGTCCCAGGTCCAGGTCCAGGAACAGGTGCCCAGGAACAGGAAAAAGTCGTGAAAGAGCAACCACAGCTCCACATGACAAACACAAAAGTGTCCAGTCACGTGGGGCATGCATGCACTGAGGAGATAATGATCCAACAATTTACAAGAAAGATTACTTAACCTACTGCTGGAAATTGCCAGGTCGTAGTAACACACAAAGTGTGCCTCCGTTCGGCAAGACCGGATATTCTAGAGACCAAAAAGGCCTCAAGAATATCTTCCGGTAGTCAAGGTAGAACCGAGTGAACGGCCCAAGACCCCCGTGGAGAAGTTAAATGTTGTAATGCTATCAGGTAGAAACTGCGAACACTGTCTTACCCTCCTCAATGCATGGTGGTTGATGTCTTCCACAACAAATTTCCTGTGCCCAGGTGCCCAAATTCCCAGACCCACGCAGTGGCACATGACCGCCAAGTGTGAGTGACCCACACATGAGGGAATGCGACACTACGCAAAATTTGCCACCAGACCCTGTCTTCGTGCACCTGAAGTACAACGCCGCAGACAGGCCAAACATGCGTTGGACTCAGAGGAATGCCCGCTGTGCAGGTATCAAACATGAGAACAACTCCCAGCAACAAGGGGCGCCTTTTGGCGGGCGTTGTTGAGGGTGTTTGGGGTGCAAAGTTTTCCACAATTTTGATGCGCGGGTACAGAAGTGTTATCTTGTTCTTTCATCTCTAGGAAATGTAAATGTCAATCGCGTTTAACTACCACTAGGGCTTGTTCAGTGAACCCACAAGGGGTCGAAGGGGGTTGGTTATCCCGTATCTATCAAAGGTTGTGTCGACCAGGCTAAACCACTATGTTACGCTGTACGTTGTTAAATCCGAAGAAATAACACTTTAGCAGCCGCAGGAAGTTTGCTAAAAAGAGTGCCTCACGCTACACAAACCACCACCCGCGATTGACTTAGATGTTATAACAAAGAGAATTCAGAACAAAACAACACCCTGCCCCATACACACTAAATTGTCATGCTTCAAGAGCATGCCTGGGCCAAAATTACTGTGACAAAAAGGCAACAAGACCACCCACAAGGAGTGTGAATTGTGCACTGGTTTTCTGGGGGAACGCAATATTTTCTTGTGCCTCGTCCTCCGTAAGCAGAGGACAGACTTTCCGGAAGGTTTCCAAAGTCGAATTTCTTGCACTAGCTATGCTCCCTGGTTAATGGCTATAGCAGTGACTGACAGAGTGTTCCCACCACCCTTTCCACCGCATATGCGCTCGTTCTGCACAGTTGGTTCTCGATGCTGCACTCGCGATACCTGTTTAAAAGTGAAGTTGTGAGTGGTGGGGAAATTAAAGAAGGTGACTTCTTAAAAAAATAAGTTGGCTTGAGGGTTTAAAATATTGTTCTGGAGACTTTTTGGAGGAAATACGAGTCGACAGCTTTCAGGGCCGAGCAGCATAATATTATGCAATACATAATATACTTTGAAACGTCGTTGTGAAATGTTCTACTACAAAAAACGGGGGGGGCATGTCCCCTTTTGTCGTCAGCCCAGAGTCAGTAGGCTCTGCCACACCTTGGGGCGAAGAAAGCGCAATTATTTTGTTGAATATTCACCAGAAAGTTACGTATTTACCCCCACGGTACATGCCTTGTCTTGCCTTCGCTGCTGTCAAGGTGCCTTCGTTCTGGGTACCCAGTACCCAGTACCCAGTACCCAGTACCCAGTACCCAGTACCCAGTACCCAGTACCCAGTACCCAGTACCCAGTACCCAGTACCCAGTACCCAGTACCCAGTACCCAGTACCCAGTACCCAGTACCCAGTACCCAGTACCCAAAAATAATTTAGGTGCCCTAAACAGAAACGCAAAAACGACGACCGCCGGGCTCTGTGACCCAAGAGCCCCCAACTTGCCCTAAAAATAAGTTCAGACTTGCCCTAAAAAAAGTGTTTGCCCTAAAAATAAGTTCAGACTTGCCCGAAATAAGTTCAGACTTGCCCTAAAAACACTTTTAGGGCAAGTTTGAACTTATTTTCGGGCAAGTCTGAACTTTTTCAAAATAGGGTAGGGTAAATCTGACTATTCCCCCCTTTTTTTTTTTTTTGGGGATTTTTTTTTTTTTTTTTTTGGTTTTTTTTACACGGTGCAAAAAACCGGTTGGCCAAGGAGGTCCTCAGTGTCGTCAGCCAGTCCCCTTTGCTGTTAAAAACAGCGACTTGGCGTGGTCAATTTTTCCGCGCGAACAGGGATTACGCTCCACGTGTGGAACGTATGGAAATCCATACGTGAATTGTTTTTGAAAAGGTGGAATCCATACGTGTCCATACGTAGGTAATTTGGGTTTTGGATTGGGGCTGGGGTGGGGTAGGTGAGGAGTGGGGCTCCGCCCCCACCTCTCACCTACCCCCTACATAATTCTATTTGTAGGAGACAATTTTCTATTTTACCGGAAAAGGAGCATGCAGCATGGCGAAAGAAAAAAGTAGCGTACCGTGCGCCTGCGGCGCTAGATTGCAATACACCCTTCCCATGACATAATAGGCAATTTGCAATTTTTAGAAATGTTGCGTACCGTGGCTTCGCCAGAAACTTTCGTTTTAGCAAAATATGGAAGTAAAGTTTACGGAACTGGACCATAGTTACCAACGAAAGTGCCATTTTATGTCAAGATTTTTTAAAAATGTTGCGTACCGTGGCTTCGCCAGGAACATTTGGATGCCATGACTGATGATTTCTCCAGTTCTTCGAACTTTCACACTTCTCAACCAACTTTGCCAGGGAGAGCGCGCGCGAAGCGCGCACGGTTTTTAATTGTTTTTGCTTAGAATTGTACGTGTTGAAAATCCATACGTACTTTTTTTATTTTTGGGGGAGCTGCGTAATCCCTGCGCGCGAAGCGCAGAAAATTTTTTTTGAGCCACCTTTTCCAGGGTAGATCCTTATTTTCGCTAAAAACGCTAAAAAACCCCAGATTTATTTTCGTTTTTTTCCTTTTTTTTTCTCTCCCGTTTTTGAAATTTTTCCGCGCAGGCCTGACGCTAACTTTCAGGTTTTTGGGAAATCGTGGGGGTTGATGGTTTGTCCGCTCGCGCAGCGAGCGGAAAAATTGAGTGACGGTCTAAAAAAAAAAATCCAACAAGCAGGTTGGTACTGTACTGAGGCAGAATAGTGGTGTTTTTTTACACATCTCAGCTGTCGTATAACTAAGCCCCAGGGGATAATATAGGTTTTGGGGGTTTTCTCTGAAACTCGGTCGAGCCCAACCCAGCTCGTTAGGGCCTCCGGCGGAATGTGAGAATTCCTCGGATCCTACTGCGGAGTTCGGCACTGTATTGATATTTGCACCAGGCACGCGCAGTGACAGTATATTTACGAAAAGAAACGGCGGTCGTGGCACCCATGGCGAAGCCACGGTACGCAACATTTCTGAAAATGTTGCCATAAAACGGCACTGTCATTGGCAATTTTCAACAGTTACCGTAAATTTTACTTCCAGATTTTGCTGAAACGAAAGTTTCTGGCGAAGCCACGGTACGCAACATTTCAAAAAATTGCGCTCAAAGGAGGTACCCTAACTGTTCGGTCCAATTCGGTGTAATTCGGTCCATTTCGTTTTTTTTTTTTTTCGCAAAGGGAAATTTCCCCTTGTACCAGAAAAACCGAAAAAAACGAAATGAAAACCGAAAAAAACCCCCGTACCCCCTCCAGGCAAATAAAAAAGTAAAAGAATGCCCTTCCTCAGTCCGGAAGTTTCACCTCAACCGGTCACCTGCCGTAAAAGAGAGAGAGGTTAGGGCACGGTAATTTTTTTTCTTGGTAAGCGTCAGACCACTTCTCAAAAAAAAGTACGCACGCACGCAAAAAAAAATTATGCAGTAAAAAAAATTATGAGTGGTGAAAAAAAATTATAGAGGAAAATTACAGTGGGGGAAATACAGGTACCAAAAATATTTTCCCACCAATTTTTGCCCACAAAAAATCGGATGAAATTTTTGTGTATTTCGGCTCTCAGGAGCCTGTGTGTGCTGTGATGGGGTCAATTTGCGCTGAAAAATGTACATTTTTTACCTAAAATACATTGTTGAGTTATTGAGGGCCCCCCTTTATAATTTTTTTTTTCTGCATAATTTTTTTCCCTGGAATCTCAAAAAAAAAGTACGCACGCAGACGCTTACCAAAAATAAAAATTACCGTGCCCTTACAGGAAAAATTCAAAAAGTTAAAAAAAAAAAAAAAAAAAACCGAAATGTTAGGGTACCTTTTTTGGTCGATTTCGTTTTTTTTCCAAAGGGGGGACCCTTTGGTCGCCGAAATTCCCCAGCCAAATTTGGTCGCAAAATCGGCCGATTTTTCAAAAATCAGAGTCCTAGCTTGCCTGGGTCAGTGGGTCAAGCTGACCCAAGTGCCTGGGTCGCAGGCCTTTTGCTAACTTTGGGATTTTCCCCCTGAATGGCATGATGGTCAAAAAAAAATAATTTCCTGGAAAAAAAGTACATTCCGAGCTTTCCCACCTGGTGAAAGCGGTCGTCGCGCGCTTCGCGCGCGCCTCCCTGCCAGCCACAGGGTGGAGAGGCGAAGGGTCAGCTTTGCGAGATAACAAAAAAACGGAATCTAATACTTTATTAACGGCGCTTGGTCTTGCGCCTTACGTACACTAACCGTACAAAATCAATACGTCTTCCAGAAGCAGGGGCTGTTGCAACGGCTGGGTCACTTTGAACTAAAAATGGTCAAACTTTTGCAGCTTGGGTCAAATTTCATTTTTGGCTGTAAAATGCAAGTGAATCCCCCTAGACATTGTAAAATGGCACCGTAGGCAGGAAGAAAATGGCGTACAGCGCGAGCGAAGCGAGCGGAAATTTTTTTGAGGTATACCTCCGCGAGCGCAGCGAGCAGAAAAATTTTAAGGTGCCATCATGCCATCATGCCATCATGCCATCATGCCATCATGCCATCATGCCATCATGCCATCATGCCATCATGCCATCATGCCATCATGCCATCATGCCATCATGCCATCTGGGGGGAAATCCCCAGGTGATGGATAGCGAAAGCCTTGCCCCACCACCCCCCGTGGCATGATGGTGGCATGATGGAAAAAAAAATAAAAAACGCCCAAAAACGTGGCATGATGGCATGATGGTTAGCAAAAGGCCTGCCTGGGTCGCGACCCACAAAAAAAAAAAAAAAAGGGAATTAATTAATTTGGAAATTGGGAAATTCTGATTTTTTCCCCTCTTTGGGGGGCCCACCACCTTTTCTGGGGTAAGAAAAAAAAATATCGACAAAAAAATCCGGCACCGTCCAGGGCTGGACCCAATTTTTATTGCCTGCGGCGCCATTTTTCCTTTTTTGCTCCGCAAAAAAGGGTTCGTAGAGTGACTCTGTGGTGTAAAAAGCTACATTTTTACACCGTACCCTAATTTTTTTCGCCTGCGGCGCCATTTTATATATTTTGTGTTGGGTGATCTATGAACGGGGAGTGATTTTTATGGTTATAGTAGCGTTCCACTTAACGTTGTGAGCAACACTAGTCGTGGTGGCCAAAATTTGTATCAGTCAAAAACTTGTCCATTTTTCTGAAATGACCCCACCACAGTGAGGGTAGAGCTCGGAAAACCCAAAAAAGCCAAGACAAGCCCCCCAAGGCCCAAAACCTCTGCTGACCCAAAAAAAAAATTCTGACCCAGATTTGGCATTTTTTTCCAAAACCAAGCTAGGACCCTGCAAAAATCTCAAAAAAAAAAAAAATTTTTTTTTTTTTCACAAGTGTTTTTGAGGCCTGCTCACTACACCCTAGGTACCCTTCTGAGACCAAAAAGTCAAAAAAAGCATGAATTGGGCTGTTTTGAGCATCTAGAGTTTATTCCCCAGCCATTTTCTGTACCACCAGTGCATTTTGTATGGGCCAGCGCCATCTCAAAAAAAAAAAATCCAAAAATTTTGGGAAATAGTCAGATTTACCCTACCCTATTTTGAAAAAGTTCAGACTTGCCCGAACTAAGTTCAGACTTGCCCTAAAAGTGTTTTTAGGGCAAGTCTGAACTTATTTCGGGCAAGTCTGAACTTATTTTTAGGGCAAACACTTTTTTTAGGGCAAGTCTGAACTTTTTTAGGGCAAGTCTGAACTTTTTTAGGGCAACCCTGCACTTATTTATTGGGCAAGCTGGGGGCTCTTGGGTCACAGAGCCCGGCGGTCGTTTTTGCGTTTCTGTTTAGGGCACGTATGGGCTATTCGCGACGAGTCCTGGTAGTGAAATGAGCAACCTATGGTATGGAGCTTTTCCTCCTCACTCCTCCTCCTCACCCTCCGCACGTTAACTTTAAATAGTGTTTGCCAACAGTCCACCTTGTCACATCATTTGTCCACTTTGCGGGGTTTGCGGGGTTTTCCATGCAACTGAATTTCCTCGTGTCCAGGACACCCCACTTTCCGAGCAAAATTAAATAATGACACAAATGGGAGGGGAAAACCCTCTGACCTTTATCATCACTCTAAAAAACTCTCAGGTACCGCACCGCAGTACCGCACCACGATCCGAGACCACACCCGTACAGAACAGAGACCAGAAAAAAGACTTCCGCACCCAAACGCGACTCCTCATAGAACACGACGTAGTTGTAACAAAAAAAAAAAAATACCGATTACTGCAGTAAGTACAAAGCCTTTCGGCGACATTGTACAGCTCCTACATCATGTACGTAAAATTGTCGATACAACCAAAGAAAAGCATAGTGGTGCACCCTCGGGTGTCTGCACTACTGCAACAACTATTTCAAGAGCTACAGTTTCCCCACCTCTACCTTTAACTTTTTATACGAGGATGTAATTCTCCGGGATTACTCCGCGATTGTCGTCACAACAAAAAAGTCCAGAGGACTTGTTGGTCGCCTTACTCATTTGGATCAACGGTATGTATATGCTACTCATTACAATGTTAGCCACTTCTATTGCCAGACACCGGGGCAAATAGTAAGTGCAAGAAAACTGCTTTTTGGAAACCAGGAAAACATGATGGACACTCCACTCCACGTGCGGACATGTTTGGCACTTCTGCATGCGTGCAGTATCCAAATGTGTCCCCGTGGGAACAAAGTGATAAAGATGTGTCCACTGTGTACAGGGAAAAAACTTTGCGCTCCCCCGGACAGTGCACAATTCAACCCCTTGTTGTGGGTGGTCTTGTTGCCTTTTGGAACAACAACAATTTTTCCACGTTGTTGCATTTTGGCCAGGCATGCTCTTGAAAGCATGACAATTTGATTGCGTATGGACAAAGCAAATAACCAAGTATGAATTCTGAGTTGAAATGTGAGAGATGTTGTGGGAAGGGGAGTTCGCTCCTTTCAACGATGACCTCGTTGTTCTTCAATAGGCATGTCTTAACCGACCACATAAATAAAATTGTGCCGGCCTCGAAGGATTCTAAGCACGCCCGCGTGGTAGCTAAACACTGACTCTCTCTCAATTCAACAAAGAAGGAATACTTGGTAATTTGTGGAGCACCCGTGCATGAAAATTGTAAAACTTTGCGCCCCACGTTGCCCCAGAACACGGCTTCCTTTGTAACCGGTTCTGGCCCAACGTGGACTGCCTGTTCACCCTTTCCGGGTGGCTGGTGGTTTCTGGCATCAATTTTTGGGCTCCGGCTCGGTTAGGCATTTTAGGGCAATAAAACAAGTCATACCACCATACCATGGGGCCCCAAGAGTGCCCCAGCCAAAGTGGCCTGACTTGTTGCCCTAAAATAAGTTCAGACTTACCCTAAAAATAAGTTCAGACTTGCCCTAAAAAAGTTCAGACTTGCCCTAAAAAAGTTCAGACTTGCCCTAAAAAAAGTGTTTGCCCTAAAAATAAGTTCAGACTTGCCCTAAAAACACTTTTAGGGCAAGTCTGAACTTATTTTCGGGCAAGTCTGAACTTTTTCATAGGGCAAGTCTGAACTTTTTCAAAATAGGGTAGGGTAAGTCTGACTATCTCCCAAAAAAAAATTTTTTTTTTCGGGAAAATTTCGACCACTGAGGTGGGTCTTTGGGCACCAAAAAATGCAAAAAAAATGCAAAAATCGGGTGTTTTGACCATCTGTGGTTACACAAAACACACTTCTGTGTACAAGCCTACACCAATACAGTGGTAATACAAGGCGATTTTTGACCAAAAAAAAAATTTTTTTTTCGCCCAAAATCGGGCGTGGTACGTCATAAAATGGCCCAAAAAATCCAAGGAAAACCTTCGATTGGGCAAATTATGAAAAAATTTTTCAAGTCAAATTTTCAACCAAAATACGGTCATTTTGTTCACACAGTGATTCTACGTCATGCTAGCTTCCTGTGCAGAACTCCAGCAATTCACCAATGCCGGCATCTATCTTTCCATTATCGCCATTGCACTTCGTTCACGCCATTGCACTTCGGTCATTTTGTGCATACCCTGTGACTGTGGTGGCTAGAGAACACGCACATGCAGACCCGTTCCTTGCAATTTCCAGTGTTGTGTTTATCAATGCATGCATCCAGAGGACCTCTGGTTTACGAAATCGTAGGCACTCCTGTGCAAAAATGAAGTCGGTTTTTGACCCAAAATCGGGGTGGGTGGGCCATAATTTGCTCCAAATTTGGCCGAAAATTGGGATTTTTCTGAAAATTTTCATTGTGCCCAGCAAAAATCCTTGATTTTTTGAAGAATTTTCCAAAAAATATGCTATACCCCCTATGACTGGACCCAACTCCCCTCACCCTTTTTTTCCCCTAAAAAAGCCCCCAAAATTCCTACCATTTTTACCATTTTTACCATTTTTGACCAATTTAGGGTACCTCCAAAATTGCACATTTTTACTGCCAAACAGGGCTGCAAGCTGCGCCGCAGGCGCACGGTACGCTACTTTTATTCTTTCGCATGCTTCCTTTTCCTTCGGCATTTGAACAATTAAATCACATTCTGGCTGTGACCCTTGTCGGACACTGCGCCCTCTGACAAGGGTAATACTTTCTAGAAACATTCTGAAAAAAAGTGGTAGCCCGGCATTAGCAAGAAAATTTTCAAAATTAAATAGGCACCAGCAGTTTGGGTAGGCGAGACCGCATTGGGTGAACCTCCGCGAGCGCAGCGAGCGGAAATTTTTTTTCGCAGTTTTTGGGCAAAGTTCAAAATCCCACCAAAAATTAAGTGGGGATTTTCGACAACAATACTGGGGCCCTATGGGTTTTTGGATTTTGGCCTAACATGTTGTGTTTCTGCCTTGGTCCGGTTGAAGTCTTTATTACTGGATCTCATACTCCGTACAGGTGACTCATACCCGACCTTTAACACACACGCACTTCTTCGAAACCTCCACCCTCAGCACCAACCTTTTTACAATGGTCCGCTTTGCGGGTTTGTGGACATAGTAATTGTGTTCTTCAAAAATATGCTTCAAAATTGTCTTATGCAAGGTGACACTGACTCATTGGTCCTTGTCTTATGAAGTGAAGACAAATATTAAAGGGGCATTGGCGGGCCGAAGGCCAGCCAAAAAAACGGTAGCGAACTTTTACTTTTTTTCCTTTTGGTTTTCCCCTTATTTTGACTTTCCGGATCGATTGCGGACCGTGGTGGTGCCACTCTGTGGCTGGAAATTAGTAGGTAACCAAAAAAATGGGCCAGAGAAAAAAGGAAAAAAAAAAAGGAAAAAAAAATAAAAAATCTCGAATCCTTATTTTCACTTTCGCTAAGGATCTACCCTGACCTTTTCCGTTTCTTTTTTTTTTCTTCTGAGCTAGAACCCTGTTTTACACCGTACCTTAATTTTTTTTTCGCCTGCGGCGCCATTTTGTATTATTTTTTTTGCTCCGCAAAAAAAAGCACGTACATACAGTTCCCTGTGTTCCCAATGTCCCTGGTCAGCAGTGCTGAAAATTTTTTGGGGCATAAAAACAAGCTGACCCCAAACGAGGGGAGAAAGCGCCTCGCCTCCCTGCACTGGCAGGGAGTCGCGCGCGCGAAGCTCGCGCGCAACCGCTTTTACGGGGGGAAAGCTCGGGGACCCCAAATCACCCCCCATTTTGGCCAAAAGGGGTGATTGGCGAGAGCCCTGGGGTCAGGGCCAGGGGGGTCGGGTGGTACTTTTTAGCGGTTTTGGAACCGCTAAATGCCGGTTTAGCGGTTTGGGCAAAAAAAAAAAAAAAAAGTATAAATCTGGATTTCGAGAAAAATTTTTTTTTGGGGGATAGTGGTCACCCCTCCCACCCCTCATATCAGAAAATATCAGCTCCTGAAGACACTAAAGCACAGCTTCCTGTCAGGTCGAACTCCCTGTTGGCCTTTGGGCTTTCTGCCTTACAGAGGCCCAGGGCACAGCGCACCGCGAGAGACAAGAAAGAAAAAAAAAGTAGCGTACCGTGCGCCTGCGGCGCAAGCTTGCAACCCACCCTTCCCATGACAGAGTGTGGCAGTAAAAATGTGCAATGGTAAGCGCATTTTTTTGAAATGTTGCGTACCGTGGCTTCGCCAAAAACTTTCGTTTAGCAAAATATGGAAGTAAAATTTACGGAACTGACGATAGTTACCAGCGAAAGTGCCATTTTTATGTCAACATTTTTTAGAAATGTTGCGTACCGTGGCTTCGCCAGGAGCCTTTGGGTGCCAGTGACCCTTTTTAAGGGTGAAAAAGCTCGGGAGCCCAAAACCGCTAAACCGCTAAAAAATTTTTTTGGGGGACTCACCCGACCTCCCTGGTCAGGGCAAAAAAAAAAAAAAAACTATAGATTTTTGAGGGAAAAAATCCAAAAAATAGGGTACTCTACTTGTCGCATGAGGGGGTCTGAGAAGGATGAGGAACTACTATGTGACCCCACCGCGACGAGCACGAAGCTCAATGAAGCCAGAATGCCCTCAAACGCGCGTTCCACCCCGATCAAACCCGAACCCAAGAGGGATGCCGAACTCGACGTAGCCGTTGGTTACTGGCGCGAGCTGACGATCCAGATATTGGATCAACTCGCTGGGTGACACACCAAAAGAGGGGCTCAGACAGTGACAAGTGTTGCCGGGGATACGGAACGCCCTCCGACGTTTGCTCGAAGGGGAGACCTGCCCAGAGAGAGTACCTGAACTGGCGAGGGCCTACGCACACATTCCACACCTCCATTGCGCAACCCTACCTTGATGACCTCATCGCCAGTGTCAAGGGCAACATGCATTCCGCGGGGATGGTACAACACTTGTGTATCATCAACGTGTACCATTTTGTGAAACGCGCCTTCTCATTCTGCATGTGTTTGTCTTCACAAGAGCTTTTCCGCCGAAGGCGGAAAAGCTCGGGACCTGACCCGATTTAACAGAATTTGACCCGATTGCCAAACCCATATTCCAAGCTCCTGCCCTGAAGGAAACCCCGGTTTGCAAAAAAAAAAAAAAAAAAAAAAGTAAGAGAAAACCAGGGTTCTAGCTCAGAAGAAAAAAAAAAGAAACGGAAAAGGTGGCTCAAAAAAAAATTTTTCTGCGCTTCGCGCGCAGGGATTACGCAGCTCCCCCAAAAATAAAAAAAGTACGTATGGATTTTCAACACGTACAATTCTAAGCAAAAACAATTAAAAACCGTGCGCGCTTCGCGCGCGCTCTCCCTGGCAAAGTTGGTTGAGAAGGGTTGTGAAAGTTCGAAGAACTGGAGAAATCATCAGTCATGGCATCCAAATGTTCCTGGCGAAGCCACGGTACGCAACATTTTTAAAAAATCTTGACATAAAATGGCACTTTCGTTGGTAACTATGGTCCAGTTCCGTAAACTTTACTTCCATATTTTGCTAAAACGAAAGTTTCTGGCGAAGCCACGGTACGCAACATTTCTAAAAATTGCGCTTAAAATTGCCTATTATGTCGGGAAGGGTGTATTGCAATCTAGCGCCGCAGGCGCACGGTACGCTACTTTTTTCTTTCGCCATGCTGTATGCTCCTTTTCCGGTAAAATAGAAAATTGTCTCCTACAAATAGAATTATGTAGGGGGTAGGTGAGAGGTGGGGGCGGAGCCCCCACCCCAGCCCCAATCCAAAACCCAAATTACCTACGTATGGACACGTATGTATTCCACCTTTTCAAAAACAATTCACGTATGGATTTCCATACGTTCCACACGTGGAGCGTAATCCCTGTTCGCGCGGAAAAATTGACCACGCCAAGTCGCTGTTTTTAACAGCAAAGGGGACTGGCTGACGACACTGAGGACCTCCTTGGCCAACCGGTTTTTTGCACCGTGTAAAAAAATCCCAAAAAAAAAAAAAAAAAAAAGAACGGAAAAGGTGGGCCACCTTTTCCGTTCTACTGAGCTAGGACCCTGAGAAAACCGAATGGAGTGGGAACGCTAGTGAGAGCGCAGAGGAAACGATAGTGGGAACGCAACGAGCTTTTTTCCACAAAAATACAAAAAATCTCCCAAAATCCCGGGCCAAGGGCCAGAAGTTAGCGCAAGGCCTGCTCATTATGTCCCTTCTTTTTAAATAAAAAACGGTACATATTGAAGGGTGTGCCACCACACACTCAGGTCCATACCTGTTGTTGTTATATTAACCGCATTTGTGTCAAGCAGATTGTGGTACGTGTTGTAGTGTTCGCATCTTTCTGTCCTGGGTGTCTCCTTCACGTGTTGCGAGTGTTTGTTTTTGAAAGAACCTTATATCAGCCAAAATCTGCTTAGCCGTATACTTCGGGGCCTCGTTCACTTAATAAACCACAGATGCAAATTTTTGAGCCTACGACCCCGCATTTAACTCATTTCGATCCCCTGATTTCAATCCCAAAAAAATTTCAAAAAAATAAAAAAAATTATTTTCTGAAATGACGTCGGCAGTTTTTTCACTTTTGCTCTCCGCCGCCTCAGGTGAGAAGTTATTTTCCAAACACCCCGAAAATGAGCGTATATGGATTTCCGAGCTCCCCGCGTTTCATAGAAAAAAAAATCGACCATTTTAGTGGAGTAGAAGTCAAAAAAAAGTGGCTCCAATGCTTTGTGCATGTAATACAGGGGATTTTCAGTGCAGAAAGAGTGGTCGGCTCCACCAAAAGTTGCGTACCGTGGAGTGTGTTTCCAGTTGACAAAAATGGTCGCAATTGAAAGATTTGTCAAAAATAAATCCAAAGAAAAAAAAATCGACAACTTTTGACAAAAAAAATCAAATTTAGAGACATCGCTGTGTTGGACCCAAAGAGGAGATTTCCTCACCGTACAAAGTACACTGTATAGTACCCAGTACATAGTACCCATTCTCCCGCCGCCCACTCGCTCGCCCCAGATGCATATTTTTGACCGTCCGACCCCGGAATTGAACGTTTTCGCACCCTATCTTTCCAAGAATATTTTTTTTCAGAATGTGCCCGGGCCATAAAATCGATAAAATCCACCTGTCCATGGTCAAGTACATTTGAGAGGCCGGGGGTGTAATATTTTCACCCGAAAAGGCGCGTATATGAATTTCCGGATCGATCTGAAAAAATTCCGGGGTCGCAACATTTTTTTGGCGGATTTTTTATCACTTTAAAGTGGCTCCAAAAACAGGCCATTATATACGGCTAAGCAGATTTTGGCTGATATACCTTATTTTTTTTTTCTTTCAAAGAAAGAGGAGACAGCGCTGGTGGACAAAACCCCATCTTTCGATTGAAAATATTGTCTTAATCATTTTTCTACGTACCCTGTATTGAAGATGGGACCTCGTGAGCATTAGTCATCATTTTAGAGACAAATGTTTTCGCTTGCATATCATAGTTTATTTTGTTGTGTCAGCCCAGTGCCCAGTACCCAGCGCAGTTTTCTGTGTGATATCACTTAACCGTTCCTTTCCTGTCTTACCCTCCTTTTCTCGGGGATTTCTAGGGGTAAAACTCAGGTGGGTTGTGGGAAAAAAGGGGAAAATGGGTGGGGTTTGGCCTGTACGGTCCTGTACGCGCCTATACGTCCCTATCCGGGCCTATACGAGGGGTAAAAATCAGGTGGATTGTTGTGTGTCATCTCAGCCGAAAGGACCACTGCCTCCACCTCCACCTCCACCGCTCCCAATCACAGGCTCAGCCGAGTCTGGGAAGCCATGTGCTACGCTATGTGGAGGCGAACAACTCACAACCTTTACTTTCCTCCCTCCCCGTTATAGTATTTTGTGCAACAAGCACAGAGTAACGAGTCTCTCGAGGATTTTTATTTTATTTTTTAAAGCAAGTCCGAAAAGAACGCCCCCTCACTCTCATTTGTGTCATGCTTCCTCCTCAGCACGTTTGTTTCCTCTTTGCGACGTTGCAGGCGGGCAGAACAGCCTTCTCTGGTTTGCACAGCACTCTGCTTTGTGAGCAGGCATGGGTTAAAACCGAACTAATAATATTGATTTACATTTCTTCCGGCGCGCACCGTTTTGTTGTGAACAATGAAAGTATACCAGACGCCCAGTCCACTAACCTCGCAGCACCTATGCAGCCTTGCTGGACTGCCTTGTGCCAGTCTTCGTGGCTTGTGTGCCATCAGCGTTGACAGAGGTGTGGACCAGCGTCGTGGACCTGCTGTGAGAGGGAAGGGGCGGCTCGTGCACGGCGCAGTGGAGACACTTACCCACACCACCCAACAGGTCACCACACACTCTTCAGAACCCCACCCGGCGTTGTGCCGTCAAGTCACACAATGCGTTGGCTCCTTGCAGTGTCGTGTCTCTCCCTGTCGCGTGCGGTGCCGATACCTACCAGCCCAATTACTCCTGCACCTCAGACACGCGCACCACCAACACTTATTCCACTCTTGTGCACGCCGCTTTCACATTCACCGTTGGTTGCCTCAGTCGAAGCAGCAATTCATGAAGCATACTCTGAGTGCTGGACGTTTCAGTGTGTGGGAACAGTTGAGGTCACGTTCAGCAACATCACCACAGATAATAGAGGCGGGAGAGTGTCACTTCAGAACAGTGATGGGTACGTGCTGACATCTTTGATTGATAACCGGGAACGTTACATTGCCACTTACCCTGCCAACGGTGAGATGATGGTTGTGTTCAAGGATACGAGTGGGGATAGTTACAACTACGAGAGCGAATTCACCTTCGAGTGGGAATGCAACACTGGACCTGCAGTTGTGCCTGCAGCAGGCTTTGATGCTTCCACATACCTGACACTGCCGCCTGCTGGGTCGTACAAGCGGATGTTTTCAGAATATGCGATGTACAGTTGGATTATTCCCTGCACAGGAACACTTGAAGTTTCTGCCTCCGTCATCCCTTCCTCAAATCCGCACGCCGACCTCGGATATGTGCACGGAATAGAATTATCATTTATGAACAGCAGCGGGAACGTCGTGTACAGTCACTATGGCTGGTCCACTGTCAACGGCTTCTTCAGCGTTGCAGGGAACTTCAACATTACTTTGCGCACCCGGACTATAGGTTATGGGTACTATGACTCTGAGATGGCGTTTGCTTGGAGCTGTGGACGGCCACTTCCGTGTGAGTCGCTGTCATCACCACCGTTGGTTGCCTCAATACAAGTACCCATTGGTACATCGTACTCTGAGTGCTGGACATTTCAGTGTGTGGGAACAGTTGAGGTCACGTTCAGCAACATCACCACAGATAATAGAGGCGGGAGAGTGTCACTTCACAACAGTGATGGGTACGTGCTGACATCTTTGATTGATAACCGGGAACGTTACATTGCCACTTACCCTGCCAACGGTGAGATGACGGTTGTGTTCAAGGACACGAGTGGGGATAGTTACAACTACGAGAGCGAATTCACCTTCGAGTGGGAATGCAACACTGGACCTGCAGTTGTGCCTGCAGCAGGCTTTGATGCTTCCACATACCTGACACTGCCGCCTGCTGGGTCGTACAAGCGGATGTTTTCAGAATATGCGATGTACAGTTGGATTATTCCCTGCACAGGAACACTTGAAGTTTCTGCCTCCGTCATCCCTTCCTCAAATCCGCACGCCGACCTCGGATATGTGCACGGAATAGAATTATCATTTATGAACAGCAGCGGGAACGTCGTGTACAGTCACTATGGCTCGTCCACTGTAAACGGCTTCTTCAGTGTTGCAGGGAACTTCAACATTACTTTGCGCACCCGGACTATAGGTTATGGGTACTATGACTCTGAGATGGCGTTTGCTTGGAGCTGTGCAGCGACAAGCACAGCCACTCCAACAGGCCTGCCAGCACTTCCGATACCCACCCCAACGGACCTGCCTAGTACAGTGCCACCACAGCCCGAACGGCTACCACAGCAGGATGAGTCGGGTGGGAGCAGCAACGTTGTCCTTTATGTCGGCGTCGGTGTGGGCGTGCTCGTGGTGGCTGTGTGTGTTTCTGTTGCATTTCACTGTCTGCAAAAGAAGCCGCCTGCGAAGGAGCTTGAGAACCACAGTGAGATGCGTCCATATTAGGATACGAGGATAAGCAGTATGAAGATAGAGTCGAGCTGGCTCTTTTGTGAGGTGACAGTGAAGTCTAAGGTGGATGTTGCTGTACCGCACAGGAGTGGAGGAATGGAGGGAGTGAATATTTGGTTCTTTACGTGCAATGTGATTAGAGGTGACAGCTGGCGAAATATGTTTGTCGTCCAAAGAAGGATCCAACGTATACCAAAAGGAAAAGAGCGGAAAACAGCCCAAAAGGGTAAAACGGGCACTTTTGCCCACCTCAGCCCACGTACACCCATGTACAACCCACGTTCTCCCATTTACAGCCCATTGTAATAATTTAAAAACGGTACAAATTTAAGGGTGTGCCACCACACACCCGTGCCCCTGTCCTGTTGTTGTTTTATTTCTAGCCGCATTTGCGTCATGCAGATTGCGGTGTGTTGAAGTGTTTGCATCTTTTCTTTTCCTTTCTTTTCGTTCTCTTTTTTTTTATGTTTGTTGTGTGTTCTCTCAGCCGAAAGGACCACCGCCTCCAACGTACACCAATAAGGAAAGACGGGAAAACAGCCCAAAAGGGTATAACGGGCACTTTTGCCCACCTCAGCCCACGTACACCCATGTACAACCCACGTTCTCCCATTTACAGCCCGCTTTGTAAAAAAAAAAACTAGTGGAGCACACTCTAGGGTGGCTACACTAATACAACCAAGTTTTCAAACAAGAAAAAACGTTACAAATTTATGGGCGTGCCACCACACAAACTTGTCCCTGTCCTGTTGTTTTATTTGTAACCGCATTTGTGCCAAGCAGATTGCGGTGTGTTGAAGTGTTTTCACCTTTCCTTTTCCTTTCCCAATCCCCTCCCCATTGCCTTACTTCGCTTGTACAGCCCACCCCCCAATCAAAAAAATACCAAAGGAAAAAAGAAAATTATCAGATAGCAGCCACGACCCCGCAGGCTAAAAAGTAGCGCACTACCTGTCTTCGTCTTTGCAAGCACGGTATATCATGCAAGCGCTGCTTAAATGGTATCACGTGGGCGCTATCTAGAAAGATTTTGGCTACAACACGAGACGGTCGGGGTGAACAAACCTTTTTTTTTAAACACTTTCTATGTATTTCGCGGAAATGTGAGTAAAAGATGGAAAATATTTACGGTGCGTGTTGAAGTGTTTGCACCTTCTGTCCTGGGTGTCTCCTTCATGCGTTGCAAGTGTTTGTTTTTGAAAGAACCTTTTTTTGCGTTCCCTGTGTTGAAAGTGGGTCCTCGTGAGCATTAGTCATCATTTTAGAGACAAATGTTTTCGCTTAACCCTTTCGGGACCGAGCCAAAAAGTTAAAATTTTTGTTTTTGGGGGATTAATGCAAAAAGTGACCTAAGTAGGGATAAACGTCGAGAAAGTGTAAAATTTATGCTGGAATGGACTCATTTGGGCTCAGAGGGTCAAAATGTATGTGAGAAAATGATTTTTTGAAAAACTGCTATTACACTGTGGGTATAGGGCCCGTATACCCAGAAATAGGGTAAAAATCGCAAAATAGGTGTCCTGACCCCTTTGCCCAGCAACCACACCTTCAGCTCACCCTTTTTCACAGGATGAGAGGTCATTTTGTGTCAAAAAAGTGTCAAAAAATGGGTGAAAAGGTGTTAGTATTGTGTAATTGTGGGTAAAGAGTTAAAATCTGGGTTTTGGGGTGTTGTGGGGGGTTGCGGAGGGATGAGCGGGGGGAGGGTGCCCCTGTGCCCATAAAATGATAAAAAACATTATTTTTGGGGCTATATACCCCCAATAAGTCCATTGGAGCCAAAATTTTTGTGATGTCCAAAATTTTTGATTTTTCATCCACCCGCGGGTCCAGGGCACTCATTTGTAGAAATTCTCAAAAAAAGGCCAAAAAACGCGTTTTTCAAAAAAGGGGGTTTTCTGAGAAACCACGCTGCGATATTAGGAGAGCATCTTCTTTTATCGACTCTTATGTATTTTTCAAGAGGGAAACGCCCCTGAGTCCATTAAAGCATGAATTGACCTGATTATCGTCTCCCTGGTACTTTTAGAAAGGGTCGTAAATAAAAAAAAAAAAAAAAACACATATATATATGGGTCTGGTCCCGAAAGGGTTAAATCATAGTTTATTTCGTTCTCTTTTTTTTTTTTTTTTTTTGTGTTTGTTGCAGGCTCTCCGCTAGGATTTCCGATTTTGAAAATATTCTGTTGATGGTCCACGTTGGTGGGGTACATGCTTGCGCCGCAGGCGCACGGTACGCAACTTTTTTTTTTACCAACGCCCGATTTTGACTTTTTTGGGACGTTTGAGCACTCACCTCTCCATATCTTCTTCTCCTGAGCTTTTTTGACAGGTAGAACGGGTCTGAACCACTCAACAGAACTTTTTTTTTTTTTCTTTTTTTCCCCATTCAGTAGAATAGTTAGTATATGAAACAATTTTTTTCCCCATTTTCAAAAAGTTCTGTTGACAATCAACAGAACTTTAGTACCTAGCGGAGTGCCTGGTTTGTTGTGTGTCCTCTCAGCCGATAGGACCACCACCCCCACCTCCACCCTCCCCAATCACAGGCTCATCCGAGTCAGGGAAGACATGTGCGACGTTACAAATTCTCCCCCTTGCGGAGGCTGTAACCGCTCTTTGGCGTACCACAAAAGCAAACCAGCACAGCACCCTTCCACCCCTTCCCTTCCCTTGCCTTTTCCCGTTCTCTTACCTTTCCCACCTGAGTCCTTCAAAGACTTGCCCCTTTTTGCTGTGTCGTTCGGCTACGGGTGTAGAGGAAGGCAGGTGTCGGACACATAGCATTTGGTTATCAAAGCACACACTGGCGTGGTCGTGTGTGTTAGAACGCTTTTTGTGGCAACGTCCTTGCCTGACTAACAGCAGAGCTTCGTGCAGCAGCATGTGAAACTGCTGCGATGGCTTCCCCACACCATGTGGGGTCTTCGTTCCAGGAGCGTGAAAAGGTCGCAGTGGAAATGGTTAGGCTTCTCTGTACTAACGTCACGGAGGTGCCGTGCCTTGTCCAAAGAGGCGTTTACTTCTAACCTTATTTTTTTCCTTTTATTTTTCAAAGCAAGTCCGAAAAGAACGCCCCCTCACTCTCATTTGTGTCATGCTTCCTCGTCAGCACGTTTGTTTCCTCTTTGCGATCCCATCATTCGTTGCAGGCGGGCAGAACAGCCTTCTCTGGTTTGCACAGCACTCTGCTTTGTGAGCAGAAGAATGAAAGTATACCAGACGCCCAGTCCACTAACCTCGCAGCACCTATGCAGCCTTGCTGGACTGCCTTGTGCCAGTCTTCGTGGCTTGTGTGCCATCAGCGTTGACAGAGGTGTGGACCAGCGTCGTGGACCTGCTGTGAGAGGGAAGGGGCGGCTCGTGCACGGCGCATTGGAGACACTTACCCACACCACCCAACAGGTCACCACACACTCTTCAGAACCCCACCCACAGGCAAGCGGCGTTGTGCCGTCAAGTCACACAATGCGTTGGCTCCTTGCAGTGTCGTGTCTCTCCCTGTCGCGTGCGGTGCCGATACCCACCAGCCCAATTACTCCTGCACCTCAGACACGCGCACCACCAACACTTATTCCACTCTTGTGCACGCCGCTTTCACATTCACCGTTGGTTGCCTCAGTCGAAGCAGCAATTCATGAAGCATACTCTGAGTGCTGGACGTTTCAGTGTGTGGGAACAGTTGAGGTCACGTTCAGCAACATCACCACAGATAATAGAGGCGGGAGAGTGACACTTCACAACAGTGATGGGTACGTGCTGACATCTTTGATTGATAACCGGGAACGTTACATTGCCACTTACCCTGCCAACGGTGAGATGACGGTTGTGTTCAAGGACACGAGTGGGAATAGTTACAACTACGAGAGCGAATTCACCTTCGAGTGGGAATGCAACACTGGACCTGCAGTTGTGCCTGCAGCAGGCTTTGATGCTTCCACATACCTGACACTGCCGCCTGCTGGGTCGTACAAGCGGATGTTTTCAGAATATGCGATGTACAGTTGGATTATTCCCTGCACAGGAACACTTGAAGTTTCTGCCTCCGTCATCCCTTCCTCAAATCCGCACGCCGACCTCGGATATGTGTACAGCATAGAATTATCATTTATGAACACCAGCGGGAACGTCGTGTACAGTCACTATGGCTCGTCCACTGTAAACGGCTTCTTCAGTGTTGCAGGGAACTTCAACATTACTTTGCGCACCCGGGCTATAGCTTATGGGTACTATGACTCTGAGATGGCGTTTGCTTGGAGTTGTGGAAGGCCACTTCCGTGTGAGTCGCTGTCATCACCACCGTTGGTTGCCTCAATACAAGTACCCATTGGTACATCGTACTCTGAGTGCTGGACATTTCAGTGTGTGGGAACAGTTGAGGTCACGTTCAGCAACATCACCACAGATAATAGAGGCGGGAGAGTGACACTTCACAACAGTGATGGGTACGTGCTGACATCTTTGATTGATAACCGGGAACGTTACATTGCCACTTACCCTGCCAACGGTGAGATGACGGTTGTGTTCAAGGATACGAGTGGGAATAGTTACAACTACGAGAGCGAATTCACCTTCGAGTGGGAATGCAACACTGGACCTGCAGTTGTGCCTGCAGCAGGCTTTGATGCTTCCACATACCTGACACTGCCGCCTGCTGGGTCGTACAAGCGGATGTTTTCAGAATATGCGATGTACAGTTGGATTATTCCCTGCACAGGAACACTTGAAGTTTCTGCCTACGTCATCCCTTCCTCAAATCCGCACGCCGACCTCAGATATGTGTACAGATTAGAATTATCATTTATGAACAGCAACGGGAACGTCGTGTACAGTCACTATGGCTCGTCCACTGTAAACGGCTTCTTCAGTGTTGCAGGGAACTTCAACATTACTTTGCGCACCCGGGCTATAGCTTATGGGTACTATGACTCTGAGATGGCGTTTGCTTGGAGTTGTGGAAGGCCACTTCCGTGTGAGTCGCTGTCATCACCACCGTTGGTTGCCTCAATACAAGTACCCATTGGTACATCGTACTCTGAGTGCTGGACATTTCAGTGTGTGGGAACAGTTGAGGTCACGTTCAGCAACATCATCACAGATAATAGAGGCGGGAGAGTGACACTTCAGAACAGTGATGGGTACGTGCTGACATCTTTGATTGATAACCGGGAACGTTACATGGCCACTTACCCTGCCAACGGTGAGATGACGGTTGTGTTCAAGGACACGAGTGGGAATAGTTACAACTACGAGAGCGAATTCACCTTCGAGTGGGAATGCAACACTGGACCTGCAGTTGTGCCTGCAGCAGGCTTTGCTGCTTCCACATACCTGACACTGCCGCCTGCTGGGTCGTACAAGCGGATGTTTTCAGAACATGCGATGTACAGTTGGATTATTCCCTGCACAGGGACACTTGAAGTTTCTGCCTCCGTCATCCCTTCCTCAAATCCGCACGCCGACCTCGGATATGTGCACGGAATAGAATTATCATTTATGAACAGCAACGGGAACGTCGTGTACAGTCACTATGGCTCGTCCACTGTAAACGGCTTCTTCAGCGTTGCAGGGAACTTCAACATTACTTTACGCACCCGGACTATAGCTTATGGGTACTATGACTCTGAGCTGGCGTTTGCTTGGAGCTGTGCGGCGACAAGCACAGCCACTCCAACAGGCCTGCCAGCACTTCCGATACCCACCCCAACGGACCCGCCTAGTACAGTGCCACCACAGCCCGAACGGCTACCACATCCGGAGGAGTCGGGTGGGAGCAGCAACGTTGTCCTTTATGTCGGCGTCGGTGTGGGCGTGCTCGTGGTGGCTGTGTGTGTTTCTGTTGCATTTCACTGTCTGCAAAAGAAGCCGCCTGCGACGGAGCTTGAGAACCACAGTGAGATGCGTTCCAGAGAAGGAGTTGCTGAGGATACGGAGTCTGAAGATAGAGTCGAGCTGGCTCTTTTCTGAGGTGACAGTGAAGTCTAAGGTGGATGTTGCTGTACCGCACAGGAGTGGAGGAATGGAGGGAGTGAATATTTGGTTCTTTACGTGCAATGTGATTAGAGGTGACAGCTGGCGAAATATGTTTGTCGTCCAAAGAAGGATCCAACGTATACCAAAAGGAAAAGAGCGGAAAACAGCCCAAAAGGGTAAAACGGGCACTTTTGCCCACCTCAGCCCACGTACACCCATGTACAACCCACGTTCTCCCATTTACAGCCCATTGTAATAATTTAAAAACGGTACAAATTTAAGGGTGTGCCACCACACACCCGTGCCCCTGTCCTGTTGTTGTTTTATTTCTAGCCGCATTTGCGTCATGCAGATTGCGGTGTGTTGAAGTGTTTGCATCTTTTCTTTTCCTTTCTTTTCGTTCTCTTTTTTTTTTATGTTTGTTGTGTGTTCTCTCAGCCGAAAGGACCACCGCCTCCAACGTACACCAATAAGGAAAGACGGGAAAACAGCCCAAAAGGGTATAACGGGCACTTTTGCCCACCTCAGCCCACGTACACCCATGTACAACCCACGTTCTCCCATTTACAGCCCGCTTTGTAAAAAAAAACAAGTAATTGCTATCGGAAAAAAAACGGGGTGTGCTGTGGTTATGGGGGGACCCACACTGAACACCGCCCTGTAGAAATAATCTACACTCTGCTCTTCTGCAGGTATGCGAAAACGCTGCCACAACCACTGGGACGCCTGCACTTGAAACGTTCAAGAACGGGGGCTGTCATCCTCAGACCCCTCTTAGTCCAGCACCATTTACTCGATCGATGGTCGGCGTGTTCCACGTCGTCGTCGTCCACAGCCTCCCACTCATCGTCGTCGCCGGAGGAGGAGCGCGCAAGGAACACAGACGACTAACTGTCGTCGATCACATCATGCGCATCAGCACCACCCAGCAAAGCGCCAGGCTGCTATGTTGGTTTCGAAAATCGCGCGGAGCTTCCCACAGCACACCTCGTTCTTTTTCTTAGCAATTCCTTGTTTTGTTGTTGTTTTCCACACACCTTCCTTCGACCCTTGTAGGATCAGTTGTTATTTTTTTCTAGAAAACTTGAAATTACACATTTCAAGAGAACAAATTAAAAAGGGTCCTTATTTGCGTTTTTGGGCTCCGCCCGTGCAGTGGTGGGGTCAATCTCGAAAATTGGACAATTTTTTGACCACTTAAATTTTGAGAAATATGAGCCCGGTTGCTTATACGTGGGGCCCATTTTGGGGTGTCCCGGGCACGGCGTAATTCATGTGTAATGGAGTGTAATGGAGGGAATTTAGACTTTTTGCTTTTTTTGCGTTTCCCCCCCGTTTTTTCAACACGAAAAGTCCAAAAAAGGTGACAACAAAATTTTTTTTGGCGAGTGGAGCAAAAAAATTTTGCCTGGCTGACCATTGCCGAAGGAATTTTGCACTTTTGACCACCACAGATTACACGTTGGTTTACGATTTTTTCTATGCACTTATGTACTGGGAAGCATGCCACCGGTGTTAAATTTTTACTGGCGTGGCTACATAACCGATTCCCCATGTTTCTACCAGTACACAGTACACAGTACACAGTACACAGTACACAGTACACAGTACACAGTACACAGTACACAGTACACAGTACACAGTACACAGTACACAGTACACAGTACACAGTACACAGCACTGTACAAGGCAAAAATGACCACAACAGCTGATATTTTGGCCGAATGCCACCCTATCAGGAATATTTTCACACAAATTTTTTCTGGCCTCCATACCCCCAAACTACACGATTTCCGGTTCCGGAAAATTTTTGGATCACCAAATATCGCGAAAATTTTCAATTTTTTTGATGTCGTCCGCACATCCCTTTAGTAAAGACCAAAACACCAAGCGTTGTAATTCATGTGTAATGGGGTGAAAGTGTGTGTAATTCGGTGAAATGGGGTGAAAGTGTGTGTAAGTGGGTGTTAGTGTGGTACCGCCGGGACACCCCACATTTTTGGCCAAAATTTTCCTCAAAATCCGGGTTTGTAATATTGACCCTTTACTCCCCCCCCACATCGATTTCAATACTATACCTTACTTCACCTACGGTTACCCTTACAGGGGGGGGGTGAAGGAAGGTAAGTTGAAAAAGGGTCCTTATTTGCGTTTTTGGGCTCCGCCCGTGCAGTGGTGGGGTCAATCTCGAAAATTGGACAATTTTTTGACCACTTAAATTTTGAGAAATATGAGCCCGGTTGCTTATACGTGGGGCCCATTTTTGGCCAAAATTTTCCTCAAAATCCGGGTTTGTAATATTGACCCTTTACTCCCCCCCCACATCGATTTCAATACTATACCTTACTTCACCTACGGTTACCCTTACAGGGGGGGTGAAGGAAGGTAAGTTGAAAAACTAGTGGAGCACACTCTAGGGTGGCTACACTAATACAACCAAGTTTTCAAACAAGAAAATACGTTACAAATTTATGGGCGTGCCACCACACAAACTTGTCCTGTCCTGTTGTTGTTTTATTTGTAACCGCATTTGTGCCAAGCAGATTGCGGTGTGTTGAAGTGTTTTCACCTTTCCTTTTCCTTTCCCAATCCCCTCCCCATTGCCTTACTTCGCTTGTACAGCCCACCCCCCAATCAAAAAAATACCAAAGGTGGGGAGATCCGGGTGCCCGCAACAACAATATTCACAAGCAATCACAAAAAATAAATCCTATTCACAAAAAATCACAAGCAATCACAAACAAAAAATCTTATTCACACAAAATCACAAAAAATAAATCCTATTCGCAAAAAATCACAAACGATCACAAAAAATCACAAAAATCACAAAAAATCACAAGCAATCACAAAAAAAAAATCCTATTCACAAAAAATCACAAAAAATCACAAACAAAAAATCCTATTCACAAAAAATCACACAAAATCACAAAAAATAAATCCTATTCACAAAAAATCACAAGCAATCACAAAAAAAAAATCCTATTCACAAAAAATCACAAAAAATCAAAAAGAATCACATCCACTTTTTGTGATTTTTTGTGATTTTTTTGTGATTGCTTGTGATTTTTTGTGAATAGGATTTATTTTTTGTGATTTTGTGTGATTTGTTGTGAATAGGATTTTTTTTTTGTGATTTTTTGTATTTATTTTGTGTGATTTGTTGTGATTTGTTGTGATTTGTTGTGATTTTTTGTGAATATTGTTGTTGCGGGCACCCGGATCTCCCCAAAAGGAAAAAAGAAAATTATCAGATAGCAGCCACGACCCCGCAGGCTAAAAAGTAGCGCACTACCTGTCTTCGTCTTTGCAAGCACGGTATATCATGCAAGCGCTGCTTAAATGGTATCACGTGGGCGCTATCTAGAAAGATTTTGGCTACAACACGAGACGGTCGGGGTGAACAAACCTTTTTTTAAAACACTTTCTATGTATTTCGCGGAAATGTGAGTAAAAGATGGAAAATATTTACGGTGCGTGTTGAAGTGTTTGCACCTTCTGTCCTGGGTGTCTCCTTCATGCGTTGCAAGTGTTTGTTTTTGAAAGAACCTTTTTTTGCGTTCCCTGTGTTGAAAGTGGGTCCTCGTGAGCATTAGTCATCATTTTAGAGACAAATGTTTTCGCTTAAATCATAGTTTATTTCGTTCTCTTTTTTTTTTTTTTTTTGTGTTTGTTGTGTGTCCTCTCAGCCGATAGGACCACCACCCCCACCTCCACCCTCCCCAATCACAGGCTCATCCGAGTCAGGGAAGACATGTGCGACGTTACAAACTCTCCCCCTTGCGGAGGCTGTAACCGCTCTTTGGCGTACCACAAAAGCAAACCAGCACAGCACCCTTCCACCCCTTCCCTTCCCTTGCCTTTTCCCGTTCTCTTACCTTTCCCACCTGAGTCCTTCAAAGACTTGCCCCTTTTTGCTGTGTCGTTCGGCTACGGGTGTAGAGGAAGGCAGGTGTCGGACACATAGCATTTGGTTATCAAAGCACACACTGGCGTGGTCGTGTGTGTTAGAACGCTTTTTGTGGCAACGTCCTTGCCTGACTAACAGCAGAGCTTCGTGCAGCAGCATGTGAAACTGCTGCGATGGCTTCCCCACACCATGTGGGGTCTTCGTTCCAGGAGCGTGAAAAGGTCGCAGTGGAAATGGTTAGGCTTCTCTGTACTAACGTCACGGAGGTGCCGTGCCTTGTCCAAAGAGGCGTTTACTTCTAACCTTATTTTTTTCCTTTTATTTTTCAAAGCAAGTCCGAAAAGAACGCCCCCTCACTCTCATTTGTGTCATGCTTCCTCGTCAGCACGTTTGTTTCCTCTTTGCGATCCCATCATTCGTTGCAGGCGGGCAGAACAGCCTTCTCTGGTTTGCACAGCACTCTGCTTTGTGAGCAGAAGAATGAAAGTATACCAGACGCCCAGTCCACTAACCTCGCAGCACCTATGCAGCCTTGCTGGACTGCCTTGTGCCAGTCTTCGTGGCTTGTGTGCCATCAGCGTTGACAGAGGTGTGGACCAGCGTCGTGGACCTGCTGTGAGAGGGAAGGGGCGGCTCGTGCACGGCGCATTGGAGACACTTACCCACACCACCCAACAGGTCACCACACACTCTTCAGAACCCCACCCACAGGCAAGCGGCGTTGTGCCGTCAAGTCACACAATGCGTTGGCTCCTTGCAGTGTCGTGTCTCTCCCTGTCGCGTGCGGTGCCGATCCCTACCAGCCCAATTACTCCTGCACCTGAGACACGTGTGCCGCCAACACTTGTTCCACTCTCGTGCACGTCGCTTTTATATTCGCCGTTGATTGCCTCAATACCAGTGTCCATTCATGGAAAGTACTCTAACCGTGCAGCGTACTCTGAGTGCTGGACATTTCAGTGTGTGGGAACAGTTGAGGTCACGTTCAGCAACATCGCCATCGATAATAGAGCCGGGAGAGTGACACTTCAAAACAATGATGGGTACGTGCTGACATCATTGGTTGATAACCGGGAACGTTACATGGCCACTTACCCTGCCAACGGTGAGATGATGGTTGTGTTCAACGACACGGGGGAGGATAGTTACTACTACGAGAATGTATTCACCTTCGAGTGGGAGTGCCACACTGGACCTGCAGTTGTGCCTGCAGCAGGCTTTGATGCTTCCACATACCTGACACTGCCGCCTGCTGGGTCGTACGAGAGGATGTTTTCAGAACATGCGATGTACAGTTGGATTATTCCCTGTACAGAAATACTTGAAATTTCTGCCTCCGTCATCCCTTCCTCAAGTCGGTACTCCTCCCCCGTACATAGGTACGGAATAGAATTAGCACTCATGAACAGCAACGGGACCGTCGTGTACAGTCACTGGGGCTCGTCTACTGTCAATGGAATCTTCAGTGTTGCAGGGAACTTCAACATTACTTTGCACACGCAGACTGAGGGGTCCTATGACTCTGAGATGGTGTTTGCTTGGAGCTGTGGAAGGCCACTTCCGTGTGAGACGCTGTCATCACCACCGTTGGTTGCCTCAATACAAGTAACTGTTAGTGTGCCGTACTCTGAGTGCTGGACATTTCAGTGTGTGGGAACAGTTGAGGTCACGTTCAGCAACATCTCCATAGAGCATAGAGCCGGGAGAGTGTCACTTCAGAACAGTGATGGGTACGTGCTGACATCATTGATGGGTAACCGGGAGCGTTACATTGCCACTTACCCTGCCAACGGTGAGATGATGGTTGTGTTTAACGACACGAGGGGAGATGGTTACAACTTCGAGAATGAATTCACCTTCGAGTGGGAATGCAACACTGGACCTGCAGTTGTGCCTGCAGCAGGCTTTGATGCTTCCACATACCTGACACTGCCGCCTGCTGGGTCGTACAAGCGGATGTTTTCAGAATATGCGATGTACAGTTGGATTATTCCCTGCACAGGAACACTTGAAGTTTCTGCCTCCGTCATCCCTACCTCAAATCCGTACTCCTCCCCCGTATATAGGTACGGAATAGAATTAGCACTTATGAACAGCAACGGGACCGTCGTGTACAGTCACTGGGGCTCGTCTACTGTCAATGGAATCTTCAGTGTTGCAGGGAACTTCAACATTACTTTGCGCACGCGGACTGAGGGGTACTATAACTCTGAGATGGTGTTTGCTTGGAGCTGTAGAGCGACAACGCCACTTGCGACAGACCTTCCTACTATTGCTTCTCCTCCTCCATCCACACCTGCACCTGACACAGCACTTCCGACAGTCACCCCAACAGACCTGCCCACTGCTGCTTCTTCTTCTCCATCCACACCTGCACCTGACACAGCACTTCCGACAGCCACCCCAACAGACCTGCCTGCTACAGTGCCACTGCAACCGGAGGAGTCGGGTGGGAGCAGCAACGTTGTCCTTTATGTCGGCATCGGTGTGGGCGTGCTCGTGGTGGCTGTGTGTGTTTCTGTTGCATTTCACTGTCTGCAAAAGAAGCCGCCTGCGAAGGAGCTTGAGAACCACAGTGAGATGCGTTCCAGAGAAGGAGTTGCTGAGGATACGGAGTCTGAAGATAGAGTCGAGCTGGCTCTTTCTGAGGTGACAGTGAAGTGTGAGGAGGATGTTGAGCTGTACCGCACAGGAGAGGAAGAATGAAAGGAGTGAATATTTGGTTCTTTACATGCAATGTGATTAGAGATGACAGCTGGCGAAATATGTTTGTCGTCCAAAGAAGGATCCAATGTATACCAAAAGGAAAAGAACGGAAAGCAGCCAAAAAGGCAAAAACGGGTACTTTTGCCCACCTCAGGTTACCCACGTTCTCCCATTTACAGCCCACATTGTAAAAAAATGAAAAAAAGGCTACAAATTTAAAGGGTGTGTTACCACACACACCCGTGCCCCTGTACTGTTGTTGTTTTATTTCCAGCCGCATTTACGGCATACAGATTGCGGTGTGTTGAAGTGGTTGCACCTTTTCTTATCCTTTCCCCAATGCACTACCCATTGGGTGTGGCGGGCACTTTTGCCCACGTCAGCCCATGTACAACCCACGTTCTCCCATTTACAGCCCGCATTGTAAAAAAAAACAAAAACAAAGAGGGGCAACAGCAGGGTTGCTCCTAAGTGGGACCGAGAACATGAAAATCTGGATTTTTTTTCTTTCTTATTCCTACGAAGCTTGCTTTAAAGGAGAAATAGTATTACCGGGTACGGTCGCCAATCATCCCTCCCACAGGAGGATTGTGCAATCAACGAAAACAACTTTACTTACCTACCGATCCTACTATTTCCCCCCCCTTTTCCTTAGGGGGCTTTTGTGATTTCCACTGTACACAAGTGTGGTGAAATGGTCGAAAGTCTCAAAAGCAAGAGTTTTCAGCAGGCCTAATGCTAACTTTGGGGGAGGGGGGAAAAAAGTGAACCAACGGAAAAACACGGGTCAGGAAAGATCTTTTGTCTTTTTTTGTCTTTTTTCGAGAATCTCGGGAGAAAAAAAAAAAAATCAAGATTTTCAGGATTTTTGTCTTTTTTTTTCAGGATCTCTCGAGATCTTTGAGATCTTTGAAAAATCCTGAAAAAAAAAGGAAAAAAAAGGAAAAAAAGAGAAAAAAAGATGAAAAAGATCTTGAAAATCTTTTTTTTCTCAAAAAAAAGATAAAAAAGATTTTTGGGATTTTGAAAAATCTTTTTGGGAAAAAAAAAAAAGATTTTGAAAATCTTTTTTTTTTTTTTTCAAAGATTTCTCAAGATCTCGAGATTTTTCATGAAATTTCATGGATTTTTCCAGGATTTTTTCAGGATTTTCCCAGGATTTTCAAATCTTTTCTCTTTTTTTTTTTCTCCCAAAAATCTTTTTTTTTTTTTTTTTTTTCGGGAGAAGAGGATTTTTTTTCTCGAAAAAAAAAAAAAAAAAAAAGATCTTTCCCGACCCGTGGTCATCAAAAAAAAAAAAAAAAACGAAAAAAAAAAATTTCCCTCCGGGAAGGGGTCCAGGGTTTTCGCTTATCTTCATGAAAAAATTTTTTCCCCAAAATCGTGAAGATATGTCCAAAAAGGGGTCAACAAAATTTTTTCGCGCTCCGCGCGAAAAGGTCCGTTCATTTCGCGTAAATACGTGATGACGTGGGATGGTAACGTACATCAAGAACCAAACCAACCCTTTTCTCACGTTTTTCCACGTCAAGCCGTCACACTAGGTTCTCTCTTGTGAACGCAACCTTCCCTCAGTACAAGAAGAAACGGCCGTTGACATCAAAACTTTCTGGCGAAGCCACGGTACGCAACATTTCAAAAATTGTGACCTAAAACCGAACATTTTTACAGCCAAACTATGGTAGAGGGCTGTGGGCTGCCAGGTTTTGAGCTGCGCCGCAGGCGCACGGTAGGCTACTTTTTTTATTTTTGCCGGCAAGGGGGGTGCATCATTGAGTCCCTGAAACAAGTCTCCATCGTCACTGCCACCGCCATCGCAATCGCCATCTTCGCTTTCCTCTTTAACATCAACAGATGCAACACTGCTCTCTGTATCTTCAGAGCTCAGAACTTCTCCAACACTCGATGTCTCGTCGACTGACAGACCCTCCTCCTCCTCGAACCCAGTGGTGGGGGCCGCAGTATGCACTGCTACGTCCTTCTTTTAATCGGTGACGCTCAGTGACGCTCCTTCCCAAAGGCGAGGACCAGTCCCCCTTGAAGCTACGTCCTGTGACAGTGACCAGTGCGGTGTACCGGTTGTGGGCCTGCGCACGCCTGCAGGCAGTTCAACAATGGCAGGAACAATGGGTACACCCGTCGCAACATGGCTTCCGCCCAAAGCACAGCACGAACGACGTCTTGTATGACGTCTTCACACAGATGGAGGACGCTCTGCTCGGTGGCGAACCGCTGCACGGTCTGGCACTCGACTTTGCGAAGTGCTTCGACCGCGTACCACAGGGCCTCACCTTGGATCTTGTAGAGAAGATGGGGCTTCACCCCAGGATCATGACACCTCTGCGAGCAATGTACGCCAAGCTGAGACGGCGGTTCAAGCTGCCCTCCGGCGTAGGAGAGGCGTACTCCGTGACGAATGGGATTCTGCAGGGGTGCCCCCTCTCTGTGGTGCTCATCAACGCCTTGATGTCGGTCCTGACACACTGCATCACGGCAGAGGTACCTGAGGCGTTTGTACGGTCGTTTGCTGACGACGCATACCTTTTGTCTCGCCATAGTGAAGCTTCGGTGGGGGCGTGTCTGCTGCGAGTGGAGGACTTCTGCCGCATCACAGGCATGCGCCTCAACATGGCGAAGACCTTTGCCTTCTCATCATTGAAGAACCACAAATGCAAGCTGAAGTCTGAGGACAACCATAGGTTCCGGACAACAGAGTCACTCCGCTCACTCGGCGTGATGATGTACAGCTCCCTACGGAGCAAGGGGCGATACAACGCTACGGTATACCAATCAGCCGTGAGGGCGCTCTCATGTTTGGGTGCGACACCGCTCTCCTTCTCCCAGAAGGTATCTATTGCCACATCTGCCATCCTCCCTTCAGTGTTATACGAGTCCGCATTCAACATGCCCCCTCAGTCAGTGTTGAATGAACTAACGAAGGCAGTGGCGATGTGCTGCTGGGGCCCCACCTACCTTACCCGTTCAGTGGATGCATTGCTCACACTCTGCCTGAAGGCGCACATGGCACACCCCCTCTCGAGTGCAATATGCCGGACGTTCAGAACTTACGCTGCCAGTGTGGAACGCAACGACGCCATACGCCAGAGGTGCATGAACATCAGAGAGAGATACGAGACCCTGGCCGCACGGGGTACACCTATGCATGCAGTTGGTCCAGTGGGGACGGTGCTTGCCGCCTCCCGCAGATGTGGCGTGAGT
Organism: Rhynchopus sp. YZ270_cl-10; assembly: GCA_964035575.1. Lineage (NCBI taxonomy): Eukaryota > Euglenozoa > Diplonemea > Diplonemida > Diplonemidae > Rhynchopus > Rhynchopus sp. YZ270_cl-10. The sequence continues at coordinate 823,625 of OZ037863.1, forward strand.
TGGGACCCTGAGATGAAGACAGTGACGTCTACGTCTGCAACCGCGAAGACTACCCCCATCATCGAGATAGACAAAGCCAAGAGGGCCCATGAAGTGCGAGTTCTGGCACGTACGGCGGTATGGGATGACCTACAGAGTAAACGCCCTACGTACGACGGCATCAACGACGGCATTGACACCCGCGCCACCAATGCCCTGTGGCGCAATCTACAATACCACGACCCCCTCAAGGCTTTCCGGATGCGACGTGTTCTGTGTGGTGGAGTCCTCTTCTGCCATCCAGATGGGCTCAAGCGCAGTTGCCTGCCCGAGGCGGACTTCAGCGATAAATGCCCCTTATGCCTCGTCCAGGTTACATGCCACACACGCCACCTACTGTGGCACTGCAGCATAGTGCACACACCGGCATTCACTGCCCTACATGCGTCGGCCATCAGCCTCTACGGCAAGGGGCTTCCCACCTGCTTTGTGCTGCACGGCATTGTGCCCTCCAATGTGAGCAAGGTGACGGTGAAGGCGGTACAGTCTCTTCTCCTCGATGCCGTCACCACGATCGACACGACCCTCTCAAGTCCAGCGGATGTGGCCCCGGCTGTGCACCCTTGGAATCTCACATTTGCTGCCTCTAAACGGGATACCCCCTTCCGCACATATCTGACCAAGCTACAACCTAGTTTTTCCTCCACCTATAGGGAGGCGTTCACTTTGAAAGCTTTCCTGTGGTGGGTGATTACGCTCGAGTGGAGCAAAGAACCCCGCGACGTGTCGTGTGTCGAGCTCGCGGTCGACTTCGAATTGCGCACAAGGGTCTTCCTCGCCAAACAGACCTCTAATATCCGCGAGCGTGGGCGGGCCATGCAAAGGCTCATCGTCAAGGCTAACATGCGGGCTTTAACAGCGAAACTCCGCCGCGCCCCATTCCCTGGTGTGAAGAGGGATCGTGTGCACTCCCTCCGTTCCGTCGGCGCCCCGGCGCTCATCGGATTCAGCAGACGCCCAGTGTTGTGTGCTAAAACACGTGCTTTTCTTGAATCACTAAATCATGTTGTCCCCCCTTCCCGGTCAGGGTGGGGTAATGATTGTATACCTGCTTACAGCTTCCCTGTAAACCAAACACAAGCGCAACACTCCGGGGTTCGATAACCCGCGGAGTGTCAGTGCCTGCGTCCCAGAGGCGTTTGCACTATCAACTTCACTTTAATCTCCCTTCCTCCTGAAGATGCGGGCGCAGGCGCCCACATCTCCAGGACCAAGGTACCCACGGCATACCACAGGCAGAGAACCCCCCATCCCAAAAAAACCCCATTTTTAAGGGTGAACCGACGAACCAACGGATAAAAAAAAAAAATAATAAATAAAAGTGAACAGAGCTCGCGCTAAAGTCCATCCCTCATCCCGGGATTTTTGGGGGTTTTGGTAGGAACGTTTTTTTTTTGCAGTACGGGGATTTCATTAAGAAACCAGAAGTTCTAATATTGTTGAGTAAGACCACCACATAGTGGACTTGCATATACATGTGACCCCGCCGTGGAACGCAATTGGCTCGGAAAGTCAAAAGAAAGAGGAGAAAAAAGAAAAGGAAAAAATACTACGGTGTCAATAACTATCTTCGCCCACACAGGAAAACGGGAAACGAAACAGGGGGAAAGTTTGTTAGTTGTACGCTTCCACCTCTGTTTTTTGAAAACTGAATGTTTACAAAAACAGAGCCAAATAGAAAAGGTAAGAAAATGAAAGTCCTGAAGTACAGAAAGTGGTGTGTGAGAAGGGAGGAGCACAAGTGAGGGTGAAAACAGTTAGAGCGACCGTAGCATTTCCCCTGTCAACTGCGTTTGACCTATAAAAAAAAAAAAAAAAGTTGGTTACCGTGCGCCTGCGGCGCTGCCTGTTCCCTTCCAGTTTCTACAGGCAAACACTTGCCCCCTTTACCTTACACTGACGGGTTTTGACCAAAACCAAGAACTTGTCCATTTCGGCAAATTGACCCCACCACAGAACGGACGAATTCCGGAAATGCAAATGCCGGTGTTTTCGCGCATTTTCATGTTGCAAGACGTCAGGATCAGGGAGAGAAAATCTGGTTGTGGGATTTACCTTGGCCCTCTTTACCCACATGGATTTTGACCAAAACCAAAAAATTGGCCATTTCGGCAAAGTGACCCCATCACAGTGCGGACGGATTCCGGAAATTCCAATCGCGGTGTGTTTTGGGGCTGAAAACCCACTGATTTTCAGGAGAAAAATTGCTTCCAAATCTCGGAATTTTCCGAATTTTCCTGAAAATGACCCTTGTTTACGAGTATGGGTTCATATTTTGCGAAAATTTAAGTCACTAAAATTTTGTCCATTTTTCCGTATATACCCCACCACAAGCCGGGATTGGCCCGGAAATGCCACAAAACGGGGTTTCCGGGCCTCCCCAGCTAACCTTTTCAAGGAACGTTTTTCCGTACCCGAAATCCATTTTTTCCCCATTTTTTCCCATAATTAGCGCGACCACTGAAAGTGAACCGACGAACCAACGGTTAGCATTAGGCCTGGTTTTCAGGGGCAAGGGAAAAAAAAAAAAAAAAGAATGACGTGAAAAAGAAAACCGACGCAGGAGTCTTTTATTGTAAACTGTTTTCTTCTCCGCCAACACACAAAAACACTTGACATAATTTTTTTTTCACACAAACGTTTTTTGTTGTCTACAGTGCGGCGCCATATTACGGGGGCGCATAATTATGGGTAACTCCAATATTTACCCATAATTATGCGCCCCGTAATATTGCGCACCCGTAATAAAACTTTTTTTTTTTTCAAAAAAAATTTCTTCACAATCCATTGTGGATGACCTCACACATGTCACTCTCCTCCCAGGCGTCTGACACTCTGCCACCTTGTCTCCTCTGCCACCGCAACTCCTACACCGGCGCCTCTTCGTGGCTTGCCCATCCTCCAAGGACAGCAAACTGGCAATTTCCTCCCTCAGCAGAAGCTTCCGATTCGCCTTCTCTTCCTTCTCAGCAGACGTCCTGATGGTGAAGGCGGATGGCACACGAAGGATTCACGGTGCTGGGCAAGAGATCTGCCACACTGCCATAGGAAGTGCAACTGGGGGCTTTCCTCGTCGATGTAACATTGATGACTTCACCCAATCGTGTTGCCTCCTGCTTTTTATGTCACAATTGTTGAAATGTTCGCCACGACGCGCAATATTTTCGAGGTTTTTACGACGCACAGTGGAGCTTGCACAGGTGGCAACTACCATTCCAACAATTTTTCTAAAAAATAAAAAATAAAAAGTTTCATTACGGGCGCGCATAATTATGGGTAAATCCATTTTTTACCCATAATTATGCGCCCCGTAATATCGCGCACCCGTAATATTGCGCCACCGTAATATGGCGCCGCACTGTAACTCTCTGCTTTTTCATCTTTTTCAAAAATTTGCGTGTGTTTTTGTCGCCAATGTGTGACTTCAGGAGCAGTGCGACTCGGGTCGACTGCGAGAGTTTTGTTGATAGTGCGCGAGCACCGCCGACACGCAATCTCTGATGTGCGTCAAACGTGCAGATGCTATCTTTGTGTTTCTTCCGTGGAGATGTTTTTCTATAACCCGGATACCTTTGAACTATTGTTGACTTGGCGTTATTTGTCTTTATTGTTGTTAAAAAAGTCCCTTTTCCTGGTTGCGATAGTTTTCGCGAACTTTCCTGCAGTCAACGCAGGGAAATAAATATATACCGTCTTTTGAAAAAATATGGACCAGAAATAACATGGACCAGAATAATGATGGACCAGAACAATTATGGACCTTTTGGGATTTTTTTTTTTAATGGACCTATTTTTCTGGTCCGACATATGTGTGGGGTTTTTTTGTACTTGTCCAGAATTTTGACAGGGAGTCGCGCGCGCGAAGCGCGTGCGACGACCGCTTGTGTGGGGAGAAAGCTCGGAATGGGTCTACCGGGCCCACAGATAAGCCGAGATGCCCCGCCAACGTGCGGTACCGAAAGCTCGGAATGGGTCTACCGGGCCACATATGAGCCGAGATGCCCCGCCAACGTGCAGTACCGAAAGCTCGGAATGGGTCTGAAAATGGACAAGTTCAAAAAAAAAGGCCTAACACAGATGGACCAGAAATAACATGGACCAGAACAATTATGGACTTTTTGGGATTTTTTTTTTTTATGGACCTATTTTTCTGGTCCATAATTTTTCAAAAGACGGTAGGTGGTTCAGTGATTCCACAGAACCGACACCATTAATGTGTCTCAACCAAAACCAAATCAATTAAAAAAGAGAGATTTTTTTGAAGTAAGGGCAGAACAACTTTTTATTTTGGTTCTCGTTATTTGGGGATCCCAAATCGTGCGCGCGTGCGCAAATAATATGTTCTTTCACTGAAAATAAGTTTTTGAAAACTTGGTTGTATTAGTGTAGCCACCCTAGAGTGTGCTCCACTATGGGGTGGCTACACGCTAAAGTTTCGCTAAAGTTTTTTTTTGACGAAGTAGTTGTAAGGAACAATGAGGGGTTGGCAGGCCTGAGGGGTTGGGTTGGTTACAGGGATTAAATTTTCACGACTTTTCTTCGGTACAGTTTTGCACATGCTTTTTCGGGGCCCATCTCTAAAAGGGTCACACAGGGTATACCTAACTCAGTAGTCCCCTGGCCCCGGCCCCGTCCGGATGCTGAAAACATGAAAGTGCTCGAAAACACCGGCATTTGCATTTCCGGAATCCGTCCGTTGTGTGATGGGGTCAATTTGCCGAAATGGACAAGTTCTTGGTTTTGGTCAAAATCCATGCAAAGAGGGCCAAGTAAATACCACAACCCAGATTTTCTCACCCTGATGCTGAAAACATGAAAATGCCCGAAAACACCGGCATTTGCATTTCCGGAATCCGCCCGTTCTGTGGTGGGGGATATACAGAAAAATGGACACAATTTCAGTGACTAAAATTTTCACAAAATATGAACCCATACCCAAATGGGTAAAGGCAGCCAAACTTCTTGAGCTTACTTGGCTTACGGTCGTCATCCCCTTGTACTCTACAGTACCCCGTCCCCCTTGTGCTGGAAAACTTATTCTCCAAAAACTTATTTTTCCCCCAAATCTCAAAAAAAGGTGCGCGCGCAAACGAGAACCAAAATATAAAGTTGATCTGCCCTAAGGAAAGAAAACACTTTCAACTCCCCTCTCTTTTTGCTTTTTGCTTTTTGTTGATGGCCGTTGCGATATGTACCAGGGTAATTTATATTGTTTTTGTTCTGTTTTGCCAGGAGGTGATCCACCAGGCAGAGTACCCTGTTTGCCGTCTCTTGATCCCGTAAATGGAGTAGAGTTCGGCAGTTCTGGTGACCTGCCCTATTCATGGTCTGAGCTTCTCAAGAAAACACAGAAACAAGATGAAAAGAAAACCCGAGCGATGTAGTGCCTCGCACAACATCAGCTCGTATATGGGTCTGAACGCTTCCACCCCTTCGCTTCCCTTCCCTTGCCTTTTCCCTTTCTCTTTCCCTTCCCACCTGAGTCCTTCAAAGACTTGCCCCTTTTTGTTGTGTCATTCTACTACGGGTTTGTGTCGGACACATATCATTTTGGTTATCAAAGCACAGACTGGCGTGGTCGTAGGTGGCACAGTGCACCGATTAGACTAAAAACTTGGCCGGGGCTAATCTTTGACACCCCCTTTTTACCCTACACTCTATAAAGACTTTATAAAATACACATAAACAGCAGGGGGCACACAAAACCACCGACGCCCCCCCACCCACCACCCTCCTTTTGATGTTGTGTGTTCCCTGAGGCAAATGGCAAGCAGCCCAGTTGCGACACTCGCCTCACAGTACCTGCAAAGCCTTGCTGGACTGTGCACTGAAGAGGCAGCAGAGTGGGATGGGGTGTGTGCTGTCTCCCCACACCCTCTCGCTGTGCACACGACACACCTTTGGAGCCTGCTTCATGCTGAGGTGCTCCGCCATGAGACCACAGCACGGCGTCAGATCCACAAAGACCTGCGACTCTCTTGCGCAAACCTGCGGTTCTTTGCTGGGGGCCTGCACTGTAAAATGAAAACCACTGTGCAGAAGAAGACCGTTGTTGTGGTAGCGCCGGTCGGGCATGTTAAAAGGTTTGGTGGTGCGCGTCCGCATGTAACAGAGAAGCAGCGTCGGCGAAACGAGGTGGCGAAGGTGCGTGAGTGTGTGGCACGTCTGCAAGATGAGTGTGTGCTGCACAACATGCAGGAGGCTCCTGTAAGTATGGAGCAGTGTGTGCGTGAGGTTCCTTCAGGAAGCGTTATGGGTCTGGCCCTGCGGCAACATCTGTCTGCATGTGCTCCGTCAGTCCTCTGTAGGGTGCAAAAAATGGCTGCTGTTCACTCCATCGCGCCCACAGCAGGGCCGGCCCCGTTGTGTTATATCATTGCGTACACAAAGGTCATTCTCAAAGCCTCCTCTCGGCAGGTAGCCCTCAGACAGGTTTACGTAGTGGTGCATAACTAGAAATGGGAGGGAGGGGGAAAAAATGAATATTGAGAGGCAGTTTTATGTGTTTTATCCTTTTAGTACAACAGCCTGCGCGTTTTGCTACAGATCCGAGGGGGCTTTGTATTTCAAGTCAAAACAACATTTTTTTTTTTGGCATTATTGCTCCTAATATGTGTGAGATGTGAACTTATTTTGTACCGTATTCGTACAAAATTATCCGTAAAGGTTGAACTTCCAGAAAAATCCTGAAAAGGTCGAACATTTGTTACAGTCGAACATTAGTACGGTCGATAATTTGTACGAATGCGGCATCTCTTTGTTGCACTTTCACAACTTCTTTTTCTTCTCTGTTCGAACCAAACCCTATAAAAGTTTATAACGAAAAAGTATTCAGTAGTTTTTGTTATTCATTTATGGTGACTAAGCATGACGCCTCGGTTCATCTTATTAGCCTCTTCTTTTGTGACATATATCCTGATATTTATTTAGCTGCGTCAGCTCCAAAAAAGCGACACAATTTTTGTATCTCCCACGGGGGGGTTTTTTTTTTTCTTTTTTTTTTTTAGTTTTCCAAAGCGTCCTCCTTCTATTTGCTCTCTTTTAAGGATCCTGTGAAGAAAAACCGTGGTTATTATCTGATAGTAGTCTATAATCAAACAATTTTTTTTTTTTTTTTAGTTTTCCCTTCTCCCTCTCCTCTCTTTTCCTAACCCTTCCCATGCAGGAAAACAATAGTGGAGCACACTCTAGGGTGGCTACACTAATACAACCAAGTTTTCAAAAAAAAAAAAAAAAATGTCAGAAACACTAGAGTTAATGGTGAATCTTGAGGGCGACATGCAGTGTGTATTATGCCCCGAGGACGGGACCATGCGTACTTTGAAGGACGCTGTTGCTGAGGTTTTTAGGTTGGATGTGGAGTGTTTTGAGGTTACTGCGAGTGGTGTGTGTGTGTCAACGGACTTGACGATTCCTCTGTGTGAGTTGCAATACGGGTTGTTGGAGGTTTGTTTGTCTGATATTGCTGTGGCACGCAAGGAGCTGGCGGCGTTGGACATCCACCCAGACAACTATGTCTCTGCCGCCTTCCAGGCTTGCACGCTTTGCGCGCAAAGCGCACCTTCCCCCTCCTCCCCCTCCCCCTCCCCCGATGAACCGCGCAGCATCCTTCGCCACCTTCTGCAATGCTGTCCGGACGTCTTTTTTGCTTCAGGTGCCCATGGAAGGACGCCGTTCTCGCTTCTTGCTGGCTGCGGCGAAACGGAGTTGGTTTGCGAAGTGCTTTCTGCGGCAGATGAATCAACGCAACGCAGACTTCTGAACACACAGGATTTAACACAAAGCGCGCCGGTCAACCATGCGGTCGCAGCAGGGCATTTGGAGACGTTGAAGGTTCTGAAGGAGGCAGGCGCTGTCATGGAGTGGGGTGATATGAACGGCTGCACCCTGGTGCACCGTGCGGTTGAACACGGCCAGGTTGCGGTGTTGCAGCAGCTCATAGAATGGGACCTCCCGCTTACCACACCAGACAACTTCCGGGCACGACCAGTTCATTACAGCAATAGCTGTGCCGTAGGAAGAGGGGCAGAGGTGTTGGAGTGTCTCTACAACGCGGTCCTGCAGGAGTTTGGCGAGGAGCAGGCACAGCGGCTCTGGCAGGTCCGTGACGGACAGGGTTTTACAGTGTTGCAGCAAGCTGCTCGGTCGCAACAAGGAGACATTGCGCACTTTGCGTTAACCCATGGTGCAGATCCACTGAACCGAGGAGGGTCTGTGCTCTACCCCATCCATGAGGCTGCGTATACAGGAAACGTGGCGGTGCTTGAACATTTGCTTGCATTTGGGGTTAATGTAGAATGTCGTGATACAGATGACCGAACTGCCCTGCATTGGGCAGTGCTGAACGCCATCGAACAGCATGTAGACCCGGTGGGTCCTGACCTGGGGACGATAAGGTTCCTTCTTGCGCGCGGTGCTAGCACTGACAGTGCGGATTCTGACGGCATCACGCCACGTCAACTAGCAGAGAAGCGAAAAGGGGAGAATACCTACGCAACGATGGTCGTAGAGTTCTTTGACGTTGTGGCGGAAGGGCTGAGACGACATGAGGGAGGGGAAGGGGGAGGAGGAGGAGGAGGAGAAGGAGAAGGTCGGTAGACTGGTTTTGAGTGGAGGGAGGAAGAAGGAAAGGATAAGTAGGAGAGACAGTGGTGGGGTTTTGTGACAAGGGGAGGGTTTTGTGTTATATGTTTTTTTTTTTTTGTGGAAAAGGTGATTTATTGTTGCGTTTTTTTGTTTCCAGCATGTCTTGCCAGTTATAGAAAAAAAAGCAGAATAGGTCTCATATGTCTAGCCATAGTATGACAGTAACAAAACGAATGCGTTTCTCCCCCCTTTTTATAAGCATTGACAAGAGGAACAGGAAATATGACGAAAGGGGGTGGTTTTTTTCCCCCCCTCTGTTTTCTTTTTCATTTACCTCGTATCCTGAAGTCAGATTCTATTTTGCATAATTCCGGGTCCCCTTCCCCTTCCCTTCCTCCTCTCTCCACCCACATACCCTCAGACGGCCCGTACATACGCGCCTCCACGCAAACTTTACACCACCTTTGTACTTTGCGTATATTATACCCCTACCCTTTCCCTCTCTTTCCTCTCAATTCTGTACCTTTCTTCGTCTTTCTCGCATTTATTCTTTTTTCTTCTATTTTTTTTGAGCTGTGCACATTGAAACATATCCTTCGGGAGTGCCCAAAAAGAAGGGAAGCACAGCTGATCTTTGACAACACACCTGATAATGAGGAGTAATAGAGTGCTCGACTCAGGGCTATCTGGACCACCTGGAGCTGGGCATGAGTCAGATGAAGGTGACACGGAGACAGGTGATGAGTTTACAAACCAGCACACCATCTCCTCAGCCCCGGTGCCTGCTCCGCGACGGTCTTCTGCTCAGGTATTGTTGCATCCCATAAAATCCCCTAAAACTTTTTGCTGGTGTGGTCGCACAGTACAGTGTAAAGACTTAAAGACCTGCGCCTCGATCACGCCATTTGTTAACGTCTTGCTAAGGCTATGTATTCTGCCCTTTTCACACCCATTTTTCTACAGACACCATATGACAGCCTGGAGTGCGAGCACAACAGAAAGCGTGCCGAGAAGACGTTCGCTTCGATGTACAAGGCACATGCGGGGCTGGACACGTCGGTCTCTGTCCAGGTAGCGCACGGCTCCACGACGTGGGACGCAGATGTGACACGGTATATGGAGCATTCCGCGATCCTGTCTGCAGTCAATGAGAAGACACTGCAGTTTCTGCGCGACAAGATGAAGCGCAAGGTCTGGGAAGACGCGAACATCACCCGCATCATCGTGACATTTGAGCAGCGTCCCAACAAACGCGACCTCCTTGTTTGCCCCGAGAACAGCCTCTGCCACGTCCTCCGCGAGAAGGACACTGTCACCTTCAAATTCTTCCGCCGTGCCGTCGACCGCAACGAAGAGCTCAACCTGCACGATGCCCTTGAATTTGGCATGTCCATGCAGGAGGTCATCACAGGGAAGTGCTATCATAAGTCGGGATGGGTGTTGGGGTTTAACTCTCTGGGACTACCGGAATACCCACCGGTGAAGCAGTGGTTTCAATGCAGGTTACATTGTATTTACTTCTATCCACATCAGGTAGAGGGGTGGAGCTGGCGAGGTGGGAGCCCTGCAGATGACTTCCCGGTGTGCCATGACGAATCGATGTCGTTGGCGCAGAAGCAGGAGTACACACGAGAGCGGTTCTACACGCTTCCTGGGGTGCAGAGTGGGTTTGCGGAGGCCCTCCCGCAGCTGCCGAACCTGCCTGTGGAGATGACGCCGGGTGGTGATATCGCGGAGTTCATCCCGCAGGTGCAGGCTGCTGCTCCGGATGCTGCGATGGTGCAATCTAATGGGGAAAAGAAGCGGCCCCACAAACACCTCGCACCGCATGGGCGCATCCAGCTCGCCGGTGCAAAGGTGTGCTCTCGAGGAGCCGCCCTCATCCTCAGCAACGCAGAAGTACTCCAGTTCTGGGACGCAGGAGACTACAAAACAACATATGAGGTGCAAGGCAAACGAAAATTCATCCTCGAATGTGAAAGTGAAGAGCAAGCAAAGTCATGGGTATGAACATTTTTTCCCCCATGCGCAACACTCCGGGTTCGATAACCCGCGGAGTGTCAGTGCCTGCGTCCCAGAGGCGTTTGCCCTATCAACTTCACTTTTTTCCTCCCCATCAACTTTACCATTTTTTTTCCACAGGCCGAAACACTGATCTTTGGTGGCGCCACCCGAGGGGGCGAAGGAAGTGGGTGCTGTATCCTCATGTAAGCAACCGGGGGAGTAAGGGGGTAGGGGGAGGCAACGGGGTTTGAGCATTTGATTGAGCCGAGTGGTGGGGTTGTGTGCACTGTACCTATGACTCTAAGTTCTTCCGTATGTCGAAGCCGGGTGGGGGGGAGGTCCAGCACCAATGCACAGCCTGGGGTCTAACAAAATAATGGCGGAAAACCTAAAGACCCAGAGGGCCAGACCAATAAATTGGCAGGTGCCGTCTCCCCATCATTGGATAAGTAAAGCGACGATAAGAGTAGTGGTATTTCATTGTTGAAGCCTCCCACCTATAACTACTTTAGGAAAAAAAAAAGGGAAAAATTAAATCGGAGCTGGCTGGTTCCGCATCCTCTCTGTGTGATACTGTAATCCGCAGAGAGGCTCTACTGAGACCAAAACACGGTTCATATTATAACGATTTTTTTGAGGTGACTGCAAAAAACAGAGGCAGTTTATTTTTTTCTAAATTCTTTTTGTAAACCTCGAAATGGATTGTAGGACTGCATGGTTGGGGGGGTCCAACCCGAGCTCATTTACCAAGCGGGCTGTTGCATTTCAAATCACCTTTCTCCCCACTATCCGGCACTGTGGTGTGACTGTATTTTTTTTGGAGATGTGTACATGAAGTGCACATCTTAAGGTAGCTTCCCTTGGTTAGTTTTATGGTTTTGGACAGAGAGCTGTCTCTCTCTCTCTCTCTCGTTTATTTTTCTCTTCTTGTTTAAGGTGACTAAGCACGAGAGGCTTAGGGTCATCTTATAAACTTTTCTTTTTATTCAGTGTGCACGAGGGTCATATCATTCAAAGTACTTATTCTCTTTCTATATAAAGGGGCCCCCCGAATAAGTTCCCCCCCAAATAATAGGTATTTTCCCAAATAACTTCTTTTTTTTCCAGATTTTAGGTGCCGAAAAAGTTACCGAATAACTTCGCCCCCTCCCACTTCCTTTTTTATTTTTCAAAATTTCCCCCAAACTGATAGGGTACTGTGTATTTTTTTTTTTGCGGAGCAAAAAAAAGCAATATATAATGGCGCCGCAGGCGAAAAAAATTTATGGTACGGTGTTTGCCCAAATAACTTCCCCCCCAAATAACTTCGATTCCAAATAACTTCTTTTATTCTTCGAGCAAACACCCCCCAAATAAAGAACTTATTCGGGGGGCCCCTTTATTTCCCACCCCATTCCCATCGCGACTGCATCCGCAGAGGTGTTTGCACTGTGCATATTTCAAGAAATTTTTGAGTACAGACCTTTGGTGCAGACACCCGAGGTATCCACTAAGCACACCCCCCCTTTTCATTGAGATACTATCAGAGGGGGCTTTGTATTTCAACTCTACTTTCATTCGTTCTAGCAACCTTAGTGTGTGAACTATTTCTTTTCTTTGTTTTTTTTAGGGGTAAAAAAAAAAACATTAGAGTCTCAAGCCTTAATTAGGCTTCTTAACTATTTTCGTTTGACTCAACCAGCTTTTTTCTTATCCGCTTTTTTGATTTCTCTTTATTTATTTTTTGTTCCGACTCACGCGAACTTCGCTGAAGCACGGTTTTTTCATTTTCCCTATTTTCTTCTTCTTTGTAATCTGTGTACATGGCACCCCCTCTTTTTTTTAGGTACACTGTCAACGTGAGGGCTTTGTATTTCAAGTCAATTTTTTTTTTGCGCCGACTGACAAGCGGTTGTGTGTACCGCCCCTCCCGTTCACACTATGGTACGGGAAAGGTCATTAGGGTTCCTTTTGCACCTTTCTGTTGCTGGCTGCGGGGTAATGCTTTCATCCATGGCTGGCATCGTACGTCAGTCAGTTAAGGTGGCTGCATCAATACGTACTTCTCTTTGTTGTGCAGTACCAGCCACTCAGCCAAAGCCCCTCCCTCGAGTTTCAATGCTTGCCAGAGGGCCATACGACACACCCTATTCTTCTATTGCCCCATCCCGCATCTAGATACAAAAACCCTGTATTTCCCCCCCTTTGTCAGAACCACTATTGTTGCCTTTTTTTCCAGCATATTTTGAACAGAATATGGTGTTTCCCCCCCCTGGTTCAGCGACGCGTCACGACCTGTCGGTGACCTGTCGGCGACCTGTCAATATCAGGGGGTGTTTTGAGTCCCTGTGTCAGCGACCTGCATTGTAGGGGAGGTGCCTGCATCAATAACTATTCTGTCCTTTTTTTTTTTTTTTTTTTTTTTTTTTTTTTGAAGTGTTCTTCAGGGTGTTTCCTAATTTGCTTCCGCTTCCGGGTTTTTGGAAAAAATTGGCCAGGGAAAAAATTTGCGGGAAAAAATTAGGGACGTATTTAAAGTGCTTATGTTTTGGTATTTTCCCGAAAGAAGTATGTTCGCTGTTCTGGATCGCTCCAATCATTCAAATAAAGCAGTTTTCGGGAATTTTTATTTTCACCGATGTTGGGTACCGTGCGCCTGCGGCGCTGCCTGTTCCTACCAGTTTCTACAGGCAAACACTTGGCCCCCTTTACCTTACACTGACGGGTTTTGACCAAAACCAAGAACTTGTCCATTTCGTCAAATTGACCCCACCACAGAACGGACGGATTCCGGAAATGCAAATGCCGGTGTTTTCGGGCATTTTCATGTTTTCAGGATCAGGGAGAGAAAATCTGGGTTGTGGGATTTACCTGGCCCTTTTCCTTACACTCATTTTGACCAACACCAAGAACTTGGCCATTTCGGCAAATTGACCCCACCACAGCGCGGACGGATTCCGGAAATGCCATTCGCGGTGTGTTTTGGGCCTGAAAACCTACTGTTTCTTCAGGGAAAAAATTTGCTTCCGGATGTCGAAATTTTCCGGAAAAGTTCCGAAATTAGGAAACACCCTGGTGTTCTTTCTCTGGGGTTCGGTAACCCGCGGAGAATCAGTGCACTGCGTCCGCTGATGAACGGAGAGGCGTTTTTTAGACTTTCAACTTCTCTTTTCTTTTTCTTCTTCCTGTGTGAGTTTATTTTCCTCCCCCCTTCCATACGAGCTGTGTCTTATAATACTATAGTGAGGCGACTCATCTTGTTCAAATTTTCTTCTTTTTTTCTTAGGTGAAAAACATCAACGTGCACACACAAAAAGAAGGGACCATTTTTTTTGTTGATCCCTATACTATGCTTTCAATTCATTTGAATGTATTATGGTATTACCGTATTAGGAACTATTTCTGGGACAAAGAAATATACGATGGGACAAAACTGGGATACACTCGGGATTTTTCGGGCTGTCGCACCTCCCAACGCCTCCCAACACCTCCCACAGCCTGCTAATTTAGGTGGTGCAGTGTCGCAGTTTTGTTCCATCCTAGAATAGTTCCTTATACGGTATTACTCTTTGTGGGGTGTTCCGGGGTATGGAATTTTGGCAATCTTCACAACTTTTCACATCTATTCACATACACTTTTTTGTGAAGAGTTGTGAATTGAAATGAAGATTGCCAAAATTCCATACCCTGGAACACCCCATTAGGTGACCAAGCAACCCTAACCCATCTTAACCCCTCCCCTTTTTTTTGTGTATCCTGCATTCAAACGTGTTTCCCGATGTCTTTGCCGGTTCGGCTTGCATTCGGGTTTCACCTTTTGAAAGATGTGTTGTGCACGAGAGGCACATTAATCTTTCAAAGATTCTTTTGCTGCAAGGAAATATTCCGTTGTCTGCTCTTCTTTTGTGAAAACAAAGGACAGCAGTGTTCTGTGCGAATTCTGGCTTTTTTTTTTCTTTTTTAGTTTCATTTTGTGTATGTAATGTCCGGGGGAAGGTACATTTTGTGTAACGATGAATTTTTGATGGTGAAATGTACCTGAATACAAAAACAACTATCATGGAAGGGAAGGGTGTGAAGAGGGGGGGAAGAGCTGTGTGTCACGCATGGTGATTACTTCCCGAAGTCTTGATCTTGTATTGGGTTGCCTTTCTCCCCCTTTACCATTTTTCTTTTGTATTTTTTTTTGTGAGAAATAAAAAACTTTGTGATGAAGTGCTCTCTCTACGGGAGAAGCAGAACCCCTGCGCCCGCCGATGAACGGTGAGGCATTTGCACTTTTTCAACCGTCTCTCTTTTGTGAGAAATAAAACCAAACCACCAGTAAAACAAAGTTACTAACATTTTTTTTTTTTTGTGCTTTCATCCGGGGTGGCTGGCATCGTACGTAGGTCGGTCGGAGGTGCCTGCATCAACTCTTCTTTTTTTCCCCAGCTCAGGACGCTTTATATAATGAGGCGATTCTTCAGCTCGCCCCCCACCCACCCCAACTTCATTCTTGACCTGCCTGGTTTTTTTTCTCCCCTCCCACTGCATGTGGGCACGCGGTTCTTATCTAAGTGGGATTATTTATTTTGTTCTAAACAAAGGGGGTCGTGCCTCGGGCCATCACAACCTGTCTCGGGTTTTTTTTGGTTTTGTCGTACAAATAAATAGTGGAGCACACTCCAGGGTGGCTACACTAATACAACCAAGTTTTCAAAAAAAACATTACATTTGGCTCTCGAGTCACCTAGCAGTTCGGTTCTTTTTTTTTCTTCCCCGTGTTTTAGTCACAAGGTACACTGTTGAGGGCTTTGTATGTCAAGTCATATTACTCTTATTTTTAACGTTTATGGGCGTGGCTGAATGGGGGGAATGGGTGCAAAAAGTGCGCAAGAAATGCGAATCATCCCCCCTTCAGTCACACCAGTTTATGTTTTATTTTTTTCTTTTCGCTCCAACAACGGTGTTTCGTTGCGGAAGGCACTGCACTGTGTTGTCAGGTCTCCGTTGCTCTGCTGATCTCAAACAAAAAAAAAAAAAACATAGTGGAGTTCATCCTCGGGTGTCTACACTACACACCGAATAAAACAACCAAGTTTTCAAAACAAAAAAAAGGTGGAGCCCCTTCTCGGGTGTCTTCACTAATACAACCAAGTTTTCAAAAAAAAAATATTAGCCTGCGACTTTGTGTACAGAACCCGTCCGCGGACAGGGTGTTTGTCGATATTACAATAAGTTTGGATTTTTTTTAGGGAAAGTGGTGACAAACTACGTTCTAACAATGCTATATAGTACAGATGATCCTTAAAAAAAGGTCAAGTTAAAAACCCCCCCGTGTTTTATTTGTTTTTCAGTGCCTGCATCCCAGACGTTTGCACTATCAACTTCACTTTGTTCTCCCCACCCCGCCCTGTGTGTGTACAATCAACATCGCCCCTTTCCCCCAATACGTTCAAGTCTGAGTTGCGTTATTTTTCTCTTTTTTTTCTTTCCTTCTTTTCAAAATTGACAAAATTCTCAAAAAAAAAAAAAACAATGTGTTTCCTCAAAAGAAACATTCTTCTCTTTTATGATTCCCCCCTACCCTCATACCCCACACCCCCCCCCACACCACCCCCTTCAAAACCGGCATAACCAAATAAGGAGCCGCACTTACAAAAAAGGGGGAACTTTTTTTTTTCTTTTTTTCCCACCTCATGAAATGAAGGAGGAAATAGAAACAAAGCATTTTGAACACACTTTGCTCTGGGGGACGAACCGCGCCTGCAGATGAACCACTCCTCAACCAAACAAATCGAGGTGCGTGTGTTTCACCACAACCTCTCTCCCATGGGTTTTATCGTCTGATGAGTGTTACGTTTCTATCCACCCCCTCTCTACCTCCACCGCCACCTCCCGTATTCTCTCTCTCTCCCCTCTCCTCTCTTTTACCTATACCTTCCTCTTTAGCACAACAGAACACAAATGCAATATGGGTCAAGAGGGCGTCCGGCAGGGTCACGCCGACGTGATGATGGAGGGCCGCAAGAGAACGTCACAATGCTGACGGCAGAGAACTTCAGCTCCGTGAAGAAGCGTCGGAAGATCCTGCCCGCTGGGGCCATGAAGCGCAACAGTGGCTGCAACCTCTACAGCCTCGACCGGAGCTACCGCTTCTTCTGCAGCGCGACGGGGCGGTGGCTCGTTGCAGACGAGGTGGCATATGATGAAAAACTATCCAGTTTTCAAAGCGTCAAAGAGTTTTCACGCGCAGTCCGACCTCGCAGCGGGCAAAAGCAGGAGGTAAACTTTTGGCCGCAACTGGGGGTAGGGGAGACACGGTACCAAACACTCACCTCAGTTCCAACGGCGGCGCACAACAACCCTGCGGCAGCGTTTGTGTACGCTGACGACTCCAGGGTGGTGCAAAAGCGGCCGGCTCCAGAGCAGCAGCAGCAGCACGTCCCGCAGCAGCAGCAACCTATGGCCCCGCCTCCAATGGGTTCCATGCCTCACCCTGGCCAAATGCTTCCACCACATATGGCCCAGCAGGCTCAACCTGTACCAGTACAGCTCCACCTCGACACAGCAACCACAAAGGACGGCGACACGCTCTTCGGAGGATCGCAAGCGGACGGCGCAACAGAGCACGGCGAGTCTATCTTCGGGGACGACGTATGTGGGGTTTATAAATGTAGAGCTTTTTTGGGCAGTTCTTTTTGGGCAAGGTTGATGAGAGGCTCAGGTTCATTTACAATTTTTTTCTTTTTAAAACACATCACACAGAAATCGACGCTCTTCGGCGGCGACGGTGCAACAGAGATGGGCTCCCAAATCGACCACGAGGAGATGCACGAACGGGAGAGGCAGCAGGCAGAGCGTATCAAGAAGGTCATGGAGCAAGCCAAGGTGCAAAGGTATGAGCGCTTGCTGTGCAATCTGCCCTCCTGTTCTTCAGGGCTAATTAGAGTTATCTTTTCTGAATGTCATTATCCCCCCGACAACCCTCTGCAAAGCCGTGCACCATAACGATGATCAGAGTGACTAAGCGTGAGAGGTTTTAGGTTCCATTTTAAAACATTTTACTGCATTTTTTTTTTGGTCTGAGCATGCTTTCATCCGGATGGCTGGCATCGTACAGTGCCTGCATCAATAGCTGCCACTTTTTTTTCATATACCAAGGCACACTGTTCACGAGAGGGCTTTGTATTTCAAGTCAACATTTCCCCCCCTCCTTGGAGCATAGCATATCTCTTTCATACCATGGATAGCAACTCTCATTTAAAAACTGGCAACTTTATGTTGCCAAAAACCAAAGATCTTTTAGACAACTAGCGGTTCAGTTTCAAACCCGGCAGTGGGTTCCACACAAATCACGGTAGGAAGTGTCCTCACATCGTTTTTCAACTCTTCGGATACGCACACGAACTCAAAGGTGCGAAGGGAGAGGCTTTGCTTAGCCAGAAGCTGAGCGTTGATGAGCTGATTCTGATTGCGTAGCCCTTCTCTCTGGTCCTCCGTGACGTACAGGCAGTTGAGGGGTGCTTGCTCGAGTGGTGCTGGAACCGTCGCTGTGGCATCTTCTTCTATCCTAGATATTAGACTCTAGGGATTAGCCTCTGCAACGGTGTTGTGGAAGACGGTGTTAAGGTGGTTTTGGAGCATGCGGTTGACATGATCGCAAATTTCCACCTCGGACGCAAACTCATTTGCTGACCAGGCTTCGCTGCAGGAGTTGCACGGTCCACATGTTGTCTTCGAAGAAGAATTTGCTCCGGATCCGCTGATTATTTGCGTCCTTTTCTTCCTTCTCGTCCTGCGAAAAGTCATCAGTCGTAACGATTATGTACAGTACATTTATCTTGAATTGACCATTTGTGCATTTTCCAGCTTTTCTCTTTCACTTTTACCCCAAAACAACAGACATCAAGCCCAATCTGCGCTTAACGAATTCGACACCATGGATGCTGTGCCTAAGCGAGGTTCTAAGACGTATGTTATTTTCTTCTTTTTCTTTTTCCCAGACATTTTTAAAGAATGGCAGTACTCGAATTGCCAACATAGCTGCCAGGGGAATCCACCCCCTTCCTCACACATTAGTCCGGGTACGCTAATGACTAAAGCAGAATGCGTAGAGTCATTTTGCACTCCTTTTTTTTTCTGTGTCGTTCATATTTTATATTTCATTATTTCGCTCAAACTACAGTTATTCTACTTGGATGACGGAGTTCACCAGCAAGCACGGCTTCAAACCTGACATTTTGGTGACGATGTTCGCCAAGAAGTGATCGGTGCATTTGCCGTTTCTTCAGGAGGGACCACTGTAAGGGTGGCACGTCTTCTCGCTCCCCCGCTGCTGGCACCCCCCCTCCTACGCCCTTAGCAGGAACAGCGGGGGAAGGGTATCACAGAGTTGTCCCTTTCTTCGGGAGAACGGTGTATTGCTATACCGTGGGGTGTGGGGGTTCTAACAAGTCAGTTATGTTGGGTTGGTGGGTTGGGGTATTGCATAGGTACACTGCTCACGAGAGGGCTTTGTATTTCAAGTCACGTTTTCTTTTTGGAGGGGGGTGGAAACAAGGAGGCAACTCATTTTTTTTTCCAGCGACTCGTCGCTGGAGGAGCCTTGTGTCAGTGCCTGCGTCCCAGACGGCGTTTTGCACGATAAACTTCACCCTCTTTTGTTGCATGTGTGATGATTTTTCTTTTGCACCTACAAGAATAGCTCAAAAGGAGAAAATAGTTTCCTCAGATAGTTCGCCAATTACCCCCCCTCCGGGGAATTGAGCAATCAACGAAAAAAGAAGAAAAAAAAACCCCCCCTTTTTCCCTTTTACTTACCTCATCAGAGTTACTATTTTTTCGATTTTGGTTGTTTGTTGTGCGGGTCTTGCCTCTGCCCTCTGCCCCCCTCCCTCTTTTCTTTTTACCTTTATTTTTTCTTTTTTCCAGGCGTTTTTTTGGTGACATGGTGCCTCATTTCATAACAGATTTAAATTTCTGCTTTATTTTCATTTTCAAATAAACCCCTCTTTTTTTGCAAATAATGCGTGGAGTTTCTTATGCGCATACAACAGTGTTCGTTATTTTTTGCAGGAGAGTTCCAGGGTATGACAGTCAGAAAAAAACAGTGGTGATTGCACAATTGTGGCAACACAACCGAGGCAACTACACTGCTCCAACAATTTATCCAAAAAAATGGAAAATCAGGGAAATTCTAGCTTTTTCTTGGAAAAAAAAAAGGGGGTGTCAAAATTAAAGGAGAATCCTGGTAACCCAGACCCTGCTTTGCACTACAAAAAAAAAAACCCCCCTTCACAATTTGTCGAACAAATGGGCACTCCGCTCAGAGTTGTTTTTGTTTTTTTTTTTTGGGATTGGAAATACCGTTTTTTAAAAGGAACGAAAAAAAAAAAAATCTCACACCCCCCACTCTCACCCTCTCTTTTACCATACGCAATCCTCCTACAATTCTGTCCTAAAAGCTATCAAGCAAAATTAAACAGAGCACAAAGCACTTTCAAAACAAACATCTACAAACCCCCTATCCTATTCTACCCTAAAACACCATCTCTTTTCAGCCCTTATCTTAATAATGAGTGATCCGTCTCCCGAGAAGCCCGTGGAGGAGGTAGTTGACGCAGAGGTTGTGGAAGCGAGTGAGAAGGAGGAGGTGGAGGTGAAGGTGACGGAGGAGGAGGGGGGTGTCGAAAGTGCTGTGTGTGAGGCAAATGAGGAGGGTGTGCCCAGCGACGACCCGCAAGAGGAGGAGGAAGGTGACGCAGGGAGCAAGGAGGATGAAAACCCGCTTGTGATGGACTCGTCGCTCTCGGCAGCAAAGCCGACGAAGTCGAAGAAGAAGAAGAAGAAGGCGGCCGCACCTGCAGCAGCAGCACCGGCAGACAGCTCAGCGAACACCCCTGCACTAGAGATGGTCACAGCACGACTGGCGGAACTCACAGTATGCTACATTACATTTCATTTTTTAGTAAATTTGGAAAGAATTTCTCAATTTTGACTAAAACAAATGAGATAATTTGATCCCGGGGAGAGAACCGGATCCAGAGGTGTCCTTACATTTTAATTGGAGAAGCCAGCTGTCGTAGATGTGGGTTTTTTATCTTTCAAAGTTATTGCCCTTTTTTATAGTCTGTAGGTATTTTCGATGGTTTTATACTTCACAACAACAACAAAAACAGGCAAAGGAAAGCAGCCCGAAGGCGGAAGTAGAAACGCAGGCACCACACCAAATAGGGCTCAAGCTGCTCGCTGAGGTGTGTTCAAACGTGAAATGGCGGTTTTTCTGACACCTCCCTTCCAGGTTCCCACACCCACCCCCCTCCGTGTTTTGCACAAGGTGCATTCATCATTTCTGGTGACTAAGTAAGGCAATCTGAGGCTGAGACCCATGTGTCAAACTTTGGAAATAAACAGGCTTATTCCTAAATATTGGAAATTTTCCAAGATTTTTCACAAAAAAATCATGCAAATAACCAGGGGGGGAAATGGGTACTTTTTCCAAATCCTGTCGAAAACCCTGACTTTTCCAGACTTTCCGCGCTGAAGAATCCGATGAAGAATTCTTCGAAAAAAAAAAAATTCCAAAAAAAAAAAGAATTTTCCAATGAAGAATTCTTCATTGGAAAAAAATAAAAATAAAAATAAATTCCCGGGGAAAAAAAAAAAACCCCCCGCATCCAGAGCCCGCGGACCTCCCCCGAAAATTAATTATGCACCCCCTTCCAACCCCCGTCCCGCCCAAAAAACACAAAAAAAAAAACAAAAAAAAACCTCTCCCGAGCTTTCCCCGAGGACAAGCCAGAAATACGAAAGGGAGGCTTTTTCTCCTGCTGAAAGTGAAAAAATGACGGGGGGAGGGGGGTCATATGTTCTTTGATGATTTTACATTCGGTATACGGGGGGGGTGGTGGTGGGGTTGGGGTTGGGGTAAAAAACTTAGAAAGGCGGATACACTGACGTGACAACATGGTCAGGGATACGCAGTGCGCGATTAATTTGGCACCCTGACGCATTCGTGTAAGCGGTATAAAATCGCTTCACTGCTCGCAGACACTGGTTGTGGGACAGACGTTTATCGAATCTCTTGACCTCCTTCCCAGGCGCAGAAAACACTCTGCCCTTCCCACGGGCATGCAGAGCAATACGCATGTTCCCGTTCAGGTTGTCGGATGAAAGCAATTTCCGCTGATTAGTTTTTATTTGATTCATAGCTGATATGACTCTCTCACATTCAGCGTTGCTCACGGGGAAAACAAGAAAAATTTCAATAATTTCTCTCAAATGAGGGAAGAGTTTTTTTTTTTTTTCATTATTTTATAAATGTCAGGCACTGTCGTGTCAGACAAAGTAGAAAACGTGTCTTTGTAAACAATGAACTCCGCCTTGATACGGGCGAGATCGAAGTCGTAACCTCCATGTGTGCCTGACACCTTTCGGTCCTCAGTGCAGGGGTCGGAGGAGGTGCCACTGTAAAAAAAATCTGTCACGCCGCTAGTGTACCACGACAACAGGTCGTCTAGCTCTTTTGCCCCAAAAAGTAGTAATTGTGATGTGTCCCTGGGGAAATGTCTAGGGGAAAAAATTTTAAATTTAGACAAAAAGGGCACATCACAAATCACGCCCTCAGTCTCTTCAATGAGGCGGGTGAGGTAGGGGGAGGCGACGATTTCGTGGAATGGGTTAAATTCCAGGTCTTCGTCCAATGCCTCCGCATTTACGTCGGCCAGCACCTCTGGCCACGTGGGGTACACCTGTCCTGATATCGCAGGATTATCACGCAGTTCGCGGATAGTGTGCAGGTACTGGTCGAACACGTCGACCAGATCAAACACGCTCAGGCTGCGGTCCTGTGGAATGAAATAAAATAAACGATAAAGGGAATTGATTTGGGCCATACCTGGAGTGTTGAGACCAACGAGCTGTTGGCATCCTCGACATCTGCAAGCAGATGCACGCTCTTTACCATGGCGGGTTCCATGAGCTTCGCTGACAGATCAGCGGTCTTTGCTCTAAGGAACCGCACCAGAGGGCGGTACACTGCCGTGATGTTATCCAAACATCTGGCATTCTGGATCCACCGAATCTCATGGGGTTCCAGTACCTTGCGTGGCTTGTCGATTCCAACTCCTTTCTGGAACTTCATCCAGTCCGTCACACGAACGCTGCTGGCGTTGAACCAGGAGTACAGCTTCGACTCCATGGCGATCACCGCATCCAGGCACGGCACGGCCTTCGTCGCCCCCTTTGGCTTCAGCACAAACTGGTGGCACGTACACCAGAAGTACTTCGCGTGCAGGTTCATTCTCACGCGTAGCCTCTTCTGCAGCCCCCTCTTTTTCCCAGACATCGACGCTGTCCCATCCAATCCGATAGCAATCATCCTTTTCGGATTTAAACCAAGGTCGCGTACCGCCCCCAAGAGTACCCTCTCATACTCCTCTGATGTGCCGTTGTTCATGGGGAGCAAGGACAGGAAGCACTCGCGAACCTCCCCCTCCTCTACGTCGATGTAGCGAACACAAAGAGCACACTCTGCACACTGGGCGATGTCCTTGCTCTCATCGCACATCAAAGACCACCAGGGAGACTGCTGGATGCACAGTAGCAAGTCCTCCGTCGTAACCATCGACACTGACTCCAGTAATTGGCGAGACTCTGCCGTGCCGAGGTAAGTCGGCGGCTCAGCTAAATGCCGCTGCAAACTGGCGCACCCCTGCTCCTCAGCCACGTAGATCACGTGCTCTTGCAACTCCTCAATGGCGTGCATACGTCGAGCGTTGTAGTGCACACACTTGATCAGGCTAATGAGCCCTTCCAGGTTCTTCTCCTTCGTGTTTTCACTCGCCATGTCAAGCTGTGCAGCGATGGAGGAGGTGGGCGCGGCGGGCTTCTTACTGTTAACCAGGAACTTCGCATGCTCACGTTCAGCAGTAACATGATACTCCGCCTTATGATGCGATTTTATTGCATCAAGTGCAGTGTTCCAGTTGTTCAGTGGTCTTTTGGAAGTGAACGCGTGCTGAACATTTGTAGGCATCGTTCCCTTCTTCTCCTTCACGAAGAACCACTCGCAGTGCTTGCACGTCATCCCAAGTTCGTCCTTGCAGAGCCACTTGAACTGGCTCTCCCACGATTCCTGGTACGTCCGTACTTTTCGCTTCTTCGCTGCACGATTGGAGCTTGACACATCAGACGCAAGACGAGTACGATCACCTGAACCTGTCGCAGAAGCCGCATCTGGGACGTCGGTCGTAGCATCAACATCTATCTGCATGGCGGTAGCAACAGGCGCAGTCTCCTCTGTAGTAGCAACAGGCGCAGTCTCCTCTGTAATAGCAACAGGCGCAGTCTCCTCTGTAATAGCAACAGGCGCAGTCTCCGTAGATGTGACGGCAACGGAAGGGGGCTGCAACACAAAGTCGCTCACGGAGGCTTTAACACCTGTAGCTGGCACTTCATCTTCATCTTCGTCATCGTCATCGCCATCGCCACCGACCTGCATTGCCACGCTGGCGTCAAGTTGTGACATGGCTTCTGTCGCTGATGCAGCCTTCATCTGATCGGCCTTCCTCTTCGCCTGCTGCAACATGGCCGGCAGTGACCCCTTCTCCCTCTTTCCCAGCCTTGCCAAAGCTTGCATCCGCTTTGTCGGCCGGCCGGACATTATTATTATTATTCTTTTTTGATTTTTCTGTTAAGTATTGTACATGGGAAAGGGATGTCGATGTACAGGCGATTGTCGAAACTACAAAAAACCCCTGCGGGGCTGAGGCTCCCAAACCCTTTTTCCTTTTTTTTTTTGTATCGACAATCACCTACTGAGGCAGGAAAAATAAAATTTCCCCCTCCCAAACCCCCCTCCCCCCAAAAAAAACACCCAAAAAAAAAACCCAAAACCCCCGTCCCTGGACGGGGGTCGGGACGGGGGTCGGTTTTTGGAAAATAATTGACCCCCGTCCGGGACGGGGTGAACGGGGGTGTTCCGCGGACTCTGCCCGCATCACCAGAACTGACCAGAACTGGCCTCATGAACAAAGTGACCCCGTCACAGCCAGAACGCGACTCAATTGATCAAACGCCGAACGAAAAGGAAACATGCAGCATGGCGAAATAATAAAAGTAGCGTACCGTGCGCCTGCGGCGCAAGCTTGCAACCCACCTTCCCATGACATAGTTTGTCAGTAAAAATGTGCAATTTTAAGCGCAATTTTTTGAAATGTTGCGTACCGTGGCTTCGCCAGGAGCCTTGATGCTATGACACCGTTTCTTTTTGTACACGTACTGAGGTTACTGATAATTCGTGTGTCTGGTGCAAATATCAATGAAGTTGAACTCCTCAGTTGGATACCCGAGGAATTCTCTCATTCCGGGTCGGGCTCGACCGCGCCTTTTTATTTTTTTGGAATCTCAGGGACTGCGCTGGGACGCGTTTTTTGGGCCAGAACTCTAGTTTCTCCGCCGGAGGCCCCCAACTTTCCGTGAACTCCCGGCGCGCGTAGCGCGCCGGGCTCGGGACGTATTTACCTTTTATGTACAAAATCACGATTCTTCATCAAAAATCGTACCCAATGAAGGAGCGCGGAAACACTGGACTTTTCACAAAAAAATAAAGGCCTTCAGATCAGTGCAACCTTCGCTGCAAATAACTAGGGTGCTGAGGGAATTATGACTGTGCACATAAACAGGACGCATACTCTTTTTTTTCCCCCTCTAAAATCCAGGAAATAAGAGGCAATTTAAGAATAAGCCTGTTTATTTCCCTTGTCATTTTTTTTCCTTGCTTTCCTTGAGAGGTGAGTTCTGCTACCTTCTTCTTTTATGCTTCTTGCAATCCTTTCCTTTACTACAGGGAGGGGAGCCGTGCTTACGTGAGGCGTACCAGCAGAACATCCAGCTTGCGAAGAAGATCGAGCGCGAGCTCATACTGATGAAGCGTAGGGGCACGAACCTACAGAAGGAGAAGGAACGGCTGCATCTCGACACGGCAGAGGTGAAGGGCGCACAGCACCGTGTGCAGCTTAAGTGCAAGGAAGTGCAGCACCACATCAAGGCCCTCAAGGAAGCCTGCGCCACTATGTATGCCCGCATGTTTTTTTGTACAAAAGGGGAACAATGCGTGAGGCCGTTTGGGTGTGATGTACAACTTCTTCAACTTATTTTTTTTTTTGAAGCGGCGCTCAGTTCCGCTCCACAAGGCAAAGCTTTGAGAAAGACGGAGCCACTTTTTCAACCCTTTTCAACACCCACAGGGAGACGGAAAAGCTGCAACAACGGAACGAGCTTGAAAATAAATTCCAGACGGCAATAGACGAGATCTCTTCCAAGCTTGAGGACGGGAACACAGAAAGGTATACCCACACACACACATGGGGCAGCAGCTCCGGAATGCCAAGACTAGAACCCTTGGCATGATGACGGACCCAGGTGAGTGACGACACCTCCCCTTCAGCGAGTTGGGCATCGCAGGGTCCGCTCAGGACCCCGTGCCCCCGACGGTAAATGATGAAAACAAACAAATTACTTCTAAAGCGCGCACCACGGATAGACTGCTCCCCACTCATCGGGCCTAGAACCCACCTGCATGCAGGTCCTTTCGAGGTACATCCCTGGTAAACTGGATGACCGACAGTTGGTCTCTCAGGCAAAACTTATTTCATACTACACTCGGGGGATGGTCGGGGGCATCTATCCGGGGCGTTGATTGTGGCTAATCCTTGCAAGTGCGGCCTTGATTTAATTAACACAAAATACCCTAGGTAACTTGGTCTGAAACCACACACACACACCATCCACATTACACACAAGCTACCCAGGGCGACACACAACCACTTCGTCACTGTCACGACCCTGCGGGGTGTCAGCCGTGGCATGATCTCCCCCTTTTTGGGGCCATATTCTGTGCAAGAATTACCCCTATTCATTAAGCACACACAGCGTCCCAACCCCCTCTCTTTTCACCCATATTTCAACACACATCAACATTAGACACATTTATGGCAACTCTTTCTTCTTTCTTTCACTTTTACTGTTTTTTTGACGTCCTTTCACATTTCACAGAGAAAACCTTCGCAAAGAGAACGAAGATTTGGACATCAAGGTGAAGAGCATTGAGTCCGACTGCAACGCCCGCTTTGATAAGTACCAGGAGCTTCACGACGAGCGCAGCGGGGAGCTGGCAGTGAAGAAGAAGGTCGAGCTGGAGGTGGAGGCCACGTCGCTGGAGGAGCGTCTGCGTGGGCAGAAGGTGGAGCAGGAGCTGCACACCGTCCTCCGCAGTGTGCTTGACCTGACACAACAGATCAAAATGTACAGCGAGCGCATGGTTGAGTTTGAGAGCTCCATTGTGAAGAGCAAGGATGTGTTTGGGACTTTTGGGAAGGAGATTGAGAGGATGCGGGAACACACAGAGAGGCTTACTGTGACACGCGACGAAGCCAAAGACGACCTTGCGGCACTCAGCAAACGCATTGTCGACTACAACGACGAACGCCAACGTCTCCGCCGCCAGATCGAATCCCAGACACGTGACAACACCAAAACCAAAGAGTCTGCACAAAAGCTCACAGCAAAGCGTGCCCAATGGAAGCCCTACACCCCCTACGTCCAAGCATGGAAAGACTCGCAACGCGATGAAGACGAGGAAACAGCAGACACAACCCCCTCGAACGGCCCGACACACACCGACCCTGCAAAGCAGACGGACGCTGAAGCGGAAAAGTCTGAGGCATAAGAAGATGGTAAAAAACAAATGTAAAAACCTCTCTTCCATCAATTCGATTATGAAAGATGGATAAAAAAGGGGGCAGTTGATGTGCCCAATGGAACAAAAAAAAAAAAGTTGGAAAAAAAAATCGTCAATGTTCTCGTATCGCTCTTCAGGATAAGGTCTGGGGTGGTACTACCCCTTTTTTTATAACGACGGTATTTAGTGCAAGAATCCATCTTTTGTAGTGGAGTGATTGTCGATACAAAAAAGTGAAGACTGTCTTATGTGGCGGCTACACTAATCCAACAAATTATTGATTGAAAAAAATAAAGGAAAAAAACAAAAACAAAAAACACCTCATTCCCTGGGTCTTGTGTGAGGTTTATGGGAGGGGAAAATGTCGTGCACTAAAAAAAGTAAAACAAAAAAGCAAAAAGCAAAAAAAAGAGAGCTAAATGGTGCTTTCAGAAATCGGTCAACGACCTGTCAGTGACCTGTCAATATCGGCCCTTACTGGAGCACTGCTAATGATTCTTTTCTTCAAAAAAATAAAAAAATAAAAAATAAACAAATGCATTGCCCAAGGCAATGTGTAGGTTCCCCGCATTCCCCTGACCGCTCCCTTAAAATATTTCTAGAGTTATTTCCCATTCTTTTCCCCCCCCCACCTCCCGCGATATGATAGAGCAAAAAGCAACAACATTGATTCAAACACCCCCCCGCGATGCTATTCTTTTTGGAAAATAAACAAGACAAAAAAATAAAACCAAAATATTGCATTACAGCCTTCACCGAAGACCCAAATATGCAGAACAATTTTTCTCTGTTTTTCTCTCTCTTTTATTCCATTTATGTCCTGAAACGAAAGAAATAGACTAAAATAAAAAACGCAATGCAAAAAAATAATACCCTTTTTAAAAAACTGTGTGCATTCACGCAAAGAAAGGAACGCATTTTTTTGTTATCTCCATTTTGGCCTGCATCTGTGGAGGTTTGATTTGCACCAAAAAAAAAAGCTTCAATTTTGTTTTGTTTTTAAGATAGATTGGGTGATCTACGATCGTCTCCGTGAGACACGTAACAGGCTGTGAGAGTGTGTGAGAGTCTGTGAGAGCTTACTGAGAGCTAGTGAAAAAATCTCTCCCCGTTCATAGATCACCCAATAGATGCAAATGAATGCGGATGAACAGCATTTCTTAGGGGCTTCGAGAACCGCCATGGGTCAAAAAAAAAAAAAATAATCAGGTGGTTTATTCTCAATGAGCTTTTCTATAGTATACGTACTATGAGTGTTATAACGTTATCAATAATGTCATAGCACCCTATCAGTGTACTCTGCAAAAAAAAGCCTGATTTTCTTATCCCTCCAAAAGCCCCTTTTTACCAACTCCCTTAAAAAAAAGCTAAAAACAAAAACCCCCCTTTTAAAATCCTCCCCCCAACCACCGAAGAAAACGTGGCTGAGAAAGCCAAAAAAAAAATCTGACAAATAATTAAAATAGCTCCTCTCTCATTGCTCTTTTCCACCCCCTCTCCATTTCTCCCCATCTCTCTCTCTCTCTCTCTCTCCCTCACTCCCCTCAAATCTTTCTCGTAAGGGGCGCAGATTTTGCTTTGCTGCCGGATTTTTTCTTTTCTTTCAAAGACCTCGAGGAGCGGAAGATATCAGAACTCCGGGGGGAAAAACGAACAAAAAGTTCTTCGTGAACTTTTTTTTTTTTGTGGAAAGTGGAGACCAATACACCGACCAAGACAAACAGTACCCCAACAATTTGTCAATAAAAAGTGGAGATTTGCACAAACTGTGGCAACACAACCGAGGACACTACACTACTCCAACAATTTGTCAAAAGAAAAACCACCAGCGAACCCTCGAGGAATGCAAAAAAAAATTGTTAAAACCGCCTTCCGTGCACCTCCGGCAGTAATACAAGAGTTGCGGGCAGCATTACGGGATGGGGACAGAACAGCAATGACCGCCCTTCTGTCTCATATCTCGCGTAGATTTGCCTCTTTTAGTGACCAACGATCTCATGCACTGATGCTTCGCGCAGGGCGCAACCTTCTTGCACACCCAACGCAGAACGGAGCCCGCGTCGCTCACGAACTGCAGGACCGCATGCTACGATCTCTCTTACGAACAGGGTTTTCAGGAGATGCCAGCATTTTGGGACAACACATCCACACCGTTTACGAGCTTCATCGTCTTCAGGGGGCGAACCACCACCCGATGGACGCAGTCCGCCTTCTCAATGAAAAGCTCTGTCGGTATACCCCCTCGGCGCTGCGACGCTCCCTGCATTCTGCGGACATTGCTGCGTACTGCCAGCTTTGTCTGTCCACAGGGATTCATGGAAGTATACGACGTGTTGAAAAGATTCTCACCTCATCTAATACACCCCTCTCTAACTTCAGCATTTCAGAAATTGCAGTTGTAACCAGAGCATTGGGCTTAGAATCATGCTTAACCCCTGCATTTGACGCACTATTAATACAATATTTTGTCCCTCTTTGTAAGGCAAAGTGTACAATGTCAATACGAGATGCAGGGGACATATTCAAAGGGCTAGCATTAGGAACGCAGAGAGGAAGGAATAGCGGAGCGGCAACCCTTTTAGCGGGGTACTTAAATGCAAATACGGAAATGCTCGGAAAATCTTTTGAGACCGCAGACCGGCAAGACCTTCCTACGCTGATGGCCTATCTGAGTGTCCTGTCCCTTCCTTCAGGGGCGGTTTCGAGGATTCTACCCTGGACAGAATTGATGGTTTTGAATCAATCCGAAAAATTTGCGGTCGCAGAAATATCAATAATATTGAAGGCGTTCTCTCGAATCCGACATTCTTGCAAACCTGGGTTGGTTTCTTCTATCGCAAAACGGCTGTTATCAGAGGGGACAGCGAGAGATATTGTCATGAGTTTGCCTGCATTCAACCATCTGTCAGGCGAAGCATTAAGAGTGATGTTGGTACAATTGGGTGGTAGGCTTGCGGAGGGGTGGGGTGAGGAGGTCGAAGTAGCGCATGTGGCTGTGGCTGTGCAGTGCTTTGCGAGACACCGGGTCGCCCCGCCGGCGTTGATAGAACGCATTGAGACGGAGGTGCTGTGCAGCAACGTTGTGTGGGACGCAAAGGACATCACAATAGTGGCGGCAGCCTTCGCAGCACTGCACATCCGCAGTCCCGCGGTGGACGGCATGTTGTCGACAGAGGATAAAGCAAGGGAGCTATTCCTGGAGACGTGCACCTCAGTTAATTCAGGTCCCCTACTCTCGAAGACGATGAGGCGGGCTGAGGACTTTGAGTTCAATCAGATTCGGTGAGAAAAGAGGGGGGTGGGAGGGGCGTATTAGATCTTGAATTCATTCTCAGGAATATCTCAATAGATTTTCATCGTGTTTTTCTCTTTTTTTCCCCCCCCCTAGCGAATGGTAACATAATAGATGTGAAGCTAGGTTCCCACTCCCCCACCCCCTCCACCCATTTCACAGGCAACACATTTTTTGGGAACCCCCTCTCCTCTTCTCCCCGCCTCCCCCTCCTCTCCCTCTCTCCCACAATGCCTCCACGAGAACGCCCCGAGAACATCACACCCCCTGATGCAAAGCGTAAGAAGGTTGGGAAGGCCAAGCACGCCTTGAGTGTTGAGTCGCGAGAGGAGGCCGCACAGAACAAGCTGCTCATTGCCGCACTACGCCAGGGCGACTGCAATGAAATGCTCCGTATCTTCCAGGCCTGGAAGGCGGACACAACGATACCCCTTAAGGAGCAGGTCGTGGGCATGGTCCTCAGTGGCGTCGAGAAGCACTGCACCGACCTGACCAACAGATGGGACGACGTGCTTGACCTCTATGCCACCTTAACCACCCGATGCAATCTCGATGCACCAAAGGAGAACCACACCTCCCTCATGATCAGACTTTGCGCTACAGCTGGAAAAACTCAAGAGGCCATGGCATTCTTAAAGCAATTAGATAAAACCGCCGCAGTTTCCCCACAAAAGGTAACAAAAAGCCGGGAACGGTCTGGACCAAGAATGCGATCGGTGATGCCGATTTTGAATGCATGCAGCAGGGTCGGGGATTATGAGACAGCGGAGAAGGTCTTCCTTGCGGAGATTGCTCCGATGCATGGAAAAGGACCGATGACGGAGATGGAGAGTGTGCAATGGCAGGATTGTGCGTTTGCTAGACTAGGCGCTGTGGCTGCGAATTCTACTCTTACAGTGGAAGAAAAACGCTTGAAATCTTCAGAAATTATGACAGCCCTTTTCGATATTGTTCCTTCCCTGAAGGTCTTCGGGCAGGCCAACGCCGCTGGTGCCACTTATGAGCGTGCAGCGAAGAAAGATATTCTTAACCACCTCGGATCTATCGGGTATACCCCTATCGATTCTGTGGAGATCTCGTCGGAAGGGGTGTGCAGTGTGACGGGGGTTTCGCTGCGTGCGCGGACGCTTTCGAGGAATGATCTTGAAGAGCTGAAGAGTCTGATTGAGTTGTTGTGTCTTGAAACCGCAACAGAAAAGCAACGCAGCGAATGGGCGGAGTTCCGGGTCTGGCTGCAACGTGCTGTGGAGCGGAAAGCGGTGTTCCGTCATATCATAGATGGAGCGAACGTCGGCCACGCCCTGCAGAACAACGCCGACGGATGCTTCTCTCATCAACAAATCGATGCTGTCGCAACCGCCTCCTCCGACCCCCTCATTGTCATCCGTGAACACTGGCTTCGCCCCACCACGAACCTCATAATCTACAAAACAAAGGCAAAGAAACCTTCCCTTCGCCAAATCCAACGCGAAAACCACCAAGATTTCGACCCAGAAGCTACTCTACGCAACCGTGACAACAGCATTGAGGCACAGCTTCTTGCGCAACAGCAAGAAATGGAATGTGAAGCGGAAGAAGAAGGAGAAGAAGAAGAAGAAACCCCTGTTGAAAGATGTGACCGCCCACCCACCGCAGCGGAGCAATACCGGAAGAAATGGGAGTCCGAAGGCTGTCTTTTGGTCGCACCCCACCGGGTCTGCGACGACTGGGTAGCTATGTACATTGCATGCGAAATGATGCTTTTGGGTGTCCCCGATGTGCAGCTCGTCACAAATGATATTTTCCGCGATCACTACTGGCGTATGCACCAGCACGAAGCGCTTCCTGTATGGATTGAACGGAATCTCACCAAGTTTGTCCTCTCGATGACCCCGCAGCCGAAGGACGTCTTCACACCAAACTATTCCAAAGATGAACCGCGTCCCCAATACCGTTCCGCACGGCTTGTACCCCCTAAGCCCTTTTCAGTGAAAGGGCAGGTTTCGGATGACGGAAAGATATGGCACATCCCGTTTGAAACTGAACCAATTACGTGGGCAGCATGTAGGTTGGAATAGGGGGAAATGTGGGGGAAAAGGGGGGAGGGAGGGCAATATTATAGAGTCTGATATAGGTTACTGTGTAATCAAGTCCGTAATGTGGAAATTCTTGGGTTGTGTGTGGATAACCCTGAGTAGGTTTGTGTGAGAAATCATGCTTTATGAGGGTTTCTAGTATGGGTTTTTTCTTTCTTTTTGATAAAATTGTTGGAGTAGTGTAGTTGCCTCGGTAGTGTTACCACAGTTTGTGCAAATATCTACTGTCTTTTTTTGAAATGAACACAAGGGGTTTTTAACACTCCGGGGCAAACTAACAGTCCTCCTGAATGAGAACGCTTAGGATCATCTCACAAAAACCCTCTTTTGTTTTTGTCATGGGGAGGGAGGAGGGAGGGAGGGAGGGAGGGGTCATTTTTTTCGAAGCAGATTTATTAGCGGAACGAATTCTGTTGTTTTTTTTTTATTGTTTTTCAACGTGCAATTCCAGACACAGTCAGCTGATGCTGTGCGATAACGATTGTGGTCGAGGTGACTAAGCACAGAGGCTTAGGATCACCTTTTTAACCTTTTTTTTCTTTTTTCTTTGCGGAAATCTATTCAGGACAATAGCCTTTCTGGCGACGTTTTGAGTTGCAGTAGCCCTCTAATCATGTACTGTGTCATTAGCCTCAATTATAGGATATACACCACGCTGTATGATAGGATGACCTGGTAGTGTTTTCATATTTTTCACAATGTTAGACTATCAAATGAACATATCATGTGACCTATCATATGAACCAATAGGGCCACCATATACCCTGGTGGTGGAAGGGCATGTGAAGCAACAAAAAATGGAGAAGAACATTGGGGGGGATGAACGGAGGAGGAGGATGAGGGTTGACGAAAGGAAAATAACGCGCGAGAAGCCAGTGAAGACAGCCAAAATGTACCTAACCCCATATGATTCAAAGAAAGCATTTTTCTTTCTTTTCCCTTTTTTTGGTTGCAGGTTTTTCGTGAATTCATTTTTTGTCTTTGTCCCCTGCCCCCCTCCACATCCCCCCCTTTCGTATCATTTCTGACAACAAAAAAAACGATAAAAAGTAAAACAGAAAATATAATAACCAAAAGGAGGTCATCATGAAAAACGCCTCTTTTTTATTTGAAGGAAAAGTGGGGTGATAAGTTTCTTTTTTTTTTTGAAAAGAATTGGGTTGGTCCCATGCACTTTTCAACTCTACTTTTACTCCCCCATATCAAAAAAAAAAAAAAAACATCCCCCAAATCACAGGTCTTTCCCCTCTCACACACCCCCTTCTTTTTCTTTCCCAAAGAAAATAGCCCAACATCGAGTAGACCCTAGATTACTCCCGCTAAAGAGTGGGTACTTCGAGGTGATTGTCAAATACACCTTTTCATTTTTACATTTTTTTTTGTGCTAATTTTTTTTGGATTAGTGTGTCGTAGCCCAGTGTATTACCCCCTCCCCACCACAGTGGTGCAAACTTCCTCATTTCTCTTTCCCTTCTCCATTCTTCCACAACGATGCCCCATTCCCCCCCCTCCCCCTCCCCCTCCCCCTCCTCCCACCCCCCGGCGCAAATGATTCCTTTATATTTAGAGAGATTCGCTTTTATCAAAAAACAGTTGGTGTCACATGGAATCACTGCAATCTGCGACGGCGGCTGCGGTGAAGGAGAGGGGGGGCTATACTGGGGCGCGGCACTGAAGGACTTGACCACTGTCATCTGCGTGGACGGACATGCCCCTTGCGTATCAGATGCACATCAAGGCTGGATGGGACGGCGTGAAACGGTTCTACGAGATGCGCTGTTGACACATTCATATGGGATGCACGGAAAACGCTTTGCAGGGCAGAATGCACCCCTTCAGGCAATCGGCCTTCAGAGCGATCTTTCTTCTTATGACGCTAACCTGCACCGTATCCTCACCTCTCATGGAGTACGCTGCATGGTCCTCTGCGAGGTAGTTGAACACTGTTCGCTTCAAGACGCCTCATCGCTTCTTACCACCGCATTGGATTCATATGAGATCGATTTTCTCATCGTGACCACTCCTGATGCAAGCAAAAACGATGCCTTAGGTGTACCTCCAAACAGCTTCCGCCATTGGGACCACAAATGGGAAATGGACCCAACCGAATTTCAAGAGTTTGTTGCAAAAAGCTTGGGGAGAGTGAAGTCGGATGGTTTTGAGACAGAGTTTTGCATGGTGGGGAATGGGAGCCAGGCGGTTTTGATATCGAGAAAGGGGTTTTTTGCGGAGGGGAGGGGAGGAGGAGGAGGAGGTGAGGAAGGGGTATCTTCCTGGTCTGTAACAGTTCCGGTGACGGATGAGGTGGAGTTGGCAGTAGCATTTATCAGAGAGATGCTGCTCGAAGGAGGGGGTGGTTGGGTGCGTGCCGATGATGTGGTTACCGCAGTATGCGCCACGGTGCTGCAGGAGACAGGGTCTACCGTGCAGAGCGCAGCGGTTCGGGAACGGATCTTCGCAGAAGACAGTTGCATCGACTTTTGGGTTGATGAGCACTGTGATTGGGAAGGGGGTAGGGAAGATGGAGGGGAGAGTGAAGGCAGAGAGGACAACGCGCTCTACATTGCAGCAATGTTTTGCGATCGGTGTGACAGCGCGAAAAAACCGGGTTTAGTGTGCTGTACGGACGTCAGCTCTGCGTGGTGAGGGGAGAGGGAGAGAGAGAGGGAGAGGCTTGTTTGTAAGATGATGGATTTTTTTTGCTATTTTTTGAAATGCATAATTGTTGAAAATACTTTCTTTGGTCTTCTCAGGGTGCTTGGACTGCATCCATATTTTGTACTCCCCTATTTTAGAGATGTTAGAGATGCAAGAGGCATCTTCATTCTCCAAGTTTTTTTTGTATATTTTCCGGCCATTTTTTATTCCATACATCCTGCGTTTTTTTAAAATGATATACATCATGCAAAACGTTATCATCAAGTTTCAAATACCGTGAGAAGGATATGTCATTTTATATAACGCCCGGTGGTATTCCCCCTTTTTTTACTTGGTATTCACTCTCGTCACTTTAGCGCTGTCGAAGCAGTGTGGCTGCTCTTATTTTGTTTCTCTCCGAAGTGAGCGTGGGTTGTCAGTGCACTCTGCTGTCGCCATTTCTCTTTTCTTTTTTTTTCGAGATGAGGCACATTCATCTTCCAACCCCCCTCCCCCCCTTTTTATTCATCAGGTGTACATCAGATTCAATAGTGGTTTTTTAAAAAACAGTTAACTCTACATTTCCCACCCCCTCTCTCTCCACCCCACACCCACTATAATTCCTTTTCCTACATTTTTCAATAACGGTGTGGCTGACGACCCCTAAATAGCAGAAAGTAGCACAAAATAGCACAAAAATAGCACACCCTTTCAGCCACACCAATAACGGATACTCGTATTTGAAGATGCCTGTGGTGTTTATAGTCTAAGGTAGAGACGAGTACATGCTATCCAATCAACAATGCGAGTATATTATGTTTACCTGCTCTGCAAACAACGAATATGATAAGGTGACTAACACACTTGCCGGCTTAGAATCATCTGATAAACTTTTTCTTTACTACGATGCTTTATACCCCTACCACACTACAGGACAAACATACCAAAAAAAAGCCCTCCAAAGCACACGCTTATACACAAAAAAACCCCTATACATTCATAGCCCCCCACACCCCTGTCTGTTCTCCTCCTCTTCCTTTCCGTCTATCAACTCTTCTCTTTTTCGCATTTTTTTATAAATGGCCGCCGCACAGCAGCAGATGTGGACGTACGCCGCACCCGCAGTGTACCAGACCCCGCTGAGCCCCGCACAGCCGCAGTTCGTCTCCCCCATGCAGCAACCTCTCCAGCAGCCGCTTCAGCAGCAGCAGCTTCTGAGCCCCATGGCGATGGGCCTGCAACCCCAGCAGCAGTACATTCTGCAGCAGACCCACCTTCGGGGGCAATCGCTCTCCCCTCAGGCACCCCTCTCACCGGTCTCCGTCGGAAGCAACGACAGCCTCCTCCAACAGCAGGCAGCCATGCAAATGCAAATGATCCCACAACAACAAATCTCCATGCTCGGCCTCCCCCCACAGTTCCAGCTTCAGCTGCCGAACAGACAGCAGGAGCAGGAGGAACACTTCGCGCGGGTCTCCCACAGAAAGCTGCACGGCTCCCCGCTTTCCCCTGGGTCTACCAATTTGAATGCTTCAGGGGCAGGGTCGCCGACCTTCGGAAGTGATGGATCTGATGATGGCCTCAAATCTTCCGTCACATCCTCGAAGTCTGGAGTAGTAGGACGCCCACAAAAGCCATGGATCACCCCAGCCCTGATCGACGTAATCGGCGCAAAGAAGAACAACTACAAGCAATACGCCTCCAACCCTACCGACCCTGATGCCAAAAAGCAGCACGTTGAAGCAAGAAAGGCTGCAATGAAGGCGGTCCGCAAAGCAAAGAGGGAGTACATGAGGAAGCAGGGGATGATGGAGTACCAGGACAAATCCGGGTCGACGAAGGGTCTGAAAATCAACACGGATGATGAGTGTGGCAACCCGGACGTTGCGTCCCCTGAAGGGTTGACATCTTCGACTGCCTCTCTTGCATCGCATTTTTCAGCATTTGGCGCCACGTTGTCCACTCCATCGCTCACAGAATCTCCTGCTGCCGAAGACAAAAAGCTTGCAACAGACATTGCTGAAATCCAAGACAAAATCCTCTCCATGATTTCCGTCCTCCGCACAGACAGTCCTTGCCCTCCTCTTAACGATGAAGAAGAAGAAGAAGATGACGAGCCTGCAGCTCTCATTGAAGACGAAGAAGTGGACGATTTTGAGTTGACTCAGTAAAAAAAAAAAAAAAAATTAAAAACAGTGTACCTCCATCGGGTGTCTACACCAATAATTTTTTAAAAAAAGAAGGGAAAAAAAGAAGATTTTTTTTTTTTTCAAAAAGATGGCTGTTGCTCCATTATGCGCATCCATACGTTTTTTTTTTTTTGTATTGACCCACCCCCTTTTTTGCTTTCTGATATTCCCACATCCCTGCCCCTTTGTTTCCCTAATTTTTTCCCCCCCCCCTGAAAAATAAAACAAAAAAAAAAAAAACAGCTGCAGAACAGAGAGAGATAACCCCACGATTGGAATAGCCTCCAACAAATTCATTTTTTTTTCTCTTTTTGTTCCTCCCCCATCCCCTGACAGCGCTGCAATGCTTTTTTTTTTTAAAAATTTTTTCTCATCCATTTTGCATGGGTTTTTCCCCCCCTCCATTCTTTTTAAAGCGAACATCTCTGACAAATGGGACGCCCATCCCACAGCACTATGTGCAAATAAGGGCAGAAAAAAAATAACGAAGAAAAAAAAAAAATACCTCCGGAAAAGAGGAGAACCGATGCCTAACGTTTGCAGAGCAGCGTGGGCATTTTCCCCTACGCACTTCACTTTTTTTTTTCTTGCCAATCGTGACTGAGGGGGACGGACTTAACGACCGTAACTTCATCCGGAAAATGGCAAAGCAAAAAGAAAAAGTATCAAAGCACAATTCACAACCTTTTATTTTCTGATGTGTATGCATGATGCATGCTCATCTTTCAAGTCTTTTTTTTTCTCTTGTACCACAAAAATCCAGTGAAGATTTTGTCTATATGGCAGCTACACTACTCCAACAAATTATCAAAAAGAGCAATATTTCAAAAAAAAAAAAAAAAAACAATTATTATGGTGGTATGTCACCTGCCAGATCTTTTTTCATAAAGACGAAAAACTAAAATTGCAACTCACTTTATATTTTTTGGGGTACCAGCGTACCCCAAACAAAACCAAAACGTTTTTTTTTTTTTTTAGAGAGCGATAAACAGACAACCTCATTTTAGTGTAATGGTTCATTTTCCAATTACACTTATTTTTTATTTTATTTTCACCCATTTCTTTTATTCGCTAGAAGCGTTTGTGCTTTTTGCCCCTTTGGGGGCAATTTCGGCGTTATTTTTATTGTTCATCCTGTTTATTCAGGTATATATTTTTTTTCCCCATAGAATCTATTTGAAACCGTTTTTACACACTATTTATCCTTCTTTAAAATTATTATTTTCCTGTGGCAGTTATCTTTCGTCTCGGCTTTTAGTTGTTTTTTTTTTTTTTTTGAATTTCCCCAAATTTTTAATTTTTAATTTGACGAAGTTGACCCAACTCGTCATTATTTCCCATAAAAAAATTGAGAACAAAAAAGAAGAGGGGAGATGGTATTCTGGATCGTGAAGAGTATGTCTGTATAAGGCATGCTACACTGAACCTACCGATTATCAAAAAGAAAAAGAATATATATGGGTCCGTCCGGAAACCCTCCTGGTAAGATTCATCCTTTTGGGGGTTTTTTGAGGTTTTTCTGCTCAAAACACCCAAACAACCCAATTTTTTGATACCCGCCATACACCTACCACCCCAGAGGGCATATTTTGATCATTATTTTGTTTATTTCCGCTCCCCCCCTTTTTACTTATATTTTTTTACGTATTTTTGGACATTTCATAAACGTGGCAATGACAGCAGTGAAGTTCACTTTTTTGTCGAGAAACACGGTAAGAATGGGTGCGACGCACACTTGGTGTCGTTTCGAACCATCTCTCTGATGATTCTTGTTGTCAGGAGATCCTTACCGTAGGGGTCATTGTCGGTGCCCTGCGCGAGCTTCCCCACGCCTTTGTTATCTCATTCCCTCGTACTCATACGTATCAGTGCACCCTTCTTTCCATCAATCTCTTTTCTTCTGTGTACTGCTACCCGAGCAACAGTCGTGTCATTTCAGCGTGTACTCTGACATGGAGGGAACCTGTATTTACTATGGAGTCTCCACATCCAAGGTGACCCGCAAAGCAAAAGTCCCTGGCATTGATCCAGTAGATTTGACAGAGGTCAATGAAACCTTGTCAAGGCGGCATGGCAGGATTAAGAGAAAGAGAGAAGAGATCCAGAAGAACGACAATAAAAGGCTGAAAATCTGATTAAAAAGCGAAAATATAGCCTCAGACCCCCCCAAAAACCTATTTTCATATCAGAATATCACCTAGATGCACTTTTTGTGGGGGACATCATCAAAAAAACCCAAAAATACCCAAAAGGATGAATCTTACCAGAGGGGTTTCCGGACGAGTCCATATAATTATTGGGTAATTATTACCCCATAATTACACGCAGGTGTGTTTTTTGTCACGAGTGACCTAAACCCACGAGCGAAGCGAGTGGGTTTAGGGAACAAGTGACAAAAAACACACCTAAGTGTAATTATCTGGTAATAATTTCACATAATTAGTTTTTTTTTTATCGTGCAATTTTTGACGAGTGTACAAATCCGGCGAGTCCCCGTCACCCTCCAGTCACTGTATGTCGATGATGGGAGTGTGTATGTGGGGTGTATGGGAAATGTGCCTAAGTATGGATGTTGAACCGAAAAAGTGGGAGAGGGTACAATTATTTGTGATCATTCTTGGTTTGGGGTTGGG
Organism: Rhynchopus sp. YZ270_cl-10; assembly: GCA_964035575.1. Taxonomy (NCBI): domain Eukaryota; phylum Euglenozoa; class Diplonemea; order Diplonemida; family Diplonemidae; genus Rhynchopus; species Rhynchopus sp. YZ270_cl-10. Next base: position 863,785 of record OZ037863.1, read on the forward strand.
AATCACATTTCAACAAGTTGGTAACAACTGTCTATCCTTGGACGATGCGAAGCGTGAAGTTGAGGTTTCCGGTGTGTTTTTCCGGGATTTTTTTTTTTTGGCGGATAATCAAAAACGTGTTTGAGGGGCCTAGAACTGCTCAAATGGGTCAAATTTTGCTTTGAATGGGCTCAAATCGTCGAAATTAACCCTTATAGGGGGAAAAAAAAATTTTGCAGAGTCCCTTTCCCTTTGGCGACTTAGGATCACCAAAAGTGGGTTTGAGCGTGTAATTATTACCCATAATTACACGGCTGACATTTTTGGTCGCAAATCGCTAACGATTCATAATTACACGCTTGGTAATAATTACACGCTCCCAGATTATAATTTTTGGTTCTTCCTGAAGGATTTGTACACGAGTCAAAAATTGCACGATAAAAAAGACGATAAAATAAAAAAGCACGGGGCGCCCTTTTGTTCTTTTGTATATAACAGCTCCCCGAGGGGTCCGACGAGTGCTGAACTCAAGATGGGATTTTTATCGTTTTGAGCAGTTTTATCTGATCTCATATAATCATTCCCAGACCAGCTCTCTCGTATCCCCCGCACAAAACTCTCACTCACGCACGATACAATTTTGCTTTTTGGGAAATGTTTTGGCTCTAAGCGGCTGCACATTTGCTTTCAATCACGCACACCCATTATTCCGTTTAAAAAAACTTCACAGTGGAGATTGCACAACTGTGGCAACACTACCGAGGCAACTACACTACTCCAACAATTTATCAAAAATAAAATAATAATAAAAAAAAAAAAATGACAGTGGAGCTTGCACAGGTGGCAACTACACTATTCCAACAATTTTTCAAAAAGAAAAAAAAAAAAAGAAATAGCAATAGTGACTGTCTGGCACGGCAGCTACACGAATCCTACAGATTATTCAAAAAAAAAAAAAAATTGTGAACAAAAGTTATGTTTTGTTTTTTTTTGTTGTTATTATTTGTTGTTCTAAAATTTCACTGCAAAAACATTGCAGGTCTTCTTTACAATTTTTTTTTATTTGTCAGCTTTTACGAACATTTAAAACGACTATTATGTTTTTAACCCTTTACGGACCACGACCGATTTTTTCGATTTGCTAGGATCTTCTCTCCCGTAGGTAAAATGTGATCTGATGCATATTTTTGATCGTACCTGGCCGCAATTGAAAGATTTTGAGCAGATCTTTCAAATGGAGCAGAAATCGAAATAAAATGAGAAAAATGGAAAATGGAAAATTGAGGAGAGCTGATATTTTTTTCTGAAAATTTTGAAGAAAAAAATTATTCCGGCTGCGCACCTGTTTTTTTCGGTTTTCGAAAATGGCTTTATTTGAAAGATCGGTTCAAAATCTTTCAAAAGAAAAAAAAATCGATCAAAAAGTCCTAGTAGATAATGTCTCACTGCATGGAGAGAAGGTACCAACCAACTACATATACCGTAATTGTACAGAGGTTGGACAGTACAAAAGTTGGGGCTTTTGGGACTTTTGGCCAACTTGGCATGGTGCTGAACAAAGGTGAACGCCGCATCCCACGCACATGTAATCTGTTTTCAGACGCCTGTTTCCCAAGCAAGAAGAAGTTGTCGACCAACACCCTCCTGCCAGTGTCTCTGTACCTTGACCGTGTTGATATAGATTTTGTACCCCTCCCTGTGGCTTTCCGTACCCTCCCGCCGAAATTTCGAAGGGACCCTCCGAAAAAAATTTTTTTGGTCGCGAAAATCGGTCCAAAAACGGTCTAGATTGCCCCATGCGTGGCATTCCGGGCAATTTGAGGGCAATTTGGCGTGCAAGAGCCATGTGTGGGGCACCAGGTGGTGCACATGTGCCCCCATGCTGCACCCCTTATACAGGGTTTTTACAGGCAAAAAATGAAAAACGACAGTCGGGCACAAAAAGCCACGGATCGGGGCACAAAGTTACATCCCACCCTCCCTTGGCCCTCGGGACTCCTTTCGGGAGGTCAGGGCTTCCCTCGGGCCTTCGGCCCTCGGGGAGCCCTGACCTCCCTCAAGGGTCCCTCGGGCTTTGGCGGGAGGGAGGGAAATAACCATTCTGTACAATGTTCCTCAAAAGACAAAATGCAATAAATACACGGAGAAGAGGCACATCCAGTTCAGGGTCAGGAACTGCAACTACGCGTGTTACTTTGCCCAGTCGCGGGTATTTTCCATTATTTTAGTTTCGTTCTGAAGACCGTACAAAATGGTTCCCTGCACACCAAAGTTTGAATCCTCTGATGACTCAAGCGCGTCAGAATGGTACATTATTCCCCAAAAATGACCCAAAATACCCTATTATGTGATAATGCCGGGTGTGGATGAGAGGGGATGAGAGCGTCAAAAAAAATCGAATCTTGCGTCTTTTGAAAGATTTCGCACAAAATCTTCTCATTAAAAAAAAAAATCTTCAAAAAGTCCTAGTGGAAGCCAATTTAGGTGGTTGCGTGGACATATATGTCCCCTCTGGTCCTTAAAGGGTTAACTAAACCTTACTCTTTATTACTATTTTGACCGCCTCATGCTCCTTTTGAAGGGAAAGAAAACGAGGAAAATTCGCGCATCTTTCAATTTCGCTCCGTGCTTCGAAGTGATTCAAACAGTTGCTACACTATTTTCAACATTTTTTTCTCCTTCAAACTATTCATGGACTTTCCACGAGGAGTAAAAACATTAACCGGATCAAGTCGTCCAAATTTGTTCAATACAAAAAAAACCCCATAGATATCAAGGGGTTATCCCTAGTTCTTCTCATCACAGCGTTCCAGAAAGGTTAACGAGTCCCATCGGATTTTGCCATTTTATGCGGTAAAAAAAAAAACGGAGGATTTCCCCTTTTAGGATTTGCTGTGAAGTGATGCGGCACACAGCTTTCAAAAAAAAAAGTTGGACCGGATGGTGTTTGTGTGGTCAGTTTTTCGTACTCTCAAAAGTGTTAATGTCGTGCAATTGTACGAGAAACCGCACCAAAAAAAAGCCAGTATTTCAAGTCATATCTAGGGCTGCCTGCCAATCTGGTACATATTTTTTAAAAAAAAGGTATCTTTCCTTGTTTTCAGCAACCAATACCACTTTGCAGCTTTGTCTGTACTCAAAAATTTTCATTGATTGTTACGATTATATTGTAAATGCAAGAGGTATAAGCAAAAGCCACATGGTGTCTTGCACCTAACACCACACCCCCCCCAACATCTTTTCCCCCCCCCTTCCTCGCAGTCGCTTGTCAACAAAACAAAAAAAAGACAAAAAAAAAAAACAAAAAAAACAAAAAACAAAAAAACATACTCATCCTCTCCCCCTCTATCTCACCTCACTTCTATTCTCACCATTCCCCCCTTTTTTTTTGGTCTTGCCTCTCACCTCTCACTCCCATACCCTCTCCATAGTTTATGTATTGCTTTATTTGATTTTCTGTGTTTCCCCCCCCCTTTTTTCCACCTCTCTCTTATCCCGTTCCATATGGTTCATCAAATCAAAAAAAAAATTTTTTTTGTCCCTTTCCGCAAACACAGAGGGAACAAAAAATCAAAAAAAAATATTATAGTGGAGCACACTCTAGGGTGGCTACACTAATACAACCAAGTTTTCAAAAAAAAAGCATTTCGCTGTTCTACCAGCGAGAGGTCCAAAGCAATAGCCAGCTGGTCGCGGCCCTATTATTTTTTCCACTTCCCCCCCAAAAAAATGGCGCCTAGACCTTCCGTAGTACAAAGGTTATGGCTAACATTGAGTACAGACAACCTTAGCCCCAAAGTGGGTTCTTAGGGGATTGTCGACACAACAAAAAATGAAAGTGGAGATATTGCAAAACTGTGGCAACACAACCGGGGGAATTATACTACTCCAAGAATTTATCAAAAAAAAAAAAAAAAGTGGAGTTCATCCTCGGTACACTAATACAACCAAAGTTTTCAAAAAAAAACAAATTCATAAATTCAAAAAAGAAAAAAAGTAAAATAATGTCACCTCTCTCCCATGGTTCGAACTCTTTTTATCGTTTTGTCCTAAAGCTCAATCAGCGATAAACATAAATACGGGAATGATTCTGGCAAGATTTAAAACACTCTCTGCCCTTTATTCTCGATTGTTTGGAGATTTTTTTTTTCCCTCACTTTTTTGGAGGGGATCCCACATAAGCCATTGATTAGAATATAAAAAAAAACAAAAGAAAAAAAACAATAATCAATTTTGTCTCTCTTCCTCTTGGTTCTTTGACTGCGCTGCGAAAATCGCTGTTGACAGGCAAAAAAACTTGCGGAGGGGATTCAAAAAAGACCCCCTTTTTTTTACAGACTGAGTAATGGTCTAAAAGGGTGTTGTTTTCTTTTTCCTCTTTTTCCTCTTTTTCCTCTTTTTCCTCTTTTTCCTCTGTGTTGGCTGATGTGTGTCCACCCTCCCTTTTTCTATACAACAAAAAGACGCTTTGCAAATCTTGTTTGTTGTGCTTTTTTTTTTTTTGATTGATTGAGCTGACCATTTTTCGATAAGAACAAAATGAACCTTTCTACTACACTCACACCAAACCCCCATCCCCCCCTTGGATTGTGGAGGGGGTGCAAAAGCAAAAACAAAACAAAACAAAACAAACTTTCAAAACCCCCCTGGATTGTGGAGGGGGTGTAACCTATTACAGACATACCATAAGTACAAACCCTGGTCCTAACAATCAAAGAGCTACAACGAAAAAAAAAAATACTACCCAAAACAACAAATGACATTTTACCCTTTTGTTAGGCCACAAAATAATGGAAATGAAAGCAAAAGAAAAATGCAGAAATATTCTTTCAAGGATAAGAGTAATCGAAAAAAAGAAACGATTTTTTTTTCATTCACCCCAAAAAGGGATGAGTGAAGACATGAATTGCGTTTTTTTTTAAAATACTTTTTGCCTTTTCATTTTTATTTCCCAAACTCTTCCCCGCAAAACAAACCAAAAGATAAAATAAATACGAAGAGACAAGGTTGGACGAGATCCATCCTGTAGTTACAAGCATTATCTAATTGTTTTTTTTTAAATGTTGAAATACTTTTTTTTAGTTTGTAACTTTGTTTGAAGATTGTTGGATCCATCTACGTTCTCTCCACACCTTTTTGTTCCCAAATATCTGAAGCAGAATATTTTGCGAGAAAAACGGAAGCAACTCTGTTAAGTGGAAAGTATTTGTGAGTTGACTGACTCAAACTCTTTGAACAGGGTTTTCAACAAAAAAAAAAGTTTAAAATCAAGACAACAAAAAAAAAAAACCATATCCTACAGATTCAACAACATCATCAAAAAATAACGTTTTTCCACTTCTCCCCCCTCCCTTTTTAGTTTGTAAAGAACTGCCAAAAACCCCCACCAAAAATATAATACGTGCGAGTTTATTTATCCCTACAACCTCCTAAAAGAGGCGCTTATACGTTTTGAACCTTCCCTTCTTCCCTTTTTTTTTTTTTTTTTTGTCAATCTTGCTCTTGCTCCAAGCAATGATTTTTTTTTCTCTCCCTTTTTTGCAAAGAAACCCCCCCTCCATCTTCTCCCCTCCGCAAACCCGATAACCACTTTCCCCTGCCCCCCCCCATCCCCCTCGAAAAAAATAACTGATTTCCAACAGTCGTTCCCCCCTTTTCCTTCCCCTTTGTGAGACTAAAGGTATTTCTCTGCCTAAACAAATTCCCCCCTGTTGGTTTTATCACAATAAGCCACAAGAACCATCTTGCATCATCTGTAATTTTCCCAACCAGGGCTTTTTTTCTAGGTACCCCAAAAGGTACTAAGCAAAACAGTACAGCACATTATCGAGAATTAGTGGAGATGGGATAATGCACTGCTCCCCTCCACTAACACGATTTCAACAAAAAAAAAGATGGGACGGGAGCTCGATGGCCCTACGGACGGTCCAACGGATTTTATTTTATTTTTAACTTTGCTAACAACATCACTTTCCATCCAATTAAAAAAAAAAAAATCAAACAAAAAGAATGCTGTGCCCGCGAGGCTCATACATTCCTAGGATTTTTTTTTTCTTTTCTTTTTCTGGCACTTCCATTGTCCAATCTTGCTGCCCTCACGGTGGAGTCCGTCCAAAATGGGCGGACCCTTTTGGGCGGACTCCACCGTGCTCCCCCCCCCAAAAAAAAATCCCTCAATTTTTGACAATTCAAAAAGAAGGAAAAAAATAAGGTCCAGAGTTTCCTGAGTTCTCATCTCTGCCGCTCGTAGCATCGCGTGTGACGTCTGCAAGGATCCTGGCCTTTCAACGGTAGCTTTGGGGTACACATACCCCCTCGGTAAGGTAAAACAAAGGAAAAATTTTCAAAAGGGGTTAGCCCCCCTGACTTTGAAACCTTCCGTTTTTTTATTCAACTTACAAGACATCAGACAATTTTCTACACATCTGTTTATTAAAAAGGAAGTGGTGTGATAACCACACGTTGCCAAATTAGTGGAGACACGGACCCTCTGGGTATCCACACATACAAAAAAGGTATTAAAAAAAATGTGTTCCATTTTTCAAGATGCATGGACTAACTCCATATTATATCTTGGCCATTATTTTTTTCTCTCGCTTTTCCCCTCGTTACCACCACATAGAACGTGCCCACGTTACCCTTGATTTTAACTTATTTGAGGGTATGTGTTTTATCTTTGAGAAAAGTTCGATTTCGGCCTCGAAAATACCCGTGACACCGATTTGTCACGGTACTTTGTCACGGAATTTTTTTGAAAGATTCGATTTCGTGACAAAAAAAAATCGATTTCGTGACAAGCCGATTTTTTCATTGACACACAAAATTCAATTTAGTGACAAATGACTTTTTTCATTGACAAAAAAAAATTCGATTTCGTGACAAATCCATTTTTTCATTGACAAAAAAATGTCATTGAAAAAAATGGAATTTGTCAAGGAAAAAGTCGTGACAGCCAACCCGCCAGTCACTGAAAAGTGACCAGACAGCCACTTGACAAACACAAAAGAGGCCATTCTTGAGCTGTCTAGAAACCGAAGGGCAGAGACTGAAGACACAAGGTATGATAACTTTATGATTATGCAAGACTTAGTATATCGCGAACACGGTCAGGCTTGCACGCCTCTGGCCAGAGGCCAGCCCCACTAAATGATATGCAGCAGACACTCATTGCAGATTTCATTTTCATTCGGTAAAAAATTAATGGGTGCGCACGTTTCTATACCTAATACCCCAACCCTCACCCATACATTCCATTACACACACCAAAACAGATCGAATCCACCAGCGCATGCGACGGAAGCAGATTCAGATTGTGGTTTGATAAGCAGAGTTCGGTTATTATGGTGGTGGAAAGGGGGGTGGGAACACTTTGTCAGTCACTGCTATAGCCATTAACCAGGGAGCATAGCTAGTGCAAGAAATTCGACTTTGGAAACCTTCCGGAAAGTCTGTCCTCTGCTTCCGGAGGACTAGACACAAGAAAATATTGTTTGTTCCCCCAGAAAACCAGTGCACAATTCACACTCCTTGTGGGTGGTCTTGTTGCCTTTTCGTCATAGTAATTTTGGCCCAGGCATGCTCTTGAAGCATGACAATTTAGTGTGTATGGGGCAGGGTGTTGTTTTGTTCTGAATTCTCTTTGTTATAACATCTAAGTCAATCGCGGGTGGTGGTTTGTGTAGCGTGAGGCACTCTTTTTAACAAACTTCCTGCAGTTGCTATGCACTGTTATTTCTTCGGATTTATCATCATACAGCGTAACATAGTGGATTCGCCTGGTCGACACAACCTTTGATAGATATGGGATAACCAACCCCCTTCGACCCCTCGTGGGTTCACTGAACAAGCCCTAGTGGTAGTTAAACGCGATTGACATTTACATTCCTAGAGATGAAAGAACAAGATAACACTTCTGTACCCGCGCATCAAAATTGTGGAAAACTTTGCACCCCAAACACCCTCAACAACGCCCGCCAAAAGGCGCCCCTTGTTGCTGGGAGTTGGTTCTCATGTTTGATACACTGCACAGCAGGCATTCCTCTGAGTCCAACGCATGTTTGGCCTGTCTGCGGCGTTGTACTTAAGGTGCACGAAGACAGGGTCTGGTGGTAAATTTTGCGTAGTACTGCGACGTGGTACTACGTGGGTCTGGGAACCTGGTACCTGGGTACAGGATATTTGTTGTCAAAGACATCTTCCACCATGCATTGAGGAGGGTAAGACAGTGTTCGCAGTTTCTACCTGATAGCATTACACATTTAACTTCTCCACGGGGGTCTTGGGCCGTTCATTCGGTTATACCTTGACTACCGGAAGATATTCTTGAGGCCTTTTTGGTCTCTAGAATATCCGGTCTTCCCGAACGGAGGCACACTTTGTGTGTTACTACGACCTGGCAATTTCCAGCAGTAGGTTAAGTAATCTTTCTTGTAAATTGTTGGATCATTATCTCCTCAGTGCATGAATGCCCCACGTGACTGGACACTTTTGTGTTTGTCATGTGGAGCTGTGGTTGCTCTTTCACGACTTTTATCCTTGTATCCAGTGTACCCAGTACCCAGTGCCCTGTCACGACTTTTTCCGTGACAAAAAGTTCGGTTTCCTTGACAAAATCCATTTTTTCATTGACATTTTTTTGTCACTGAATTTTTGGATTTGTCACGAAATCGAATTTTTTTTTGTCAATGAAAAAATCGGTTTGTCACGAAATCGAATTTTGTGTGTCAATGAAAAAATTGGTTTGTCACGAAATCGATTTTTTTTTGTCACGAAATCGAATCTTTCAAAAAAATTCCGTGACAAAATTCCGTGACAAATCGGTGTCACGGTAATTTTCGAGGCCGAAATCGAACTTTTCTCTTTATCTTTTTATTTTTATTGTTTTTGTGGTCGGGTTTCTTTAATTTGGACGAAGTTCTGAGAATCTCCCCGTTGTGTTCTGTCAAAGGTCTTTGCCTCCTCTCTCACGCGATACATTGAACTGACAGGGAAACGTTCAAAATACTCTTAAAACGGATCCGTTGACATTCAGCTTTTCCCGTTATTTACTGTGCGAGGTAAAACTGCATGAAAAGTAGATATATATGCACAAAAGCGGGTACGGTGTTGTGATCGTCTCCAGCAAATATAGGTCAAATAAGAGCTACAAAAAAAAAGAGGGGAAAATAACAACAGCAAAAAGGGCTTTTCGGCCAACGTGCTGCTTTTTCCAATAGAGTTCTTTGGGTGTGATTCTCAACAAAACAAAAAACAGAAGATTCACACAAAAGTTCTGTTCCAAAGGTGCGAAGTACTCTATTGAGGTAAGGCGTGTCTGTGTTCTGTACGCAAGACACCTTTGTTTTGTTTTTCTTTTTCCTTCATATTGTGTGATCCTTTCTTATGTTATATTCAGTATCATTTTTTTATTTATTTATTTCTTGTGGTTGTAAGATGGGGCCCCAGGAATTATATTTCTGTGACAAACACCACCCCTTCCCAAGGCATTTGAGCAGAATCCCCCCCGAAACAAGGGGGTATTTAGACGAAAAGGTATTTTTTTTTCCCCCTTTTGCACAGACTGGGTGTGAAGACGCCCTTGCTCTTTGTAAAACAAAAAAAAAAAAAAAAAAACAAAAAAACAAAAAAAAAAAAAACAAAAAAAACCACACACGACACAATACGGGGAGTATTCGTTTTCTCGTTTTCATTTTACTGGGGGGGGGCGAATAAGAGATCAGGGGTGAATAAGAGATCAGGGCCGAATAAGAGATCAGGTTGAGATTTTGGGGGTATTTTTTTTTTTTTTTTTTTTTGCATGCGCCAGGGTTTTATCGTGAAATTTTTTTTTGAAATTTTACCCTGTCCACCCGGTCTGGCAAAAAAGTGGTCAAAATATTTTTTTTGCCTCCGGCGAAAATGTCTTTTTGCTTTTTTTCCCCCAAAAAATTTTTTTTATTTCTGGCTCGTCCGTTCGCCTAATAAGAGATGCCACATCTCTTATTCGCCCCCCCCCAGTAATTAAAAAAAAAAAAAATTGAAGTCATCTTCTCTTGTCTTTTACTCTTTACTTCTGATGGCACTGCGTGAGTTCGGTTGTATTTCACTTCTGTTATGTAAGGTAGCTGAGCACAGCTTTCGCATTACCTTATCAACACTCTCATAAAGGATCCTGCATCCCAAAGAGGCGTTTGCACTCCAAACTTTTTTTTTCTTGTGTGTGAAAAAAAAGAAAGTAAATGAATTCAGGCCAATTCATTGTTTATTAACTGTGTCTGCAAATTATAGACACGATCTTTTCAAACTTTCTCTTTCCCTCCCCCCCCATTTTTGCTTTTTCATCAAAACAGGAGCACAAAGCAAAAGAAAACTTCATGAAAACCCACTCAAGCTTTTCATCTGCTAGAACGGCAACCGTGTGTGACGGTAGAAAAAAAAAAAATATGCAAATAAACAGAAAATTCGGAGTTCCCTAAATTGTCTCAGTTATTTTTGCCCACTCTCGGAAAATTTTGAAAAAAGAAAAGAAAAAACATGACTTTTGCGATATTTTGGTGTGGCTGAAAAGGGCATTTTACGTACTTTAAATCCGTTTCAACCAAAAAATAATAAAAAGAAGGGAAAGAAAAAAAGTAGTGTAGTGAAGCACACTCTAGGGCAGTGCTGTCAGAATACGTATCAGAATACGTAAGAATACGTATTCTTACAGCACTGCTCGAGGGTGGCTGCACTAATACAACCAAGTTTTCAAAAAAAAAAAAAACAACAACAACAACTTCCCCCCATTCGTAGTAGTGTCAGCAAAAGTGCGGAAATGCACTTTTCTACCCACACCATATCTTGTTCTTTGATGGTTTAGAAGCATGCCTGTTCCGCCAGCGCATATTTCGAAACTCTCTCTCTCTCTCTCTCTCTCTCCCCTCTTCGGTGTTTCCAGGTTGTCTTCCATACCTGAGAATCCTTCCCCCTTTTTTTTTTCATTTTTTTTTTTTCTTTTGACTGCCTAATTTGTGAGTTTTGAAAACCCTCTTGTTTTCTCTCCGTAGCAGCAGTTAAAAGAGAAGAAGAAAAAAAAAAATGCGATGATACTTCTTTTTGGTGACTAAGCACAGTGAAACTTAGGATCTTCGAGGAAGTTTTTGATTTTATTTTTTTTGAATTTTTTTTAAAATATCAAACAATGAGAATAGGAAACCCCAACATATAAACAAATTTTTTTTTTTGAAAACCATTTTTTTTCCCCCCTCCCCACGCCTCGAATTTTTGATTCGCGATTTTTTTTTTTTTCGATTCTACAAACACTGTAGATCATCGTTCAAAAAACCTCTTTTTTTTGGTTTTGTGTCTATGCGACTGATTGACGAATGCAAATAATTAAAAAAGAATAAAACACCGTGTATGAACGAAGAGCATCGCCCCGAGATGCCTCCACTAAATGCCAGGTGTCTTTTTTTTCTTTTTATTTTCTTTTCTTTTCTTTTCTTTTCTTTTTTTTCATAAGATGAGTGTGTGAGGGCGAGGCACATTCATCATTTCAAGTTTTCTTGTGACCAAGCACTTTAGGTGTGATTCAGGGGGTGCGGACAACCCACGGACAACCCACGGGGGAACCACGGAGAATCCGTTTGGTGATCACACCAACTTTAGGGCTGAAGATTCATCTCACAAACTATTTCTTTGATTTTTTTTTTTCCACCAACCAAATTGCCACCATACACCTCGCAAAGGCGTCTGAATTATATAGTCTGTCTAAATCATCCTTTCGCCCTTTTGGTTTAAGGCTTTTGTTTGGAAACAACCTGTCTTGATGACACGGTTGTGTTTTGCTTTTTTGTTTTCTTTTTGAGGCTATGCAATACTAATACAAATATTCCGGCACCCTTTTTTTTAAAGGGTGGAATGTACCAGGTTTAGAGATAGCCAACTGTACCCCTACAGGGTTTGCATTGGTCATCTTTATGGTCAATGTTTTTTTTTTTTTTTTTTTTTTTTGTTTTGCTACCACAAGAACAGGGTAGATCCTTAGCGAAAGTGAAAATAAGGATTTGAGATTTTTTATTTTTTTTTCCTTTTTTTTTTTTCCTTTTTTCTCTGGCTCATTTTTTTGGTTACCTACTAATTTCCAGCCACAGAGTGGCACCACCACGGTCCGCAATCGATCCGGAAAGTCAAAATAAGGGGGAAACCGAAAGGAAAAAAAGTAAAAGTTCGCTACCGTTTTTTTGGCTGGCCTTCGGCCCGCCAATGCCCCTTTAATATTTGTCTTCACTTCATAAGACAAGGACCAATGAGTGTCAATTCTCAGTGTCGCCTTGCATAAGACAATTTTGAAGCATATTTTTGAAGAACACAATTACTATGTCCACAACTTAATTTTTGGTGGAATTTTGAACTTTGCCCAAACTGCGGAAAAAAATTTCCGCTCGCTGCGCTCGCGGAGGTTCACCCAATGCGGTCTCGCCTACCCAAACTGCTGGTGCATTGGCACTACCTATTTAATTTGAAAATTTTCTTGCTAATGCCGGGCACTACCACTTTTTTTCAGAATGTTTCTCGAAAGTATTCCCCTTGTCAGAGGGCGCAGTGTCCGACAAGGGTCACAGCCAAAATGCGATTTAATTGGTCAAATGCCGAAGGAAAAGGAAGCATGCGAAAGGAAAAAAAGTAGCGTACCGTGTGCCTGCGGCGCAAGATTGCAACCCACCCTTCCCATGACTAGTTTGGCAGTAAAAATGTGCAATTTTGAGCGCAATTTTTAGAAATATTGCGTACCGTGGCTTCGCCAGAAACTTTCGCTTCAGCAAAATCTGGAAGTAAAATTTACAGTAACTGTTGATAATTACCAACGACAGTGCCGTTTTATGGCAACATTTTCAGAAATGTTGCGTACCGTGGCTTCGCCATGGGTGCCACGACCGCCGTTTCTTTTTGTAAATATACTGAGGTGCCTGGTGCAATTATCAATACAGTGCCGAACTCCGCAGTGGGATAACCGAGGATTTCTCACATTCCGCCGGGGCCCTAACGAGCTGGGTTGGGCTCGACCGAGTTTCAGCGAAAACCCCCAAAACCTATATTATCCCCTGGGGTTTAGTTCTACGACAGCTGAGATGTGTAAAAAAACACCACTATTCTGCCTCAGTACAGTCAACCTGCTTGTTGGATTTTTTTTTAGACCGTTACTCAATTTTTCCGCTCGCTGCGCTCGTGGACAAACCATAACTCCCACGATTTCCCAAAAACCTGAAAGTTAGCGTCAGGCCTGCGCGGAAAAAATTCAAAAACGGGAGAGAAAAAAAAAAGGAAAAAAACGAAAATAAATCTGGGATTTTTAGCGTTTTTAGCGAAAATAAGGATCTACCCTGCACAAGAAGTACAAATTTTATAAATTCAAGTAAACCAGACATGCCAGGACGTATGTATTAATGGCTGTCCGGTAGAAAACATCCCCGAGAAAAAAAAAACGGTTACAGAGACACGGTTCAAAAGAAATCTTTGAGAAGAAGAAAAATATTTTGAACGGATACAAAATATTCATTCTTCTTGATTGAAGATTGAAGATATGTTCTGTACCGTGAATAGACCACGGGCGAGTAGTATCGCCCTCTGTGTCTTTCTTTCATTACCAACCAATCCCCCCCCTGAGAAATTCCCCTCAGATGTTGCTTACATCTGTTCCACCCCCCCTTTTTTTTTTAAAAAACTTTTCTTGTCTTTCGCCCCTCTTTTTAAATTGGAGTGTCAACGTGCCTTAGCGCTGTCTTTTGCACTATCAACTTCACTTTTTTTTTTCTTTTTTTCCTCTTTTTTAAGCATCGCTCTTGCCCACCCCCGAGCTCATGAGAATAAAAAAAAAAAAAAATCCCAAACACCCCCTTCCACCAGTTGTATTCTCGAAGAAGAGTGCTATTTAAAAAAAAATGCCTTTCCCCCTGACCTTCGCTTGCACCCCATAAAAAGCGCTTCTCCCCATTCTTCCCTTTTATTTATTTTTTTTTTTCCACACCCCGTTTATCACTCAAATATTTTCCCTTCCCTTTCATTGGCGTAGAATCATCTTACCTAATTTCCCCCCCTTCTCTTGGAGGAGTGCCCTTTGTTTTAAATAAGGAGAATTTTATTTTTCCTACCTATTTAAAAAAAAATATATAAAAAACCCCTTCTCTTTGAGTATCAGAAAGCATCACTCTCTCCACATTCCACTTTTAAAACGCATTTTTTTAAAAAAAAAAGTGTTTTGCACCACTTTTGTTCGTTTTACCTTTCCCCATCCCAATTATCCCGAGATATTTTTTTTTACAGTTTTTTTTGTGCCTTTTTGGGAAAAAAATGTGGGGTAATACCCAAAAAAAAAAATTGATGAGGGTTTTGTGAAAATTGTGGCACGTTTTCCTAATAAGGAATGTGTGTATAAAATTACTCCGTCACACAGCAAAACAGAAACAACCCAAAAAAAAAAAAAATGTAAGTCTGAAAAAACATGATTTCACCCTTTTTTTGGGATAGGTAACCAACCAAGTAACAACTGGGCGTGTTGATATATGATATATTTCTGTCGTTTTTCAAACAGTACAGCAAAATAAATATATTCAAAAAAGCCTCAAAAAGAAAAAAGGTATCATGGTTCGTGTTACATCATTCAATAAGTATTTCAAAGGAAAAAGGCAAAACAAAACAATAGGTGGAGCACACTCTAGGGTGGCTACACTAATACAACCAAGTTTTCAACAAAACAAACAAAAAAAAAGAAAATCCCACGAGGTAGCTAAGCAGCTAAGGCTTAGACTTACTGACCGCACATTGCTTCCTATTTGTTTTTTTTTTGTTTTTTTAAATATGTGTGCACATGAGGACACATCCATCCTACAATTTTTACTGTCTCATATATCTTGTCACGGATCTGCATTCATTTTGTAACGCAGCACCCCTCCCCTTTTACGGTTTGTCAGTACCTTATGGGGGTCTCCATTTTTTCCCATTCCCCCCCTTTTTTTTTCACCGCCTTTCTTTCAAAACGAGGATGAGGAAATTCCCTAAAACATTTTCATTTTTCTTTGGTAGCTAAAGTACACCCAAGAGGGGGGTTTTTTTTTAAATAATGTACTGGAGGGCACCGATCCAGATTTTCTTTTCTTTTTCTTCGGGGGGGTTCGATATCCCGCGGAGTGTCAGTGCCTGCCTAGCAGATGTGTTTGCACTCTATCTCGACTTCACTATTTTTTTTTCCATAAAACAAAATCAATGAAGTGGAGATAATGACATTCTGGCTTTTCTCGTGGAGCCGAAGAAGCGAGGAAAAGTCCCCAAAGAATAGAAAATAAAGGAAGAAACTGGTCTCTTAGTGTTATTACCAATTAAGAAATGCCTCAAATTGGGCTGGCCTATCTGCATAGAAAAAAAAAAATTGCGGAGGAAGAAGAAAAAAGTTAAAAAGCGATTTCTTTCTTTCTCTCGGGGTTGAAAATATTCTGTTTATTTGCAAAAAAAAAAAATCACTTATTTCCCTTCACGTCCTGCTTTTCTACAGTTTCATTGCGGTAGAATTTTTTTTTTCTCTTTGGTGCTGCCTTTTTTCTTTATTGCTTAGGGTAGCAAAGATCTCTATACGCTAGTCCGTTCCCCCATCCCCCACACCCCTTCTTCCCCTCAAATATACCGTTTTCGGTATTTCGTGCGAAACAATCTCCCACACACACCACTCATTTTTTTCTTCAAGATGATTAACAGTGAGGCTTAGGTTCATTTTTTTTTACAAACCTTTCTCTATTTTTGAACGAATATTTTTTTTTTCCCTATAAAAAATCCCCAACAAGCCATTTACTAGGCACCCCTTTGCACCACACAGAGTAATCTTTTAAATTAAATAAGCGTCATTTGTCTATTTTTTCAACTTCTCTTTTTTTACAAAAATTTTTTCCCAATCAAACAATTTCATACGATTCTCCGAACTTTGCCATATTTTTTTTTAGATATTTTCATATTTATTTTATATTCCACAGATTTGAAGAAACCAAGCGATTCAATATTCTAATAAACGTGGACATATTTGTTGTTTTATTTTGATATAAATTTTGTAATTGCTTCTTCGCTCATTGTGAAGTAGCATTTTTTGTTTGAGAGATATCCAATGCGTGTCTGTCTTCATGTTGTGCGTACGCCAGTTTTTAACCGGCGCTATTGAGGGGAGCTCTGTGCACATACCCTCGATCGCCAGGAAAAGGAAGCTAACACATAACAAGACAGAGTTGCGTTTTCTTTTTCTTTTTTTTTTTTTAAACAGAGATGACCGAGTACGAGAGGCTTGGTTTCATCACTACCAACTTAAAAAAAAAAAAGAAAATGCTTTCCTCGGGAACTGTCTTGTCAAATGACACAAGAATTTCCCCCCTGCACCCCCCCTGGTATGTATCAAAAGATAAAATACGGTATATAAAAAAAAAAAATTAGCAAAGAATACCCACGTTTTCCTTTACATCCTCACAGTTTTAGTTTTTTTTTTTTGTTTTTTTTGTTTTTGTTCTCTAGATGCGCATGCCCGCGAGGCCCATTCATCTTTCTTCTTCTTCCTTTTTTTTTTTTTTTTTTTTCCAAATTTTTTTTTCCTCTTTTCCTCTTCGCCACAAAAAAAAACACGGGTTAGGAAAGATCTTTTGTCTTTTTTTGTCTTTTTTCGAGAGAAAAAAAAAAAAATCAAGATTTTCAGGATTTTTGTCTTTTTTTTTCAGGATCTCTCGAGATCTTTGAGATCTTTGAAAAATCCTGAAAAAAAAAGGAAAAAAAGGAAAAAAAGAGAAAAAAAGATGAAAAAGATCTTGAAAATCTTTTTTTTTTTTCAAAAAAAAGATAAAAAAGATTTTTGGGATTTTGAAAAATCTTTTTGGGAAAAAAAAAAAAAAGATTTTGAAAATCTTTTTTTTTTTTTTCAAAGATTTCTCAAGATCTCGAGATTTTTCATGAAATTTCATGGATTTTTCCAGGATTTTTCAGGATTTTTTCAGGATTTTCCCAGGATTTTCAAATCTTTTCTCTTTTTTTTTTTCTCCCAAAAATCTTTTTTTTTTTTTTTTTTTCGGGAGAAGAGGATTTTTTTTCTCGAAAAAAAAAAAAAAAAAAAAGATCTTTCCCGACCCGTGAAAAAAAAAGGACACACATTTTGTATTTCAAGGAAACTTTTCTAACCACCATAGGGCCCTCCCTTGCGAGCTCTGAGCCATTCATGCGTTACTGCTTTGAATCAACTTCTTTTCTTTTTTTTTTGTTGTTCCTCACCCCCACAACAAAGGGCTATGTTCTGCGCAAGCATTACCCTCGCATGGCATCCACAACACCTTTTTTTTTAACTTCTTCATCTTCACCATATTTTCACAGGAGCATCGATCTATAATATGGTGAAACCATTGTCGAAGGTGATCTGTGCGTTGCAGCCTTCACCGCCGTGTTGTCCTTCGATTTCTGTTGCACCGCTTCCGACGCAGGTTTTTGCAGGTATCAGAGAAAAGCTAGGTTTGAATGAACTGAAGAGGGATGAAATTCAACGCCATCACCGTGTATTGTTGCGGTCGCAGCTCCAGGCGAACCATTTGCTGACGTATGGGGAAATCGACGGTGCCAACACTTTAGTGAATTCAACAATCCTGGAGGGTATTAAAGGGCTCCCTGCTAGCATCGTGGCACCACCGCCTCAACGAGACGCACGAATTTCTCAGATTCTGCAGAAGACCATTGCGCTGCTCGCACAGCTTCACTTTTTCCGGCACAGCTCTGCCACCCTCATCTCGAAGGCAGAGGTGTGCGCGGTGCTGCCTGACATTCACATTGAGGACAATGAATACCTTATCGGGAGCATCTGGTTTGTGGAGGAGCTTTCTGGGTATGGGTTGAGAAGGGCGACGATGAGAGATGCACGGTCTGTCGCGTTGGCGAGGGATTTGTGCGCGAAATTCCTTGAGCTTCTGATGGAGTTTAACTTCAGAAACGACGCGCTTCGCCGCAGCTATGACTCCGTTAAATGGAATGTCCGTCGTCTCAACGAATTGCTCTACGAGCTTTCCACGACAAGCTCTGCCGACTCCGTGCAGTATGCGGACATCGGCTCCTCATCATTGTACACCACTGACTGCATCAATGTCAATGAAATCCAAGAAATCCAAGCCCGCATCGAAACCTTCGACAAAACACGTGAATTGGTCCTGCAAGCTGCCCGCGGAAAGGCGCAAAAGCTTGCAAAGCATTCGATCTTCTCAATGCAGCGTGGAGACTACGACAAGGCCACGACGCAGCTCAACGAAGCCATCTCCATTGCGCAGGACACCTTTCATGAGCACATCGGGGAGGGGCCTGATGCGAAGAACCCGGCCCTCCGTTCTGGTGCCTTTGGCGACTGCATGGAAGAGATTGCTGAAGCAAAGATCTTCCTGAGCTGGCTGCAGACGGGGAGTGTTGCAGACCCTGCGAGTGTGCCCTTGCTGACGGAGGATGAATACCTGGGGGGGCTGATTGACTTTACAGGAGAAGTTGGCAGGTTCGCAGTCGCTGCCGCCACGAAGCGTGACACCGCTGAAGTTGAACGTTGCTTCTCTGTTGCGCTTGCAGTTACCGAGCAAGTCGCCCTCCTCCCCACAGACGGAAGACTCGGCAAGAAGCTCGACGCCCTCAAATCCAACACAAAGAAGATTGAACAGCTGCTCTTCGATCTCTCCAAGAGAGGGTAAGAGCGAGGAGGAAAAATGATTGGGAAAAAAAGAAAAGGAAAAAAAAAAGACTGAGAGAGGGTCGGACCAACGTAGAGCGTATTTTTGAACAAATTTTTGTTGAGATGGGTGTGATCATTCATCCTTTTGTGGAAAACCTCCTTCTTTTCGATTTAAAATAATATCTTTAACATTTTCTTTGGCAAAAGGCTGGGGTACATCTTGCAATCTTTTTTAAATGCCAAATTACTGGCCGCGTATATACTACGGTAGCAAAGAAACGGTTGTTGCCTCAAATGTGGCCTGAGTGTTCACCATAATAAAAAAATGACAGGTAATACGTGTGCACGCGTGATATGTACGTGGCCGGTATTGGCAGCAGGAAATAGCGACTGAAATAACGACCGATGGTGCGTGAGCTTTGTTCAGTTCTCAAGATCCACGTGGGGGAGGATTTTCGTCATAGGGGGACGAGGTTGGGCTTTTTTGGTGGATGAATGGTGGAAGCGTGCAATGCAACAAACGGTCGAGATCTGATCAAGAGGAACGGATATATTTCCCTTTTACTTACCTAGCACATGGATGTCCAAAGTACTTGAAGTATATCAAGTACTTGATCCCCAAAAAAACCCAATACTTGATACTTCAAGTACTTGACACCCTATTTTTTTTTCTAGTACTTTTTTACTTGTTCTCCCTCTGTCAAGTACTTTTTTCACAAAAAAAACATCAAGTACTTGATCAAGTACAAAAAAAAAGTGGGTACTTGATCAAGTACTTGACGTTTTTTTTTGGGAAAACAAGTACTTGACAGACGCTGCCAGAGGGTAAAAAAGTAAAAAAGTACGAGAAAAAAAAATAGGGTATCAAGTACTTGATTTATGTCAAGTACTTGATCAATCTTCAAGTACTTGACTGTCATTTTGAGAGGAAAAAAAAGGGGGGTCAAGTACTTCAAGTACCATAAAAAATCCGAAAAAAGTACTTCAAGTACTTTGGACATCCATGCTAGCAGAGTTACCATTTTTTTTTTTTTTGCGAGGTGACTAAGCACTTAGAAACAGATACGCCAGTCCATGAATGCCAGAACATCAATCAAACTTTTCATTCAAAAGACTTTTTCCTTTTTTTATTTTTTGAAACAAAACACCGATGAAGGCGAACCTGCTGTTATCCAGTGAACGGGTTCCACGAAACAAAAAGTATTCATGTCTCGCTTCAGTGAACGCGGGGATTTTTGTCTCGCGTACTAATTACGTTGAGAATAACCACGAACAAAGTGTGCTGCAACATTTTTTGCGAAGAGGATATACCCGTACACCAAATATCCATTTTCACCTTTTTTTCCTTTTTTTACCTTTTTTTACGGTCAGCCCGGATAATACCGCTACATACTTGGGGAAAGATGTACAGGCTGTACCCCGAATAACTTTTGTGTACCTTCAGCAACACAAAAAGCGCAAAAATAAGATACACTCATTTTTCTAAGCTTAGCCTGACATGTGGCAAACAAGAAAACATTGCAACAAGTTGGCGACTATTAAATATCACCAACATGCACCTTTGTTCATCCAAGATAAAAAAAACAAAAGAAACAAACAGATGTAAGCAATCAAGACAGCGCTTCTGCATAACAAATGATAGAGTCGATGTCGATAGCTAACTTTTATTTTTTACTTCGTGCCTGATAGACAAGCAATGGCGAGTATGGGCAGCCAACCCATTCCGACCAAGGGCAAGCTTGGGCGATGAACCCATTAAGACCCACAGGGCGAGCCGGGATATATACCCGAGCCGACCCTGCCCCCAACCCCCAACCCCCTGCCGAGCCGAGCCGAGCCGAGCGAGTGTGCCGAGCCGAGCCGAGCAGAAAAGACTTGATCAACCAGAGTTACAAAGTTTCTTCATAAAAAAAGCTAAAAAAATGGTTGAAGATTAAAATCTACTAACAACCTGCAAACCACCTGTGTCACTATTATGCTGACTATCGACCCACGTGGCGAGTCAGTAGTGGCGTTATATTTGACCTTTTTTTAACAAAGTACCCTGCTATATGCAGAGTAACTGCCTTGGATGAGGTGAGCTACGATCATCCGAAAATATAAAACAAGTTTTTTTTGAACATGATCCACTTTTATTTTTGCAATTTTGATTTTTTCATTCTTTTACAATGTAGGTTTCGAAAACTGTCTGGGCCTTGAGCGACAGCGGAACACTAACTACAAGTCCACAGAGGGTCATGCACTGATGAAGTCCACCTCTGTTTACAACTAATGTATGCGTTTAGGACTGAAACATGGACTTGTGGTACAGATGTACCACCCTACAAAAACTTTTGAATATGCATATTTACAAAAAAACAAAAACAAAACAAAAAGGATCCAAAAATACAACAAAAAAGATTGATGAATAACCAATGTTCAAAACATTAAGTAATCTAATCAGACTAAGCACTTGCCGGCTTAGGATCATCTTATAAACTTTTCTTTTCTTTTGTTATGCTTACACTAGGTATAGCACTCGCAAAGTCGTTCTTATTATTGCAAAATGGTCAAGCCATCTTGCACCGAATGGAGCCTTTTCCCCTAACCTTCAACAATGGCACATTGCGAGCACACAAGAAACCCCACCCTTTCCCCCCTTTCTCTTTAGCAATCCAACAATCAACTAACACCGAAGTAGCACTACTCAAGTGCCATAGATGTCTTGCAATGCGGATGGGTATATATTATGGCTTCTTCGGATCCCTCATGTAGTGCGACCACATGACCAAATATACACAGATTTAGGGCGACCTCTGTGCCCCCACATTTCAAGGTGACTAAGCACGAGAGGCTAACGAGAGAATAACCAATGTTCAAAACATTAAGTAATCTAATCAGACTAAGCACGAGAGGCTTAGGGTCATCTTATAAACTTTTCTTTCTTCCTTCTGGCGTAACACTTTGCGGAGCCTTTTCTTTGTTGTTCCTGACCCCACAACACAACAACCCACCATGAAGAGATAGACCTAACAATGGAATTGGTTGTGCAGGGCTTCGGAAAGGAGTACGTGATTGAGGTGGGTGAGGATGACACAATAGCGACGATGCGGCAGAAGGTGGCGTCTGCATCGGGGTTGCGCGAAGACAGCTTTCGTATGGGTTTTGGAGGGAAGGACGAAGGAGAGGACATCACACAACTTAGTGCTGGGGACATAGTCGTGTTGGAGAAGACACCGAAATACGAAGCCATAGCAGCACTTCATGCATTGGGTGAGACGGACGTCACAGCAGAAACGTTGAAGAACGTGAGGGATCCGAAGGTGGCTAGCTTGCTCCTGCAGGCAGAAGTTGCGACTGAGATTCCAGATTACTTCTTCGCACATAGCGCACTCACACGCATTTGTTTCGGTTGTGTGTCCGATGTGGATGACAACTGTGACACCACACTGCACCTGCCTGCATTGCCCTGTGTCACCGAAATTGGGGACACTTTCTTCTCCGGTTGCAGGGGATTGTCGACAGCTGACCTCACCGGCCTGCGAGCAGTCACCACGATTAACAATTCGTTTTTCTTCAGGTGCACAATGTTGTCGACCGTCGACTTCTCCAGCCTGCAAGCCGTCACCACGATTGGTGACTGGTTCCTCTGCCAGTGCACGACGTTATCAACTTTGGATCTCACCGGCCTGCAAGCCGTCACCACGATTGGTGACTGGTTCCTCGGCGGGTGCACAGGGTTGTCGACCGTCGACCTTTCCAGCCTGCTAGCTGTCACCGTAATTGGTAAAGGGTTCCTCTCCTCATGCACGGCGTTGTCGACAGTCGACGTGTCCGGCTTGCAAGCTGTCACCACGATTGGTGACAACTTTCTGCACAGGTGTCCAGCATTGCAGACGGTACATGGAAAGGACAAATGCAGCAATGCTGTACGCATGTCCTGCTGCTAGTACTCCTTCACCAAACCAAGCAGTGTGTGGACAGGTCCGACGCTTCGCTAAGGAAGGAGTACAACACTACCATTCAACGATTTAACAAAATCATTGAATTGACTGCTAAACACTGGGCCATCGGGTGCAGTGGCCGCCTCAGAGACCCTTGTCGTCGACACCCCAACGTTCCCTTTGCCGAAAATTTCGGCAGCCCACTTCCATAACCTCTTCGCCAAGATCTTGCCAATCAAACGTCGTACATATACCCGACTAATTCCCCCCTTTCCTACCCCCCTCCCCACTTTTGCCCCCCTCGCGATAGCTGATTAAAAAAACTTCCTCCCCGTTTCTTCCTTTTGGCTATTTGTCTTCACATAGGCTAGATTCGGACCTGTTTTCAGGCCTACAGTGGACAGCCGGTAGAGTACTAGACTTCGTTCAACAGCCTTGGCCCAAGGCGGATCTCAGTGTTGTCAGGAAGTCCCTTATTAAAGGCGACCGATATCATCTCCCACGATTTACATATTACCCCGCCTCCACAGCAACACACACACCCCATCTTCCCCCTCCCCCACCCTCCACCCCCCTTATCATGCTCCTCGCGGAGTTTGCAACGAACGTTCTCAGCAGAAGTGCCTTGGAGGCAGCAGAGAAGGGAGACTGCAATGCGGAGGGGCTTGGTGTGAAGTGCTGTCTTCTTGCGGATGTGGTGCGGAGCGCGGCTCTTGTTTGTGTTCCGTGCGCGCCTGGGACAGAAGAGGATGCTGCCGCCGCGACCAGCGTGACTGAAGACGAATGGTTTGCAATTTGGGGTGACGCAGCGCTGCCGGTTCTGCTTTCACGCAAGACCCCTTCTCATGCAAAGAGCCGGCTTTCTGGGGCAGCAGCAGAGTTTGCCGCAGTGCAGATGGGGTTAGGGAACACAGCCGCACTGCAGCGTCTTATGGACACCTTAGCTGTTGCGTCGCATCCACCCCAAGCGGTCAAGGCGCTGTTGGAAACGAAAGTGGTGCTACTGTGCAGGGTCGCGCAATACCCGGGTCTTCCAGAGACGTTTGTTGCAAGCCTGCTTGAGGAGTTGTTTGTGGTGGAGGATGAGGATTGGTTGGGCGGGCAGTTGCATGCGTTGAGAAGTGGTAGGGTTGAGGTGGTGTCAGCGTCTCCGGATGCGATGTGGGCGGCGCTGGAAAAGCGTGGAGGGGGTGCAGCAGGGTCTGCTGCGTGCGCGCTGCGTCTTTCGGAGATCTTTTCGTCGCAGCACCTTAGCGAAGGGTTTCTCCTCGAAAGCCTTTCACACCGCACCCGAGCGACCCGCCGCCTCACCGTCGAGCTCATGAAACAACGTTTCTCCGCAGAACCTTGGTGGAACCCTTGGAGCGCCGCATTCACCGTCATCTCCGACGAACAACCCTGGCACCTTGTCCAACCTGCATGGCAAGACGCTGTCGACGGCGGACTCCTCAACTCAACCATGCCTGCCATCTGGGGGAAGGCCCTCATCATGCGCGCTGCCTCCCATTCAGACCACCGTGTCGTCCGGCGTACAACCCAAGCAGTTCTTGCTGCAGCAGATGAGCTGGAGATGGAGACCGTCATTGCGGTGATTCCTGCTGCATTGTCGGCTGGGTCCGCCATAGAGAAAATATCGGAAAAACTGCTGCCACACCTCCTGCAAAGTTTGAAGGAGGAAGGTTCCTTGAGTAAGCCCGCAGCAGAAGCGTTGGGAGAAGCGCAATATAGTACTGACTCTGATTTGGTGTCAATCAGCCGCGCTCTGGCGGATCTCTCTGCAAGCTGGCGGGCCTCTGGAGCGTCGGCGGAATATCTCACTCCGCTTGCCATCGCCTCGCTTAAGGTGGCCTCAGAGGCCTTCAAAACCTCTGATGTTCATTCGATCTGCACAGTAGTCGCAAACTGTGGAACCGTTCCAAGCCACCTCTGCAACGCAGATTCGGTTCGGTCAACGTACCCCCACTGTGATACCTTTGTCTCGAAATGTTTGTCCACCATTTTCAGCGCCGAAAACAATGTCGCAACCATTAACTCCACCTTCACCTCATTTCTCTCCGCCGCCACGCAATGTGGTGTGGAGATGTCCCGGCTTTACTTTACATTTCATAGCATAGCGCCGAAGGTTTTTGCGGAGAAGGTAGTAACGTTGGCAACGGTGCTGAGGGGGGATGCATTGTTGATTGAAGTGTTCAAAGCTTCGGCAGAAGCAAGCGAGGAGACGTGGTTTGGAGGAGGTAATGTGAATTTTGCGTTGGGAGAAGGTGTGGCGGAATTTGACGTCTCGTGGGTGATGGAGAAGCACCTCGCAGAGGATCAGAAGGGTGATGTGCTCCGTGCGGTCGAGCTTTTCGTCGAATCTCTCAACCAACCCCGCAGCACCGCCGCAGGCTGGAAAGGAAGCCTTGAGGACACCCCGCTCCTCTCCTCAGCGATCACCGACACCACCACCACCACCTCCTCTGAGAGAGGCCATCTCGTTTGCTCAGCAGTCCCCTCATGGGTTTGGACTGTTTTATCTCATTCATCCGCTCCTCAATATTCCAAGCTTCTGTCAACAATGCTCACCGGAACTTCATTTATGACACACAAACTTCGCGCCGTAAAGGCTATGCTATCAAAAGAGAACGCAAAAGAGGTGGCAAAATGGCTAGTTGAAACGGTGTTGCCGTCGTTCAACGTTGTCTCTGGAGAGAAGAAGAAGAAGAAAAAGAAGGCAGGGGTGCCGAGAGGGATCAGCGAACTGATGGAGGCAGTGGAGGGGTGTGTGTCCTCGGGGGTTGACGGCGAGGATGCGGAGGATATGCTGAAGAAGTGTTGGGATGTTCTTGCCAAACACCCGGTCAAATTTGCGGGGAGTAGAACCGCGTACGGGGCCTTCTTCCGTTCTGTGGTGCAGCTTGGGGATGAGAAGGGGACTGCCCTGCTGTTCTCCTTCCCACGCCTCATGGACGAAGTGATCTGCCAATCATCTATTGTCGCAGCACAGCTGACACATGCCGCGGTTTTCTGCATTGAGGATCCAGAATTGCTTGCAAAATTGGCGCTAAACTCTCCGGCACCAAAGGCGCAAGCGTTAGACCGTTCTCACCCTGCAGTAGTTATCGCGCAAAGACAGACCGAGACGAACCCAAGAAGGGTGGACGCAAACAGTCTTGCGACCGTAGTGTTGAGGCAAACCATTGAAGACACCGCGGAAGAAGGGAATGACGGGAGTGCGGTGCAGATTCGTAGAGTCAGACAGTGGTGGTTGCTTAGTGCGTTGCTTCCTCAAGGGAGCGGTGTTATCGCGAATGCGGTGGCAGCTGCTGCGGTTGATGGATTGAAAAATGCAAGAATCGTTCCAAAGACGAGAGTGCTCATTCAAAACGCGTGGGCACTGTGTTGTGCATTGCACCCTACCCAGCCGGCGTGTTTGAAGCATCTTATTCAAACCTTGAGTTCTTCTACTACTGAAACCCGGCTTGCAGTGTCCGCGATAATCGTTGCCGCTCATGTTTTGCTTTCGGGCGTGGAGATCCCAGAGGTGTTGCGCACAGAGCTGCTTACTGCTGTTATTGGATGGTCGATGGCTATGCCGCATGCTGCCCGGATTCATGCTCAATTGGTTCTTGCGGAGTACCTTGAGGCGGGGATGCCTGCTTCTTCTGCGGAGGCGCCCTTCCTCACCTCAGCGAAGAGGTTCTTAGATGAAAACCCGCATTTGAAAACACTCCGGGCGACTACAGGGCTTGCAAGGCTTGTTTCGTTGTATATCTGCCCGCAACCAGATGCGGCGGTTGTGGAGGGGGGTCCTTCTCCGACTGCGCTGCCCGCATTTTCCCCGCAGAGCGTTGAAATGAAAGTTCTTAAGGCGATGCGTTTAGTTCAAAACCGGTTTACAGAGTTGGATGGAGAGGGGAGTGGGAATACTGCGGATACGGCGATGCCTGCGGCGGGGTGGGCTTCGAAGGGATCACGTAAATGCCCTGCCCGCGCAAGAGGAGACGCAAACAAAGCAGATGACGAAGACGAATCAGAAGCAGAAAGCGAAGCAAGCGACGACGACACCATCATCGACCCCACCCATCAACGGAGACCTACCCCTGGAAGGCCTATGAAAGGGGGTAGGGCAAGAATCTGTGTGGTAGGAAGCTTTTTGGATAACCTACCCAACCAGGCAGGGCTGTGCAGGACATTGGAGGCGCTGTTTGGGAATGTATCGGAGCTGACCTTAGCATCGTTGAAGGCGACGCAGGAGCCTGCGTTCTTGAGAATGTCTATGGCAAGCGAGAGGTGGTTGAAGCTATTGGAGATCCCCCCAGGTGAAAGGCTTGCGACGTATTTGCAGCGGAAGAGGTCGGAAGGCTTCCGCATCGTCGCCCTCGAGCAGACGGACAACTCAGTGTCCGCACCTAGCTACACCTTCCAGCATGACACCGTGCTCATCATCGGAAACGAACAGCTTGGATGCCCTGCATGGCTCCTCCGACGCCCCGAGCTTGTCCACGACTTCGTTGAGCTCCCGTTAGACGGTGCGTCACGCTCCCTCAACGCTCACGTCACCGCCTCTGCCATGCTCTGGCAATACCGCATGCAAACAATGTAAATGAGGAGAGGGATATTTTAAATCAGACGACAGGAAAAAAAAAAATGCAGGGGAGGAGGGAGGGGAAGAGGGGAGAGGAGGGGGTGCTTTTATTTGCTGTGTGTGTGTTTTTTTTTTAAATTCTAGCCGAAGATATCGAGGCGTATTGCAAAGTTTCGCTTTTTTTTTTTCTTCCGGAGAAAGGGGAGGTGGGAGGGGAGGATAGGCGTTTTATCATTTACTCCAAAGGGGAAAGTGGTGGGGGTTGTGAAATGAGATGGGGCGAGCGAATGTTACTGTGAACACAGTATTTAGCTGATGCTGTGCGATAACGAATGTTGATCAAGGTGACTAGGCACAGAGAGGCCTGGGTTCATCTTATCTCAACTTTTCTTATTTTATTTTATTTTTTCAAAGAAGAAAGTGGAGATATTGTACAACTGTGGCAACACACTACCCTACTCCAACAATTTTATCAAAAAAAAAAAAAAGAAAAAAAAAGATCAGAGAGATGTGACCAGCCACACTCTTTAGAGATGTGGCTATTTCTACACCCCCTCCCTCTCCCTCTCTCTCTATTCCCCTGCCCCCTCTGTTTTTGAATCGATACTACAAAAAAAAAGACGAAAAGGTTGGATATTATCATCAAACAAATAGTGGAGACTGTACGAATGGCAGCTACGCCAAACCAACAGAATATCAGAAAAAAACGTCTCCCCTTTTTCCTTTCCCCCATCAACCAACCCCTTTTTTTCTCCATTTAGAACAACAATAACAGGGAGTGTGGCGTCTCCATTATGCCTTTCTCATCAACCTGGGGGAAGCTTTCCCCATGCATTCGGCCTATACTGCACACAGCGCGGGCACCGCAACGAGGAACGATTGCGGCTGCTTCCTCTGTGTTATCCTATCAGCGCTCCTACCACTCTCGAGCGGCATCCAGAAGACAAAAGCGATGGAAGTCTTCCCACCCTTCTGAGACCGTAGGTAGCACTGCAGAGACGTCTCTAGAAACGTCATTCGAAGAATACGAAGCCACCAACGCGACCCAACGCTCCGATATATCTCACGCAATCGACGGTGTTGATGTCATCGCAAAATGGGAGGAAGATGGAAATAGGTCCTCACAGCAACCTTCCCCGCAGGGACCCCTCTTTGAGGCTGTATTCGAGTATTTAGATGTTAGAGGAACCTCTTTTAAACAGGTCGCTTCTTGTACCCCGGAGGTAGTAAAACAAATTTTGGAGCAGGTTTTTCCGGACAACCCGGTTTCAGTGCATAATGCAACAAAGGAGTGGCATGAAAGGATCGAGGAAGGCAGGCTTTCCAGACGCTACAACAACTCTGAGGTGAAGACAAAGGGAAAGCAGCAGGTCTATCTTTTACAGCGATTCATCGACAAAGGGGATGTCGGGCGAGCCTTGGGGGTGCTGCGTACACTCTTGGTTGAGCTGAGGCTACCATTATTCATTGTAACACCACCTTTAACACGACTTTTTAAAAGCCGATTAATTCGACCGCAAAACAAAAGAAAGGCGCGGGATCAAGTTTTGCAGTATCTTGGAGAAATAGGGGGGAGGCCTGATTTGAAGTTATTTACGATATTTTTGAGGATTTGTGAGAGTTATAAAGAGGTTCAAGATGTGTTTCGGAGTATGGTGCATAATGGGTTGCAGCCGGATGCGTTGTCCTTCGCCGCTGCGATGAAAGCAAGAGAAAGCTCGGTTCAAGAAACCCGCAACATCTTTTCCAATATGAGAGCCGCCAACGTCGATCCCACCGAAGTACACTATGGCATCCTGCTCCGCTCCACAGCCATCTCCAAGGAATATCCCGCCGCAGAAAAGCTATGGGAGCGGATGACCCAACACAACCTCTGCGTTACTCCCCACACCTGGAGTATTTATTTATCCACAATTTTGGCACAACTCCCTTGGGTTTGCATTTCGATGCGTGAAGGGGAGCAGCAAACCTATGCGGACCCTCCTCAACTCACATCGGACCTCACGGAAGGGCAGAGCTCCATTCTGAAGAAGGCTGCGAAGGTTGTATCTGACGCTCATTATGCTGGGGCAGAATCTTGGAGGCTTCTTGCGCACTTCTCTCGAGCGCTTCCTTTTGAAGAACGGCTTCCATTCCTCATTAAGACAATGTCTCGTAGAAATATCAGTTCTCTTTCGGAAGTAGATCCATACCTTGTTGACAGCTGTCGTTTCGGAGTGGAGGGGAGAGATAGTGTAGAAGCGGCAGTCCGCAACGCGTTTAGCATTGCGGAACCAAAGAAGAGCAGCGTAATGGTATGGGAGAAGGGTGGCGATGAGATCTCCCATTACGCAAGGGACCGTGGATTCCGTGGCCTGCATGTTCCTGATTTGCAGCCGAATATCGATCCCGACAATAAATATGAAATATCCTCAAAAGATGCCTTCAAGACGTGGCATTATGATTCCATGAAAGGCGCGCTGGAGAAGGCCACAGAGAAAGGGGTGTTGGGCGATGGAGAAAGGGGAGATGGAGAAGAGGGGGAGCAGCAGGGTGCGCCGAAAACGTTGTGGGACATCTTGGAGGAAGCGGAGAAGGAGCTGCAGGGAGAACGGAGATCAGGATGAAAAAAAGGGGGATATTCTCTCTTTTCCCCCCCCCTCCCACTCACGTATCACCCTTTCTTCCAACTGAGCTGCGTTTTTAGCACCTTTCAACTATTTTTTCCGAATAATTGATAACGTGTAGACACCTCGCTTTTTTTTTTCTGTGAGCTCCACACATTTTTTTTTTGTGTAGTCATGGGCTGTTTGCTCCCAGTTGTTGCTGGAGGCGAAGGCAAAGTTTTCTCAGGTCACCGAAGGAACGTAGTTCCCAGAGATTATTAATGCTCACCTCACAAAAACCAGATATACTTTCAGGCGATGGGGGTCATAATAACGTCCTGGTAGTCTGGTTACAGTGGTAGGTTCTCACATAATTTTTGACAAAAATAAAAATGGAGCTCATCCTCTGAGTGTGCACACTAATACTAGGGATTTTTAAAAAATAATGATTACCAGAAGAGTATCTCTCCTTCTGCTCTGTTGCCTCAAAAGCCCCCTATTCACACCAATATTCCTTTGTACGGATTTTTTTTTTGTTTTTCCAGACACGGAGTGTGATTAGAAAATCGGTACAAAGCAAAAAACGCGAATTCTTTTTGATATCATTATCTCTCCTCTTTGATGCTGTTCGACTCATTAAAAAAAAAATTGGGTATTTCGTTAGCACGTCTCTGCTACCCACAACCGATTAGTCTCCTGGTAGTTGATTTACGATTGTCTTCCTATGGCCTACATCAACTCTGTCAAATGGCCAACCAACCAACCAACCAACAGAACGGGTCCTCTCATCACACAAAACCCATTTTTTTCTGGTGTTTTAACAGAAAAAAAAAAAAAAACAATGGCGGCACCCCTTGCACCACACCGGCTGTTCTGCACGACCTGCGATGGCCTCGAATTCATCGTCAAGGAGGAGCTGACCTCGACCCTGGAGAGGCTCGGGTACACTGCTGCCACGGTGCCTGCCCCGCGTACACAACAGTTTGCGTTTGAGGAGAACGACATTGCTGGGGTGGTGCGGGTTGTGATCTATGAGGAGGACCGTGCACGTCTGCACACAGCACTGTCCGCCATGCACGCACTGCGTTCTACCGAGCAGATCTGCGCCTACGTCCACCAATCCGACCCCATCTACAAAATGGACGACCGGGACGAGCTTGCCACCTTAGCCTCCTCCATCGGCACCCCCCTCGCCACTTCCTGGCGCGCCGCCTCCATGCTCTGGGCAGTCAGCAACGTCCCCTTCCCCGCACCCGAGGAAGAATCCGAAGACAAGACCGCCCTTCGTGCCCTCACCTCCCTCGACTCTGAAGACACCGCGTTTCTCGAGGGCCTCAAAAAGGTGGTTCTCTTCCGCTGTTCCGGGATTCGCCACGGGAAGGGGTACCGTACCGGGAAGCCGAAGTATAAAAGCCCCGACGCAGAGCGGGTGATAGGGGAGGAGGTAGTGAATGTGATGGGGTGGCGGGCAGCGATGCTGCTCTTCAATCTTAATGTTCAGTTGGTGTTGTCGTCGAACTGCATTACCGTGGGCGTCAATTTGATGGGCGCGAATGCGTCACGTCTGGGGCACGACTTTTCGAACTACAAAAGACGCCACCGCAATAACCACTCAATTTCCTCACTAGCGGAGAAAGGCCGTGAGCGGGTTATCCGCCAGCAACAAGTTGAGATCTCTGCACAGGCACTAAGAAAACGCCTTCTTTCTGGCGAGACATACGAAACGGTAGCACCAGATGTACGCGATTTAGAAGGTCCTCTCAAGCAAATTAAAACCAAGAATGAAATCCGCATTTCAAAGTCAGAGAACAGCATGTCCGTGCCCATTGCGCACGCGCTTCTCGTCCTTGCGCGGCCCTCCCCCGGGGATGTCATCTGCGATCCCATGGCAGGGTCTGGTACAACGCTCCTGGAAGCCGCCTTTGTCCAGCCAGATGCTAGCATAGTCGTGGGCGGTGACTTTACCCCAGCAGAGTGCAGTGTGACAGCGCTGAACATCTCAAGCGTGGCAGACCTTATTGTGAAAAATGGTCTGCACGAAACCAAGGTGAACGTTCACGCACAGCGTACCGGCGAGCCCGAGCGGAAGCGTGTCAAGACGGAGGAGGCTGAGGCGAACAGAGGGGGCGACCGTGCGGTGCTCTGCTCAGCAGGCACCGGAATGTGCAGGTGGGACGCAATGAAGCTCCCCCTGCGGACGGCGAGTGTCGACGTCGTGGTGTCGGACTTCCCCTTCGGCAGGCGTTGTGTCAAGCCTGCGAAGCTTCTCCCCGCAGTCATGTATGTGTATTTAGTTTTTTCACCTATTATCTCATTGGCCTGCGATCAAAGAAAGCAACAAAATGTAAACCGCAATGCATACCTGCGAATGTGGTAAGCTCTTTTCTCTCCCCTACCTGGTGGTTTGCGCTTCCCACTTTCATGTTGTGGATTTTTTTTTTTTTGAAGAAAATGTGTCATTTATATGATCAAAAAAATGTTTTTGGCCCACATCCCTGAACTCAGTCTCCATTTCCCCAAACAACACCACGGTACTACCAACTCTTAACAGAAATGAAATTGCGCGAATCCTGCGTCCCGGTGGCAGAGCAGTCTTTCTGTCGATGCAGCAGAAGCAGGTGGCAGAGATTCTACTGCGGGTATGTGAAAGGCTCCTATCAATATGTGAACACACAATGATGTGACTCTTCGCAACTCTAAAAATTTGCAAACTGACAAAAAAAAAATTCCCAAAACCACCCCCTCATACAGGAAGACTTCAAGACCAAGTTCTCCCAGCAGCCCACCCTCCGTGTGAACATGGGTGAGATGTACCCATACATCTTCCGCCTTACACGTCTCTAGCCTCATCGTAGCTTATTGCATCTTCACGAAACAATAGCACCCTCTGGGGAAGGGTCACTGCATCAGCGACCCCCATCCCCTCACCCCGCCACACTCCCCCCTAGACCGAATCATCAAAAGACTTTCTCATTTTTACTCCCACTCCCCCTTGAGTCTCCCCCGCTTGCTGTATTAAATTTCCCAAAAAAATCTTCGGAAATTGGGAGGAAACGAACGTACGTTATTTCCCAAATCTAACGTTCAAAACACCCTTTTATTATTATTTCCAGGGCGGACCACACTACACCATGAGCACCACCAAGCACGCACCCCCGCACGGACCCTTCACTCAGAGAATCTGGGACGCCGCCGGACCTATCTTGCTCAAAACTGAGGGCCACCCCTTTGTGGAGGGCCTCCTTGATGGGACACTCCCGCTGGAGGCCTTTCAGTTCTACATTAAGCAGGATGGTCTGTACCTGAAGGAGTTTGGCCGTGGCCTGGCCATGCTTGCCGCAAAGAGCAAAACCGACAAGGAAGCTGAGCATCTCCTCGAGAGCAGCAAGAACACGATGTTGGTTGAGTCTGCGATGCACGGCAGGTGGATGGAGGAGTGGGGCGAGAACAACCCTTCGAAGGCCCACCTTCACGCGCCGCACAACGAACTGTACACCGCCTGGCTTACCAAGGCGGCAACAGTGGGGCAGTTTGAGGTGGGCATGGCGGCATTTGCCCCATGCTTCTGGGTGTACCAGCACATTGGCAAATTCCTCCTCGAGAAGCGCAATGCACGTGGCACACCATGTGACAACCCATGCTATGAAGAGTGGATCCAAGAGTATGCCGGAGAAGGCTTCCAAAAGTCTGTCGACGCGATGCTTGAGCTCGTTGAGCATGTTGGGTCCTCAGCGCCACCATGCGTTCAGCAGCAGATGGAAGACGCCTTCGTAAAAGGCTGCCGTATGGAATGGATGTTCTGGGATATGGGATACAACCAGACCTACTGGCCGGTTTGAGGGGGAGAGAGAGAGGGCGAGGGGAGGTGAGGGGGAGGGAGAGAAAAAAAATAAGGTAAAGGAGATGTGTGCATCGCCAAGTCGTGTTTTATTTTTAAAAATGTAATGATGGGGAATGTCATGTGCTGGTATCAGCTTCGTTTTGTTTTGTGTTTGCAGGGAAGAAATATTAACCCAAACAAAAAAAATCCCCTTTTTTTTTTGAAAAGTGTATATACATAGCGCTCTAATTAGACTCCAACTAGATAATTAGAGTCGGCAGTTAGAGTATAATTAGAGTCTTTAAAACTCTAACTGAACTCTAATACTCTAACTGGACTCTAATTAGACTCTAATTAGAGTCTTATAATAGGGTCAATAAGAGGGGCACATCAACCAATGCTATAGCCATAAACCCAGGGAGCATAGCCAGTGCAAGAAATTCGACTTTGTAATCCAGAACGTCTGTTCTCTGCTTGCAGAGGACTAGATACAAGAAAATATTGTTTGTTCCCCCAGAAAACCAGTGCACAATTCACACTGGTCTTGTTGCCTTTTTAGCACAGGAATTTTGGCCCAGGGCATGATCACTTGAAGCATGGCACTTTAGTGTGCATGGGGTAGGGTGTTGTTTGTTATGAATTCTCTTTGGTATAACATCTAAGTCAATCGCGGGTGGTGGTTTAGCGCGAGGCTTGGATCTCTCCTGGGTTCATAAGTAGTTATTTCTGCGGATGAAATGAACGTATACTCATAGATTTCCCGTCGACACAACCTTTGATACTGGGATTATCCCCTTCGACCCCTTAGTGGTAGTTAAACTCGATTGACATTTACATTCCTAGAGATGAAAGAACAAGACAACACTTCTGTACCCGCGCATCAAAATTGTGGAAAACTTTTGCACCCCAAACATCCTCAATAACGCCCGCCAAAAGGCGCCCCTTGTTGCTGGGAGTTGGTTCTCACGTTTGTTACCTGCACAGCAGGCATTCCTCTGAGTCCAACGCTGTTTGGCCTGTCTGCGGCATTGCACCCGAAGGTGCACGAAGAGTTTTTGCGGTGTCGCATTCCCTCATGTGTGGGTCACTCACACTTGAGGGCATGTGCCACTGCGGGTCCGGGTACCCATAGCTGAGAATAAGCCGGGTCCCGAGTCCCGGGTACTAGGTACAGTAGGACTTGGACTAGACCCCCACCCTCCCGCGACCGGGTCCCCGACCCGCTTTCAGGCGGACCCACAGCGCCTTCACATAGTTGTGTCCCAGTCCGGCTGAGAATAACCGGGTCCCGGGTCCCCAAGTCTTATTCTCAGCTATGTGGGCACCTGGGCACCTGGGTCCTACAGAGGAACCTTAGGGGAACCGGTTCCTTAAGGCGTTTGCACCTACAAGAAGCCTGTTGGTATACTCTAATTAGACTATAATTAGAGTGCAGTTAGAGTCTAATTATGCTCTAACTGCACTCTAATTATAGTCTAATTGAAGAAAAGCGACTCTAATTATACTCTAACTGGACTCTAACTGACTTGACCCAAAACCCCAGACTCTAATTATACCCTAACACTCTAATTGGAGCGCTATGTATAAGTGTAACATTTTTATTTCTCATTTTTTGCAAAAAATATTAAAATACAGCAAAACAAGAAAAAGGATTGATGTTCTTTTTCATTTGTTTCATTTGATGTGATGTTTGTTTTCCCCCCTTCACTGTGTTCCCAGGCGTTTTGCTATGATTATTATATTTACCACAACATTTTTCTCTCTTTTCCCCCCCTCCCTCCCGCTTACCCTTGCTTCAATATTCACTTGTGAAAAGACC
This sequence comes from Rhynchopus sp. YZ270_cl-10, assembly GCA_964035575.1. NCBI lineage: Eukaryota > Euglenozoa > Diplonemea > Diplonemida > Diplonemidae > Rhynchopus > Rhynchopus sp. YZ270_cl-10. The sequence continues at coordinate 899,148 of OZ037863.1, forward strand.
TGAGTCTCATATTTGGATGGAGGGAAGAAAAAAAAAGCAACGACATTATTGAACACAGATCAGGTGTGAAGTGATTGTCGATACAAAAATAAAGTATAGTGGAGCTCATCCTCGGGTGTCTACACTAATACAACCAAGTTTTCAAATAAAATAAAAACGTCGGACTGCGTGGAACGAGGTAGATTGCACCCTTGCAAGATGTAACTACACTACTCCAAACATTTTTTTTTCTTCAAAATATAGTATCACTCCCGGGTATTTTTATTTTTTGCCCGGTCCGTGAGTCCGTGGCGTACCCGAGGTTTTTTTTTTTTTAGAAGGTGACTAAGCACACGAGAGGCTTAGGTTCATATTTTAAACCCCCTTTTTCCCCCCACAAAAAACAAAAACAAAACGCAACAATAACAAAAGCAAAGTGAGGTAAAAAATGCAACGTGTGGGTTGGATTACACGTTCCCTCCCGAAGCATTTAGTCGCTTGTACCTCACTGTACTGATAGCGTTCAGTACAGTGAAGCAGCAGAAGAATCTCACTTCCTTTCGTATCATTATAACGCAAGATAACAATACTAAAAGATAACCAAGACAAGGCGGGGGTGGAATATATGGGACACATCCCACTGTTATGTACAATGTATGTAGCAAGGTTTCAAAAAAAAATAAAAAAATAAAAACGAAGCAAAAAAAAAACGTAGGGAAAAATTCTTCCCAGTTCCCCCCTGTTGGAGATGAAAAAAGGTTTTTTTCATTTTTTTTTTCCCCACTTTTTATTAGTAAAGATAGTGGTTAGCGCCAGGCAGATCTATGCAGGCGTCAAAAATTTGCTGCTGATGCGAGACGTAACAGTGCACAAACATTATTTTTTTTTGTACTCAGGTAGCTACGCAGCCTTCAGGGAGGCAATCGTGTGCTAATACAGAAAGTATCAGTCAAGGCTGTCCTTACAGACGCATGCCAAAGCGGCCGCCACGTGGGTGTGGACTTTAGATTGAAGTTTCATCATTGTACTAGCCCAGGGAGGGTTCCCGGCTACCGGCGAGGTCTCTTCCAATCCGTTCCCTAGTTTCCTAGGGGGGCCTCCTTGGCTTCACTGGCTAGGGCTCTGCAGGTCCCTCCACACATGTTGTGTGCCTGCCTTCAGCACCCAGGGTAGCATACCCAGCACCTTTTACCCTCAGGTCAGACCTTCATAGAGTTTCAGGAGGAGTGCCACAAAAGGGCCCCCGGATGCAATTTAACGTCCAGCCCAGGACGTTGGAAATTATTTCATGTACTGATTTCAAACACCACCACACACCCTCAGCCCCACCCCTAAACCCAAAAAAACACCTCCGCAAAAATGGCCCTTCGCCCCAACCTGTCCAAGAAGAGGAAGTTCGTCGCCGACGGAGTGTTCTACTGCGAGCTGTCCGAGCTTCTCCGCAGGGAACTCGCTGAGGACGGTTTCTCTGGCGTTGAGGTATGTAGGTTCCCGCTCATAAAACAGAGTCGCAAAAAAATAAAAAAAACAACACTTTCAAACCCCCCTCTTTCCCCCCCTTTATTCTTCTTTTATCAATAAACTGTTGTCGGCATTAGTGTAAAATGATCGTAAAAAAGGGAAAAAAATAACCATTCACCACCCTATAGGTTCGCGTGACCCCCCAGCGCACTGAGATCATCATCCAGGCCACACGCTCCAAGGACGTGCTTGGAGAGGGTGGCCGTCGCATCCGTGAGCTGACCTCTGTCGTGCAGAAGCGTTTCGGCTTCCCCGAGGGTGGAGTGGAGCTGTACGCCGAGCGTGTCGCCAACCGTGGTCTGTCCGCCATCGCCCAGGCTGAGTCCCTCCGTTACAAGCTTGTCGGAGGACTTCCCGTGCGTCGTGCGTGCTACGGAGTGATGAAGTTCGTGATGGAGTCCGAGGCCAAGGGTGTGGAACTGACCATCGCAGGTAAGGTGCGTGGACAGCGTGCCAAGGCCATGAAGTTCAAGGACGGATACATGAAGTTCTCTGGAGACGTGCCCCACCAGTTCGTCTCGCAGTGCACCCGTACCGTGTACATGCGTCAGGGAGTGCTTGGTCTCACCGTGAAGATCATGCTCGGATACGACCCCACCGGCAAGAAGGGACCCAGCAAGCCGCAGCCGGACGTTGTGACCATCCTCCCCCCCAAGGACAACTGAGTGTTGTAGCCGGATTTCGTTTTTTTTTTTTTTTTTTAATTGGAGACTGTGTTGGACGTCTGCCATGTTCTTTTCTCTCAAAGCGAACACACAATAAAGAACCCTTTTTTTTAACCGCTAGACACCGAAACTATCGTGGGGAAGAAGAAAAACGCCCTCCTTTTGGGCGCTTGGGGTGGGGATGGGGGGAGGCCAGAAGGGGGAGGGACTTTTTTTTAAGGCTTTTTTTAAACATCAATGTCGATCGCCATACCAGATAACTTTCTGTCGGCACGACAGAACCACTCTAGAAATCCACGTGTCGCAAAAAAAGGGAAACTGAACAAATTGCAAACAACAACAAAAAAGAAATACAGCCACCAGCTAAAACGTTTAAAAAAAAACTGTTTTTTTTCCACATCTATTGTGGGAGGGGGAACGGGACGGGGGGGATTTTTATTCCAACGGTTTTTTTCAAAAGGAGAACGTATCATAGTCTCATCAATAAAAGTACGGGGTTCCATTTTTACCTTTTTCAACCCCCTTCCCCCCCTTCACTGAGGGCGCGCCCCCGCTTCACACTGTGACCTGAGAACCACATGATTTCGTCCTTTTTCCACACTCATCGCGGTTATCACTTTTGTCAATTTTTCGAAACGGCGTCATAATATGTTCCTTCACCCCCACACACTTTTCCACCATCCACAGAACCCCAACACACTACATTTGTCCCCAATTTTATTCTTCTATTCTTCTCCAAAAAGATATTACAATTTCCACATGTCGAAGCGCAAACGCGGTGAAGGGGAGATGCTGGGGATGCAGATATACGTCGGGGAGAAGCTGGTCGACGTGTCTGTATTCCTTGAAACACGTGTCGCTGACCTTTCTGCACTTCTCGCAGAGGATATGCAACTTGAGCCTGCGTCCTTCACTTTTGCGACAGAGGACGGCCTCCCCATCCCCCATGGAGACCTGCTTGCGAGGTACGAAACACAGCGTCTTGTCGTGACACCTACACCTACCTTTACATTGTTGCAGCAAAGCTCCGAAGAGTCAGAACCTGCAGACCCGCATGAGTTTCTTGGGGAATGCAGTCCGTTCTGAAATCCCCCCTTTTTTTTTGAGGGTATATTTATAACGATCACGCGGGGTAGGCAGGCTGTATACTGAACGTTATTGACACTGTGTTGCACATACAACGTCTTCTCTATTGCTGCTGGGTACTGCGGTTTCTTGTTGGCCTACGCAGGGGACAGCAGCGCTGAATCTTTGATACGAAAGGAATGCAGACAGTACATATCTCCCCTTTTTGAAAAATACATTGTTTCTGCAATGAAATAACTCTCAGAGTGCGAAGAAGATGCTGTAAACAGAGCAAAAGGTGTAAAACGACATCCCCGAAACCCGAAAACGACTGTTTTTCAGATCATCACAAAACCACGAATGATGCTGTACGAGCAACGAAGGGTCCTCCCCTCTGTGCATTTTTAAGGTAGGAAGGAAGCTCATCATGAAGGACAACACTGTGCATGGTGCTGCGTGTGAGGGGTTACAGTGGGCAGCATGATCGTTGCAGTGAGGGGTGATGATGTCTGGTCCCGTTGTTTCAATGTTCTTCGTTCATCTGACTGATATGAAGAAGAGTGCGGAGCGTTCCGGATGTTATCCTGAAAACAAATTAAAATGCATTGGAGGTTTCGCGGGGCATTTACCCCATGGTGTTTTCTGAATCGCATTAAAACGTACATTGTTACGAAAGCACGTATTATCAAGTCACAATGTATTATTCTGTATGGTTAGGTGTCCACCCCCGGTACACTGGCACGAGAGGGCTTTGTATTTTAAGTCAACTTTATTTTCTTTTATCGGTGCAGTTGGTAAATCGTATTTTATATTGGTTTTTGGGTCATCGTACCGGAAACTGGGAGGGGGGGGTTTTTTTTTTTGATAAAACAACGTGTTGTCAATTCTAAAAATATTGGAGGCAGCGCTGCAGGGCAAACAAAACGGATTGAAAAAAAAACAGAAGCTTGCTTGTTTTCTTTGAGTACTCAATTAATCACAACAACCGTACTTCAGTTTAACACATTTTTTTTTCACCTTTTTGTTTTCCGGCTTTGAGCGCACTAACAAAAGACCCGATCTTTTTTAACCCTGCATTCTGTCGTAACAGAGTCCCACCCCACCCAACGTTGCTTTTAGTTACCGTAATTGTAAAAATGTTGGGCCGTAAAAATGTTGGGACAGCCCAAAAAAGGCTCGCTCGTCCCAACATTTTTACGGCCCAACATTTTTTGGGCTACTTTGGCTTGAGCCTATTTGTCTTAGCGTTTTTTTTTTTTTTTTTTTTTTTTTTTTTTTTTTTTTTTTGTTGTTGAAAACTTTGACACGTGCCAGTACGTTCAACCGGTATCAATCAAAGGAGTTTTTCCAAAGAAAGTTTGGTGTGGCTGAAATGGGGTGCTATTGTTGTGCTATTTTCTGCTACTTTCTGCTGTTCTGGGCATCTGGATTTTTGGTGCGGCTGAAGGGAGGTGCTATTTTGTGCTACTTTCTGCTATTTTCTGTAGGGGAGCCTATACCGGTTTTTTAGGCTCCTTTTGATTTTAACCCTTTAGACCCCAAGTGGCCATATATGGCCAGCCGAATGGCGCCATACAATTAGGAATGTTCTACTCAAAATTGGAAAAACATTTTTTATATTTTGAAAGATTTTGCGCCGATCTTTCAAAAGAAGCAAGAATCGAAAAGTTTTGTCCATCTAATATTTTTTTGGATGCTGGGGGGAAGGCGGAGCTGCCACGGAAAATCATGTTTTTTGACCAACACCCCCTGAAATATCCCTCCTAATACCACTAGGCTATTACTGGGGTTCTACTCATTTTCAGAAAAACATTTTTTTATATTTTGAAAGATTTTTCACCGATCTTTCAAAATACGCCATCTAAGAACACTTTTATGCATCTGGGTTTTCCTTGGATGCCGGGGAGCGTGGAAAAGTACGGGGAAAAGTCACTTTTCAGAGCCTCCATGTGATCAAAAAATTTCTACTCGTTTTCGTGAAAACGCTTTTTTTGTGTGGAAAGATTTCGTACACAGCTTTCAAAATACGTCAAAATCGAAAACTTTTATGCATCTGTGATTTCCTCGGATTTTGGTGAGATTTTACCACCAAAATCACGGGTTTAACATTGCTAAGGTCGTAAGGCTAGTAGGGTTGGTAAGTGGGGTTCTACTCATTTTCGTGAAAATATTTTTACATTTTTGGAAAGATTTGATGTCAAATCTGTCAAAAGAAGCAACAATCGAAAACTTTTGTGCATCTGAATGCACTTTGGAAGTTTGTGAAAACCACCACCAAAATCACTGTTTTTCTGACTATTCTTTGCCTTATTCCCACCCAAAACACACTATAAGCCGGGTTTTCACTATTTTTTCGTATTGCAGGGTGCTTTTTTTGTGAATTTTCGGCACACAGGGTCGTTCTGACCCATTCTGGGGGTGTTTCGGGGCCTGTAGATGCCCAAAAACGTGAAAAAATCGCTTTTTTACGTGTGTGGTGGTGTTTCAGTGTAAATCGTTAGGGAAATCGATTTTTAGACATGCTGCTAACAGAGCTACACTCATCTAAGTTGGGTTCTACTAGGACTTTTTGCTCGATTTTTTTTTCTTTGAAAAGATTTTGTGGCGAATCTTTCAAATAACGCCATTTTCGGAGAGCAATAATTTAGGGATATTCCCTCGCTCGGCTGGACGAGTAAAAAACCGAAAGGTGGATTTTATGCTTACCTCATTTTGGGGATAATATTTTTTTTCGAAAAAAAACTTAAAAAAATGGAATTGAAAGCCGTGTTCAAAATCTTTCAATTGCGGCCAGGTACGATCAAAAATTTGCATCTGGGGTCCCTTCACCGGTTGGAGAGCCCCAAAAACTAAAACTCAAAAGTGGGTCCAAAAAACGGCTTGGGGTCTAAAGGGTTAAATTAAAATTGCTAAGTCTTTTTTGACCTACGACCCCGGCAATGCATTTTTTGGGACTCTGTGGACTCAAATGAGCAAAAATTTAAACAAAATGCTGCCCGTTGGCACATTTAAACGTACATTTTGTTGAAAATTGTCATTTTACACTGGATTTGCCTTTGCCATTTTCAGTTTTTTTGCAGATTTTTTTCAAAAAATCTGCAAAAAATAGAAGAAAAAAGGCTCAAAAGTGCCTGAAACCCGGCGGAAAGTGATTTTTGGTGAGGTATATCACTCATTCTCCGAAATTGCGTATCATTTTTCAGATTTTTCACTCACTCGACCCAGATGCATATTTTTTATCGTCCGACCCCGGAATTGAACGTTTCGAAACCGCGCTTTCAAAAGAAATAAAAATCTCAAAAAAATAAAAAAAATCTTTTTTCTGAAATCACCGCGAGAGTTTTTACCACCCACTCTCAGCAACAGGTGAGAAAAGGACAGATGCATATTTTTTTCTGAAAATACGCGGAATGGCGTTTCCGGACTCCAAACTTTTCAAAGAAAAAAAAATCGAGCATTTTAGTCAAAAAACTATTAAATTAAATTGGCTCCATTGTATAATACCCATATATAGGGCAATTCGGGTGTAAAAATGGGGTTGGCTCCACCGAAACCTGGCTGACATATAGTATTTTTCCGGCGGAAAAAAAATCGTCAGAATTGAGAGAATTGTTGAAAATAATTCCAAAGAAAAAAAAATCGGCAACTTTTGATAAAAACGTTTTTAGTGGAATAAGTCACCGAAGACCACCCAAAAAGGGGTTTCTAACCTGATCTCTTAGGAAAGTATAGGGAATACCTGAAAACGCCCCCCTCTCCCAAAATCCTTTGCGACATGAAGAGAGGCATAAAAAAAATCGTCCGACCCCGGAATTGAACGTTTTCACACCCGATCTTTCAAAATAAAATAAAAATTTTTTTTTCTGGGGCGCGAGAAATTAGTAGGATCCGCCCGTCAACTCACACAGACGTTTAATGACCTCAGGGTGCAATATTTTTTTGCAAAAAGGCGCGGAATGGCATTTCCGGAGCGATCTGAAAAAATTCCGGGGTCGGAGAATTTTTTTAGTGAAAAAATAGTCACTTTAAATTGGCTCCATGGTTGGTCACAAGTGATACGCAGTTTCGGAGAATGAGTGATATAGGGTAGTTTCATCTATTTTTGGGTTTTTTTGCCGAAAGGCGCCAAATTTTCCGAGCCAAATGAAGGAATAGCCGGTGCATAGGCTCCCCTATTTTCTGCTATTTTGGGGGTCGTCGGCCACACCAGACTAAGTTGTTTTATAAAAGGTGTTTTCTTAGCTGTCCTCTGTGAGGGCATTCCATTGTAGTTACTTATTTCTTTCAAGATACACTGTCACAATACATTGTTCTGTCGGCCAGAGGCTTTTAGCCTAGGAGACCTATTGCGGTTAAACGGTACGGCCTGATGCAAGAGAAGGCCATCTTTGAGAGGGCTTTGTACTGCAAAGACACGTTTATTTGCAGTTGTTTTGTCTCTAGCGAGGTCGGCGAAGTACGTGGCCCAAATCAACAAGGGGGTGTCATGCCCACCTGCTTTATTTTTGAAATAGTTTACCATAATATGGCAATATGTTTTGCCTCGTCGAGAGAGACGTTCCTTGAAAAAAAAACTTTCAGAATTTGTGTCAAAAAAAAATTCACCATATCCTGAGCTCTGAGTTAAGTGTTCACACCTCGCTTCCCCGTTGAAATATTTTTCCGATGAAGTCCATCGCTTTTGTGTGGATCCTTGGCCCCGCTTTTTCCACTTTCTACTTTCCAGCACAATCACCCAAGTGTACATTTACGCACACTATCTCCTTGTGGAGGTACAGGTGGGCCAACCATGACCCTTCGCTGCTTATGCCTCTGATGTCTGCAGGCATGACAGCGAAATCCCCCCTCCACGTAGTCAAGCAAAATTAAACAGAGCACAAAAGCACTTTCAAAACATACAAAAAAAACATTTTCAAACCCCCCTCCACGTATTCGCTGCCGCGCTGCGTTCCCCTTCCCCTTCCCCCATCTTTCCCCCTCCACCGGTGTTCATACCCCCCCGGAGAACGTTGCCTTGCGCCCCACTAAGGCAGCTTTCACATAATGTGCCTCGCCGCTCCAGTCGTTGCACATTGTTTCTTTCCCCTATCGATAACGATTCTTTTTTTTGAAATTAAAGTTACAGAAAGGCTTCAGTTTTTTTTTGTCCTATCTATCCCTCCCCTCCCATCAACCGAGTTTTTTGCGAATCCTTTTTAGATACACAAAAAAGAGAGAAAAAAAATCATGTACAGCACCCACTCGTTGGTTCTTGAGGAGCTGTATGTTGCTGTGATTGAGGAGGGGGCGACGGTGTGTGTGGAGTACTTGCGGACGCGGTGTGGGTTGGGGCAGGTGGAGGCAAGCGCTGCGTTAGAGCAATTTGCGGAGGCGTGCGGAGCTGGGGAGGTGCGGGTGGTGTACCGTGTGTCACGTCCAGGGGTAGGGGTGTGTCTCATGCGTGACGTACGCGAGGCGCTTCCCTCAGACGATGTCATAGTTTACGCAGTCGAGCTAGTGGGCACCCCGCAACCCTCCCCCACCCCCTTCTTCGACCCCACCCGGCAACGGCACCGTTCCTCCCCAGGCACATCCCACGTTGTGTCCTATCGCAGAGCAGTCATGAAGAGAAAGCTCTCCATCCCCACCCCCTGCACAAACGAAGAAAGCCTTGAACCGCGAGGTGATCTCCCATCCGTTAAGCGCTACAGACTCTCTGAAGAAATTCGGTGTTAACAAAAAGGGGGTGAATTTGTCGATCAAATTTTTCTCTTTTTTTTTTCAGAGGGAGAGAGAGAGAGAAGAGAGAGGTAGTGAGAACATCAAATGTTGGATTTTGAAGTCGATTTGAAGTGGATTAGAAGAAGAAAAAAGAAGTCTCCGGTAAAATCAAAAGGGTTTCAAAATAGGAAGAAAAAAAGAGAGAAAATGCGACAACTTCTCTTAAAATAAATGGGAGGTTGGGATGGGAGGGGGGGTATTTTTTTCGCTTCTTTGTTATTTAGTGTGGAAGCTGTCAATCATTTATTTTCCCCCCCCAGATTATCAAAAAACCCCCTTACTCACTCCCCTTCGAAAGGGGGGAGTGTGGTGATGTATGTGGGCATGTTGTATTCATGAGGCACATAATTCTCCGTTTTTGTGTGTTTTTTGGGTCTCTGAGCTTTGCCTGGCTCATCTGTTTATGTGTAATGTGAAGAGATGGTGCAATGTAGTGTACCAGACATCTTCCAAAAGTCCCCCTTATTTTTGTGTTTTTTATTTTCTTTTCTGTTCCCAGTTGTCGTTTTTAAATGACAGCTCAAATTCTGAACCATCCCCTTCCTCCCTTTACTATTTTGTGTATGTTTTTTCCCGTTTTTTTTTTTTAACTTGGTCTTCAAACCGATTCCCCCTATCTTCAAGTTTCCGTCGTACGGTGGAGCGTAGGTTCATCTTACCAAAGCTTTTATTTAAGGTGGCTAAGCACGAGAGGTTTAGGATCATCTTATAAACTTTTCTCTTTATTTATCAGATGCCAATATCGAAAATGGATTGTAAGACTGCATGGTTGGGTGTCCACCCATCATGTACCAAGGTACACTGTTCACGAGAGGGCTGTTGTATTTCAAGTCAAAAATTCATTTTGTGTTGTATTTTTTTTTTTGTATGTTCGTCCGGAAAACTGATCAATCAAACAAAACAAAGAAAAAAAAAACTATTGCATCACATCAGTGCCTCTCACATCTCCCCCCGCCTCCCCTTTTTCAAACCCATTCAAAAAACCCCCATCCCTTTTTCTACTTTGGAAAACCATTTCGTTAGATGTACCCTCCCGTCCCCCCCGGGAGAAATTCACACAATGACCATGTCACCCAGTAACATGCAATTTACCTTGTTACGTAACATGCTAAAACGGGTACCACGTTAAGATGTTTTTTTGTGTACCTACGTACAGTTTCCCTGTAAACGACTCCCAAGCGTAACACTCCGGGGGTTCGATAACCCGCGGAGTGTCAGTGTCTACATCCCCAGAGGCGTTTTGCACTATTAACTTCACATTTTTTTTTGCAGAAAATGTATGTCACCCATTCCATGAAAAACCGTATACAAAACCCCTGTTTTTGGTAAAGAAACTAGACAACTTCTACTCCACTAATCTTATCGATTTTTTTTTTAATTGAAAGCGCCGAGCTCGGAAATTCACACTAGCGCATTTTCGACAACAAAAAAATACTTCATATTTCCGCAAACGATGTCGTCCGTGGCCACATAATTTTAACAGGGGCCCAGGTCCCCAAAAAAAAATATTTTTTCTCTTTTTTTGGAAGATCGGGTGCGAAATCTTTCAATTCCGGGGTCGGACGATTTTTTTTGTGCATCTGTTGATGTCTATTATTTTTTGGGCAGTTCTTAGGCGGAAGGTACCTACTAGGAAGTGCCTTATGGTGCCCCTTTTACAGAGGAATTCCTCTATATTTTAAGGCCACGCTTTCGTCAACAAAAAATTGCCCAAGCACACGTTTGAAAGATGCATTGCAATATCTTGCAATTCCGGGGTCGTACGACCAACGGGTAGACGCAGAAGGCGACCAGGGTACTACCGTATACCAGCGGCGAACACCCCATTTTCCAAGGTAATTTGCCCTGCTATATACAGCTATAGTGCACAAGTCTTCATGGTAAAAAAAGTAGACAACTTCTACTCCACTAATCTTCTCGATTTTTTTTTTAATGAAAAGCGCTGAGCTCGGAAATTCACACTAGCGGGGTTTTGGGGGGGTTTTGTGACCAGGAAATTGTCGAGGTAACTGGGAGATCCGGACCCAAAACTCTCCCACACATCCTCGGATGGGATTTTTTTTTTATTTTTTTTGAAAAAAATATTCTCAGATCCGGGGAGTCAAAATGAATCAAATGCGGGGTCGGACGATAAAAAATTTGCATCTGGGTTCTCTGAGTGACTTTTTTGCAAAAGTATACGGAATTTCATGGAATGGGTGATGTACAAAATAATATGAAAAAAAGTGTTACCCGTGGTTATTGTTCTATGTTTGATCTAGCGGTTAGGGATCATCTTACATTATATTCTCTTTTTTCCCCCAGAAAATATTTAAAAAAAAATCTGGGAAGTCTCGGAATCTAGAACCAGGGCAGTCTCGAAGCGCGTCCTGCATTTCTGTAAAGATGTTGTGTGCACGAGAGGCACATTCGTCTTGACAAACATTTCTTTTATCGATTTCATTTTGTTCTTATTTTTTTTTGTGCTTGCATCTGGGGGGCTGGTATTGTACATAGGTGGTACATACGTGCTATTGGGCAATTTGCGCGCTGCCATCCTTAGATGTGGTAGCCGTTTCTCAGGCTCCCTCTCCGGAATCGAACCCTAATTCCCCGTTACCCGTTACAGCCACGGTAGTCCCACTACACTACCCCAGAGGTGTCTGCATCACTATTTTTTCTCTCTTTTGATGTAACATTATTATTTTTATGTTTTGCCTCAAAAGGGCCTATTTCTCTATCAAACTTTAAGGTGAGTTTGGATCATCTCAAGAAAAACTATTTTTTTTAGATGACTGACCACAGTCACAGGCTGTGGTTCACCCAAAGTTTTTCCCCTTTTTTTTCTGATGTCGCCGGTCATATGACTGGCTGTATCAGATCGGTTTGGCGTGGTGAACAAAAGAAATGCCCCACCATTATCCCCCCTTTCAACATCCCAACATATGCAGCAAAAAGTCGTACCTCTTTCTGATGTGTGTGCACGAAAGGATATTTTTTCTACGGAACACCCTCCGTCCCCCACACCATAAAGACAAATACTATTCCTAAAAAAAAGTTGCGTGGAGCTCACACGAGAAAAAAGCGAGGTGTCTATTCACGGTATCAATTTTTCAACAAAAAAAACAACAATCGCTGGGGTGACACAAAAAAAAGTGGAGATTGCACAAACTGTGGCAACACAACCGAGGCAACTACAGTACTCCAAAAATTTATCAAAAAAAAGTCGAAGAGAGTAGAGACTCACCCATTGCAGGGGGTTGTTTGATGTAAACAACGATGCAAAATGCAAAAATGTAAAAGAAAAAAAAAACGAAACCAACAAAAACAAAAAAAAAACACCAAAAATCTGGGAACTGGCGAGGGAGAAAGGTACCCCGAACGAAAAAAGGCCAACCCCCCTCTCTCTTTGTGTCTCTCCATTTCCCCCCTTCCACCTACATTCTCAACCCCCCTCTATGTCATATCACCAAAAACCCCCCTTTTCAGAAAACATACAACACCATGGAGATTGTGGTCGAAAACATCAAGACCGGGTTTGATGAGGTGATTGACGTTGAGGGAGAGGAGACTGTGGGGAGTTTGAAGGAGAAGATTCTGTCGCATAGTACCACTTCCACGGCCCCGGCTGATGGGGACGAGACACCGGCGAAGTTGACTGTGGACGATGTGACGCTGAGCATGGACAGCGCACAGCGACGTCTGTTGGGAGACAACAGCGCGCCCATCAGAAGCACGGAGCTGTCCTCAGGTGACCGCCTATTCTACCGCCTCTCGCAGGGCATCCGCCCTTGGGTCAGTCCTGCCAACTACCGTACTGTCTCCTCTGTGAAGAACCTCACCGTATCTGCCTGCGGACGCTACGCCGCTATGTCCACCCCACCCACGCATGAGAACCCCACCACCCCCATCACCATCATGGACCTCTCCTCCTCGAGTGTCATCGGGCATATCTCTGGCACCCACGTGCATATGGACATCACACAGCGGCACATAGCGTACTGCCATGCAGGGGAATGGATAGTCACCTTGAAGGAGCATTTGACAGGAGAGGAGCAGGTGTTTGACTGCCTCGCGCCGGTGTGCAGGGTGTGTCTCGGGTGCGACGAACTGCTTGTTGTCGGGACAACGGAGAGCGTCCTGGTGGTCTCGTTGTTGAACGGCGGGACGGCGGTGTTGGACATCCCTGGGGCAGGGTTTTCGTCGATAGCGGTGTCACCGTGCCTCGAGATGCTGGCCTTGCTCACACTGAGTGCCCCGCAGATTGCGAGCCTCCCCTCCGGAAGGAAGCTCCGCGACCTTGCTCTGCCTAAGGTGTACACCCAGAAGCCTGTGTTCTCACCAGACTCGCAGCTCCTCGCCTGTCCCTCTGGGGTGTTGGGGACAACGTTGTGGTCGGTGGAAACAGGCAAGGTGACGCACTACCTGAAGGGACACACAGACACCGTCAGCAGTGTATGCTTCACAGCCTGCTCCAAGTATGTCCTCACGTCCGGTTGGGATGCAAAGGTGATTGTCCGGCGTGTTGACACAGCAGCGCAAGTGCATGTCTTCCGTCATGACGCATCAGTGTTCACCTGCGTTGTCTCAAAAGACTCAAAATACCTGGTCACCGAAGAAAAATACACAGTGACTGTTGGTAAAATGATAAAGTTGCCACCGCAGAAGTGAGGGTGGCGTGTAAGATTAAAAAAAGAAGAAGAACAAATCGGTCGTTACGTTGATGTTCATTGCCGTCCACCAAATACCAAAAAAAAACAAAAAAGGAAAGCCCCCAAAAAATCCGTAAAGAACAACGTTTAGCTTTGGGGGTCTGGCGCAGTCCTGCAATATACACAGCTCTTCTGACCCCAGTTGTGATGCAGGGTGTGCTACTATCTCCCTTGTTCTCCCATCTTCCCTTTCCATCTGAAAGAGGAATTTTTTTTGTGATGTGATCAAGGTGACCAAGCACGTGAGGCTTAGGGTCATCTTATAAACCTTTCTTTTTTTTGTCCAAAGTAAATGAAAACATTTTTTATTACACTACTTTGTGAGCGGAAAGTGTCATCGTCGTTCACTCACCCTACCGTGCTCCGCAACACCACCTTGTGGAAGCGTCAACGCATCAAACAGCTACAACAAAGGGGGATGAGGGCATTACAACTGACACCTTTTCTTTTTTCTTTTCATTTTTCGCACCCTCTTTGCCTTCTTTTCGTTTAGAAAAGAAAGTACCGTATTCGTAAAAATGTTCGACCGTAAAAAAGGACGAACTTCCAGAAGAAATCCTGAAAAGGACGAACTTTATTACGGTCGAACATTAGTGCGGTCGAACATGTTTGCGGTATTTTTTTGTGATAGTGGTGTGGCCAGAATTCAAAAAAATGTACTTCTAATGTACCCCAAAAACCGGGTTTCGGGCCACACCACTATCACAAAAAAATTTCTACCACCAACTGTACTTATGTTCGACTGTAAAAAAAGACGAACTTCCAGAAAAATCCGGAAAAGGACGAACTTTATTACGGTCGAACATATTTACGGTCGAATATTAGTACGGTCGAACATATTTACGAATACGGTATCTGAAATAATCTGTTTCTTTCTTTCTTTCTTTTTTTTTGATTGCATATGATGAAAATACTTTCTTTCTTTCTTTTTTTTTTTTTTTTTTTGCGATTTTTTGTTTTGCGTGCATACCGACCCACGAAGGTTAGCAACATACATACAGCTCACAAGACTAGACCCCGAAGGCCTATTTACATTCCGGGGTTTCTAACCTACTCTACATCACAACAGGATACGCACCTCTCTCCCTGTCTCACACCCCCTCCCCTCACCCAAGTATGCCTGCTGATGGCGGACACTTGCCTCCTGCAGACAAAGCTAAGCAGAGAGTGTCTGAGAGCGTGACTAACCTGAAGTCAAAGGAGGACAAGCTGCAGAAGCAGATCCTAGCGTTAACGGAATGCAAGAAGGGAAAGGTGACCGTCAAAGAACTGAAGGACCTCGGCGTCCACGTGGACAATCTCACTAACGACAACCGCACCAATCAAGGCAAGAAAATAATCAACGCCGAGATCGCCGAGCTCGAGAAGCACCTGGGGGTATGTAACACTTGCTTTCCACACACACACATGTTTATGTTATCTGTCTAGCATGACCATTCGCAACATGTGTGTCGTGTAGAACTCTTTGTAGTTTCTATTCACTTAACCTTTGAGTTGAGTCATTACATGTGGTTGTACTGTCTGTGTGGCGTAGGGAACCTCAGACCTTTTGGAGGCACGGCGAGTGGTCTACTCGCTTTTTACACCCATTTTTGGTTTTGTTTTTGTGAGCATGACCCATTCGCAACATGTGTGTTGGGGTTGCAAAGTCGGCACAGTGTGGTGCAACTTTGTTGTTATTTTGTTGTTTGTAGTTTTGTACATTCATTTTCCACACGTACAGCTAGTTCGCGAAGAGGTAGAAGCTGGGCAGAGAGTGACTAACCTGGAGTCAAAGGTGGACAAGCTGCAGAAGCAGATGACTGCGTTGGTGACTTTATTCAACGATAAGTCGGCTTGGGATGTGAACGGTGACATGAAATCTACCGTGACGCTGCCTGATGTACTGACCAACCTGTTCATGGGGACTCCTACAAAAAGCGCTATGAAGAAGATGCACGCCGAGCTCAATGTGGAGAAGACAGTATGACCCTTGCTTTCCACACCCGTTTTTATTTGTGTTGGGGTTGCAAAGTCGGCAGTGGTGATGCGCAGTGTGGTGCAACTTTGTTGTTATTTTATTGTTTGTAGATTTGTACATTCATTTTCCACACTTACAGAGCGTCAATACGCAGCTGGGGTTTGCTATCAAGCTGCGTGCGAACGTTACAGAACAGCAGCCATTTGATCTCGACGTTCTCGCGAAGATGGACACTCCGCTACGCACACCAAGTACCGAGGGCATGAAAACGCGCATTGGGCGTGACGGGTTCAACAAGGTGTTGGTCTCCACTGTGAAGGAGATCAAACCACACGCTCAAATGATAATGCAACACACAAGAGCACTGGTGTTGGCGTGTGGATCTGGAGTGGGGAAGACGTTTGGCACATTGACAGCACGGCAAGGTTTTAAAGAGCAGGACAAGGAAAAGAAGTACAATCCGGTGGTGGCATACATTGGCTTCAACTGCAGATCACTTATGAGTGATGACGAAAGATCCTTCCTCAAAGCGAACCCAACAGAGGAATCCATAAGAGTGCTGTTGTTCTCCCGCTTGTTTGCTTGGCTCAATGCATACAAGCAGCTACAGAAGAAAGCTGACATTGACACTAAAAAATCGGACGTGCAGAAGCAGTTCACACTCCCCACCCTGACCAAGGAACTGCTTCGGCGCGTGCACTGGCCCACAATAAAATTAAAAGTGACGGAGATACTCGAGCAGCTAGCCCAGGAACAGCCCACCCTTGTGCTCATCATAGTCGTCGATGAAGGTCAGATGCTGGATGAGCAATGTCCAGATGGCGCACGGTTTGCTCTGAGGTACCTGCGAGAGCTTCAAATGCTGATGGGTGTGCGAGTGAGGGTGCTTCCTGTATGCACGGGGATCGACCCGCAGACCCACCTCCATGATGAAACAGAAGGCAAAAATATCTCCCTCAGCACACAAGAGGAGGCTTTGCTGAGCCAGGAAGAGTTTCGCCAGCTTGTTTCCAATGCATGGAAGAAGGTAGTTTCCAAAAAAAGGACCAAAAGGTGCAAAGTGTTCGATGATGACATCCGTCTCTTTGCAGCATTCGCATGGCCACGAGCGAGACTGGTTATGACTATACCAAGTGATAAGGACTTCACCATTTATCCGCACTCGACAACTCTCGTTTGGGAGAAAGGGATGGATGTTCGACGGGTTCTTCAGGCAGCTGCAGACTGCACACATCTCAAGAGTGGCAAAGTGCCTGTAAACATGGTTCGTCTGGTGGATCAGGAGGGGAAGCAACGTCCGTTGATTGACTACAGCCTGCTTCATAGCATCGCGATAGCGTTGCAAATTCCACCTGAGTTCGTTTCTCTTCCTGACACGGTGAAGCTGTCAGATCTTCACCCGGATTGGCACAACTTCGAGGCTATCGCCTTCCAGACTTTGGCTCTTTTCTTGAGCTTCTTCTATCACGGCAGGAAAAACGACAACTACCTGCCGACGTCTGCAAATACAAAGCCACTACGGAAGTGGTTTCCACTTTCTGCACGGAAGGTTATGCGGCAGAAACTGGGCCCAGGCAAGGGTCATCCCTTCCACAGTACAAAATCCAATGAACGCACAGCACTCAGCGACGAGTTTGAGAAGTCGCTTAAAAATCTGGACACTCACGGCGACGCAATTCTGCTGCATTGCGGTGAATCAGCACCGTTGGACTTCATTTTGGTGACGTTGGAGAAGCAGAAGACGAAGCATACACTACAGATCCGCTACGCAGATGCGAAGTTCAAGACTGACCCAATCAACAATGGTCGTTACATGACCGAAAAGACCAGGATGCTCAAGAAGGCGAAGCACGTCCACCTATCACTACAGGCTCTTCTCGATAAGCCCAAGAATGTCGAGCATCTCAGCAACTGCAGCGTGGCTCCATGGAAAGACCATGATTTCCTTCTCATCACCAACTCCGAGCTCAAAGATGACTGTGTGATGAGTCCTGAGACGACAACGTGGGAGCCAATGACGACACTGCTGTACAGTAGTACTGGAGAAGAAGAGGTGACTGAGGTCAAGGTATTACCACCCGCAACTGTGTTGTCATCGCGTCCTGTGTGGCCTGCATTGCTGTCTCGGGGCTCGCATATTCCCAACCACATGTGGAAGACACTTCTACCCCCGACCAGAGCAATGATGACGAGACACGTGCCGTTCTTCCGGAGAATCTGTAAACTAATTTAGAAGACCAAACCACTAAGCAACAGAGCTGGCGGAGTGATGTGTGGCTGCCATGTTTCTGTAGTGAGTGAAGTAATCAACTGACCTCGTGAATAGCAATGTGCCAAACAAATGAATGCCACGTGATGATCACGTCGCGAACATCAAATCGATGGTACGTGATCACTATGGTCGGCATCCCCGGGTCTGGCAAAATGTATTTCCCAGAGATCCGTTTTGTCTGGACTTCGTTGACATACTTATTCGATCAGGAACTGGAAGAAAGGGAGCAAAAAGAGGACTGCACATATCCATCTCGGCAGTCTAGATGAAGACGAGGCATTTGGGGTACTGAAGTTTGTGCCCTCCCTGCAAAGAGAAAGTGAAGGGTTCCTCTAAAGTGCAATGGGCCTTCAATCTGTGCTCGGGAAGTATCGGGAAAGAAAGTAAGGGAAAGCAAACTTCTCGTCTGCGTGCGCGTCGGGACGTCCCCCAGAAAAACCCAAGCAGGCAGGCAAAAAAAAGTTTGTTTTAATGGTGTGATTTTTCCAAAAATTAGGTGTAAATTGGGCACTTCTAGGGTATAGTGATTTCCCTTAGGGCACTTCCTTAAGGAAAACGTGATTTTCCCCCCGAGCTTTCCCTGTGGTTAGTAGCCTTGTTTTCGCAAAAAGTTGGTA
This sequence comes from Rhynchopus sp. YZ270_cl-10, assembly GCA_964035575.1. Classification (NCBI taxonomy): domain Eukaryota; phylum Euglenozoa; class Diplonemea; order Diplonemida; family Diplonemidae; genus Rhynchopus; species Rhynchopus sp. YZ270_cl-10. The sequence goes on from OZ037863.1 coordinate 917,678, forward strand.
CAGTATACAGTTCAGTATACTGTATACTGTACTGTTGCAACTTTCTCCCTCCCCACCCACCCATACATTTTTCTCGACTTTTACTACCGACGCTTACGATAGACGATTCTCTTCCCCCCACACCCCTTTTTATTTTGGTTCAATAACCACCGAGGCCTTTGCACTTTCAACTTCTCTTTTTTTCCCTGATGTCTGGCCAGGCAGGGTTACGCTGCTGAAGACAGGAACTCCAGGTAGATTTTGGGTGCTCGAACTCCGGCGGAGGAACACGCTCCAGACAGCACTGTTGCAGTTGGTCAACTCCCCCCCCCAGACTGCAGACTAAATCATTTAATTAATTACCAGACCCCCAATCCTTAGTCTGCAGACTGCTCCCCCCCCCTTCTTTTCAACTACCATCTCTTTTACAGCACACAACCTTTTCTCTACACAGCCCACCTCTCTCTTCAATTTTTTTCCATTAATTTCCCCTACAAAACATTCTTCCTTCTCCCTCTCCCTCTCCTCCTCTCTTCTCCCTCCCCCCTCCCCAATGAAGCTCGTCTCCGGAGCCGAAGCTGGCCGATCATATGTGAACGCAGTTGTAGTAGAGGCGAACCGCACTGGGAGGGTGGGACGGAAGAAGGTGGGGTTGATCCGTCGTCGCTGCCATGAACGTACAGAGGATTTACAACGTGATTTGGATGAGAGGGTCCGAGGGGAGACGATGCTTGAGGATCAGGTCGCGAAGGCACGGAGACAGCTCCGCAAGCGTCTCAAGAGGGTAAATTTGATGACACGCAGCCAGCTGCTCCAGCAGCGGGAGCGCGATATTGCACATTGTGCGGTGGAGGCAGTGGACCTACCGGGCATTGCTCTCAACCCAAACGTCAGCGGTACTGTTGGACCACTCAAACGCATCCCGCCCTCAGAACAGAGCTCCCCCTATGCTAACCTCTGCGGCGCGCAGACATCAGCTACGTCGCAGAAATCGTTATCCCGTGCAGACAGGGTGCTGTGCGACTCCCATTGGATGCGCATCATTGCTGCGGAAAATGAGAGAATGGCTGCAGAGGACGCAGAGAAGGTGGTGTCACGGAGGAAGCGGAATAAGGCTTTCACAGCGGATCTGGATTCGCAGAGAAAGGAGTTTTCTGTACGGCGCGAAGAATGCGCGGATGTAAAACGACGTGAACGTGCCGAAGCTGAACAGCACCATCAGGAATGGCTGGAATCGCAGCAACAACGCAAAATCGACGCCAAACAACGTTGTCTCACTGAACAGCAAGAATCCACCGCGCTTCTTGCACGCGAACGCACTGCAAAACAGGCTCAGCTTGCACTCCAAAAAGAGCAGGAAAGGGAGTCAAGCAACATTGCCGAAGCGCTTCTGGATGCTTCCAAGAAGGCACAACGTGACACAAAACTTAAACTGCAGAAAGCATGGAAAGAACAGCTTCAACAACGCGCCGAGCAGAGACAAGCAGAAAAGATTCAATCCGCACCAATAGAGTACATTGAACCAGAGCCCCTCCTGGACCCGAGGGCAGCACTCTTCGCAAAACGCGATCGCTTAGAGAAGATGGCAAATGAATCCTTTCGGATAAGGCAGACAAAGGCTGCCGAGGCATCCGCAAGAGAAGATGAGCTAGTCAAGAAGCACGACACACTGCGTGAGGCTGACGACCTCCTCCGTCGCCGAGCAATAGTTACACGAAACCAAGCGCAAGCAGCAGAGCTTTCCTTACAAATCAAAGAAAAGCAAGCCCTCGATGCCTCCCGTGCAGCAGAAGACCAAGAGCACACCTCCCGCATAGAACGTTACAACAGCGATGTCCACCTCAAAAGCCTCGAACTCAGCGACCGCAACAAGATAACCCACATGAAGCACGTCATGACCCTCGACCTCCAAAGATCTCTCAAGCGTGCCAATGATATGCGTGGACTGCTCATCAAAATTAAGTGAAAAAAATAACGCAATAAAATTTGAGAGTGGGGTAGGGTAGGGTAGAACGTCCTCTCGCTCCCACATTTGCGTGACTTCCTTTCTCAACAAAAAAAAGAGCTCTGTCACACTGTAGGTGTCGTAACCTCTTTTTTGGGTGATATTGTGTTTCAGATCTACCTCTGAGTGAAGTGATTGTCGATAAAACAAAGAAATCAGCGAATGCAGCGCCATCCGTGGTGCCCGTTTTTTTTTTTTTATTCTTTCTCCCCTGCATAGGTGGCAAATCATGGCTTAGGACTATCGTACGTTTGTCACTTTTTTCTTTTGAGTGTGTACCCCTCCCCCCGTCACTTTCGTATGTGTATGGTACGTGCTTCCGCAGTGCCATTATGTGTTCTCATTAGTCTTGTCTTTTCGTTTGAAGATGTTTTCCAGCCTTCATTGTTGTTGTTCTCGACTCCGTATGCAGTTATTTATTCCTTGTTACGCTCGTAGCCCCTCTTTTTATTGCAAAGCAAATAGCAATGTGCAAAGACCACATGTCTATTTAGCTGTCGCCGTCTGGAATACGGCGAAGAGCTCCTGGCGAGGCGATTGCTTCTTCCTCTCTGATGACGAAGAAAACACCAAAAAAAAAGCAAAATAAAATAAGAGTACAAAGCAAAAATGAATAACTTCATAAAAACCCATTCAAAGACCCGTCTTTTTTTCCCCCCCTGCAAGTTTTCATTTTTATAAATGAACAAAAACAAAAAAAAAGTCATTTCCCTCACGGAGAACCAGAATGGTACTTTTCCTTTTGCCCCCTTTCTCCCCTTTCTCCCCTTCCTCTTCACCCTTCATCTGGTCTTCCTGGGACAAACACAATTTGTCAGTTTGTGCAGTCACTTGAGGAGGTGGAGTATCAGGTTAACCTCGCAACCGAAGCTCGCAGTTGAAGCAAAGGCAGAGAAAAGAAGGTAAACAAAAGGTTGCCAAATAACCCTGAATGGGGTGATTCTCAGAAAGCTGCACCTTCACCCTTCACCCTAAACCCTATATCCTTCACCCAGCAAAAGAAAGATAACATAATAATGTCGCAGCAACGGTCGAACGTGTTCTCACAACAGGCACCCCCGATTCATGTTGGGAGGAAGTTTTACGATCAGCCTGCCGCAAACAGGAGCCGTTCTGCGGACTCATATGGCCTTGGGCTTGGGAAGCGTAAGATCGACGGCCCGGACACCTCGCATCTTGTGGTGAAGCCCACACTTCCGAGACAGCAGGTGGAGGGGGCGGTGGGGACGGGGAACCAATCGCACTGCCCGTGGAACCCTGAGGCGTTGGAGGCACCTGAGGGGCGCCATAGCAAGAGACCGACGCCTTCGCCGCATCATGAGGAGCATAGGCTGGGGAAGGCGCAGTTCCCTAGCCAGGCGTCGTATCTGTCGAGCCGGTCGAAGCCGAAGGAGGAGCGTGCGCACCAGCGCCGTACCGCAGACGCAGCGCGTGTGTTCGGGCAGAGCAAGGAGCAGGAGTGGCGCCCCGTGAAGCGCATCATGGCAGACCGCCGCTCTGCCTCGGCAGAGACCTCCCCCGCATCACGCCCTCTCTCGCGCTCGCCCTCTGCCAGCTCGCGTCACACCCCCCTCTGGGGCCCCGCCTCCGACCCCGTCCCCACCCGAGGCAGCGGTGTGCGTATGTCCCGCTCCCCCTCCTCCGACGGTCTGAGCCAACCACGCACCCCTTACGCAACGTCCTTCGACCTCAACATGGCACCAGCCCAAAGCAGAACACGCTCCCCAGCACCGTACGATGACACTTACCGTGCAACAGGAGACGACGTTGGTAGAGTGTATGTACTTTTTGGGATGCTTTTTTTGAAAGAATGGGAGGTGCTTTGCGTACTTTGAACATTGCAAAATATGAAGGGGTTGATGCAGACTCTAGGTCTTTGTGATGTTATTACATAAAGCAATGCAAGACCCCTGACTATATGGGTTCGTCCCAGCCTGGAGTCATCACGCTTGCGTGAGCTCCTTAAAGGGCAAAACAGTCGGGAAGACACGGTGGTGAAAATCACCAAAAACCTGTCGGAGAAAAGCGTAGGTCCGAATGGGGTAGGCTTAGAAAGCCTCTTCACAGGTGAAGCCGGAATATATCAATCGTCATTTCGGAATGCTGCGGTCCTGTTTGTACAGTCTCATGCAATTTGTCCACCAAAATTATCACCAAAACTTCACAGTAAGGAGTTCCGCCCGCACAACCGTTTGTTCTCGCGCGAAGACAGCAAGAACAAGCTTTTCGGCCACATGAACGGCGCACAGCGCAACTGAGGCAGGGTTTTGAGTGCAGGAATAGACGCTGCCTCCCTAGTCCCCCCTTCCCCCCCTTTTTTTTTACTGTGAAATCTACAGGGTATTTGTTTTGTTTTGTTTTTATTGTATTGGTATCTAGTCTTTGTGACCAGGTGCATATCACCTAGTTGCCGTCCTCTGACTCCATAAATGGAGCGGGGATTCCGGAATACCGGGAGGCGGCTGCCCTGCTTAGGCAACTGCTCTGCTGTCTGTTTTCTTGCTTCTCAATGGGGAAGTTCGTTACCAGGCCTGCCTTTTTTTGTCAATGACTTTTTTTTCCTTTTCCCTTTTAAGGATCCTCTAAGAGAAAAACTGCGGCTGCTATCTAGCGATAGTAGTCTATAATCAAACAAATTTTTTTCCCTTCTCCCCCCAGAAGGTCATTCATCTTTCAAGTATTTTAGCTTTATTGTATTTTTTTTGGGAGTTAAAGGGGAAGTAAGGTACACACCGCGCCCATAGTTCAAGCAGGGGCGACGGCTGTTGCAATTTTTATCAAGGTGTGTGGCTTTCCGTCACAAAGAAGAGGGGAAATGCCTGTAACCTTTCAAAAAACTTTTTTGTGCATAACGCGCTGCTCTTAATAGCGAGGACCTATACGTCTATACCTTCTGTACTATTGAGTACGGATTTTTTGGTTACCCACGAAGGTGGGTGCTTAGGCGATTGTCGATCAACAGCAAAAAAAGAAAAAAACGTCGCTTTTAACACAACGATATGATAAAGATCTTCAAGTATTTTTTTTTATTTTTTTTGTGCGAGCTTTTTTTTCCTGACAGTTTGCCTCATTTTTTTGCTGGTTTCTGTTTTGTTTTTTTCCTCTTCAAAGATAAAAGTACAGCACCAGATGCCCCTTTACCCCCCTGTTTGAATAACAAAAAACAACGTAATTATTGAGGTTTCTTCCAGTATTTTTTTTTGTAGTATCGTACAGCCATTCTTGTTGTTGTGATTTGCCCATGTCTTGCGGACTATCTTTTTTGATAAATTTTTGGAGGTGAAGTGTAATTGCCTCGGTTGTGTTGCCACAATTGTGCAAATCTTCACTTTCCAAAAGGTCACTCACCTTTTCAACTTACCTTCCTTCACCCCCCCCTGTAAGGGCAACCGTAGGTGAAGTAAGGTATAGTATTGAAATCGATGTGGGGGGGGAGTAAAGGGTCAATTTTACAAAACCAGATTTTGAGGAAAATTTTAGCCGAAAATGGGCCCCACGTATAAGCAACCGGGCTCATATTTCTCAAAATTTAAGTGGTCAAAAAATTGTCCAATTTTCGAGATTGACCCCACCACTGCACGGGCGGAGCCCAAAAATGCAAATAAGGACCCTTTTTCAACTTACCTTCCTTCACCCCCCCCTGTAAGGGCAACCGTAGGTGAAGTAAGGTATAGTATTGAAATCGATGTGGGGGGGGAGTAAAGGGTCAATTTTACAAAACCAGATTTTGAGGAAAATTTTAGCCGAAAATGGGCCCCACGTATAAGCAACCGGGCTCATATTTCTCAAAATTTAAGTGGTCAAAAAATTGTCCAATTTTCGAGATTGACCCCACCACTGCACGGGCGGAGCCCAAAAATGCAAATAAGGACCCTTTTTAATTTGTTCTCTTGAAATGTGTAATTTCATGTTTTCGCGAAAAAATAACGACTGATCCTACAAGGGTTGAAGGAAGGTGGTTGAAAACAACAATAACAACAAGGACAAGTAATTGCTAAGAAAAAAACGGGGTGTGCTGTGGAAAACCCCGCGCGATTTTCGAAACCACCGTAGCATCCTGGCGATTTGCTGGAGGTGCTGATGTGCCTGGTGTGATCGATGTGTTGTAGTCTGTGCATTCTGTGCTTCTTCCGCACTCCAACGACGACAATGTGGGGAGCCTGTGGACAAAAACGAGCTGGAACACGCCGAGCCTACCGAGCCGACGTCCAACAACGCTATCGAGCAGATGGTGCTGGACGGAGAGGACAGCGCCCCTTCTTGAACGTTTCAGATGCTGGCGTCCCAGTGGATCTGGCAGCGTACGAAGAGCGTTAACATACCTGCAGAAGAGCAGAATGCTGGACGTGCTGTAGATTATTTCTACAGGATGGAGTTCCACATCACACCCCGTTTTTTTTCCGATAGCAATTACTTGTTTTTCTTGGAGTTTTGTGATGAATTTTTATCAAATTCCAAAAAAAAACGGATTTTTCCGCAATTCATGTGTGTCAACACTGCAAAAAGCCAGCTTTAAGCAATAACGTGTTTTTTTTTCACCGTTTTCAATCTTTTTTGTGTTTTTTTTTGGCAGTAAAACAATTTCTACTCCACTAATCTAATCGAGTAAAAATATGGTGGGACTTAGTGGAGGTCAGGTCCAGCGGGCAAAATGAAGAAATCAGCAAAATGATGCCTTTGTGAGATTTTTAAATGCAAAAGTGGACTCCTTTTTGTCCCTTTTTTTTGGGGGGGGTCAACAACGTGATTTTATTTTATTTTCGAGTTTGGGGCCCAAAAATTCCATTGAAGCAAGATTCCAAACTTGCACACTTTTTTTTTGGAAACGGTGTTTAAATTTTTTGAATAGTCGCTCGAAAACGCCGTTTGTTTTCTATGTGTGCGTGGATTCTTTTTCCGGGGGTATGGTTACAGGAACCATCACAGTATTTCTCCTTTTTTCTTTTTCTTTTTTTTTTTTTTTTGAAAACAAAAAAAAAAAAAACAAAAAAAAAACCCCTTTTTTAAAAAATTTTTACTCCGTGGTTAACCTCGTTTGAGGTTGCGCGGAGTCCAAAGTCAGGCCAGGGAGCCACCCAACCAGGCTCAACTGCCACATAGGGGGGGGAGATGTGTGCTGTCTGTGTAGTCCCCTCAAAACAAGAACAGGGAAACTGTCCCCCACTGCCTTGAGCGGTGTGGAACCCCGCCACGTAGAACAACAAGTAAGCGTGGTATGAGGCAGTATCAGGGTCATGTGCCAGCACCCGCGGCAGCACTAAACCCGCCTACAATGTAGGTAATCGTAAAAAAAAAAAAAAAAAAAAAAATATCCCCTCATTTTCTCCTCCTTTCACCCTTTCACACTCCAATCACACCCCCTCCCTTGAGTAACCATGCCTCCACCCTTCTCCACCCTTCCTCTCCAGGTGAACACCTTTCTCTCCTCCCATACTCCTCCTCCCTCCTCCTTCCTCCTCCCCCCTTTTTTCCACAAAGTATGGACCCACCAAACACAGCGATGTCACCTGAGGTTGAGGCATTGCTTCTCGCTGCAGGGCACACTGCGCTCCACGAACGGGGTCTGGACGAGGCTTATCGTACCGCTCTGGTACAGTTCCTCTGCACCCTTTCCGACGCAAGCAGCGATGTGCAGATCCGTCTTCTCTTCGTCACCCTTGACGCTCTCCTCTCTCGCAAACGCTACTGGGCGGACCCCTCCTCCGGGAATGAACATCTCAACAAGAACAGCGCATCCGACCTCTTAACTTACCTCTGGTCATCTAACTCTGTACACCTGTCTTTGAAGGGAAAAGAACAGAAGACGTACACCTTCCCAAACTATGCGGTTCACATGGTGACAGAGGCAAACCGCTATTCTGACGACGACCTGCATTTTATATTAGCATCTCTGGCAGGGTTCAGTAGTGTAGGGGAGTATAGGTTGGGGAAGGTAGTAGAGGCAAATCTCTTTACGGTGCGGGTAGGGTTCTGGGTGGAGGCGGTGCTGCAGGGATTGTACCGGAATGGGCGATATGAGTTGTTGCAGAATGTTTGCGTGACGTTAACGAATTCGCTGCTAGCTGGGGTAAATTCTGGGGTCACGGCAATACTAAATTCCGGTGGAGGGGAGAAGCCGCGCACCCAGAATATCAATCTTTTCGAACAATCTTCTACTCCGACGCAGCTTTCAAAACGTTCGCAGAGTGCGGTCGAAGCTCGCTTTCAAGGGGAGATATATCTCATTGTCAAAATCTTTTTGGGTTATCACTATTCCGACACGCTTTTTAAGGAGGTGTTAGGAGGGTTGGCAGAGCTGATCCGGAGGCTTACGTTTCGGCATGAAAAGCTCGTGTTTTCGCCGAAGAGTGCAACGGAGAGTGCGAGGTGTGCGAAGTCGCGTCTCTGCATGGCGTTGTTGGCAGTGAAGCTGACGCTTGTCCCCTCGCAGCAAATTGGCAACAGCATCAACTTCATGGAAACCTTCAAAGAGCTGACCGAATACGGTTTCTTCCCTTCTGACACACAGCGTCTCAAATCTCATCTCCAAAACCAACTTCTCGCGTATTGCTCACTCACCCCTACGCACCTCTGCATGACCCCTGCACCGCTTCCTGCCGCCCAACCCGCACCACAGCAGTACAGGATCACTCCAAAGAAGGTTACCATGGGGGTGACGGGTCTGGCAAACCTGGGGAATACCTGTTTCATGGCATCGGTGTTGCAGGCGCTGTATGCGTGTCCAGACCTGCGTAATATATTTCTGCGAGCGCCGTTCATGGACCAGGATTTCATCAAAGCGGGGCGTGTCACGTCGTTGTCTCCGAACCCTGATGTGCGGTGGAGCAGTTGCAATCTGTTCTCGCAGGTGTCGCGTTTGTTTGCGGAGATGCAGGTCACCCCCGCAGCTAGTGTGTCGCCCGATATGGTTCGCGTAGCATTGCCAGAGTTTTTCCAAGACTTCCGTCAGCATGACGCATCTGAGTTTGTTTATATGTTGCTCTCGCAGATTGAAAGCGAAGTTACGGCGCGATTTTCGAAGCAGCATCCTCTTATGAAACTTCTACGCAAGACGTATGAAGGGAAATCCGAAAAGCACGTCCGTTGTGCGACCTGTGGGAATGTCAGTGCCTCGAAAGATGTGTTCACCTCGTTGACACTGCGTTTTGAAGATCCAGACAAACAGTACACCGTGGAGGAGCTCTTTGACACTGCCTTGGCTTCAGAGGAGACTCTGTCGGGAGAAGGAAACGAATACGAATGTGAACCATGTGGACGCAAGGTTCCCTCCGCTCAGGTCTATCACACTGTGACCCGCCTCCCACGAACATTAATCCTAGTTCTCTCTCGCTTCACATACGAAAAAAACCAAAGACGGAAAATTTTCACCCGCGCCGAAGTTCCCCTTTCCCTCAACGTCTCTGCAGGGACACGACGTTCCCGTGATGGTGCTTCTCTTCGAAGCACGACCGATGCGTGCTGTCCTCCACAAGATGTGTTTGCCGTGCAGCCAGCACAGGTTGCGTCTTCGGATTGCCCGCATAAGAAGAGGAAAATCGAGGAAGGGTACGAGAGTGAGTCGAGTTGGTCTGACTCGGAGGAGGAGGAGGAGGTGGCTGTGGATGCGGTGTCGGAGTCGTCATCGTCGATGAATGACAATGATGTAGAGGTGAAATGCGCGGGGGCACGCCGTGCGGCACGCTACCGTCTCAGTGCGGTGTCCTGTCATACAGGAAGTTCCGCGAATTTTGGACACTACTATGGTATAGCCTGCTCCGGCATGCAAGAAGATGCCCTCCCTTCCGACGCCGAACGCTGGCACATTCTCAACGATGCGTTGTCCACACCCACACCGAACGCGCTGCACGCAATCAACAAGGCAGCACCCTCTGTGGATGTACCCTACATCCTGTTCTACACCCGCGTCGGGCCGCGGAAACGGAAGCACAAAAACGGAGAACAGCCAATCACAGCAGATGCATCTCTCGCAGAGGCACCCTGGTTTCTCTCTGAGGTGAAGGGGGCGGCAGGGGCAGCGGGAACGTCGTCTTCTTCCTCTTCATCTTCTTCTTCATCGTCTTCATCCAGGAATATGGATACAATGGGACCAAATTCTCAAAAAAGTGTTCTGAATGTTACTCCAAATCCAACACAGACATTGCGGAAGAAGGTGTCACTCCAGAACATCCCTTTCCCAAGCAGTGCGAATGTCATAGGTAGTGCAGCTCCGTCGTGCGCGATGGAGGAGGAGGAGGAGGAGTCAAACAGTTGTGATGCAAATATGAATGCGAATGTTGGGATGGAATGTCAGAGTGGGGGAGGTGGTGGCGGTGGTGGTGGTGCTGAAAGGAACACCATCGACAGCGGGGTCAGTGAGAGCACACAAGGTGATGGACACCCTCGTGGACAATCAAATGAGGTTCGAAAAATGAGCTCGACCGATGCAATTAAGGTGCACACCTCCCCATACAGCATAGGGAAAACCGGTCGGAACCACATCACCTAGTATCGCAAAATGTTGTGTCTTTTTCTCTTTGTACGATACTATTTTAAAAGTTATACATAGCGCTCTAATTAGACTCCAACTAGATAATTAGAGTCGGCAGTTAGAGTATAATTAGAGTCTTTAAAACTCTAACTGAACTCTAATACTCTAACTGGACTCTAATTAGAGTCTTATAATAGGGTCAATAAGAGGGGCACATCAACCAATGCTATAGCCATAAACCCAGGGAGCATAGCCAGTGCAAGAAATTCGATTTTGTAATCCAGAACGTCTGTTTTCTGCTTGCAGAGGACTAGATACAAGAAAATATTGTTTGTTCCCCCAGAAAACCAGTGCACAATTCACACTGGTCTTGTTGCCTTTTTAGCACAGGAATTTTGGCCCAGGGCATGATCACTTGAAGCATGGCACTTTAGTGTGCATGGGGTAGGGTGTTGTTTGTTATGAATTCTCTTTGTTATAACATCTAAGTCAATCGCGGGTGGTGGTTTAGCGCGAGGCTTGGATCTCTCCTGGGTTCATAAGTAGTTATTTCTGCGGATGAAATGAACGTATACTCATAGATTTCCCGTCGACACAACCTTTGATACTGGGATTATCCCCTTCGACCCCTTAGTGGTAGTTAAACTCGATTGACATTTACATTCCTAGAGATGAAAGAACAAGACAACACTTCTGTACCCGCGCATCAAAATTGTGGAAAACTTTGCACCCCAAACATCCTCAATAACGCCCGCCAAAAGGCGCCCCTTGTTACTGGGAGTTGGTTCTCATGTTTGTTACCTGCACAGCAGGAATTCCTCTGAGTCCAACGCTGTTTGGCCTGTCTGCGGCATTGCACCCGAAGGTGCACGAAGAGTTTTTGCGGTGTCGCATTCCCTCATGTGTGGGTCACTCACACTTGAGGGCATGTGCCACTGCGGGTCCGGGTACCCATAGCTGAGAATAAGCCGGGTCCCGAGTCCCGGGTACTAGGTACAGTAGGACTTGGACTAGGCCCCCACCCTCCCGCGACCGGGTCCCCGACCCGCTTTCAGGCGGACCCACAGCGCCTTCACATAGTTGTGTCCCAGTCCGGCTGAGAATAACCGGGTCCCGGGTCCCCAAGTCTTATTCTCAGCTATGTGGGCACCTGGACACCTGGGTCCTACAGAGGAACCTTAGGGGAACCAGTTCCTTAAGGCGTTTGCACCTACAAGAAGCCTGTTGTTTTACTCTAATTAGACTATAATTAGAGTGTAGTTAGAGTCTAATTATGCTCTAACTGCGCTCTAATTATAGTCTAATTGAAGAAAAGCGACTCTAATTATACTCTAACTGGACTCTAACTGACTTGACCCAAAATCCCAGACTCTAATTATACCCTAACACTCTAATTGGAGCGCTATGTATAAAAAGTGGCATTTTTTTTTTTTTTTGTCAAAATTTATTCGCCTTCCCATTATAACAGGGTAAGGTAGAGAGGTCTTTTCGATACCCATTTTTTAGTTAAGTTGGCTTGCAAAGCACTGTGCATAGAGAGGCTTATTAGGCTTCACCACCTTGCTGATGTGTGGGTACGAGGTGGGGCATTTATCTTTTCATATTTTTTTTTATAAAAAAAACTGAAAATGTTTATAAAAACTGAGAGCCATCTTACCAGATAACGGATTCGTCTACAGCCTCCTCTTACTAGCTATTTTTTGGGGAGAGAAAAGCGGGTTTTTGGAAGATTGCATTTTCAGTCTGTCTGTAAACTGCGGGGAAGGAGGGGGAAGGGAAGGGGGAAGTGGAATGACGGCATCCAGCCCTTTTTTCGGTATTTTTTTTTTGGGGTTTACTTTCCTTTCCAATGATAATAATATGTGTGTGTTTGAAAGAAAGCAGTTGGGGGAGCACATTTGTGTTTTTAGTACTGTTCCTGTTATTATTTTTGCTCTGCTGGGAGGTGTGTGGCTCGACCCCCTCCTCCCGCTCCTTTCTCTTTGTACAGTTCTAGCTTGTTCTGTTTTTTGTTTTTGTCCTGTGTGTGGGGAGGGGGGGGGTACCACAGATGATCTCCCTTTCTCTCCCTTGTCCCATTTTTTTTTTTTGTTTTTGGTTGCGTCTTTGAACTCTAGCTACTACCCCACACCCTTGCACACAAATGCAAGCGCCAAAAAAAAAAAAAAATGGTTTCTTGTTTATTGTTACGTGACTAGGTCGAAAAACTTTCTTTTGCCATTTTCTTTTCTTTTCTTTTTTAATTCTGTGAAAACTGCGGGTCTCCAATGTCTGAGTTTTTTTCCCCTTCTTCTTTTCCTCAGATATTCTTGCCTTTTGGGGAACACCGAGAGGGAATTCTCTGGGTACGATAATTTTTTGTTTTGTTCATCTGACCGAATGAGTGGAGAGCAGGGGCGAGGGCATATCAGATGTATAACACGTAGATTGCACGAACCACCACGGTTTCGGTTTCACTATAGTGTTCTGGTCATGCACCAAGATACACTGTTGTGAGAGGGCTGTTGTGTTGTCACATTATTATTATTTTTTTTACAAGAATACGCGCAGACACCTTCTGTCTTTTAAAAGGTGATAGTTCCTGGTCCCCCCTTTTTTTTTTGTGTGTGGTCTCCCCCAAATTGCTGTAATACAATCAATGAAACAAAACAAAACGGCTCTGCCCCACTTTGTCTCTCTCTTTCCTCCATTTCCCCCAAAAACAAAATATGCAACAGACAAATCAAAGATAAGAAAAACAAAACAAATGGCACCAGCAAAGTCAAGCCTTTTGAGCCTGTACCGTGGTCTGCTGAAGCACGGCAGTCGTATTCCTGACTACAACCAGCGTGTGTACGTTGCGCGTCGCACAAAGGAGGACTTCAGGAAGGAGCTGGACGAGGAGGCTGCTGGTGTGCTCTATGCACAGGGGGTGCAGGACCTTGAGGTATGTGTGGGTTGAGGAGGAGGTAGTTCTCCAAAACTATGTTTGACAAACAAAGGCGCCAGGTGCCGAATTGCCAACAATGGATTTAAATAAAAAAATTGCCAAAGCTCGTGTCCAGGTGCATGTGGGTTCTGCATGTCAGTCCGAACCCTGTCGACGTATTCCTTAAACACTTTGTGGCACCTGTTCTATTTGGTAGTGTTCCATTTCTTAATTCATAACGGTATTATACCTTTGAACAACATCAACGCCATCGGGTTCTGCTTTCTTCATGTCCGAAGACAGGAACGGGATGAAACCCCCGCACAGAATTGTACTTCGCATCCCGGATGTCGAACTGGGTCGCCCTGTGCGGATTTGAGATCTGCGCGTTGGGGGTCCTCATGCCCAAGCACACAAACCTGGGTTGATAAACCCATGTTTCCGCTGGGACTTATCGGAATTTCATCCGAGTTTGTGAAGGAGGAGATGGGGAGGGTGGGGAAGGATTTATAAATTTGGTTCATAACCCAGTGAAATTGCCTTGTTTTAGAAACTTGCACTTCCACAGAGTCCTTCGTCGCCCCGTCCGCTCCGACACCAATGCCCGAAACTCAGGTGTTGCACGTTCCTCTGCGTTCGTCCTACGGGAGCTCACGACTAGTTACTCAATCTTTGTCACAGAGGATTTATCGCGTATCTCGGACTGAACCTTTTTCCACGCCTTCTGCCTTCTCGCGTTGCAGAAGGCGTAGTTGCTGGAGTTGGTGCTCCAGGTGATCTTCCTCTTCAGGGTTTTCTGACATCATCGTAAGAGTTGTTCATCTGATCCGGCATTGCCTGGGTAGATTAATTGGGTTTTCAACACCCCGTTATGGTGGTGGGAATTTGCGCTGTAATCAACTTCTTACTTTGCCTATCCCGCAATCACTACCGTCTGTGCACATCTTGCTGCACGAGTTCTGCAGAGATCGGGAGATGCGGAGCAGCCGGTCTGATCCATGGTCAGGACCAGACGGTGATCTATCGCATTCTTTGTGAGTTGTGGGGCACTTGTTGCACGGATCCCCTCTTTAGTTTTCTTTTGTATTGTTCAGCTAGCAGAAGTCCTCGTCCTCGTCGACGTCAATGGCGCAAGCCGTTCCTGTGGTCTCTATCATTGTAGACAAGCGGGTGTCGTTCGGTGTGCAGGAGTCACATTTGTTTTCCTCCCTTGCGTGTGAGCAGACGCTCGTAGTACACTCGTAACCCACAACTCACTGCGTTACATTATGGGGAATATAATTGAACGGGAGATATTTACTGCAGCAATTCATCCCTTGGAGGGTGTTTTGCACCATCAACCCCACTTTCCTTTTCTCAAAATATTTTTCAATGTCCACACTAACCCGCAGGTCGTGAAGAGGCAGGTCGTGCTCCAGGGTCTGTTCGCCAGATCCCCAGCGTACATGGAGGAGGCCACTGCGTGAGGACGCAAGATTAGGGTTAGGGGTGGCGGGGGGAGGGCAGGTAGGTATGATGATGAAGTAAATGACTTTGCTGGTGGTGTTAACCGTTTGTAAGCCAAACGATGAAATCACAAAGTAAAAACCGAAAAAGTCAAGTCATTGACTTCACCGTCGTGGACAGTGCCAAAAGCTCTTGCTGCATAGCTTTTGCTCTCAAAGGGGTTGGGGGAAGAGGTTTTTTTGTTTTTGTTTGGGGTGTGCTGTTGCTACTGCTCTTCCCCTTGGGTTAGAAAGAAGATACGTAATTTGAAGGGGGGCAGGGATCTGACTTACCAGGCGGGGAAATATCAAAGAGGGAGGAAGGGGAACGTAACAAAAAAAAAAAAAAAAAAATTATTCTCAAAAACGGATTTTTTTTGTTCTTGTTCTTGAACTACAAAAGTTTGAAGAAGTGCAAAAAGAAACAAAATAATAGTGCACCCAAAAAGGGTTACCTCAAAAATCTCCAAATCCGCCAAACTTATTTGGGCGCCAAGTTTCTTGGAGTACTGTAACCGTACAAAAAAAATGCCTGGTTTTGGGCCAATACCTTTCTCCTCGTTTCCCCCCCTTTTTTTTTCGTTTTTATTGCAACACCTTTCACGTTTTGACAGCTGTCACGTGGTTCAAAAGCTTGTTTTGCAATGAATACACACCCCCGGACTAGTACAATAATGAAAATTCAATCAAAAGTCCGCACCCACGTGGCGGCCGCTTTGGCGTGCGTCTGCAAGGACAGCCTTGACTGATACTTTCTGTATTAGCACAACAACCACCTTTTTTTTTACCTTTTACAACATGGATCAACTGACCCACTTTTTTCCCGGGGAGCCCCCCCGACGAGAGGCTTAGATCCATCTCATGAACAGTTTTTTTTGGCATACAAAACTCCTTTAACAATACGTCCCCTTCCTGCCCCACTTTTCATGTGTATTTTTTTTCTTTTTTTTTTGTGTGGAAATATCGAACCTTGAACGAAATAATAAAAACACCTCACTCCCTTTTCCCCTTTCTCTCTCCTCTACCCATACTGCCCTCTGTAGGCCCTACGTAAACTAATCTGAGATACACACGCCTCACAAAAGACCGCAACCCGAAGGAGTGATACTTAATGAGGACATGAGCACAACAGACCTTCGGCAAAACTTGTCTCCTTGCTGCCCTGTGTAGGAATGAGATGTGCTGTGCAGTATCATAGCAGTATCCTTGCCTCCTTCACTTTCGTGTAAAGTTTGCGTCAGAATCGGCCTCTTCCCTTTCTTTGATCGGTAGTCAACCCTGATGTGAATCTGAATGAAAAACCAGCCTTCCACGAAATATTTTCACAGAGGGGAAAAAATAAACCAAATTAGAATACGACACACATAAAATATGACCCACCTTCTCCGCCGGGTGCTGCCTGGACAGACTCTGGGGGCTTTGGCTGTACGCCGCTTTGGTTCGAATGGGCCGATGTATTCCTCTTCTTCCTCCCCTTCCTCCTCCACCTCTAAGCAGAGTACAAGACGTGCCGCAACCTCCGCAGTGGAGGCTGTAGGGAGACGGATCGGCGCGGACTGTGTCTCGTCTGTGGATGTGTACCGTGGTGACCCATCCTGCTGCATGCAGTCGGTCTCCTTCTCTGACAACGTTCTGACCGTGCATTGGGCCCAAGGAGATGAGGATATGTCCTTCGACCCAACCTGGCTCCGCCTTGCCGCGGAAGACTGCTTTCATTCCACCACCCAGCGTTTGATTAACCCGCAAGACCTGGTGCATTTTCCGTCGGAGCTTGCTACAGTATTGCATGAAAAGGAAACAAACCGGTTGGTCCTCTCTTTTCGTGGAGAGAACAACCCTGTTCATGTGTCCGGAGAATTTTTAAAACAGCATGGCCACCGTACAAAGCGGAGTGACCGCGCTGTGTTCAACGCGAAGAAAAGCAATGCGACGACAAAAGAGTCTTGTGTCGTCCTTTCGTATCCTGCATTATGCGAATCTGAGGCGAAGGTGCATCAATTAATGAAGGGTCTTTGTGAAGACGGAGTGGCCGTGGTGACCGGCGTACCAGACTCTGATCACATGGTAGGAACAGTGGCAGAGCTTATGTCCCCGCCTATTGATACACTGTACGGCAAATTCTTCAATGTGCGTTCTGAGCCAAACCCGATTAACATTGCATACACCGGGGAGAAGTTGAGATACCACATGGATCTGGCATATTACGACTCCCCACCGGGCATCCAAATGCTGCACTGCAGAAAATTTTCAGACTCTGTCGAAGGGGGTGAGTCTACATTTCTTGATGCCCATGCTGCTGCAGAGATTCTTCGTGAACGCTACCCTGAACACTTTGCAACATTAACTAAAATTCCTGCAAAATTCCAGAAGGATCATTTGGAAAGGGAAACGCCGGCACAGTTCTTTTTTGAAAGGCCTCATATAATCACCTCGAGTGATGGGGAGGAGATTTTGTCAGTGTTTTGGTCTCCTCCGTTTGAGGGAATGGTGAACGCTGATGTTGCGGATATAGTACCGTATTACGAGGCATACAGAGCATTTGCGGACATCATTGATGCGGAGGAAACGTCGGAGAAGCACGGCAAAAGGTTTCGTCTCGACCAAGGGGAGTTGGTGATATTCAACAACAGACGCTTCCTGCACGGTCGCACCGCGTTCTCATTAAACGGTGGGGAACGCCATCTGGAAGGCTGCTATATTTCGTTGGATGGATTTATGAATCAATTCAGAAAAATCGACCTTCTCCACGGGGAGGTTGGATATGCACCACCTAAGATGGGTTGGGGAGATGAATGTTGAAACAGAGGGAGGAGAGGAGGGAGGGGGAGGGGGTTTTTTTGTTTTTTGTTTTTGGTTAAAAAAAAGAGAAGGTCTTCTTAAAGCCTTCTTGTTGGTTGGTCGTAGCGTTTCGTAGGATCTTACAATTGATCTGGCAGTTTGTTGTGTGGAGACAATCATAGATCATCCAAAAATTTTATAAGATGGTTCATCTTATGTTTCTCCTGATTGAGGAGCGAATGAATGTGCATGAAAAAAAAAAGGTTCTTTAAAGGGTCTTTCAAGTTTGTTTTGATGCTTTTTTTTTTTTGGATGGGGAAGTCTGATTCTGCGGTTTTGCGGTTTCAGAGTGAAACAAACTCCATCTTGGTTACAACGTATTTCATTTGCGCTTTTTGAAAAGTGTATTTTTTATATCAGATGTTAACCACGAAATGTATTGTAGGACTGCATGGTTGGATGTCCACCCCCCGGTACAGCCGGTCATTGTACCAAAGGTACACTGTTCACGAGAGGGCTTTGTATTTCAAGTCAATTTTTTTAATAGGTGACTGCGAGAGGCTTCGGTTCATCTCCAAAAAATTCTTCATTTTTTTTTAAAGATGTGTGTGCACATATTAAGGCACATTCACCTTTCAAGCTTTCTTTTTTTTCGATCCGTGACTAAGTACGAAGCTTAGCGATCATCTGAACAACTATTTTTTGTTTTGTTTTTGTGTTTTTTTTTTTTTTTTTGTATCAATTCTGCTGTTTTATTGGCGGCAGAGTGTGGGTAGCGCACCTCTGTCTGCAGATTGCAGATCCGTCTTTTAATGTTTTGGGTGTCAATACCTAAATGTGTCCTCAAAGATACTTTCATCCCTCAATTTTTTTTTCTTCTTTCCTCAAGACGTGAACCTCAAAATGGAGTGTAGGAAAATCATGGTTCTGGGTCCACCCCACCCTCCCCCCCCGGTGTTTCTGGTCGCATGCATTCGTCACGAGAGGGCTTTGTATTTCAAGACACCGTTTTTATGTTTGAGTGTCTCTCAGGTCATTTTCATGCAGCTTTTGTTGACAGACTGCGATAACTATTCACCAGTCTGCATGCAATCTGCTTCATCATTGTATTGTTGTACAAGAGAGGGACCTCGTGTTGTTCGTGTGTATACCAATGAAGTGCTCTCGGGGGGATTTGACATCCCGCGGAGAACCAGTGCCTGCGTCCGCCGATGAACGGTGAGGCGTTTGCACTTTCAACTTCTCTTTTTTGTTGATCCCTTTGCCCGTACTTTCAATTCATTGAACGTACAGATGGTATAATATTTTCTTCTGTTTCGAACTTTTCGACCCGATGTCTTTTGCCTAGAGGCTCTTATTACGTTACTGTACTTCAGTTTTTAAGGTTGACTAAGCGCAGAGAGGCTTAGGGTCATCTTATAAACTTTTTTTTTTTCGTTCTCCTCTGCTCGAGAACTCCCCATCCCATCGTTTTCAAATTTTTCTGTTTCACATTACACTATTTTATAGTGTTGAAGCGGGACAGAAAAAAACAACACTCACAGTATCTTTCCCCGAAGGATTTGAACCGGAGATCCGTAGCTATTGAAGCCGAATGCGTTCGGCCACATGGGTCTTCAAAGACCTGTGCAAACCCTATATCCTTTATATACGGTACGGACCACTCCCACCCTTTGCATGAGCACCACACCGAACTGCGTTTTCAACTGCTCTTTATACACGGGTTGTCTACGATTGTAGTACGATGTTTTACAATCGTAACGATCGTTTTTTTGGTACGATCGTAAAATATCGAGGCAACCCGTGTTTATTATATGCTTTCTTCCGAAGAGAATCGCCGAACGAACCCTCTTATTTTTTTGATATCGATTAGTGATCAACTTTGCTCTGGTTGGCGTATTTCATCTTTTTACGAGTTTTCTTCTTCTTCTTCATTTTTATTTGAGTTCACGCATTATACATCATGTCCATTCATTCCCGCATCAACGGAAAACATTTTTTGAAAACAGAAAAATATAAGTCACCCCCCTCCCCCCACCCCCCTCCTGCCTCCTCCCTCCCCCCTTTCTGTCAACCTCTCAAGAGCTGTTCTGCTACTTACTATTTGCCTCCTATGGCTTGATGATGTAATATGGTCAAAGCTGGGTCACGTGGCGAAATAGGCCCCGCAAAATGAGCCCCCCAACCAGACCATTTTTCTATCCGCATCTAACTACCTTCCCCCTTCCTCCACAACCCACCATAACCACACCTCATTTCAGTACACAATTTTTTCTCTTTCCCCCCAATGTGTAAATGACCTGATTGGTCTAGCCTCTCAACTTCGAGGCCTTTCTCATTCTCTTACCATTTCTGGTATTTTTTTTTTTTTAATTCCTACGAAGCTTGCTTTAAAGGAGAAATAGTATTACCGGTACGGTCGCCAATCATCCCTCAAACAGGAGGATTGTGCAATCAACGAAAAACCCTTTTTTCCTTTTACTTACCTACCGATCCTACTATTTTAAATCTACCCTTTTATTTATACGGTGACCACCTACCTACCTCACCCCGCTTTCCCCATCCTTTTTGCATCACAATTGAGCTTCATTTTTAAAGCTTTTTTGCACCGTTTGACACAATGAGTTCTCCGCATCTCTTTGAGGGGTCTCCATCGGGATCGCAGGGAAAACGCCGTTCTATAGTAGGATTTGGCGACTTTGGGAAGCAGTTGATTAACAAAGCACGCCATTCCATTGGAGACCCGGTGTTGCATGGTATCAAGAAGGGTGCGACGGCGACTGCTGTGGCGGTATCGGATGTCATGCATCTTCCGGGACGTAATGTACGGCACCCGACACTTGATCAATCAGTTGCTGCAGAGGGTCTTATCATTGACGACAGTGTTGAAGAACCAAGCGGGTGGAGCAGCTTACAGCATCCTACACCACTTCCTTTTATCAAGGCCTCTGGGCACGCTTGGTCGTGCAATGGGTCGGAGTATATTGTGGTCGCAGGGAGGTCTCAGCTGGATGCTTCGAGACTCGGGGTTTACATCATGGATTGCGCAACGTCGGTGTGGAAAGCGTTAAACCCCAAAGGCGCGCCTCCGGTTCGTTTTGGGCATACTGCAGTCGTAGCCGCGAATGCCTTGATAGTATATGGTGGGTGGAGCCGTGAGGAGGTATACCAGGATGTGTTCTTCCTCGATCTCATCCAGGTCTGTTCTGGAAAAAAGGGGCGCTGGACGGAACCATCCTTTTCCACGAAGCATGCACCCCCTCCCCGCGCATTTCACTCCGCAGTGCTCCTCGGGGATGAGCAGATGCTGATATTTGGAGGGTCTGTGTTTAACACCTGGAAAGCGTATACTTACTATGACGATTTGTGGGTCCTCAATTTGATTCATTTCCGCTGGGAAAAGCATGTCTGCAAAGGCAAGCCGCCTGCACCCCGCGCACAGCACACTGCAGTGACATTGCCGAGGCATGATGGTGGGGTTGATATGGTGGTGTTTGGTGGGGTGACGGACAATTGGCTGCTCAACGATTTTTATTATCTCGACACTGCGACGTTCACATGGACTCCCATTAATGCCACTGCCGATTGCCCTTTCAGCAGAGTTGTGTCATCATCAAAGGAATACCGTCCTCCTACAGGCGCACACCGTCCTGCAGTGGTTTATGACGGTTGTATTTATATCTATGGTGGCGGGCCTGCTCAAGGCGATCCCATCCAACCCGTCTATTCGGTTGAAATCCTTAGCACCGGGGAGCGTGAAGGGTTGGTGCTCCGCTGGTCGCATCTTCTCCTCCGGTATCACCCGCAGAGGTGGAACCACTTGCTCTTGGTCTTGGAGGACGGTTCGCTCTTTCTCATCGGCGGGTCGGACCACAGCAATGAAGGCCACACAGACAAAGCGAAGCGGCAGTACCAAGGTGTCTTTGGGTTGTCGCTGTCCAGCTTTGCGCCTGCGGTGGACCAGGAAGTAGTGGAGGAAGTGCAGGAGGAGGACTACGCGCATCTGAACAGCTACCGCCTCGGAGAGGAGATGACTGTGGAGAACGAGGAGCCAGTGTATCAGCAGCAGCAGCAGCCGCAGCTGAGGGCGACGTCCAGTGGAGGTGGGGTTGGGGGTGGTGGGTGGAAGGGGCAGGAACCTGGGTGGTCGTCGCCAGAGCGTAGTCAGTCTCCAGGGGTGGAGCGGCAGGTGGAGCGGCAGGCGTCTGCGCGCAGCAAGGCGCAGTCGCAGTATGAAGAAACAACGGCAGATGGTGAGTCGGATGACTCCTTCGTGACGGATGTCGCCTTCACCATGTCAAACCCCTTCGCAGGGGAAAAGAAGGAAAAGAACACGGCACGCAGCACACAGCACTCCACACAGTCGCGTACAGGGTCGTCCTTTTATAATTCGCAGAAGTCGCAGAGGGCGCAGGACACATCTGCGTCGCACAGCTCGCGGCATAAACATCGTAAGGCGAGGGATAGGGCAGCAACAGGTGCCTCGGTGCTGGACACTGTGGGGCTGACGTTGGATACGTTTGGTTCGCCGCGGAGCTATGACCATGTGCATGTGCATCAGTCGCGTATGATCGGAAAAGGAACGTTCGGTAAAGTGTTCCAAGGACTGCACCCAATAACCGGGGAGTTTGTTGCAGTGAAGCAGCTGAAGACGTCGGGTGTGCCGCCGAAGGATAGGGAGAAGATCAAGGCGGAGATCAATTTGCTGAGGGGCTTGGAGCATGAGAACATTGTGAGGTACCTGGGGTCGTATGTGCACGACGGAAGGGTCAACATTGTCATGGAGTATGTGTCGGGGGGGTCGCTGCTGGACCTCATCGGGCAACACCGTACTGGGCTGCCCGAGATTGTTGTGCAGCGTTACGTGCGGCAGGTGGTCAACGGTGTCGCCTACCTGCACGGTCGAAACCTCATGCACAGAGACATCAAGCCAGCGAACATCCTCGTCGACGCGACCGGTGTCTGCAAGGTGGCTGACTTCGGAGCATCCAAGCATCTAAGAACAAACACAACTGTGTTCGGGCAGACACGTGGTCCAGGCACAGAGATCCAGGGCACCCCGCTGTACATGGCCCCGGAGATGATATCGGGTGCAGCGACGAATGACCTCAAGTCAGATGTATGGTCCATAGGTATGTCAGGAAGGGGAGGGGAAGGGAACAAAGTCACACCACACCACGCAGGCTGCACAGTGGTGGAGATGCTGGACGGGCAGCGTCCCTGGCACCACATCGCAGACGTCTACTCCGAGGCCATCCCGCTCTGCATGTACGTCGTCTCGCGCACAGATGAGCACCCCCTGTGTCCTGAGAAAAGCTCAGACAACGCAAAGAACTTTCTGTGCCAATGTTTTGAGCGGAAGTTGGAGGAGCGTCCGACATGTGCAACGTTGACGGGACATCCCTGGGTGTGCGTGGATCATCCACATGCACGGAAGCCGCAACAGCAACAACAGCAGCAGCAGCAGCAACAAAATATCCAGCAACAACAGCAGCAGCCGCCACAGCAACAGCAACAACAACAACAACACCAACAGCAGCAAAATAACCAACAACAACAGCAACAGCAGCAACAACAGCCGCAACAACAACACCAGCAGCAGCAGCAAAATAGCCAACAACAACAACAGCAGCAAAACAGCCAGCAACAACAACAACAGCAACAGCAGCCGCCACAACAGCAACACCAACAACAACAGCAGCAGCAAAACAACCAACACCAACAGCCACCCCAGCACCAACCATCACCCCCATCCACAGCAACCTACGAAGCCTCCTCCACCACCCCCAACACCGACAGCCCCAAGCCCCCTGCACACACCCCTACGACCAGCCCCCCACAGGACCAGGGCAACCGCGAGCTCTTCTTGGAGATGGCGATGATGCGCGAGCAGCTGAGCCTCCTGCAGTCACGCCTGGGGCTCACAGCACTGAGCGAGAAGGGGTCCGCGCATGGGGGGTCGCCTTACAACGCCTGCGCGACGCCTTCTGTGTTTGCCTCTCCGCACCCGGGGGACTCGATATTTTCTGCGTATGAGGACCCAGAGGCGATGCTGTCGGACACCGACGAAGATGAAGACGGTGGCGTCATCATAGCTGCTAGGGAGTCTCCACAGAAGGGACGCAGCTCGCCTGCCACGCCGCAGAGACCGGGACTCACTCTCACAGAGGCGCTGGCGCAGCGGAAGGGGGCTGAGGATAAATCATTGATAAAGATGCGCAACAACTCAGACCCGTTTCTCAATGCACCAGGCTCGCCTCGAACCCCCGAGAAGCGGGAGCACAGAGGAGCAGACGTCCGGAAGGAGGGTGCTGCCCTTGTCGCTGCAACATCACCGAAGACACCTGACAGAAGTGTTGGAGGGGAACGGCGGTTTACGCGAAACGACTCAACTCCGCCAGTCCCGCAAAAATCACCACGAACACCAATCGATCGAAAGGTACGTGAAACAGGACATCTGCAGACCGTTGATGGGAAGTAAGCGAGGGTCGTGCAAGATGGAGTATATTTGGAAAAAAAATCGAAATAGTGGAGCACACTCTAGGGTGGCTACACTAATACAACCAAGTTTTCAAAAAAATCAAGTTTTGGTGTCTCCTGTGGGGATAAATTGCCTAGGGTGTGTTGATATGGGCTAGACTTAAAAAAATGACAGCGGACAGTGGAATTTGCGTGGCAACTACACTATTCCAACAATTCTTCAACAAAAGAAGGGGATACGGATGTCAAGGCAGACCCTTGTATGATGTAGAGTGAAAACAAATTTGAAACTTTTTTTTTTTCTCAGCAAAGGAAGAGAACGAAAACGAATAAAAGAAAGAAAAAAGAATGGCAAAACAAACTTTCCCCAATTCAATTTTGCTATTTAGTGAATGTGCTTTTTTTATAGGTAGAAATGGATGGGCACCTATCGGGATGTCATTCGCTCTGTTGCGTTAACAACCGATCCACACTAAACGCAACCGGTATCAGGTGCCACCCACGTAGAATAGACAAAAATGAGAGCGATTAATGCAACAGATTATCCAAAAAAAAGAAGACGAAATTAAGACCCTCCCCTTACCTCAGGTGATGGGAGACACAAAAAAAAATTTTGTTACAAAAGCAAAACATAGGGGGGGTTTTACAAAACATAAACAGAATCTTCTCTCTCCCAATCGAAAAAAAGAACCCATACAAAGAAAGCGTTAGAAAAATGGCTTTTCCCCTCCGATTTTTCGTCCCACACAATACTACCTGACACCTCCTCACAAACCTCCATTTAGGGGCAGAAACACACAATACACAAAGCGTTACCTCTGACGGGTTTTGCGAGCTTTTTTTCAAGGATTCAACATTTTTCTTTCTTTTTTTTTTTTCCACTTCTGTGAATTCCGCCAAAAAAAATATTTTGTGAATCACCCCCCAAATGCGTGCCTCTATTCCACGTCTGTTTCATGCCAAGGTAGAGCTTGGAGGGCGTATTAGAGGACCCCGCGTTGATAACACCCTTCGCAAGGCGAGAACGATCGTTGCTTCTGTGCGAGAAAATTTGAAGTCTCACTTATCAGCATCTGGGAAGACACCACCGTTTGAGGTGGACCCATTATTTGAGAAGTCGGTGCAGGCGATAGCGGGGTACGGCGATGCAGATCACCTAGACGCTGCGCAGGGGGCCTGGTTGGAGTTGGGGAGGGTGGCGACAACGCGACCGGTTGCTGTATTGGACAATGCGGAGCTTGCGACGCAGGTCATGCGATGCCACACTGCGCTTGGAGACTGCGAAGCTGCGCTCGAAAAATTTTCGGCAAGCTTCGACGGAGAGACAAGCATCCCTACTCAAGAAACATACTCCGTTTTAATCGACGTTCTTGGCCTGAGAGAAGCATCCCCAACCGACTGGGAAACCGTTTTAACCGCCGCCGTTGAACAGAACATTCGTCTCGACGTCGCCTTTTTTGATTCCCTTATGTCCCAGATGATGCAAAAGAGCCCGCTTCTCACCTGGCTCGCCTACATCTGGCGAACCATGTTGGACGTTCCGTCAACACCAAATTCGTATGCCTCATTGCTGCTCTCGTTGTATAGGGATACGCAGTACTCTGCGATTCTGGGGTTACTAACGCAGACTCCGTTTACCAAAAAGAATTCATTCAATTTGGAACAAATTTTAGAAAACGTTTCTTTCATTTGCGACAACCAAGCATCCCTCTGGGAATACCAAGAAGAAAAGATCCGTGCAGAGGTGGAAGCAGAACCTGCAGGGTCTGATGCGGAACTGGACCGCACCCTTCACGACTTAGGCATGCTACCACGTGTTCACGGCCTCGGCGATGGGGCAGAAGAGAAAGCACTACTGGCACTTCTTGCCTCATGCATCCGAATCTCCGCTGAATCCAATTCAATTCCAATCTCAAAACACAATGTCATTCCTTCTGCATGCGTGAACTGCAGAGCCAGCACCCCATCGGGATGGGTGCTACGGGTATTAACCGAGGCACATAAAGCACGCAGTATCGTGGTAGATAATACTGCACACCCTCATGAAGAGGTGTATTTGGAGACGATGAATCGATTGAAAATGTGGGGAAGGTTTGCAGATGTCTGCGCGCTGTTCGATGTGCTATCCTATTTTGCAAAGAAGATGGAGCATTTTTACGGAGAAAGCTCTGAGCACGGTGCTAGGTTCTCTGGGGCAAAGTTGTTGGCGCATTCCACCACGTCGTTTACCCTTGCCTTTGAGAGTGCTGGGGTGGTGGGGATGGATGGGTTTGCGAAGCGGACTTTGCAAAAATACCATGGTTCTGGTGTTTCCGCGGATATAGGCTTGGTGAACGCAGTGTTGTCTGCACTTCCGGGACAAAGCATTGCGTTTGAATTTTATGTGGATAAAAAAAAACAGTCGATCACGATATCACCGAATGTCAAGACGTTGACAGCGTTGCTCCGCTTCTGCGCTGCCCTCGCGGATCGATACGAAGCGCAACGTGAAGTGCCCGACAGCGTTGCACCCCCGGTAGACCCTTCCCTCTCCACGATGCCAGATGGTCTGTTTGCCGGCGTCGATGTGCACCGCCCAGTGGAGGCCAAGGACACGGAGCCCGCCCTGGGGGTGGCCAGAGTACCCATTTCGCTTGCTGTTGCGCGCAGTGGGGGGATGGAGGTAGGGAGGCTGGCAGGGCAGGTGTTGCAAGAGGTTCGGTCGCTTGCGTTCATTGCGATGGATGACGAGGCCTTTGTGGCGGAGGTGGCGATGTATCTGCGGTGGAACGAAGTGTACCGTGCCTCGGAGGCAGCTGTTGCCATGGTTGCAGCTCACCACCGCCCCACGGCGCCCGATCAAGGACTCTGGCGTGGGAGTGCAGCAGCAGGTGGTGTGGGATACTCCAGCTTCATCAGAGAGACGAACTCCGTACTCACCACCCGGGGATTATCCGATCGTCATATCGATGGGGGACTTCACGCCTAATGGCGAAGTTTTTTTTGTGTGCAAATTTGAGAGTATTGTGACGAAGCCGTCATCTCGTTTTTTAATAGGCCGAGGCAGATTGCCTGAGATTGCCTAAATGTCTCTATTTGGAAAAAAAGAGGGGGGTGTGTTCAGACGTTCCATACCTTCCGCTTTGTGTACCTCAAAATCAATTATTTGCAGATAAAAGAACGATGATAACACTATGGGTGTCCTTGACGATATCTGCACCAACGAGTCGCGAGGCGTTTGGGTTGGGATGTGAGGTCTTTCAGGAATGCGGTGCGCGCGGTGATGGGGAGCCTTGCGGATGTAGCAGTACCGGGTGCACTTGCGGCCAGGGCTACGCATGCCACACCGACGGATACTGCCACGGCTGCAGCGACACTGCTATATGGGGCAACGACTGCCGCACCTTCTCTCACAAATGCTCATGCCCCTTCCCCAACGTCTGCAACCCCGAGACTGGCACCTGCACTGCAGACTACACCGACCAAAACTGCGAAGGCCTCTTCTGCAACGGCGCTGGCTTCGGACGCTACCTCCCCGACACAAAGAAATGCGTCTGCGTCTGCAACACCGACGCCACCGGACCCAACTGCGAACTCCCCGTTGGCGGCCTATCCTGCCCGGACGCACACTGCAACTTCCACGGCATCCCAACCAAATCCTGCGACTGTACATGCCTACCGGGATTTTCCGGCGCTACCTGCACGCAATGCGACTACAACCACGTGGACTACCCCTTCTGCCGCTCTGCCGTAACAGGAGGCTCCAACGACACTGTCATCAAGTGTGCCTGCAAAGAATCCTACGCATGGTGTGGCGGGACCGGCAACATCACCCGCCCTGCAGGGTGCTATGCGACTGCAGACATCTTATCGTCCTTCCCCGAGGTGGACCAGAAGACCTGCATCTCATATGACCCACACCAAAGCAAATGTGAGGTGTTGATGACACAGTACGATGACGACTCCAATTCAGACAAATCTGCGGTGATTGTCGCGCTTATTGTGATGGGCGTTGTGCTGGGGGTGGTCATTATCGCTGCGATACTGCTAATCATATTTACACCGAAGCACAACCCAGGACCAGAACCGGTTTTGCGAAAGACAGATCAAACCTTTGTCGAAGACGACCTCTACGAGGCAAACCACCCCAATGGATATGCAGATGGTGGTGGTGGTGCCCCAGGACCATACCACGACCCCTCTGCGCAAGCTGCCTCCCCGTACCCACCCCCTCAATACTCCGACCCCGCTCCGGACTACCCACAGCAGTACTCTTCGCCAGGAGGTGGACACCAGGACCCACCGGTGTATGAGGGGGGTGGAGGAGGAGGAGGAGGAGGAGGTGGTGGTGGTGGCGATGGGCCCCCAGTGTTCCAAGGTGACCGTAACGGAATAGTCAACCAAGGGCAGAGGGGGGTGTATTGAAGCAAAAAATAGTTGTCTTTTTTTTTTTTTTTTTTTTTGTGTTCTTCTTTTTCACTTTTGCAGATTCTAACTCTTGTTTTTTGCAGAGTTGAGTTTTTAATAGACTGCATTGTTGAGCGGTGTGAAAAAGTGTGCGATGGTTCACCTCAAAATAGTGATAACTTTTTTGTGGAAAGGATGCACAGTCATTCAGAGCAGGTTTTCGTAGAATTGCGTTTTGTTACAAAAAAAAGATGGGTTGTCCGTTTTAGCGATGAGACAATTCTTGTTTTTTTTTAGATGTGCGTACGAGAGGCACACTCATGTCAAGTTTTCACTTTTTTTTTTATGTCACCCATTCTTTGGAGCATGGGATATATGCTTTTGTACCACCCCTATTCCCCCCTAGAATTAGATCATAGAACGTACCACCCCAGCCCCGCATACTCCCTGCAACCATTGTTCTCTTTTCCCCTCCTCTGTTCACAGCCACTTTTGTTGCAGCACTCAAACCAGATATACTATTACCACGATGCGTGCCACCGCCCTCTCGCTTCTCTGTGTGGGTGCTGTGCAGGCGTACGACAACGCTGCACCGCACTCCAGGCTGCCGCCCATGGGATGGTCGAGCTGGGTTGCGCTTGGGGAAGGGTATGATCACCCAGAGTTCGACTTCTGCGACGAGGCGACTGTGAAGATGTCTGCCGACGCGTACGCTGCTGTCGGCCTGTACGACGCAGGGTACCGCCACTTCCACCTCGACGACTGCTGGGCAGGGCCGCGCAACGCAACAGGGTACCTCACAGCCGACCCAAAGCACTTCCCGAACGGCATCAAGCCTGTCATCGACTACGTACACAGCAAGGGGCTCACCTTCGGACTCTACACCTGTGCAGGGAACAAGACCTGTGTGGGTGGGCGGCCTGGATCGCGCGACCACTGGGAGCAGGATGCAAACGTCTTTGCAGAGTGGGGTGTCGACTACGTGAAGATGGACTGGTGCAACACAGAGGGCATGGACCCTGTCACGACGTACCCCCTCATGAGCAATGCGATGAACAACACGGGGCGTGCAATGCATTTGAACATGTGTGAGTGGGGACTGAAGGCACCGTGGAAGTGGGGTGATGCAGATGCACAGTCGTGGCGCATGAGTGGTGACCACCATGGGATCTGGAGCAACACGAAGCGTATCATTTCGGAGTCTGCCTCCATTCCTGCAGAGAACACTGGACGTGTTTACGGATGGAACGACATGGACATGCTGCAGACAGGCAACTACAAGCAAGCTGCAATCCCATCCAGCCAAGCACCCAACATGACAACAGAAGAGTACCGCACAGAGTACTCGATCTGGGCAATCAGCGCATCGCCACTCATCGTGACGACCCCCATTGTGGAGTGCAACAACATCACGAAGACATGTGTCCCCAAGATCACAGACCTCCAAAAGGAGCTGCTCTTCAACAAGGAGGTCATTGCCATCAACCAGGACGTCACCCCGCAGGGCCGTCCTGTCATCAACGGGAACACGACGCACGCAGCGGTGTGGGCACGCAACATGACGAACGGGGACGTGGCTGTTGCGCTGCTCAACGTGGAGGACCATGCGGTGAACGGCACTGTTCCGTTTGCTGCGCTTGGGTGGTCCGAGACAGCGAAGGTTGCCATGCGCCACCTCTGGGACAAGCGGGATGAGGGGGAGTTCACAGGCAGCTTCGGCCCCGTCACAGTGCCAGCACACGGCACTGTTTTGTACAGGGCAGTGAAGCACTGACCACGAGACGCCCGATGACGCATAGGGCTTTCCCCTTTCCCTTTCAATTTCTCTTTTCTTGGGGATGTAATCGTTGTCCCAACTTTCCTTTTTGAAAGTGTTTTTTTTTTTTTTCGTTTCCGATGTCCGTATCCGCTGAGGGCTTGCAGCCTCAATGTAGGCTATCCTGAATATCGTTCACATGAAGGTCTAGTACACCTGGTCACATTCGGTCTTCTAAGGTTTTGGTTTCTATTTACCCAGTTCTGTGAAAACCATTGAGATTTGTTGCCAGGGAGATTAACTTTTTATGTTGTCCAATTAAATAAATTGGGGGCTATGTGCAAGTGTGCACTATTCCCCACACAGCTTCGCTCTTTTTAAAGAACCACGCTGCTCTTCTCGGAGGGTCAGCACCGGACACGTTCATCTTTCAAGTATATTTTTTTCCGTGCCTGTGTTTCTCTTGTCGTAAAATGAATGCAACCATGGCGTGGTGTGCACACCACCTCATGTTGCCCAACGTTATGCCCCACTCCTTCCCAACTTTGTGTTGCGGCACTTCCTTTGCTTTTCACGGATAGTGAAGTAGGTTTTGTTCCCCATCCCGTTTTGGTTTCGTGTCGCTTCGCTGACTTAAGTAACCCCCGTTCCCCACCACCTTTCGCCCAAGCTACACGCAGCAGAAAGTCCTACCCCACCTCAGGTTTGCACATCTCTCACGATGCGTGCCACCGCCCTCTCGCTTCTCTGTGTGGGTGCTGTGCAGGCGTACGACAACGCTGCACCGCACTCCAGGCTGCCGCCCATGGGGTGGTCGAGCTGGGTGGCGCTTGGGGAAGGGTATGATCACCCAGAGTTCGATTTCTGCGACGAGACGACTGTGAAGATGTCTGCCGACGCGTACGCTGCTGTCGGCCTGTACGACGCAGGGTACCGCCACTTCCACCTCGACGACTGCTGGGCAGGGCCACGCAACGCAACAGGGTACCTCACAGCCGACCCAAAACACTTCCCGAACGGCATCAAGCCTGTCATCGACTACGTCCACAGCAAGGGGCTCACCTTCGGACTCTACACCTGTGCAGGTAACAAGACCTGTGTGGGTGGGCGGCCTGGATCGCGCGACCACTGGGAACAGGATGCAAACGTTTTTGCAGAGTGGGGTGTCGACTACGTGAAGATGGACTGGTGCAACACAGAGGGCATGGACCCTGTCACGACGTACCCTCTCATGAGCAATGCGATGAACAACACGGGGCGTGCAATGCATTTGAACATGTGTGAGTGGGGACTGAAGGCGCCATGGAATGAATGGGGTGACGCAGCAGCACAGTCGTGGCGCATGAGCTATGATCATGCAGGGATCTGGAGCAACACGAAGCAGCTTATTGCGGAGTCTGCCTCCATTCCTGCAGAGGGCACTGGACGTGTTTACGGGTGGAACGACATGGACATGCTGCAGACAGGCAACTACAAGCAGGCTGCGTATGCACACATCGTACCCAACATGACAGCAGAAGAGTACCGCACAGAGTACTCGATCTGGGCAATCAGTGCATCGCCACTCATCGTCACTACCCCCATTGTGGAGTGCAACAACATCACGAAGACATGTGTCCCCAAGATCACAGACCTCCAAAAGGAGCTGCTCTTCAACAAGGAGGTCATTGCCATCAACCAGGACGTCACCCCGCAGGGCCGTCCTGTCATCAACGGGAACACGACGCACGCAGCGGTGTGGGCACGCAACATGACGAACGGGGACGTGGCTGTTGCGCTGCTCAACGTGGAGGACCATGCGGTGAACGGCACTGTTCCGTTTGCTGCGCTTGGGTGGTCCGAGACAGCGAAGGTTGCCATGCGCCACCTCTGGGACAAGCGGGACGAGGGGGAGTTCACAGGCAGCTTCGGCCCCGTCACCGTGCCAGCACACGGCACTATTTTGTACAGGGCCGTGAAGCACTGACCACGACTCAGCAACATCGGGTTATGGCTCCGAAAGCTGTTGTGTCTGCATGACCAGACACATTTGACTTGAAATATGGGTCGATTTCAAAACCCCCCCCCCCCTCAAAAGTTCAAAAGTGTTTTTTTCATGATTTAGGCAGTTTTTTTGCAGTCTGAGGTCCGGAACCACCCCAAAAATGATTTTCTGGGGGGTTTTGGGTGGTTTTGGGGCGAAATGCACCCTTTTTGACCATTTTTATGGTATTTTTAGGCTATTTTGGGTCATTTTCAGGCTATTTTGGCCTATTTTCACTGTATGACCGGTTTTTTGGGTTTTATGACGTTTGAGCACCAACAGGTGCCACGAAACACCCCAGTACCGGTTTTGTGGGTCTCCTGTGGGGTTTTGGGGGTGAAATATACCTTTTGCTTTATGTTCTGGGCCATATTGGGGTGTTTTTTGGCCGTGTAGGCCTGGTATGTGCCACCTACAGTGCATGGGCCAATTTGGGTGTTTTGGGGGGTAGAGGGCCATGGTGGTGGGTTCCTTACTCGCTGGCGGCGACGCTTATTGCTCACTGTTCTGGCCCCATTTCACCCCTCCCCGACCCTTTTCTGACGAAGATCTGTGAAGTGCTGGGTCCTGTCGCAAATGTTCTTTGTGAACGTTCTTACACAGAATAGGGGAGTATGAGGGGGGTCAAAATAGCCATTTTTGACCAAAAAACACCAAAAAAGCACCAATAAAAGTGTCAAATGTGTCCAAAACAGGTCGGAATGGGCTCACAGCCCATTTTTGGGGCATTTTTGGGCCAACGGAGGCCTCATGGCGTCAAATAAATTGTGTTTTTTGGTCAAAAATGACTATTTTGACCCCCCTCATACTCCCCTATTCTGTGTAAGAACGTTCACAAAGAACATTTGCGACAGGACCCAGCACTTCACAGATCTTCGTCAGAAAAGGGTCGGGGAGGGGTGAAATGGGGCCAGAACAGTGAGCAATAAGCGTCGCCGCCAGCGAGTAAGGAACCCACCACCATGGCCCTCTACCCCCCAAAACACCCAAATTGGCCCATGCACTGTAGGTGGCACATACCAGGCCTACACGGCCAAAAAACACCCCAATATGGCCCAGAACATAAAGCAAAAGGTATATTTCACCCCCAAAACCCCACAGGAGACCCACAAAACCGGTACTGGGGTGTTTCGTGGCACCTGTTGGTGCTCAAACGTCATAAAACCCAAAAAACCGGTCATACAGTGAAAATAGGCCAAAATAGCCTGAAAATGACCCAAAATAGCCTAAAAATACCATAAAAATGGTCAAAAAGGGTGCATTTCGCCCCAAAACCACCCAAAACCCCCCAGAAAATCATTTTTGGGGTGGTTCCGGACCTCAGACTGCAAAAAAACTGCCTAAATCATGAAAAAAACACTTTTGAACTTTTGAGGGGGGGGGGGGGGGGTTTTGAAATCGACCCATATGCTCATCCACAATTTATTTACTTCAACTTTTCTTTGATCTTTGCTCTTAACACATTGTTGGGTGCAGAATATTTCTGCACTGTTCACCACCTTTGCTCTCTTTTACGTGCCTGTGTTTCTCTTGTCGTGCAAAAACACACTGGGCGGTCTTTCCCCTGCCACGCCAACGCCCAACGTTTTCCTTAACCTTTTCCCAATAAAGTAGAACCCTACCCTGCCCACCCTCACCACATTGTGGGTTTTCAACTTTTTCATTTCTCTTCTTATCAAAGCCTACACATACATCAGAGTGGGGACAGGGTAATATGTTTCATGACAGACCTGACATGGAGGCGGAAGTGAAGCCGCCGAGGAAGGTGAAGAAACGTCGTTTTGATATGAGTGGAGATGCACCTGCACCTGACGCAGGACCAACACCAACACCAACCCCTGCAGCACAAGCACCTCCGGAACCCACCCCAGCACCAGCACCAGCACCTGCAACTGAGGTGCCCGCACCACTCCCCATGGCACCTCCCGCGACACACATGCCAGAGATTGCACTGCCTACTGTGCCACCGATGGGGCATCCCAGCATGATGATGGGGTTCCCCATGGCTCATATGCATCACCACCACCACCACCACCACCATCATCAACACCAGCAGCAGCAACACCACGAACAACCCCCAGAAGTGTTCGACGTTAAGGTAGAGGACAGTGGCGCGCCTGTAGAGCTCCCGCCAGCAGAGCCCGTACCCATGCCGGTGATGCCGATGCCTGCACCAACACCGCCAGTGGCAATCCCGCCCCCAGCTCCCGTGGTCGAGCTAACAGAGGAGGAGAAAGCGAATGTCACAGAGTGGACCCAGTACTACGACGCACTGAGGTACTACATGATGCGGTATTCGGCGTATCACGTATGTGGTTTTTTTCTCTTTTCTTTTTGAAAGTTTTTTTTCGGGGGGAAAGAAGGGCCTTTTCCATGAGATTGCCCCAAAAATAGTAGAAATGTCATCAAATTTGCAATAATATCGTACAGAATACATAAAACGAAACATAAACTACAAAAAAATGTACGAAAAACAGTACACATAGTTAAGAGGAAGGAGAGATTCTTCCCATTGCGGGTTTCTTTTTTTTTTTTTTAGTTTGTAACCAGTGTTTCCGCGCTCCTTCATTGGGTACGATTTTTGATGAAGAATCGTGATTTTGTACATAAAAGGTAAATACGTCCCGAGCCCGGCGCGCTACGCGCGCCGGAAGTTAACGCAAGTTCGGGGCCTCCGGCGGAGAAACTAGAGTTCTGGCCCAAAAAACGCGTCCCAGCGCAGTCCCTGAGATTTCCAAAAAATAAAATAAAAAGGCGCGGTCGAGCCCGACCCGGAATGAGAGAATTCCTCGGGTATCCAACTGAGGAGTTCAACTTCATTGATATTTGAACCAGACACACGAATTATCAGTAACCTCAGTACGTGTACAAAAAGAAACGGTGGTCATAGCATCAAGGCTCCTGGCGAAGCCACGGTACGCAACATTTCAAAAAATTGCGCTTAAAATTGCACATTTTTACTGCCAAACTATGTCATGGGAAGGGTGTGATGCAAACTTGCGCCGCAGGCGCACGGTACGCTACTTTTTTTCTTTCGCCATGCTGCATGTTTCCTTTTCGTTCGTCGTTTGATCAATTGAGTCGCGTTCTGGCTGTGACGGGGTCACTTTGTTCATGAGGCCAGTTCTGGTCACTCTCAGAGGCTTATGTGGGGGATTTTTTTTTTTTTTCGGGAATTTTTTTTTATTATTTTTTTTTACTATTTTTTTCCAATGAAGAATTCTTCACTGGAAAAAAAATTTTTTTTGGGATTTTTTTTTTTTTCGAAGAATTCTTCATCGGATTCTTCAGCGCGGAAAGTCTGTTTGTAACAGCGAACAATTAACATCACAATACAGGCGAGTTTGCGGGTACAAGAAGACATGGAAGAGGCCGTGGCACGGCAGGTCGCGCAAGCAGCAGTCTCTACAGCCACAAAGCTTGTGGCCCTCGAGACTGCGAACAAGGAGCGCTTCCTGCAGATGAAGGAGGAGTGGCGCGCACAGGGGCAGTCTGGGGCCGCAGCGCGAGAGGACCGAATGGAAGAAGACTAGCCTCTTGCCTCTCTGTCTCTGTCTCTCTTTCATTTTGCATGCACAGACCAGCTTTTTAGTGTGAAGCTTTGCTCTGCGCCTTTACCAAACACTGCAAAACATAAAACATGGATCGACTAAAACAGTGGGTGGGAAGAAGGGGGGAGTGGGTGGGCGGGGGGGCGGAGGAATTCTTGAGGGGGGTAAGGAGAAACGAAACTGCAAAAAAAAAAAAACAAAAAAAACAAAACAAAGGGACCTCGGCTCTCTTTTTACGTTACCCTTTTCCCTCCTTCTTAGCAACAAAAAGAAATAGATCCACACTTCATTTCACCCTCTGTACCCCCCTCCCACAACCCTCACCCCCTCACCCCTCCACCGCAGTACCTCTCCTCCTCCTCCCCTCCTCAAATGACCAGCGCATTCCAAATGGCACGGGCCCAGGTTGCCCAACTCAGTGCCTCACAGGCAGTCAAGAAACGGAATGCGGATGTAATGGAGGTGGAGACAGGTGTACCGAGCAATTGTGTGCTGAGGTGGTCTGCGGGGAGAGGTGAGGAATATGTGTATGAGGGTGGGGTGCAGGGACTTGCAACCACGCAGGTGGACTCCCCTGACCCTACGACCCACATGCGGCAGCACACTGGCGAGCCATACGCCACCCTCACCTACCCCGATGGGCACTGCCACGAAGGTGAATGGCGCACCGGCAAGCGCCACGGCCACGGCGTCATGCACACCGCCAACGGCTACCGCTACGAAGGCGCCTTCCAAGCCGACACCCCCTCCGGCAAAGGCAGCGAAAACTTCACCCGCCACGAATACGTGAAGTGCGACCACTACTCCCACGGCCGCCCCACCAAGGAGGGGACCATCTTCTACAAGCCCCGCGACGAACCCTCCTACAAATACAACGGCTGCTTTTCCAAGGCAGGACGACGACACGGACCTGGGGCTATCACCTATTCAAATGGCGACATCTACTATGGTACGTGGAAGGAGGGGAAGCGGCAGGGGAAGGGGGTGACGTTGCAGGTTGTGCGGAAGAAGTATGCGACGGTTGCGAGGAAGTTGGTGTCGGTGTGGGAGGAGGACAAACTGGTGTCGGGGCCGACGGAGCTGCTGAAGGCGGACCCAGAGATTGAAGCTATTATCACAGGAGCGTTGAACCGCGCGCCTGCGGAGGAAGATATGCCGCAAGGATCTGCTGGTTATGCGCCCGCGGACCTTACGAAGTGGAAGGTGCAGGACGGTGTGCTCGAGCTCTCTCTCGAGCACTTCCACAGACTCAACGCAGGTTTTGAACTGCTTGATGACGACTACAGCGGGGAGCTCTCCATGGCGGAGCTGACAAAGCTATGGGGCAGCAACGACCAGAAGATGCTCAAACGGCTCGACCGCAACAAAGACGGCCACGTCTCGTTGTATGAAGTCTTGCTGGAATGGTATGGTTTATCAAAATGCAGGGCGTAAAAATAAATGGGTTGATACTACAACGTATGTATAAAACAACAAAACCTTCTCCTATCAGGTACCCCGATGTGCGCCGTTCGCAGCTGCTGCGCTACTCCCAGGTGGAGCCGACTGTGGCGTCTATCTTCCGCATGCGTGGTGCCCTGGCTGGCATTCCGCACCCTCACCAGGACGGCTTCCTGCAGGTGGCAGACCCTGAAGGACTGCTGCACCTAGGTGACCTCGAAAAGGCTGGGAACGTGATAGGCGGCGAGGCCGTCTCCTCAGTTCTGTGGACCCGCGCAGCAGCCCTCAGCGACCCACCCGGGTTTGTTGAGCTTCTTGAAGCGTGGCACCCGAACACACCACGCGCGGTGCTGGAGCGATTCCACATGGCGCGCATCGACTATGAGGAGCTGGAGGCGTGCCACCGCGACTTCGTGGAGTTGGATGTACGCAAGCATGGGTGTCTTGAGCTTGACGTCTTTGTCGATGCACTGCAGAAGAAGCGGGCGCAGTTGTGTGGTGCCAATGTGCATCAGACCCCGAAGAGCGGGGCGGGGGATGCGAGAGTCGCGGAGCTGTCAGCACGGCTGACACCCTTCTTCTTCAAGGCAGACCCCTGCTGGCAGGTAGGACGCCACATTCGCCTCACCATTGGCATGTTTGAGCTCATGTGCGAATGGTGCATCAAAGTCTCCTCCCGCGCCAGCCCCCCCCGCCAACTCGCCTTCTCCGACCTCATGCGCTACAGCTTCGCAAACGTCCCCTGTCTCGTCACCAAGGCATATCTCACGCAAAAGCGGGTCTCCCAAAAACCCTGTACCTGCGATGTGTGTGCGTTCTGTAGGAGTAATAATTTGCGGTAGGGTAGGTAGGGTAGGGGAGGGGAGGGGAGTGGGGGTGGGGGTCGTGTATTATAGACAGTATAGAGTTATTAGAGAGTGATGTGGGTTTGCAGTAGGTTCTATTTTTTGCTGCAATTTCTGCCCGCAGGTGTGGAGGAAAACCGTAGAGCGAGTTTGCGGCTCTATCTGGTAAGGATGCAAAAGAAAAAAGGAACGTGTCTTTCTCTCGTTGGACAGAATAATGCTTTTAGTCGAATAGAAACATAGAATTGATTGCGTGACACTTTTTGTTTTCAAACCCCACAAGAGACTTCTGCTGCAGTACCAGAACATCACCCAAGAGGCATGTTCCGTCAGCACCACTCTGCATGGTTGGGGTCCACCCGATTGGTACACTGGTCATGTACCAACACTGTCACGAACGCTGTTGTATTTCAATTCAACTTTGTTTGCGTACGCACCATCCTCAGAAGGTACGGGTGATCATGCTGAGAGACGGCATCGAAAATGCATTCCCGGTGGGCAGGGAGGTCATCATTTGGAATACCAGATGCAGGTACCGTGCGGATGTTCCGATCGGAACTTCCTTCCAATACAATCGTTGATGAATGCTGTGAGGGATCCCGTCGTGATCCTTTGAAAAGTACAGATTTAGAGCAACCTCTGTGCCTCCACATTTCCTTCTGGTGTAACACTTTGAGGAGCCTTTTCTTTGTTGTTCCTCACCCCACAACACAACAACCCACCATGAAGAGATACACATAACAATGGAAGTGGTTGTGCAGGGCTTCGGAAAGGAGTACGTGATTGAGGTGGGTGAGGATGACACAATAGCGACGATGCGGCAGAAGGTGGCGTCTGCATCAGGGTTGCGCGACGACAGCTTTCGTATGGGTTTTGGAGGGAAGGACGAAGGAGAGGACATCACACAACTTAGTGCTGGGGACATAGTCGTGTTGGAGAAGACACCGAAATACGAAGCCATAGCAGCACTTCATGCCTTGGGTGAGACGGACGTCACAGCAAAAACGTTGAAGAACGTGAGGGATCCGAAGGTGGCTAGCTTGCTCCTGCAGGCAGAAGTTGCGACTGAGATTCCAAAAGAATTCTTCTCGCGTAGTGCAGTCACGCACATTCGTTTCGGTTGTGTGTCCGATGTGGATGACAACTGTGACACCACACTGCACCTGCCTGCATTACCCTGTGTCACCGCAATTGGCGTCTGCTTCCTCTTCGAGTGCACGGCGTTATCAACTGTGGATCTCTCCGGCCTACGAGCAGTCACCGTAATTGGTGAAGGGTTCCTCTCCAAGTGCACAGGGTTGTTGACCGTCGATCTCACCAGCCTGCAGGCTGTCACCGCAATTGGCGGCTGCTTCCTCTACCAGTGCAGGGCGTTATCAACTGTGGATCTCTCCAGCCTGCGAGCAGTCACCACGATTGGTTACGGGTTCCTCTCCTGGTGCACGGGGTTGTCGACCGTCGACCTCACCGGCTTGCAAGCTGTCACCACAATTGGTGATGCGTTCCTCATGCAGTGCACGGCGTTATCAACTGTGGACCTCTCCAGCCTGCGAGCAGTCACCACAATTGGTGGCGGGTTCCTCTTTGGGTGCACGACGTTATCAACTGTGGATCTCCCCAGCCTGCGAGCAGTCACCGTAATTGGTGAAGGGTTCCTCTCCAAGTGCACAGGGTTGTTAACCGTCGATCTCACCAGCCTGCAGGCTGTCACCTCGATTGGTAAATTGTTCCTCATCGAGTGCACGGCGTTATCAACTGTGGACCTCTCCAGCCTGCGAGCAGTCACCGTAATTGGTGACGGGTTCCTCTCCAAGTGCACAGGGTTGTCGACCGTCGATCTCTCCGGCTTGCAAGCTGTCACCACGATTGGTAAAAGGTTCCTCGTGCAGTGCACGGCGTTATCAACTGTGGATCTCTCCAGCCTGCAAGCTGTCACCACAATTGGTGGCGGGTTCCTCGCCGGGTGCACAGGGTTGTTGACCGTCGACCTCTCCAGCCTGCGAGCAGTCACCACAATTGGTAAGGGGATGCTCTCCAAGTGCACGGCGTTGTCGACCGTCGACGTGTCCGGACTGCAAGCTGTCACCAGAATTGGTGACAACTTTCTGCACAAGTGTCCAGCATTGCGCGCGGTACATGGAAAGGACAAATGCAGCAATGCTGTACGCAGCATAGTAGGTGACATGGGTGTTGAAGGGAAAGAATTGTATGAAATAGGGAAGAAAAGGAAGCGGGAGTGGGAATAGGGTGTTTGATTCTTGGGTTAATGTGAGGGTCTGGTGGTCTGCTGAGGGGGAAGGGGAAAAGAACAGAGGAAAACAAGCGAAACGAAACGTGGAACGATCCCCACCCAACCTCCTTCCCTCTTTTTCTTTGGGCAACCTTAAGGTTTGTCTTTTCCTTACATGCAATGTGATTCGAAACCAGCAAAAGCAAGTCAACCACATTTCCTTCTGGCGTAACACTTTGAGGAGCCTTTTCTTTGTTGTTCCTGACCCCACAACACAACAACCCACCATGAAGAGATACACATAACAATGGAATTGGTTGTGCAGGGTTTCGGAAAGGAGTACGTGATTGAGGTGGGTGAGGATGATACAATAGCGACGATGCGGCAGAAGGTGGCATCTGCAGCGGGGTTGTGCGAAGACAGCTTTCGTATGGGTTTTGGAGGGAAGGACGAAGGAGAGGACATCACACAACTCAGTGCTGGGGACATAGTCGTGTTGGAGAAGACACCTAAATACGAAGCCATAGCAGCACTTCATGCCTTGGGTGAGACGGACGTCACAGCAAAAACGTTGAAGAACGTGAGGGATCCGAAGGTGGCTAGCTTGCTCCTGCAGGCAGAAGTTGCGACTGAGATTCCAAAAGAATTCTTCTCGCGTAGTGCAGTCACGCACATTCGTTTCGGTTGTGTGTCCGATGTGGATGACAACTGTGACACCACACTGCACCTACCTGCATTGCCCTGTGTCACCGCAATTGGCGTCTGCTTCCTCTTCGAGTGCACGACGTTATCAACCGTGGATCTCTCCAGCCTGCAAGCTGTCACCGTAATTGGTGACGGGTTCCTCGGCGGGTGCACAGGGTTATCGACCGTCGATCTTACCAGCCTGCAAGCTGTCACCGCAATTGGTAACGGGTTCCTCATGCAGTGCACGGCGTTATCAACTGTGGACCTCTCCAGCCTGCGAGCTGTCACCACGATTGGTTACGGGTTCCTCTTTGGGTGCACGACGTTATCAACTGTGGATCTCACCAGCCTGCGAGCAGTCACCGTAATTGCTAAAGGGTTCCTCTCCAAGTGCACAGGGTTGTTGACCGTCGATCTCACCAGCCTGCAGGCTGTCACCTCGATTGGTAAATTGTTCCTCATGGAGTGCACGACGTTATCAACTGTGGACCTCTCCAGCCTGCGAGCAGTCACCGTAATTGGTGACGGGTTCCTCTCCAGGTGCACAGGGTTGTTGACCGTCGACCTCTCCGGCTTGCAAGCTGTCACCACGATTGGTAAAAGGTTCCTCGTGCAGTGCACGGCGTTATCAACTGTGGATCTCTCCAGCCTGCAAGCTGTCACCACAATTGGTGGCGGGTTCCTTGCCGGGTACACAGGGTTGTTGACCGTCGACGTGTCCGGACTGCAAACTGTCACCACAATTGGTGACCACTTTCTGCACAAGTGTCCAGCATTGCGCGCGGTACATGGAAAGGACAAATGCAGCAATGCTGTACGCAGCATAGTAGGTGACATGGGTGTTGAAGGGAAAGAATTGTATGAAATAGGGAAGAAAAGGAAGCGGGAGTGGGAATAGTGTGTTGGATTCTTGGGTTAATGTGAGGGTCTGGTGGTCTGCTGAGGGGGAAGGGGAAAAGAACAGAGGAAAACAAGCGAAACGAAACGTGGAACGATCCCCACCCAACCTCCTTCCCTCTTTTTCTTTGGGCAACCTTAAGGTTTGTCTTTTCCTTACATGCAATGTGATTCGAAACCAGCAAAAGCAAGTCAACCACATTTCCTTCTGGCGTAACACTTTGAGGAGCCTTTTCTTTGTTGTTCCTGACCCCACAACACAACAACCCACCATGAAGAGATACACATAACAATGGAATTGGTTGTGCAGGGCTTCGGAAAGGAGTACGTGATTGAGGTGGGTGAGGATGACACAATAGCGACGATGCGGCAGAAGGTGGCGTCTGCAGCGGGGTTGCGCGAAGACAGCTTTCGTATGGGTTTTGGAGGGAAGGACGAAGGAGAGGACATCACACAACTTAGTGCTGGGGACATAGTCGTGTTGACAAAAGTGCCGCCACCGGCGCCACGGAAAGGCGACCGCGTGAAGATCGTGAACACCGAGCAAAGGTGTGCAGACACAAACTTCGAGGGCTTCCGCCACATGACGTTCGTTGACGAGGTCACGCTGGGCTCATTCGCAAGGTTGCTTGCTGTGACGCAGCACCCCAAGGACAAAGAGATGCAGGTGTTCATTGTACAGTTCGATGAAGGTCGCAGGCAGGGTGCCATCATGCTGAGAGACGGCATCGAAAATGCA
Source organism: Rhynchopus sp. YZ270_cl-10 (assembly GCA_964035575.1). Classification (NCBI taxonomy): domain Eukaryota; phylum Euglenozoa; class Diplonemea; order Diplonemida; family Diplonemidae; genus Rhynchopus; species Rhynchopus sp. YZ270_cl-10. Next base: position 960,333 of record OZ037863.1, read on the forward strand.
TTCCCGGTGGGCAGGGAGGTCATCATTTCGAATGCCGGATGCAGGTACTTTGCGGATGACTGCCGATCGGTGTTCCCCGACAACACAATCGTTGATGAATGCGACGAGGGCGATACTGGCGTGATCCTGCGCGTGAAGCACTTCGAGCGAGCGAGTCTGCCCGTCTACCTTGTAGCAGTCGACAGACATCTCGATTGCGTGGTGATGGGGGACAAGGGGCTGTCCCAGAGAGAAGTGGAGGAACCCAAGGAACACACCACAAGCGAGGATGAGAACTAGACAGCAGCAAACGTGTAGTTTGCAGCTGAACACCATGGAGGATGCAGGGTGCGCGCACTGAACTGTCCCGTGTGCATTCTGTAGGAGTAATAGTTTGCGGTAGGGTAGGGGAGGCGAGGGGTGGTGTATTATGACAGAAGAGAGTTATTAGAGAGTGATGTGGGTTTGCAGTAGGTTCTATTTTTTGCTGCAATTTCTGCCCGCAGGTGTAGAGGAAAACCGTAGAGCGAGTTTGCGGCTCTATCTGGTAAGGATGCAAAAGAAAAAGGAAAGCGTCTTTCTCTCGTTGGACAGAATAATGATTTTAGTCGAATAGAAAAATAGAATTAATTGCGTGACACTTTTTGTTTTCAAACCCCACAAGAGACTTCTGCTGCAGTACCAGAACATCACCCAAGAGGCACGTTCTGTCAGTACCACTCTGCATGGTTGGGGTCCACCCGATTGGTACACTGGTCATGTACCAACACTGTCACGAACGCTGTTGTATTTCAATTCAACTTTGTTTGCATACGCACCATCCTCAGAAGGTACGGGTGATCATGCTGAGAGACGACATCGAAAATGCATTCCCGGTGGGCAGGGAGGTCATCATTTCGAATACCGGATGCAGGTACCGTGCGGATGACTTCCGATCGGAACTTCCTTCCCATGCAATCGTTGATGAATGCTGTGAGGATCCTTTGAAAAGTACAGATTTAGAGCAACCTCTGTGCCTCCACATTTCCTTCTGGTGTAACACTTTGAGGAGCCTTTTCTTTGTTGTTCCTCACCCCACAACACAACAACCCACCATGAAGAGATACACATAACAATGGAATTGGTTGTGCAGGGCTTCGGAAAGGAGTACGTGATTGAGGTGGGTGAGAATGACACAAGAGCGACGATGCGGCAGAAGGTGGCATCTGCATCGGGGTTGCGCGAAGACAGCTTTCGTATGGGTTTTGGAGGGAAGGACGAAGGAGAGGACATCACACAACTCAGTGCTGGGGACATAGTCGTGTTGGAGAAGACACCGAAATACGAAGCCATAGCAGCACTTCATGCCTTGGGTGAGACGGACATCACAGCAAAAACGTTGAAGAACGTGAGGGATCCGAAGGTGGCTAGCTTGCTCCTGCAGGCAGAAGTTGCGACTGAGATTCCAAAAGAATTCTTCTCGCGTAGTGCAGTCACGCACATTCATTTCGGTTGTGCGTCCGATGTGGATGACAACTGTGACACCACACTGCACCTACCTGCATTGCCCTGTGTCACCGCAATTGGCGTCTGCTTCCTCTTCGAGTGCACGACGTTATCAACTGTGGATCTCTCCAGCCTGCAAGCTGTCACCGTAATTGGTGACGGGTTCCTCGGCGGGTGCACAGGGTTGTCGACCGTCGATCTTACCAGCCTGCAAGCTGTCACCACAATTGGTAACGGGTTCCTCATGCAGTGCACGGCGTTATCAACTGTGGACCTCTCCAGCCTGCGAGCAGTCACCACAATTGGTGACGGGTTCCTCTTTGGGTGCACGACGTTATCAACTGTGGACCTCTCCAGCCTGCGAGCTGTCACCTCGATTGGTGACGGGTTCCTCTTTGGCACGACGTTATCAACTGTGGATCTCCCCAGCCTGCGAGCAGTCACCGTAATTGGTGAAGGGTTCCTCTCCAAATGCACAGGGCTGTTGACCGTCGATCTCACCAGCCTGCAGGCTGTCACCTCGATTGGTAAATTGTTCCTCATCGAGTGCACGACGTTATCAACTGTGGATCTCTCCAGCCTACGAGCAGTCACCGTAATTGCTGACGGCTTCCTCTCCAAGTGCACAGGGTTGTTGACCGTCGACCTCTCCGGCTTGCAAGCTGTCACCACAATTGGTAAAGGGTTCCTCGTGCAGTGCACGGCGTTATCAACTGTGGATCTCTCCAGTCTGCAAGCTGCCACCACAATTGGTGACGGGTTCCTCGCCGGGTGCACAGGGTTGTTGACCGTTGACGTGTCCGGACTGCAAGCTGTCACCACAATTGGTGACCACTTTCTGCACGGGTGTCCAGCATTGCAGACGGTACATGGAAAGGACAAATGCAGCAATGCTGTACGCAGCATAGTAGGTGACATGGGTGTTGAAGGGAAAGAATTGTATGAAATAGGGAAGAAAAGGAAGCGGGAGTGGGAATAGGGTGTTTGATTCTTGGGTTAATGTGAGGGTCTGGTGGTCTGCTGAGGGGGAAGGGGAAAAGAACAGAGGAAAACAAGCGAAACGAAACGTGGAACGATCCCCACCCAACCTCCTTCCCTCTTTTTCTTTGGGGAACCTTAAGGTTTGTCTTTTCCTTACATGCAATGTGATTCGAAACCAGCAAAAGCAAGTCAACCACATTTCCTTCTGGCGTAACACTTTGAGGAGCCTTTTCTTTGTTGTTCCTGACCCCACAACACAACAACCCACCATGAAGAGATACACATAACAATGGAAGTGGTTGTGCAGGGCTTCGGAAAGGAGTACGTGATTGAGGTGGGTGAGAATGACACAATAGCGACGATGCGGCAGAAGGTGGCGTCTGCATCGGGGTTGTGCGAAGACAGCTTTCGTATGGGTTTTGGAGGGAAGGACGAAGGAGAGGACATTACACAACTCAGTGCTGGGGACATAGTCGTGTTGGAGAAGACACCGAAATACGAAGCCATAGCAGCACTTCATGCATTGGGTGAGACGGACGTCACAGCAGAAACGTTGAAGAACGTGAGGGATCCGAAGGTGGCTAGCTTGCTCCTGCAGGCAGAAGTTGCGACTGAGATTCCAAAAGAATTCTTCTCGCGTAGTGCAGTCACGCACATTCGTTTCGGTTGTGCGTCCGATGTGGATGACAACTGTGACACCACACTGCACCTGCCTGCATTGCCCTGTGTCACCGCAATTGGCGTCTGCTTCCTCTTCGAGTGCACGGCGTTATCAACTGTGGATCTCTCCAGCCTGCAAGCTGTCACCGTAATTGGTGACGGGTTCCTCGCCGGGTGCACAGGGTTGTCGACCGTCGACCTCTCCGGCTTGCAAGCTGTCACCACAATTGGTGAAGAGTTCCTCTTTCAGTGCACGGCGTTATCAACTGTGGATCTCCCCAGCCTGCAAGCTGTCACCTCGATTAGTGAAGGATTCCTCTCCAAGTGTACAGGGTTGTCGACCGTCGATCTCTCCAGCCTACGAGCAGTCACCTCGATTGGTGACGGGTTCCTCTTTGGGTGCAGGACGTTATCAACTGTGGACCTCTCCAGCCTACGAGCAGTCACCGTAATTGCTGACGGGTTCCTCGCCGCGTGCACAGGGTTGTCGACCGTCGATCTCTCCGGCTTGCAAGCTGTCACCACAATTGGTGAAGCGTTCCTCTTTCAGTGCATGACGTTATCAACTGTGGATCTCTCCAGCCTGCGAGCAGTCACCACAATTGGTAAGGGGATGCTCTCCAAGTGCACGGCGTTGTCGACCGTCGACGTGTCCGGACTGCAAGCTGTCACCACAATTGGTGACCACTTTCTGCACAAGTGTCCAGCATTGCGCGCGGTACATGGAAAGGACAAATGCAGCAATGCTGTACGCAGCATAGTAGGTGACATGGGTGTTGAAGGGAAAGAATTGTATGAAATAGGGAAGAAAAGGAAGCGGGAGTGGGAATAGGGTGTTTGATTCTTGGGTTAATGTGAGGGTCTGGTGGTCTGCTGAGGGGGAAGGGGAAAAGAACAGAGGAAAACAAGCGAAACGAAACGTGGAACGATCCCCACCCAACCTCCTTCCCTTTTTTTATTTGGGGAACTTTAAGGTTTGTCTTTTCCGTACATGCAATGTGATTCGAAACAAACAAAAATGCGACAAGTATTTTACCCTGAATCACGATTGTCCAAAGACCACACCGCAAGCAAGGAGCATGAGAACTAGGCAAACAATTATAATAACAGTATGAACGTGATACTTTTTTCTGTCCCACCAGAGACTTGATTTTTCTTTTGCACAGACTAACACAGGCAGGTTCTGTCAGTACCACAGCAGAGCCGTACACAACACCATGGCTGCGTCAGCTCCACCCTGCCTGGACAGCACTGCTCCACGGGAAGGCGACCGTGTGAAGATCGTGAACACCGAGCAAAGGTGTGCAGACACAAACCTCGAGGGCTACGACCACATGACGTTTGTTGACGAGGTCACGCTGGGCTCATTCGCAAGGTTGCTTGCTGTGACGCAGCACCCCAAGGACAAAGAGATGCAGGTGTTCATTGTGCAGTTCGATGAAGGTTGCATGCAGTGCGCGATCATGCTGAGAGACGGCATCGAAAATGCATTCCCGGTGGGCAGGGAGGTCATCATTTCAAATGCCGGATGCAGGTACCGTGCGGATGACTTCCGATCGGTGTTCCCCGACAACACAATCGTTGATGAATGCGACGAGGGCGATACTGGCGTGATCCTGCGCGTGAAGCCGCACTTCAAGCGAGCGAGTCTGCCCGTCTACCTTGTAGCAGTCGACGGATATCTCGATTGCGTGGTGATGAACGACAAGGGGCTGTCCCAGAGAGAAGTGGAGGAACCCAAGGAACACACCGCAAGTGAGGATGAGGACGAGGACGAGGATGAGAACTAGACAGCAGCAAACGTGTAGTTTGCAGTTGAACACCATGGTGTAGCGAACTGTCCCGTAGTGGGCACCAGATACAGCGCTCACGCACCTCAGCACATCGTGGACACACTCTGCACAGAGGCAACTGCTGCACATCACCCTGGGTGGAACAGAAGCCTGCAGACAAAACACTTTGCGGATTTTTCACTTTTTTTTTTGCTTTTCTGCGAGAAAACGGATTTTTGCGGGTTTGCTGTGTATACACACGGTGCACCACCCGCCATTCTGTCACACCATTTTTTGGCCTGTGAAATAGTACCCTATAGTATACACAATACCCCCTCCTCCCCAACCTTGAGACAACCCCCGCAAACCCCCATTCCAATGCACTAACCTCTCCCAGGCGTACACGACGTTCTTATACTTCGCGGGTCACGCTTTATTCGAAAAAATAAACCTTTTTTGGAGAACGGTATAAAAAAACAAAAAACAAATAAACGATGCCTTCTGATGAGTTTTATGAAAATGAATTTGAAGCCTTGGTGCCACACCCGCCGGTTGCTGCGCACAACGTACCGTCACCTCCTGCACGGCCTCCTGAGGGCTTGGATGAGGACGTTATGACGCCTGAAACGTCACCACTACACGAGTATGGACGTCTGGACCTGGATAACGCGGTGTTCGAACCGGATGATTTTTTTATGGCAGCGGCACAGAACAAAGGGATTGTTGACGTGGAGAGAGAGTTTGCACCGAAGGTGTTGTCAGATTTTTTTCACGGTCTTGCCAAGACCTCGGCAGACCTGGCTTCGCAGATTGCCGCAAAACGGTTGGCATCGTATGAATTTTCTCGATCCCGCAAAATGGCATTGGTTCTTCGAGAGCGCGAACGCCTCATCCGTATTGAGCTTTCTTCACGCCAAGATCAGCATACACATCATACCCCCCCTTCACAGCATTCACGCAGCTCTTCTCGGGGGAATAAATATTTGGAGAAAGGGGTAGCGTCGTTGCGGCCTCCTGCGCTTGCTGTTCCGGCGAGCCAGACGGATTCTTTGGAGTTATGGCGTGAAAAATTGAGGTTTACTCAGACGCAAGAGGCAAAGAATACTAGAGCAAAGTTTTTTAGGGAGAAGAGGACACATGATGAAGGGGCGAGGCAGGAGGCGGCGTACAATGAGATGCGTATAAGGCATTTGGTGACGTCGGTGCAGCAGAGAGAGTTGGAGAGATTGAATGAAGGTGTGGCGGTGGAGAGGCACAAAAGGTATGAGCACGCTCGGAGGGTGCGGCAGGCAATGCGAGCAGAGTGGCAGGCAGCGTCGCAGGCAAAGAGCAACACCCTAGAAGGCAAACAGACCAACGTCGAAGCGCACCTCCAACACCTCGTGTCAGCGCGCCGCAGCGAAACGACACACCGTGCAGCCCTCAGAGAACAGCGCATTAAAAACGCGGAGCTCGTCCGCCGATACACAGACGAACAGCGTGACCGTGCCCTCGAAGAGAAAAGCGACAAACGCAATGAAGTAGGCAAACGCAAAATGGACCTCGAAGCAGGGCGTATGCTAGCGCTTCGTCATAAGAGAGAGCTGCAGGAGGCCTACTCAAAGCAGGTCGTTGCAACCAGCGCAAAGATGTCAGAGCTAAAGGCGTCTGAGGTTTGCACATTTTTTTTATCTGTAGAACTGCATGGTTGGGGGTCCACCCCCCGGTCATACCAAAGGTACACTGTTCACGAGCAGAAGTCAACCTTTTTTAGCCGTCAGGGGTACTTTTCTGCCACTCTAATCAAACCCTCAAATTAACTAACAGATTGTTGAAAAACACCAACGCAAGGAGTGTCGCAGTGATGTGCTCCGGCATGATGGTTCACAGGATTCGACATGGCGTGGCGAAGCTTTGGCTGCGTCGAACCAGATGCGGCGGGACAAGGTGCAGCACTACAAGACTATGCTGACTGCGCAGGCAGAGGAGGGACAGCGAGCGCGTGCCGAGCATAAGGAGCAGACGCTCACGACGGCGGAGGCGACCAGGGGCAGGCGCACCTCACTGCGCCAAGAAACGCTGCGTCTCTCGCAGGAGCGCCGCAACGAGACCCGCCAGCGTGTCTACAACGAACAGGAGCAGCTCCGACGCCAGCTCGAGGGGCAGCTCCAGGAGAAGTACCAACAGAAGGAGCAACGTCTCGCAGAGCTTGCATGCCTCAAGCGTGGCCTAGCGGCAGCTGCGAACTGCTCTTCTGCAGTGACAACCCTTAGAGCGGATGAGGTTCCCGTTGTTTGAAATTTCATAAAATCACGCCAGTTTTGGTTTTGTAGAAGAAAAAGCGGCAAAAGCGCGAATTTTTTTTGCATTTCCGGAACAATTCCAACAAAATTTTTAGCACTTCAGTTTTTTTACCAATTATTTGCCTGTACTCGAAGGGGGTTGCCTAGGTTGCCTCCCTCCGACCTTACACTATGCCCCTATGACCTATACATTGTTTACACAAATGGTTCTTTGATTATTTTGCCCTCATGCTTTCAGTTAACAATTTGACAACAAAAAAAAGGAAATGCGTCTTCATCTTTTCCCGTATCTCTCCCTATCTGTCTCTGTATCGAGAGCCTTCCCTTCTCTCTCCTCGTTGTTTTCTTCAGGTTCGTTTGTTTTGGTTTCCAGGTCGTGTAGTGTCTTTTTATGGATCTTTCCCTTACCACCCACACACCCTGACCTGTCTAAATTCCACGGCCCTCAGTGCAGTGCACCAGATTAGTGTCCAGACCCACGTGTAGTTTACTTCTATTCGTATGTATTCCCAGATGAGGTTCGCGTTGTTTCCCAGTTGGTGCACATGTGCACCCTGTCATTCCCGACGATCAGCAGCACATCAACGTACCAGGATTCTGTGACCGCTCATCCGCTTCGAAAGAGTCTACCCATCGTAGTTATGTTTGTTTCAACAAAACGCAGGGGGTCGGGTTTAAGCATAGGATTCTGTCGTCTCTGCGAAGATACACTCGCCAGCGGGGGGAAGTCTTCATTGTCTCCATTCTCCTCTTCAGATTCGTCCGTTTTGGTTTCCAGCTCTGTGTCTTTTTATGGATCTATTACCACCTCACACACCCATCCTACAGAACGAAAGGGGGGGAAGGAAAAAAGGAGTGCATCTTCGGGTGTCCACACATACATAAAAAAGTCACAAAAGCATTATGCCCATCACCGATCTCGACGATTTCTCAGATGGGGAGACGGTATGAGATGCTAACACCCCCCATCTTTGCCGATACCAAAGCAAAGCCCCCGACAGTGACGCTGATAAACTTTTCGTTGGATGCAAACCATAAAAATGGATTGGACCACATGGTTGAAGCCCACCCCCCGGTACAGCCGGTCATTGTACCAAAGGTACACAATAGCATTGCATTTCAAAGGCAACTTTCTACACCGGATGGTTCATCTTTACAAACCTTTCTTTTCAAAGACTCATCTCCTTTTTTCCCCCTCTCACCTCAAACAGTTCTCCCACGTCTCTTCTGACGTATCGATTGGGGCGATTGACGCGGCAGACTTTGAGGATGGAGTACCAGACTATGACCTTCCTAACTTGGCGAAGCAGGCGGAGCTGTGGAACCCTCTTGAGACCGGAAGCAATGCCACCTCGACGGAACTGATTGCGGCAGAGCTGTTCCGTGAGGACGACGACCTAGGCTCCATCCCCGACTATGAGAGCTATGTAGGTTACGCCGTGCTGCCGTACGCAGAGGCCTCCGACGGCGACGAACCCGAGCCCTCCATCCAAACAAAGGTTCCCAAAGCAAACAAAGACTCCGCCACCTCGCAGAACCTTGCCGTCATCGAACGCCTCACAGAAAAGATCATTGAGAGAGGCGGCATATTCTCCGCTGATATGTGTTTCATTGATTTCGAATGCGCAGCATCTCTTTCGGCGCAATGCTCCTTACCCTGTGAGGTTGGAATCACACGATGCAATTTGAGTCTCAACAATCTCCTTTCAAAGCACGAAGCTGGGTTGGTCAACACATTGCATCGTCTCCAAGACGACGAGCGGAACACCGATATGAGAGATCTTGAGCTCGAAAGAGAGCAGGAAGCAATTCACGAACAGTTGACTGCATTGGGCACACCACAGCTGGATGATCATTGGTTTCAACGTGTCATGCACCCAGGGGTTGCGTCCGAGAAGACGCAGCTAACAGGGTCCGTTATGATGCTCGAATGTCATGGCATTCCTCTTGAAGGCATTACCGGGGCTGCATCAAGCAGGGAGGAGTTGTTTTCAATTTTGGAACGGATCGAATCGTTGATCGGAGTGCCTTCACTCCGTCTTGCAAAGCATTCTGAGGCAAATCGGCATTTTGCTCCTCCATCTGGAAACGAATGTAAGGCGCTTCTCTTTGGATACAACGTTGCGATTGAGCGCGCCTCGCTGAATTCGTTGTGCATGCGGGCAAGGGATATGGATGGATTGGGTCCGTTCCGGTTTACTACCCCGGTATATGACGCAGCGCATCTGCTACAATCGTTTCATTTGTTGAACTTCAAGGCCTCCCCTGACAGGGAGGAACCCTTTAAATTGTTGAGCGCACGCTGTATTGAAGGATTGGAACTTTGGCTGCAACGTCCTGATATCCATCTGGTGTGCGCTGCACCATGCAAATACCACGCCTTCTTGGCACGCCGGGCCGACAAAATAATGGAAAGCGGATCCATCTTCCACTGCGCCCTCGAAGACACCATGGCATTCCCAGAACGACTCCGTTTTGTCCTTTCACGGTATTTCCCTCGACTAACGGAAGGTGTAGTGTTTAGACATGCTCTCCCCAACGAACCCTGGCCTACACTGCCTGCAAAGAGGGGTACAACCGACGCAGCGAACACAAAACGTAGTCTTGACGATTTGAGCAACCTCGCGGGGATCGAGATGAAGGACATCACCCCAAAGCACTGGGCAGGGGAGGGAAGAGCAGATGTCTTCAACGCAATTCAACGTTCCATCGCAGAAGGGAATGTCGAAGCGGCAGGGCGGCTTACGCTCTCATGGGTGCAAATTCTCTCTTCAAACGTCTTTGATGAGTATTTGTGCTGATTTTAGTTTTATTTTTTTTTCTGTTGGAAATTCGCATTTTTTTATTTTATCAGGGAGTGGGAGGGGGAAAGGGGGGGTATTTATCCTGGTTTGTAGTCAGTCTGAGGCAGACGGACTCATTTCGCACTCTTCTCGCACTCGAGTACGAGAAGAGTACGATTCTCGGGCCCAAAAAATCAGTCTGACTCAGATTGACCACAAACCATGATTTAATAATAAAAGAATCCTGCTGATTTTCGGTTCAACAAAAGGTTGAGCTTATCTAACGTAATTTTTTTTGCAGAATTTTCAAAAAAAAGTAAAAAATAGGGTAAGATTGTGTCCATGTGTTCTGTCAGCGCATGGTAGAGAGAGGAGATGGGGTGGAGTGTGGTCGCATGATAGGTTAATGCCTTTCTTTTTACTCTCAAAAAAATTGTCTCATTTTGTGTTTTGTTTTTGGATCAATCGCTAGACACAGTCACAGGGGTTTGTATTTCAAGTCAACGTTTCATTTCGTCTGCAGTATGCTTCCCTGTACGATATTGTGTTGACAGATGAGCGTGTTCATATTTTTAAGTTTTGTTCAACTTCACCTGTTTCTGGAGCACAAATTAGCAAAAAAAAAAATGTCTCCGAGATCTATTTTGTTGACCAAGCGAAAGGGCTTAGGTTCATATTCTCTCCTTTTTTTTTTAATATTTTTTTAAAAAGGGTCCACGGTGTCGAACTAGAATAACGTTTTTCCAACAAAAAATGCAAAAAAAAAGTACCCCCATTTTTATAAACACATTCTTCTCAGCACACACACTCTTTTGAGACATAGAAATAAAATAGAACTGCAGAAACGTTGGGACCTTTTTTTTTTTTGGCATTTTAAGATTTGTACCAACATTTTTATAGTTACGGTTTCATACAACCAAACACGATGCAACCAGAACCCCTCTTCTCTCCCCCCCTCCTCAGCACAACCACAACAGGCGTGCGGGGTGGACACAACAACAACAACATGGTGTTCGGACGAAGCCTTTCTAAGGGCATGGGCAAGAAGAACAAAAGCCTTCCTACCATGCGGCACGCAGACGTCTCACAGAGCCTTGCGAATTTGAGTGGCCTGCTGGGGGAGGAGGTGACGAACCGCAGTCTTCAGAGCATGGGGAAGGTCGTCATGCCGCGTGCATCCTCTCCAGCACGGCCACCTACTCCACCACCGCACCGCACGCAGGGACACGCTCTGCAAAAGAGGGGGGCAGAATCATCAGAGACAGATCGCCTCAATCGTTCCGAAGATGTGTTACACACGATGCAGACACCGCAGAGGCCGTTGCATACGCAAAGCACTCCGAGATCCTCTCTCGACCCAAAAGGAAGGGTGACTCCGGTGTCATCGTTGTCTCCGTCGCCTTCGCCATCTCCATCACCAGAGCCGCGTAGGGGAAGTGGCAGCAGAGGTACTCCTGTGTCTTCAGTAGGTAGGTCTGTGCAAGAAGCGTCGAAGGTGATGCAAGTGTCGGTGGAGTGTGATGGGCTTGTGAAAACCTTGACAGTGCCAAGTGGTGTGATAGGAGATGATGTGTTGCGTAGTGTTGGCGCCGCGTTTGGGGTGGAAAAGGAAGGCATGGGATTGAGTGTGCGTGGTGGTGGTGAGGTGGGGGTGTTGCAGCAGGGCGGGCGGTATGTGCTCGGTGCAGGGCAGCAGCCGCAACGTGCGCAAAGGGGTTGGGAGCACACCTTGTATATGGTAGGGGTGGCCGGTCTGCTCCTGGCAGTGCTGTTGACGGTGGTCTCCATGGTTGTGGTGGACGAAGCCTCTGCAGACACGTTGCACGTCCTCACGCACGCACCCTCACCAGATGCAGACCTCCCCGCCTGCTGGCGGACTGACGAAGGCGAGCTGATGGTGCGGGCCACAAGCACTGCAGGCTTTCCAACGGACTACCCCCTAGAATTAGGCTACAACCAGGTGCCCGATCTGTCAGCCATGAAGATTCATGTCTCCGGCAAGCGCGTGCATCTGGTGTACAAAAAGGGGTGAAAAACCAAGGTGTCTGATTATAGAAAACTGTGCGCAGTTTCTGTGAAATGCCCTCAGGCACGGACACTCCGTTGAGGATGTGGTGTGCAGAGGCGAGAAGAACGCATTGTGTCGTGGGTTTTTTTGTGGAAACTGGTATCTTCACCTGCACTCCGTGCTCCAGAGGCAAATGCGTACCTCAAAGCCATACCATGACATGACTATGATCCATGCGTGTCTTACCCAGGGTGGATACCAGATGGGTGTTCTGCATCACCGTGGTGCTTCGAAGCCGTTTCTCTTTTCTTTATTAGCGCACACTAACCTTCTATTCCCTGAAGTGCACCACACCACACCACAGCACAGAGCACAGCTTCGCACGCGAATGCGCACCAACCGAGACGGCGACATCTTCATGCGTCACAGCCGAGCATGTCTGCCTCTGCCACAAAAAGACTCCGCGCACCACCTCCCCGCTCTGTGTCAGCGCACGTAGCAAGGATGCTTCCAGCATACAGGCCCCGCAGGCAGACTGAAGGTCGCCATCACCATTTAGGTGTGGTGTGAGCCATCTGCAAAAGGTGAGCACAGCTCCGCACTGCTATGGCGTGCCACCTTCCACACAAGCGACACCACACCCCAAGCTGCAGAGAGAGGGGCCACATCAAAGAAGAAAAAGGCGCAATATTGTTCTTGACTGTCCACCGAGATTCTCTTGTCTCTTGTGTTCCGATTCAGAAGCTTTTGTTTAACTCCCCTTCCCCCCTGCTCGATGCGATGTATGGCATTGGATGCCTGCGCCCGTAGAGGCGTATGCCGTCAAACCTTTGCCGTTGTATTTTGTTTTTGTTCAAGGTTTTACTAAGGCACAGTGGGCTTATGATCTGACAAACGTTTCTTCCTGCCTTTATTTTTTTTTTTCAGATGTAAGCCACAAAATGGATGTAGGACTGCACGATTGGTATCTGCCCGCATCATGTACCAAGGTACACTGTCACCAGAGGGCTGTTGTGTTTCAAGCCAAGTTTTTTTTTTGTCTTTCCGTAAAATGATCAACTAAGTTGTCAATATTATCAGTCGGTGTGGTTATTTTTTTGCAGTGCGAATGAGCCCCACCCACCACCCACACCTTAACGCTTAAGATGTGCATTCCTCCCTTCCATTCCCCACCCATTTTGTTTGTCTTATGTTTTTTTTTCCAGTGCCCTGCGCCCGCCGGTGTACGGCGAGACACTAAGAAACACCCCATTGAGCACCAACCCTAGGTTCCCTACGGTGGGTACTGATGTGGGGGGAAAAAATATGGCACAAAAGCCCGCAAATGTTTTTTTTCTTTTTTTCTTTGTTTTTTTTTGTATTTTCAACTTCTCTTTTTTTGTTGCACCCCCCTGCGCTCGAGAAGATTGCAGGAGGGGATAACACTGTGGTATGGGTTTTTAGATAAATGACCTACATTCCATCCTTCCTTTACATAGAGGCTTTTGTCGGCATTTGTGGGAAAGAACACACCTCAGATGGGTTCTGTCGATACAATTGTTACTTGCCTCCCTCCACCACCTTCCTCTCTACGACGGGACCCAGTGACAAGTGACAAGTGAATGACAAGTGAAATGACAAGTAAATCACTTGTCATGACAAGTAAATAGCATAGAAAATCACTTGTCATGACGAGTGCCTTTTTGAGTGACAAGTGAAATGACATGTGATTTCACTTGTCACTTGTCACTGGGTCCCGTCGTGTAGTGATGGCTGTATTGTGAAAATTGCCCATCATAATACATAATACAGCCATCACTACTCTCTCCCCCTCCCCCATCGTACGCACCTACATACATCCTACCGCTCGCAGGATGGATGAACTGCGTTAATTTGTAACACCCAAAAACACATCAACAGGACCCAGGATAGAACCATAGAGTATTCCTCATGTCCCGTCTCTGGTGCATTTCAATGCGTGAGACGGTATCTTGCCTTTTTTCCTTTCCATTTACTTTTACTTTGTCACGTTTTGCAAAACATAAAAAAGAAAGATGGGAACATTGATCCCTCCTCCTATGCTATCAATTTTTTTGAATGCATATTGTTGAAATACTTTCTTTCCTTACAATGAAGTGTGATTAGAAACTCAACCGATAAGTGTGCACTCATTTGTTACCCGAGATGTTTCCTTTTGTTTACCAATTTACCACTTCACCATTTCACCCAAATTGCGCCATACAGGCACATAACCTAGGCTGCGATTAACGAAAAAATTGGGTTGATCAACAATGTGCACAGAAGGCGTTCGCATTTGCCAAGTGTAGTTGTAACTCTTTTAGATGCGCAAAAAGCCCGTTTCATCACGGGGGCGCTTTTTTTTTTCCCTTTACGACGCAACGTCGATTGTATTGTTATCAGTGCCTAGCGTCCACCAGTGTACGGTGAGGCGTTTGCACTTTTCCACTCTTTTTTTATATATCACGTTGCCTCCCTAACTCCCCACCTGTTTTTTCTGTGTTAAGACATTTTATACATTTTCATTGTTGAGGATTTTGGTGTCAGTGTCAACGTTGCACACGACATCGACTTCCCTTACAACACTACACGATATGCAACCAAAGGTGCCAAACCCCGGAGATATATTTACATTCCCCGTTGAGGTGACCAAGCACGGGAGGCTTGGGGTCATCTTATAAACCTTTCCCCCCCCCCTTTTTTTGAGGAAACCAATCCCAATCATGTGAAGGTCCGGATCATGTTATTCCCTTTTGTTTCAAAAAAAAAGTAATGTACAGAACCAGTCTGCCCACGAAAACTGGGACAAACTACCAAGAAAGGACACCGCTGTCCTTTGCTTTGTTTTGTCGACGTGCCTGCATCCAAGAGGTGCCTGCATGTTTGATGCTGCGCGATATCGATTGTGATCAACGTGACTAAGCAATTGCCACCCACGAGTAGCAATAACACACAAAGAAAATAGTGGAGCACACTCTAGGGTGGCTACACTAATACAACCAAGTTTTCAACACAAATGACTGATGAATAAACCAAAGAATAGTCTAATCAGACCAAGCAACGAGAGGCTTAGATCCATCTTATAAACTTTTTTTCTTTTTCACTTTGTTCAGACGTATTCCTCGAAATGGATTGTAGGACTGCATGGTTGGAGGTCCACCCCGGTGATTGATACCACAAATAATTTGTCTCGCCCACACTGAAGCAAACAACTGCCAGGTTTTGTGTGTACAACGAGGCTAAGGAAGCAGCAGTGCTGTCTGCACTATTCTATAGTTATTCTAAGTTTCGGACCCACAATAAGACGTGAGGGAGATTCTTTTTATTTGTGGAGTCAGCTTTGTGAGAATGGTGTAGTTGCCACCATCCTCAAGTAGTGTATTGCTGTATGCCATATCAGATGTAAACCGCGAAATGGATGTAGGACTGCATGGTTGGGTGTCCACCCCCCGGTACAGCCCGGTCATTGTACCAAGGTATACTGTTCACGAGAGGGCTTTTGTATTTCAAGTCTAACTCTGTACTCGAAGGAAATATTGAAGCAATATTTACCTGAGGGATGTGTCAACCACCAAGGGTGCGGATTTACCGAGCCGATTTTTTTTCTTCGATTTCCCGTGGGTCCAATGTCCCTGCAAGCACATCAACCACTGAGTGTCTCATAAAAGGACACCTGTTGTTTGCAGGCCTTCTTTGGAAAATTATTTTCGCTCCACTCCCCCTTTTTGAAATGCGAAGGCCTTCTTTTTAGATACCCTCCCCACTGTGAAACCCATCTAGTAAAAAAAGGGGGTGGTAACATAACCAGCAACCACACTGCCTCAAAAATACAAAAAAGGGGGGAAATATTACCCCATCTTGTTTTGTTGAACCCCTGAGAAAAAAAAAAAAAAAAAAGTCTCCTTCCCCTCTTCTTCTTGCTTTATTTTTTCCGGCAAAAAAAACCCCCCATCAAGCCAAAGCAATACAGAGATAACCAACCATTTTTTTTAAAACTAAGATGGTTCATCAATCTCCCTCTCTCCCTCCTCTTCCACTACTCTCTGGGCCTTCGACAACCCAGTACACTTTGCGCCCTCCCCGCTGATGTAAAAGACAGCGTTTTTGGTGTGGCTGACGACCCCAAAAATAGCAGAAAATAGCACAACAATAGCACCCCCTTTCAGCCACACCACTTTTTGCACTTTTTTTTTCAACTCACTCTCATCTTTTGCCCCTCTCTTCTCTCCCCCCCCCTCCCTCCCTCACCCTCACCCTCACCCAATACATCAGATAACCAACCACCAAACAATGGGCCGCGTTCTTCAGGGAGGTGACATCTTCGAATGGGATGGCAATGAATTTAACAAAGTCTGTGGAGGCCCTCACGAGCGCTTCAGCTTTAACGGAAGTGACTTCCGCCCTTCCGATGGCGACCAGGCCTGGAGCTTTTCCTGGAACGGCAGCTGCATGCGTCCTTGGGATACCAATATGAAGAAATCCTTTGAAATCCGTGGGGGAGACTTCTACCCTTGCCAGGGAGACAGCGGGTTGGGGTTCCGCAAGGTCGGAAGCGGGACCCTCCTTGCCAACTCTGGAGGAGGCAACTGGACGCTCGAAGGTGACGTACCTGATGCGGTCCTTTGTGGTTGGATTGCAGCATACCTGAACCGCGCACGCTTTGAGAGTAGTGGTGACGACGACTCTGATGGTTCACCCGGTAGCGTCGGAAGCGATGATGGTGGTGGTGATGTCCTCTTCTCTATGCCCTATGTGACCCGTCCAGTACAGCCGGTGGTCCGCAGGGCTACCCCTCCTCCTACATCAAAGGTGAGTGTTCCATTGATCTGTGAGGTCCACGAAGTCTCGCACTTCGAGCGGTGTCCCAACGTAGAACAGTGCCACTCCTGTGAAGATGAAATGTTAATGTGCGAGCCTGCGTACCGTTGCCAATCCTGTCCTCACACCAGATACTACTGTGAGCAGTGTGTCAACGTGCTGAGAGCGTCGAAGGATACTCACAAAGCGCACCCCCACCCGATGCTGACGATAAAGAGTAGGATGGATCGGCACGCAATCCTCGGCCGTCACACCGCATGTTCCGTCTGTGAAAGCAAAGACAGTGGAGAAGGTGCCTGGTGTGACAAATGCTCGGTCTGGATCTGCCGTCGTTGCTGCAGAAGGCCCGCCCCAGCGAAGAGCGATCCCTGTGACTGTACTGTGTGCTAGAGAGGGAAGAGGAGAAAGAACGGTGTTTTTTTTTTGTGGCTTGGCTTTTTGAATTTTGTTGAAAAAATGAGTGTGAAATAAATGCCGGGTGTTCTCAATAGAAAAATGGGGGCTTTTCGTGTACACAAAGCCGTGAGGCAAAATGTGTTCGTGTGGTGTACACAAAGCAAATCCCGATCCCCTCAAAAAAAAATAATGTAAAAAAGCGTGCTGACCAATCTATACGGTGTCATCCATCCCTTTGTCGAATTATCAACTGTTCCAACAATTCTTCAAAAAAAAGCTAAAGTAGCTATAGTGGAGTTCATCCCCTGGTGTCTACACTAATACAACCAAGTTTTCAAAAAAAAAAAGCAAAGCAAAAACCTCCTGATGCAGAGCTCAGCGTAAAAAAACAAAAAAATTATTCCTCTCAAAAAAGAGTCTTTCTGGTCGCAGATGCGCAAATATCTCAGTAAGGGTTACACAAACAACGTATTGCGTAGAAACAACTGGGCATTCTATGCCTGTCGTATCCTCCAGGGATTCTATTCATGTAGTTTAGGTGCTGCACTTCCCCTTGGTGAAATGTTCTACAGCGTTGTATGGCCCCTTTCAGGGAGGCGTTATCGGCGATTCATAGTTGGTCATTATTGAGGCAGTATTGCAGGTATGAGGGGTTCATTTCGGCCCCCTTTTTTTTTTTGAAATGTTTTTTTTCTCTAAATCGAAATCGAAATTGAACTCTATTATTTTGTTCTGATGCTGTATGATAACGAAATGTGATCAAAGAAAAAAGGTGACAAAAGCACGAGAGGCTTAGCTTAGAGTCATCTTATAATTTTTTTTCTCATTTTTTTGTATATTCTACAGCATCCGACGTACTATTGTTCACCAACCAAAAGGTGGGAGGGGTAAAAACTAAGGGTATGTTTCCTCAAAGAAGGTTTAGAATCCCCCCACCCGGTTTATTGGACTACTATTTTTGTTATTTTTTTTTTATCTTCGTTGTTATAAGTTTCTTTGTGTCAACAGAAACAGTTTTTTCTTTGTTCCCAGGTTCTGTTGAGGTACACTCAACAAGAGAGGGCTTTGTATTTCAAGTCAAAAACCTTGCTGCTAATTCATTTAGCCGCGCGTAGCGCACAGCACTTTCACCACCCCCCCCCCTTTACCCCCTTATTTTTTGTGCAACACTCCGGGGGTTCGATAACCCCGCGGAGTGTCAGTGCCTGCTGTCCCAGAGGCGTTTTTCTTTTTGCACTTTTTCTGCTCAACTTCACTTTTTTTGTTTTCATGTTCCACCCTTTCCCCTCAAAGCACCTTGTATAACTGAAGAGGCTGATACATAAGATATGTATGAGGAATCTCAGGATGCACAACAACAACAACAACAAAAATTCCATTTGGGGATCATTCTGTCTCGCATGGACCACAATACAACACGAAATATCCCAATCATCAATTCCTCCCCCCTTTTTTTTTTTGCTTTCCCCTGCCACAAGCATCCTCTCCATACCCCCTCCTCCTCCTCCTCTCTCCATCTAAACTAACTGCAGGAGTATTTTTCCCAACCAACAAATAATTCAACTATGCTCTTTCTAACGTGACTTCAGCTGCGCTTCAGCGTTCCCTTTTTTCTTCTGCGTTTTGAGAGGTTTTAGCAGAAAGATAGTTTGAGATACCTTCCTGGTGTTGAAAGGGTGGGTGATAAAGTGCTATTTTGGGGTCGTCAGCCACACCAAACTTCCCCCCTTTTTTTGTTCCCCCTCTCATCGCATTGATTAGACACAATCCATTACCGTTTCTCCATGGAGGATGAGGGTACCATTCTTGCACAGCTGATGGATGACATGCTGCGCGAATCTGTTCCCCAAGAGCTCGCTCGGGCATACCACGAGGAGAAGCAACGGCAGCAGCAGCAGCAGGCCCCTTCTGGACGCCGCCGCACTTCCCCTTTGACACTTCTCCGCCAGGCCCAGATGATGCGCGTCTTGCACCTCGCACGGCCTGATCTACACGAACTGCTACTACTCCATGACACCGCATGCAAACAGGTTTTATCCGACGGATCGCTGCACCCACGGCTGCAGACCCGGATGCTCTCTGCCGCTGGCAATGCCACACTACCTTCTGCCCCTATCTGGGAGAATATCCCTCTCCTCCGCAGTGCGGCGGCAGTCTCTGGCCGAAGGCTTGCTGCCTGCGCACCAGCCTTGCTACGCCGAGCAGAGCTCTACCCTGCTACCGACCCAGCAATCGAAACCACCATTGCCATCTGCGAGCGACCATATCTCAAAGGTGTTCAGGACGCTCTGCGGGCCCAGCTTGCCTCTGAAGTACAACGCCTCCACGATGCGGAAGCGGGTCGCATCGATGATCTGGTTGATTCGCACAGCAGAAAGCTTGTCCCAGTACCCGACGTTCTATCGAATCAGGCAAGAGGACGGCTCCACCCAGCTGCGTACAACAGACAGCGTCGTCTTCTTGCTGGGGTGCGTCAACGAAGAATGGAAATGCTGTCAGGAAGTAGGGCTGCGGTGTTGCATTCCCCGGCATCGGGGGTCGTGGTGAAGGAAGGGGATGAGGAGGTGGTGGTGCAGGTGGGGCGGTCGGAGGGGGCCGCGTTCTTGGAGCAGTTGTGTGCTGCGGGGCATGTGTCGGATGTGTTGCGGACAACAGCGTTTTGCTTTGATAAAAAAACGACGACACTGGGTTCAGAATTGAGTCAAAATGCAGACAACACAGAGTTCTCTGCAACGTCGTTGGAGCTAGCGGTGGATGCATTGTGTGCGACGTTGAAGGGAGAAGCATCTAGTCATGCATGCGAAGAGCACCGGGCACATCTTACCTCACTCCACGTGAATGCGAAGAATGTACAGGATGTCTTGGACACTGCGCTCTTCCGTGTAGAGAAGGCGCAAAAGGAGGAAGAAGAACAGAAGAAAAAATGAATAAAAAAAGGTTTGGGAGGAAAGGGGAAAAGGGGGGGGGGGGGGGGAGTGAAAATGTACGTTTTCCTCTCAAAATACACAAAGAAAGAAAACCGTTTTGAGCTTTGTTCCCGCTATTCGCTGGTCCACACCATTGCAGCAGCTATTCCATTGATAAGCTTGTCTTTTGAGCTGGGAGTTTTAACAGTGGGTGTTTTTGGAGTTGCTTTTTAAAAATTTGACAGTGCAGTTTGATGCAAATTGCATAGCCGACCTGCAATCGCATGGTTCTTCCTCACAGTGGTTCATGCACTTTCCTAATTCCCAGAGCTTCAAGTATGAACCCCGATACTGATCCCGCAGTCTGAGCACCAATACCTGCACGAAGAATGTGCAGTGAGGTCAACACGCCAGTAGAATAGCCTTTCCGTCTTTGCGGAATATTGGCACCCTCTCGGCCTCTGCTACTTCACAGCGGAGTCTCTGGTATAACCTGTTGTAGGCTTGTCGTCATCTTCGGGATCAAAATGGTCCAGTTGGGGGGTTAGGGGGTTAGGGTGCAAATGGTGACACAGCACCGCCTGCCGTGGGTTCTCTTCCCGGCGCGAACGTGACTTTCCACCATGACTGGAGATCACATTCTCAACGCAGAAACCTCTATTCCTCTCTTGCGAATTTCAGGCATTCGACGGTTACGAACGGTCAACACGCGATTCCCCGCGTGTTTTGATCGCATTTCCTGCTACTAGCAACACCACATCACATTTGCCCCTTTTTTTTTGTAAGGTGATCTGTTCAAACGCCTCTGTTCTTTATAAGGGGCTTCGTATCAACAGAATTCCTTTCCATCTTCATGCAATATGACTCTCCACCCACCCTTAACCACCCACCCAGGTCAATACACACTAAAAATGGGTTGAGCGTTTTTCTCATATATTTTTTTAAATACCGTGAACAAAACCTTTTGCTTTTTTAAAATGGCCCGGTCTGTTGTGCAGGTCTTCTGTGGTATTGTCGCCTTGCTGGGCACGCTTTATGTGCTTTATATCTTGGTTGGCGTGCTTCGTTCTGGGTGGGGTCCTACTGACGGTGATGCTGTTGCGCAGCTGGCTCGATACAACAACGCCGTGGTACGGTGGCGGAGTAGTGCCGGTGCGTTTGTGGAGACGGGGTTCGATGCATATTGCCGTAATAGCAATGGAAAGAAGGGTCGATGGGCACCCCTCAGCCGCGTCTCCGATGAAGAAGGCGTTCCACCGCAGTACGGCTTCGAACCATACGCTTCTACACATTTCGAATCAACCACACAGCTCTTCGACTCCCTCCCCTTCGACCCACAGGACTATTTTCTTGTCTACATCAGAGGCCGTGGGGACGTCACCTCCGTTCGTGAGGACGACATCGTTTATGTGCCCGGGTTTTATTGGATCTGGGATGCCTCCGCGGCAACACAAAGTTCATGCGAAGGCGAATTCGGTCTATTCGCGAACAACGCTTGTCTAAAAGTTTATATGCTGGACCGAGTTTGCGTGACAGTATCACAACAGGACCGTGCCTGGAAGGTTCGACCCACCTATGGAAAAACCGGATGTGGATGCACCCCTGCTTTATACCCTAGAGAGGTCCCCTCCTTTCCTATGTTAGGATCATGGTCGGCAGGGAGTTATACACAAGTGAACTCTACTGATGTATTTAGTGGAGTTGAAGTAGATTTGGGTGCATTGGAGGCAGAAGGACGTGGGGTAGGGGGGAATTCGAGTGCAGTGAAGCCGTTTAAATTGCCGGCAACTTCGTGGATCGGGGATTTCTCTTCAGTTCGGTTAACGGTACGCAGTGAATATGACCCTAAATTGACGGCAGAGTGGTTGACTAATGGGACGCTAGATTTCAGTGCAATGCCGGAGCCCTCAGAGGCAGCGACGATCCTCTCGCTTCTGTGGCGGCTGCTCCTCTGGGGGGTCGTGCTGTTCGCGATGGGGTACATCTGTGTCTATCTCAACCCAACGTGTCTCAAGCTGTTTCCCCCGTTTCCTCCATTAACGCCAAAGCGGAGAGGAAACAATCGACTCCACGAAGCTTCGCTGCTACACCTAGAAGGGAAACGGTTTTATTAGGGACCCCTTTGGGTGTTCTTTTCTTTCCTCATGTCATAATCTTACTGAATGGGAAGGGGTTGGGGTTGGGGGTGCGCAAATACATTGTGAATGAGACCGAGTAATGTTTTATCTCAGTTCCTCAACACTGGCCGAAGGTGCTGAAGTGAATATCCTCGAGGAAGCGACGTCGTTCTGGGCAGAAGAGGGTACTGGCGACATCAGGGCCTCCGAAGCAGCAGCCGAACAAAGCATCCAGTGGTCTCTCTCTTTTTCTTGTCTGATTTCACAAAAATGGGTGATATATGATCGTCTCCGTGGGACACGTAACACCTCCAGGCCGATTCCCACCACCGGAGGGAGAGAGGCTTCCAGACCACCCGTCATTTCTGAGGTTTGTTCTCTCTAGGTTTTGCGCAGTGGAGTTGAGGAGGAGTTGAGTCCTAAGAGGAGTGGCGGAAAATAGAGTTTTCAACAGCAACACCAGAAGGTAGTCTTAATCCTAATCGGGTGAGTTATCTCATTAGGTGGAGGGGGGTGTAGAGGGGTGCCAGCATACCCGCTATATTAAATTTTTAAGGTGACCAAGCACGAGAGAACTTCAACAAAAAAGATTGATGAATAACCAATGTTCAAAACACTAAGTAATCTAATAAGACTAAGCAGAGGCTTAGGGTCACCTTATAAAACTTTCTCATTAAATGCTGCTGCTGTTTAGCAAGGCTTGTAGTGGGATAGAGTGCCTAGGTGGTAAGGTGTGGCAGCAACATACCCCCCCTGTTTTCATCTTCGTTTTAATTCACTGCCCTGCTTAATTTTGTGTTACCGCCCTATGGCATACAATGTTCGAAAGGGGGTCAAAAGGAAGAGCGAAAGGGGGGCAGGCATAGGTTGCTTTGGTAGTTTTGGGTTAAACGGAAGGGAGGCAGCGAGGCAGGGAGGCAGGGGAGTGTCTACACTGGAACAAAATACAGACCACGGGATACGTACTTTTTTTTGTCACAACACACCAAAAATAATCTCACATCGCCTCAAGACACCACTCCACAGTACACACCCCACACAACACTTACAATGCCGAGGTTCGAGTCTATCCCGCTTGCCAAGCCTGATCCGAAGCGGTCTGCCAGGCATAAAGAGGCATACAAAAAGAAGAAGGAAGCTTTGAAAGATGAAGCAAAGAAGGTGAAGGATGCTGAGAAGCAGAAGCGTGCGGATGTTAGGGAACAGAAGGCGGCGAAGAAGGCAGAGAAGAAGAGGAAGAAGGAAGAGGAAGAGAAGGGGCAACACGTTGTTGGGTTAGAGGGTGCACCCAACGACTGTGGTCAGGTAGAGAGCACTGAGTCAATGATGTTGACGGGAGATGCCTTCAGCGCAGCACAAGAAGCCTTTGAGGACGAAGAAGCACGTGGTCCCAATGCACAGCAGGTATGCCTCACCTGCCACTCCTTTCTGTGGCACGGTGGGCTTTGTACCCACCCAACACCACCTCGTCCACAGGGCATGCTGATATTTGTGAAGACGTTGGGAAAGAAGGTGATTCCCCTCCGAGTCAAGAGCACTGACAGCATCGCAGATGTGAAGGAGCAGATCAAGGACAAGGAAAGCATCCCGATAGACCGGCAGTGTCTTGTTGTGAGGGACTACGAGCTTCGGAACGGATTCACCCTTGCAAGCTGCAACATTCAGGAGGACAGCACTCTGTACTTGACGGTGCTCGCTCCACCACAGGTATGCCCACCACCACACGAGCAGCACACACAACGTGCTCCACATTCATTCTGCACACCCTGATGGGAGCACCCTCACACCCCTGTGCACAGATCGAGTTCATCTACGTGGAGGACCTTGATCGTAAGACAACCTTTGTCCTGTCCGTTGCGCCCTCTCACACTATCTTTGATGTGAAGGCGCAAATCAAAGAGGGGGTAACGGGAATAGAGACATGCCGGCAGCGTCTGTTCTTGCAAGGGAGAGAGCATGATGAGCTTGAGGATGGATGCAGACTTGAAGACTGCAACTTTCCGAGCAGGAGGTGGGTGCTGCTTTATTTACTGACAGTGCCACCAGTGTCTGCGGGTGGCTCAGGTACCACTCCACAGGTATGTCTACGACCACATGAGCAGCACACAACGTGGTCTGCACACTCTCTTTCTGCACACCCTGATGGGAGCACCCTCACACCCCTGCACAGGCTATGCAGATTTACGTGGAGGATAAAGTCCCATACATGACCTTCAGGAGGGAGCTTCGGACCCTCACCGTTCTGCCCTCTGACACCATACAGGATGTCAAGGCGAAAATGAAAGCGGTAACCAGCTGGCATGGCCCTCTGCGTCTCTATTATAACTCGAAGTACTTGTTCGACGCATGCACTCTTTCGCACTACAACATTCAGGAGCACAGCACTTTGAAGGTGATGCCCTCGTGGGTATGCACACCACCCCCACAAGAGCAACACACACAACGCACTGTACACACTTTTGCTCTGCACACCCTGATGGGAGCACCCTGACCTCGTGTGGCACTGTGTGGACACTGCTTCCGTGCTCGAGACACAGCAGACCCTGACCCGGTCCGTCGGTTGTGCCACACACCACATGTGGAGACGCTCCCTTCCTGCCTGCGAGCATGCATCTCTGCACTCTCCTCGGCTGCCTCCCACAAGGCTGTTTGTCTTCTTGCTTGGCAGATGCACACCACGCCACACAGGACTGTCTTCTGCAAGAATTACCCTCACAAGGTATCCACCACACCACACACCTTGTACAGGGCTCGCAGATCTTCATCAGAACGCTAACCAAGAGAACGGTAACCCTCGAAGTTGACTCCTTTGACACGATCGAGGATGTTAAGGTGAAGCTCCAGGACAAGGAGGGAATCCCGCCCGAGGAGCAGCGTCTCCTCTTCGCAGGGAAGCAGCTTCAGGACCAATACACCGTTGCAGACTACCGAATTTATAGGGAGAGCACACTGGACTTGGTGCTGAAATTGCGCGGTGACTAGAATCATTGTTGGACAAGCCAGCAGCAGACCCCACGTGGTGTCGCAAATGAGTTGCGGTTCTCCTGATTCCTGCCTCTCTTGCCTGCGACACTCGGAAGAGGGTGTGCACACTTTCCTTCCATGGTGGGTTGGTGACGATGGACAGGAGTGACAACGATGAGGTGGTTCCGTGCATGTCTGGTGCCTCGTCTTGCCGTGGGTGCACCACGAGAGCACCTTGGCGTTCTTGCTTGCGTGAGGCGCTGTTGTTGAGGATGTGGCCGTATGGTCGATGTCAGCCTTGCCGTTTACACCAAGGAGTAAACATCTTTGTGAAGATGAGGTGCACTTACTCGAGGAAGGTGTTCAGCACAGATGTGTGGTCTTGTGTGGACTCTTGAGAGGGGTTGTGTGTTAGCTTCACTGCTTTGTTCTTTTGCACATCGTGATGTGCTTCTTCAATGAGCACACCTTCGTCCTTGAAAACAGAAAACCGACAGGGAGAACTGACCTGAGTGAGGCTCTTTTGTTGAGGTGACTAAGCTAAGTTTTGTGTCTTGCACGTTGTTTTATTCTTCTCAGAATTTCCCCCACAGAGGAAATATTTAAAGACCACACCCCTTTTTTAGTTTTAAGCGGGCAAAGCCATTCGGTTTCCTTTTTACACCTTCTGTTGGCCGCAGGGTGATCGTGCATTCATTCATCCGGATGGCTGGCATCGTACAGTGGTTCAGTCGGAGGTTCCTGCATCAACAACTCTCTTGGGTCCACCCTTTACACCTGTCCTGTATCATGACACACTGTTGTGAGAGGGCTTTTGTATTTCAAGTCATATGTCCTCTCTCTCGTGCTCAAATACTCCCGCATCGTAGTCCTCTTCCACGAATGACTGCGGGGCAACGTCACATCCTTGGATCGGAAGAAGAGCACACAGATGTGACACCCTCAGCACCGTACTCCATGCGAAGGCTCCTTCACTTTCCTGAAGCACTTCCCTCATCAGGACCTGATAACACCACTCCACAGTACACACCACACACAACACTTACAATGCCGAGGTTCGAGTCTATCCCGCTTGACAAGCCTGATCCGAAGCGGTCTGGCAAACTCAAGAAGGCATACAAAAAGAAGAAGGAAGCTTTGAGAGATGAAGCAAAGAAGGTGAAGGATGCTGAGAAGCAGAAGCGTGCGGATGTCAGGGAACAGAAGGCGGCCAAGAAAGCCAAGGCGGCGAAGAAGGCAGAGAAGAAGAGGAAGAAGGAAGAGAAAAAGGGGAGGCAAAACCTTGAGAGTCAGGTAGAGAGCACTGATTCAATGATGTTGATGGGAGATGCCTTCAGCGCAGCACAAGAAGCCTTTGAGGACGAAGAAGCACGTGGTCCCAATGCACAGCAGGTATGCCTCACCTGCCACTCCTTTCTGTGGCACGGTGGGCTTTGCACCCACCCAACACCACCTCGTCCACAGGGCATGCTGATATTTGTGAAGACGTTGGGAAAGAAGGTGATTCCCCTCCGAGTCAAGAGCACTGACAGCATCCTTGCTGTGAAGATGGAGATCGAACACAAGGAGGGCATCCCGATAGACCGGCAGTGTCTTGTTGTGGGAGACGACGAGCTTCGGAACAGATTCACCCTTGCACGCTGCAACATTCAGGAGGACAGCACTCTGTACTTGGTGGTGCTCGCTCCACCGCCACAGGTATGCCTACACGACTATGCGAGCAGCCCATGATCTGCACACTTTTGCTTTGCACCCACCCAACACCACCTCGTCCACAGGACATGCTGATATTTGTGGAGACAATTCGAACGAGAATCCGTCTCGAAGTAGAACCACGTGACACCATCGCAGATGTGAAGGAGCAGATCAAGGACAAGGAGGGCATCCCGATAGACCTGCAGGCTCTTTACGTGAAAAACTTTGAGTGGCTTAAGGACGAACACACCCTTGCAGACTGCAACATTCAGAAAGACAGCACTGTGCACTTGGTGGTGTTCCCCCCAGCACATGTATGCCCCCAAGACCAACACGCACAACGCACTGTACACACTTTCACTCTGCACACCCTGATGGCGCATTGAGGCCCCGTGGTGCTGAACAATGCCTCTCAGCTCATATTGAGTTTGACATTTTGGGTCTTCTACGTAAGCTGCAATGTCCAAACTTTCTGGACATTCGACGGCTGTATCGTATTTCCCTTCGTGCTCGCCAGTTGACCAAAACCTCATTATTTGAATGAGCAGGATTTTTGGGGTGGACAGGAGTACGTTTTGCTTTGTGGACAAAGCTTGTTGATCACCGCAGAGGCCGCATTCGTACTTGTTATCCGGTCCTTCCATGACATGTGATTCGAAATACTTTTCCATGCAGTCTCGCAGTGTTTCGCCGTGTAGTGGCAGCACCAAACATTTGCTCGAAGGAATGGAGCTTAGCTTATCGACTAGGCATGACCAGCAGGACGTCATAACAGCGTCGTCGAAACTGACTAACCCAAGCGCTGTTTCGCGTTCTTCCTTCGTCTTGTTGCAGTACATGTTGCTATCCTCGAAGGTGTCAAATAATTTTCCCAATAACTCTGCTGCATCATGATGTAGACCTCGCAGGAATAGGGGCGAGAAGTAGCTACCGTTCGGTAGTCCCCAGACGGACCTCGTGTGGCACTGTGTGGACACTGCTTCCGTGCTCGAGACACAGCAGACCCTGACCCGGTCCGTCGGTTGTGCCACACACCACATGTGGAGACGCTCCCTTCCTGCCTGCGAGCATGCATCTCTGCACTCTCCTCGGCTGCCTCCCCCAAGGCTGTGTGCCATTATGATGAGTAACAATTCTAAAGTACACACCTACCCTAGCCACTTCCTCAGTGCCTCAAACTGTTCGAGATGGTCACAGGCGCACTGATTTTCCGAAAGTTGGAATCTCAGACACAACGTCGTCATACCGCCATAAACACAGGCTTGGCAATATCTGACAGTAGGCAGGGGGGCGTAGTTTGTGGCTAAACTTTGTAAGTACGGCCTTGATTTGATTAGCACGAATTACCTTCGCGAAACTGATATCAACCACACCACACACCTTACAGAGCATGAAGATCTTCGTCAAGACCTTGGATGGGAAGACAATCACCCTTGTGCTTCCCCCCGAGGACACTATCGGGGAAATGAAGCTGAAGATCCAGGACAGGGAGCGCATCCCACCCTACAAGCAGCGTCTCATCTACGCAGGGAAGCAGCTTGAGGACGAATTCACCCTTGCAGACTACAACATCCAGAAGGAGTGCGACCAGGTGTATTTGGTGACGACGATACAGCACGGTGACTAAGAAGTGTAATAGTAATGTACATGAGGACATTACCCTGTATGTTTCCCCCAATACACCATCCTAGATGTGAAGATCAGCAGCGCCTCAGCTTTGCAGGGAAGCAGCTTGAGGATGGACACACCCTTGCAGACTACAACATCCAGAAGGAGAGAACGCTTCGCTTTGTGATGTCTGGTGCCTGTGACACTTCCGTGCATGTCTGGTGCCTCGTCTTGCCGTGGGTTCACCACGAGAGCACCTTGGCGTTCTTGCTTGCGTGAGGCGCTGTTGTTGAGGATGTGGCCGTATGGTCGATGTCAGCCCTTGCCGTTTACACCAAGGAGTGGACATTGTTGTGAAGATGTTGTGCACAGCACAGATGTGTGATCTTGTGTGGACTCTTGAGAGGGGTTGTGTGTTAGCTTCACTGCTTTGTTCTTTTGCACATCGTGATGTGCTTCTTCAATGAGCACACCTTCGTCCTTGAAAACAGAAAACCGACAGGGAGAACTGACCTGAGTGAGGCTCTTTTGTTGAGGTGACTAAGCTAAGTTTTGTGTCTTGCACGTTGTTTTATTCTTCTCAGAATTTCCCCCACAGAGGAAATATTTAAAGACCACACCCCTTTTTTAGTTTTAAGCGGGCAAAGCCATTCGGTTTCCTTTTTACACCTTCTGTTGGCCGCAGGGTGATCGTGCATTCATTCATCCGGATGGCTGGCATCGTACAGTGGTTCAGTCGGAGGTTCCTGCATCAACAACTCTTCTTTCGGGTCCACCCTTTACACCTGTCCTGTATCATGACACACTGTTGTGAGAGGGCTTTTGTATTTCAAGTCATATGTCCTCTCTCTCGTGCTCAAATACTCCCACATCACAGCCCTCTTTTACACCCCTTTTTCACTTTCCCCTCAGGAAAATATTACACAACATACAAAAAAAAAAATGTGCTCTTGAAAGCCCCCCTCTCCTTCTTCTCGTCTCTCTCTTTTCCCTTTTCAAAAAAAAAGGGACCAACGTTTCCAGCTTTGCACAAAGAGGACCGGCCTCCTTTCCCTACGGCACGCTGCTTTGCTAAGAATTTTTTGATAAATCCCCCTCTCGAAAAGGGGGGGGGGATTTTTTTAAAATGATTCCTGAATCGGAGTTGAAGAAGCTGCGTGAGGATACTTTAAGGCGATATGAGAATAGTTCTGATGGTGTTGTGAAGTCTGCATTGCTCGAGGTGGAGCACCGTCTGCACCGTGTCATTGACGCAATCGAAGTCAAAAAAATGCGCGATCGCGTCGCAGAGCTTGAACGCAACGTCTCCTCACCACCCCGCCACCACGGAAGCACCAACCACAAATCCCCACAACAACACATTCCCCACGAAACCCGTGGACGTTCCCCTTCCTATCGTGAGACGTATAAGAGGGGTGGTGGGCTGAGTAGGATCATGGCTTGCCTAAAGGAAGGAGAACATCTGAGTCCCGAAAGAGACCATCTGGAGGGAGAATGGGTGGAGGGATGGGGAGGGGGATGGGGAGGAGGGGAAGAGGAGGAGGAGGAGGACATAGCGTTCAGTCGAGATGTCGCAACGACGGCCCGTCGGCATGATGATTTGGCAGCGCGGTTGAGCCATACCGATGCGTACCTTGAGGATCAGCTTCGCATCGTAGGCGACGTGCTTGCAGAGCATGGTGGTCCGACGCCTTCATATCAGCGTGGGGGTTATGCGAGTCTCAAGAGTCGGCAACGAAGGGCAGGAGAGACGGACACATCACCCTCCTTTGGTGTGGAGTAGTGTGTGCATCAAATGAGAGAGACATTCAAAGCCACCCCGTCTATGTAAAAGCAAGGACACAAAAAGGGGTGGGGGAGAGAGAGAGAGAGAGTCCCAAAAGGTAAGAGGTGTAGACAAATTTTTTTTGCTTGTCTTAGTTTAGTCATCAGCCAGGTCGGATACATTAGGAAGGTTTGAGAGCATTTTTTTTTTTTGACAAATCGTTTTGTTCTTTTTGTCCATTTTGATAGAGCAAAAGGGGTTGAAGGGAAAACAGTATATTTTCCTCCGCCCCCCTCCCCCCTTAGTTGTATAAAGAACAATGTTATGTAGAAAAAAAAGACTCTCTTTATTCATTTACTGTACTTTTACTTCCATCACGCAAACAATCTCCTTGTGTGACCAGCTCAAGGATCGCGACCGATCTCGTTGGATGCAATCATATCTGCTTTTCGTGGTGGCCCGTTAGTACTGTTTAACGGTCCAACTGGCGTGGTGTCGCCGCCTTTTGTCATTCCAGCGATGAATACAGAACTAGGGTGGGGAGTGTCTGTTTTTTTTGTTTCTGGGAGGAGTGCCGCGGGATTGATGTACTCTTGGAATTATCCCCAAAGCGCCGTCTTCATGCCTTCCAACACACTGCCACCCGTTGCGTGCCACGGTACCAAAAAAAATACAAGGCAAATACCTTTTCGGAACGACCTGCTGGTGTTGGAGCTGCAGCATGAGAAGGCGCTCGTCTTTTCTACGGGGACATCCCATGGAGAAGTTCTCCATGTTTTTCCATTTCTTGTCGCCCTTGTAGGCGTCTTGTGCAAACGAGTTGTTCGGGGATGCAGAAGAAGGGTCGGATTCCACCTTCTCTTCAGCTCCTGGGAAGCGATCGTCTTTTCCCCAGGACATCCCTGCCTTAACGTGTTCTTCTGCAACCGTCAGACACGTGTGTCATCTGTCACGTCGGTGACACCTATTCCGATCAACGCCACAACCGCAGCAAAAAAACCTCCGGTTTAAATTGCTTTTGAAGACCACCTATTGTCTTTAAAGCAGTTCTGAGTGATACTCATATATTTTTTCCCTTTGAAATTCGTTCAGGGTATTAGGGTGAAAATCCAAAATTCCGGAAAAAACTGGTTTTTCTGGTTTTCTCTCCTGGGTGGCGAAAACTAGTTTTTCCGGCGAAAACCTCCACCGTTGACGGACACAGTCACCTTTTTCGGGTTTTTCGGGGGTGGGTTCAGTGTCTTATCCAGGAATCCAGATTTCAAGATTGGGGAGGTCAGCTTGTTTTTTGCTCAAAATATTTTTCGGCGCTGCTGACCATTGGGAACATAGGGACGGCATTTTTTTTTTGCGGAGCAAAAAAATAATATAAAATGGCGCCGCAGGCGAAAAATTTTGAGGGTACGGTGTAAAAATGTAGCTTTTTACACCACAGAGCCACTCAACGAACCCTTTTTTTGCGGAGCAAAAAATGAAAAATGGCGCCGCAGGCAAAAATAAATCAAGGAACAGCCATTTCCCAAAGGCACTCCCGTGGTTCAACCACGGTTCTACCAGGCGGGGAAAAAATGCAGGGAAAAAAATCGAGTCCGCCTAATCTGGGGACGACATTTACAGAAATGCCTGATGAAAAGTGTCGGTTTTTTTTCCCCCTCCAGATTTCTCTGTTTTTTTTTTTTTTTTGAAAACCAGTTTTTGGAAAAACTGGTTTTCAAAACCAGTTTTTTTAACCACCCTAATACCCTGAATTCATTAGGCGGGACTGTCAAATACTACCAAAAACAACGCAGGCTTTTGGGGAACCCCCCACCACCCCACCCCTACCCCCTTTTTTCACTTTTAATTTTCATTTTTACAAAATGTCCGACGAAAAGAAGGCCCATGGCTTCGACGTAGAGGTGGTGCAGAGTACTACAGTCAGTTTAGGGTCGCCTAAGAAGGAGAGTGATGGGAAGCATGAATTGCATTTATATAAGGATGGTCAGAAATGGCAGCAGGCGCGCACACGGAGACTCGATTTGAAGCGGAAGGAGCTGGAGAAGGAGGAGATGGAGGAGGTGAAGACGAAGCCGTGGGTGACGGAAATGGCGCATGATTTAGCGAGGGATAACTTCGAACAATTCATCACCAACCAAGAGAAGTGGACACGCAACGTTGATGCCAAGAAAACGCGAGAAAAGATGAAATGCGACGCCGAACGCCAAGAACGCGAAGAGCCCCACGACGCTTCCTGGGACATGAGCCGCGGGAGCAAGGAGATCATTCAGCGCAAATCTGCGTACAACTCACCATCTTCCAAACGTGGCTGGAGGAACAACCTTGCAAAATACCTCCGTGCAAAAGAACGCCCTGCCTCCGAGACCCCCGCCTTTACCCCAAAGATCAACCAAACCTCTCGGAAGATGGTGCGACGCGGCTCGGTAGGCCCGCGACTCCACTCACTGCATGCAGAACAACAAGAGAATGTTTCCTTTCGACGCGAATGTGTGTCGCCCCAAAGGCGTGGGTCGCAAGCCAGCCGGACCTCCTCTGTTGGGCAGCCGGCGAAGAGAGAGGCGACGCGAGAGTTTGAGCCGTACACTACTCCTAGGGCAGAGGATTTTGCTGGGCCGAAAAGTGGTTCTGCGTTTGAAGTGCACGATGCGCGGTTGCGTGTGCAGGAGCTAGCTGAGGCATTGGAGTTTGAGATAGAGCGGAACCAGTCATACGACCGCTTATCCCGAGAGGTGCAGAAGGAGGCGGAGTACCTCACGCAGTCGCTGCGGAAGGAGAGGGAGCGGAACGACCTGCTGGTGTTGGAGCTGCAGCATGAGAAGGCGCGCAGTGCGTCGTTGGACCAGGCGCTGGCGCATCATTTGAGTCAGGCGAACGTCAGTCGGAACATAGGTGGCCCCCTGGTACGCCCATCAGACGTCTTGCGGCAGCACCTAGAAGGTGGTGCGGGTGGTGCCGGTGAGGTGTCCCTCACGTTGAGCCCCCGCAGATGCCACCCAACTGCGAATGACACAGGACTGCTAACTCCACGGTCTCTGCTCGGGGGTGTCCGCACGCCGCACAGCACCCAAAGCCCCCTTGAAATAAACCTGGATGATTTGTGAAAAAAAAAGTTAAAAAAATACCTCAAAAAGCTGAGAGTGAACGACGTTCCCGTGGCCAGGCTTCGGCAAGGTTTTGCGGAGTCGTTCACACTGGGAGAGATGGTAGGATGGTGCTGTTAGGTTGTTATTGTCACGCTTTTTCTAGATATTGATGTTCGTGTAAAGTTTTAGATGTGTACGAGGTGTACATTCATCTTTCAATCTTTTTTTTTTTTGTTCTTTTTTCCAATAAAAAAGGTAAGAAAGCGCGTTCCACCCTCTTTCTGCTCTGAATTGAAAGTACTACATACAGATCTATGTGGTGTACAGTTGGACTAGTAATATTGGCGACTAAAAAAAGTCGCCAATTTGCAAGAAAACCCTCAAAAATACGCCAATATTTTTTTGGTCGGCACGTTATTTGGTCGCCAAGTTTCTTGTCTATCTATGTTGTGTATGCTGAAAGGAATCTTTCGAGGGTTTTGCAACATAACCCTTTTGGTCTTTGTGGTGTCGACATTCCTGAGAGTCGGCATCTACTGCAGCTAGGTGTAAAACCTCAAATGGATGTAGGCCTGCATGATTAGTACCCCACCCATCATGCACCAAAGGTACACTGTTCACGAGAGGGCCTGGTGTATTTCACGTCAATTTGTATTCTGTTACGTACCATCTAAGCGCTCTTTGGTTTCCTCAAGAAAACCCCCCATCCCCACACCGCTTCTCTATTTGGAAACGGTCTGTGTTCTTATATCACACATTCTCCGAAACTGCGTATCACTTGTGACCAACCATGGAGCCAATTTAAAGTGACTATTTTTCCACTAAAAAAATTCTCCGACCCCGGAATTTTTTCAGATCGCTCCGGAAATGCCATTCCGCGCCTTTTTGCAAAAAAATATTGCACCCTGAGGTCATTAAACGTCTGTGTGCGTTGACGGATGGATCCTACTAATTTCTCGCGCCCCAAAAAAAATATTTTTATTTTTATTTTGAAAGATCGGGTGTGAAAACGTTCAATTCCGGGGTCGGACGATTTTTTTTATGCCTCTCTTCATGTCGCAAAGGATTTTGGGAGGGAGGGGCGTTTTCAGGTATTCCCTGTACTTTCCTAAGAGATCAGGTTAGAAACCCCTTTTTGGGTGGTCTTCGGTGACTTATTCCACTAAAAACGTTTTTATCAAAAGTTGCCGATTTTTTTTTCTTTGGAATTATTTTCAACAATTCTTTCAATTCTGACGATTTTTTTCCGCCGGAAAAATACTATGTGTCAGCCAGGTTTCGGTGGAGCCAACCCCATTTTTACACCCAAATTGCACCCAAATTGCCCTGTATATGGGTGTTCTACAATGGAGCCAATCCAATTTAATAGTTTTTTGACTAAATTGCTCGATTTTTTTTTCTTTGAAAAGTTTGGAGTCCGGAAACACCATTCCGCGCATTTTCAGACAGAATTATGCATCTGTCCTTTTCTCACCTGTTGCTGAGATTAGGAGGTAAAAACTCTCACGGTGATTTCAGGAAAAAGATTTTTTTTATTTTTTTGAGATTTTTATTTCTTTTGAAAGCGCGGTTTCGAAACGTTCAATTCCGGGGTCGGACGATAAAAAATATGCATCTGGGTCGAGTGAGTGAAAAATCTGAAAAATGATACGCAATTTCGGAGAATGTGTGATATATTTTTTGTACGTGCGTATTGTTTGCGATGGTGTGCACTCCCCCTGCACCTACCCCTTTTGTCAGATATTCATTGATTTGCTAGACGTTAGAGAAAAACAAAAAAAAAAAAAAGCATGCAACTGCTCTATCCCATTTTTGATATTTCCATACCCCCGCGTTTCGAGGAATATCATTTTCCCTCAATTTTCTTTTAAAGCCGTACAGCTGACAACTTCCGATAACAATAAGGGTTTTTTAAACCCAGCGAGACTTAGGTTTCTTTTCTCTAACACGTGGATAAAACTCCATCTTTCGATTGAAAATTATATCTTAATCTTTTCTCTGGCATCGTACGTGGGTCAGTCGGAGGTGCCTGCATTAATAACTTCACTTTCTCTCACACTTTTTGCTCCTAAACGCAATAGCAGATATAAAACACAAAATGCGCACCTTCGCTATTCTCTGTGCCTGTGTGGCTGCGGCTGTGGCCGAGGAGGAGTACAAGGTCACCGACAAGGTGTACTTCGACATGACCATTGGTGACGAGCCCGCTGGCCGTATCGTCATTGGCCTCTTCGGAGACGATGTGCCGAAGACGGCGGCCAACTTCCTTGAGCTTGCCAAGGGCAGCAAGGGATTCGGATACAAGGGATCGTCCTTCCACCGTGTCATCAAGAACTTCATGATCCAGGGAGGAGACTTCACCAACCACGACGGCACCGGAGGAAAGTCGATCTACGGCGCCAAGTTTGAGGACGAGAACTTCAAGATCAAGCACAAGGCTGGATCCCTCTCCATGGCCAACGCTGGAAAGAGTATGTTTCAAATGAAAAAAAATTTTTAGAACGTAAAAAACAAACAAACAAACAGACACCAACGGATCCCAGTTCTTCCTGACCACTGTTGTCACAAGCTGGTTGGACGGACGCCACGTGGTGTTCGGACAGGTATGTGCTCTCTTTTCTTGTAAGGTGAGGCTTACGTTTCACTATTCACTTCTTCTTTGCTAACACCTTTTTAACAGGTTGTTGAGGGTATGGACCTTGTGAAGCAGATTGAGGAGGGCAAGACTGACGGACGCGACAAGCCTGTCAAGGCCGTCAAGGTTGCTGACTGTGGTGTGCTGTGATCTGGCTCTCCGCAAAAATAACATAAAATAACATAAAACAAAACAAAGCCTCACATTGCGTACAGTTATATTTTACCAGCAAGCAAAGGTATAAAATGATTGTCGACAAAACAACAGGCAATACTATATGCAACAGTTCACTCCCCACTCCAGTATTTTTTTTTTCTTCTTCCGAAAGTGCGTTTTTCGTACGTGAAGAAAAAAATAACATAAAAAAGCAAATCTTGAGTACATAACCTACCTACCTCTCGGTGTGGGAGGGTGTCGACACAAAACCCCTCCTCCCTGGAGCTGAACGGCTTGCATTTTTTTTCTAAATATTTTGAACGTTTCCCAAAATTCCCAAATCTCCTCTTCCCCCCAGACCTTTTTTTTCTTCTTGTTTCAAACAACAAGAAAATAAATCAGGTTTTTTGAATTAAAAGACAAATCGAGTTGCAATGTTTTGCGTCTTATTTCTTCTCCCCTCCCCTTCCCCACCTCTCCTCCCTCTCTCTCTCTGTGCCCTCATCCTTTCCATCACACTCACAGTCCAACTCTGATCACCGACTCTCTTCACAACCAATGCCTTCACTTAACACCCCTGATTCATCTATTTTTCATGACAACTGTACACTGTGCAAAGAAAGGGTGCAATGTGTTTGACCCTCCCAAATACTTTCAATTCTGTGAACTGAAAGTATATGAATCTAATAATGACAACTGTACACTGTGCAAAGAAAAAAAGGGTGCAATGTGTTTGACCCTCTCAAATACTTTCAATTCTGTGTACTGAAAGTATATGAATCTAATAATGACAACTGTACACTGTGCTGCTCAACCTCAGAGAGTACGCGCTGTGCCATGTGTATTTTGTAGTCGGATTGATCGAATGTAGTTCCGGTCCATCTGGTACCGATCTTGAGGCATGACACCGCCTCTTGCCTCTCTGACCCGCCGAAAGTCCAGAGAGAAGTTTTCTAGGAATGCCGTTCTAGCACACCGCAGCTCTCTTCTTCACAACCGGCTTTCTCCACCGGAAATTTCTTTGCTCGGGTTTTGTCTCTGACTTTGCCAAAGCGCAAGCTTTCCTAGTCCCTTGCCTGACATTGTTTTGTTCTGTGTAGGAAGAGAGAGACCGAGGTTGACACCTTCTTTTTTTGTAGTACACATCCCTCATATTCTCAAAAACCACTCAATCAACAAGGAGCAAAATATACATATCTTTTCCTAGCTCCTAAAAAAAACTCAGTTTTGTGGAGAGCATCCTCCTACACAAAATTTTCAAACCCTCTTTTCTGATTTAAATTTTTTATTCTATATGGTATGGACCGGATGGCACTCAGAGCGTGCAGGGAACGTCGAATACGGGATTGAGGCGAAGGCTGCTGACACTGTTTCGGCCTCTGGACCCCTCTGGGAGGAGTGGAGCAGCCGCGACTGTCATTTGAGTCTGTGCTGGAAGGTTCCCGTTGCGTCTCGACATGCTCCTGCTGCCTCTCCTTTGACACCAGGCATTCGGGGAGAGGATGAAAGAGAAACGATCGCTGCCACCTCACCTCCACTCCAAAAAGGGTACACCGGCTCTGAAGTAACCAGAACAGTTCACGTCTTTTCGCTCTACAAATTGCAGGTTAACATCACCGTGCGTGAGGCCACACCGTTTGCATCGGAGGACACAAAATGGGTAGTGTTCTGTTCGGTCGATTCGCTGGAACCTGGGATGCCGGTTGGGGATATGGTGAAATACTGCGAGATTGCACAGAATCAAGGCTGCTTCCGGTCCTTTACAGGGTGCAAGGCGGGGAGGAGGAAATGGTATCAAGCACAACAACAGCAACTCAGCCGCCCAGGGTTGGGTATTTCTGCGTTAGAAACGCCGTCTTATCTACATCTTTCTCCGCGAGATCTGTTGGCTGATGTGTCATGCGACTTTGATGTATCCGAGACATGTGGACATGGGTTTTGTTGTGTGCAGTTGAACATTTTGTTTTGGAATGCGCAAAGAATTAATAGGCGTATCAACAGTGTTGGTCATTCGGTTTCTCGGGCGAGACAACAGGCAGACGCAGGCGAGGAAGAATCGGACAGCACCACGACACCCACAAGCGA
Source organism: Rhynchopus sp. YZ270_cl-10 (assembly GCA_964035575.1). Lineage (NCBI taxonomy): Eukaryota > Euglenozoa > Diplonemea > Diplonemida > Diplonemidae > Rhynchopus > Rhynchopus sp. YZ270_cl-10. The sequence goes on from OZ037863.1 coordinate 998,505, forward strand.
GGCCTCTGTGGACGCCTTTCCCGAAGCCGTCTCGCTCCCGCGAAGCGATAGCGATATCAACTCCCTCTTCGACCTCTTCTCTGCCTCCTTCGAACGCCAGCTCGAAGGGGTCCCCTACACAGGACAGCCAAGAGGAGGAGGGGGAGGAGGGGCAAACAGCACCCCAACCCCCCCCGCCCGCTTCACATCCCTCCCTGAAGACGCCGTGCACGTCGTCTGCGCGTTTCTTACAAAGAACGACTTTTTGACCTTCCGAGGCACCTCAAAACGGACCGCCAAAATGTGCAAAAGCGATGCCGTATGGTTACCCCTTCTCTGGGCCTCTGCGGTAGCGCATTGTGTACCCTGTTTAGGAGGTGCGGGGCATTGTTTGCCAGAAAACATTAGGGACGAAGGGCAGAAGGAGGTGGTGGTCTCATTTTTTTCGTTTCCTGGGGATGTGAAGGGACGCTTTTTGGCGGTGTCGAGAGAGCATATGAAGCGGGCTGAGACGGCACGGAAGTCATTAGAGAGAAGGCAATCGATTGACAAAAAGTTGACGAGGCTTGAGAAGGTGGCGCCTGAGGTGCTGTTGCCGTGTTTGGTATTGATATCGGTGTCGTGTCTGTCGCTTGCGGTGTTTGCGTTGCTCTCAGTAAACAATACTGCGGCCTACGACAAAGTAGGGATAGGTGTCAAAGGGGGTAATACTATTCCACCGATCTATTGGCGCGAAGCTGCCAACATCGCAACCATCGGTGTCGTGCTCAGCATCGCATTCCTCTTTGTTGGGCTCTACTACCGTGCCTGCCTAGGGCGTGACATCCGCATCCATCTTATGGGCTTGCTTCATGTGTCTGGTCTATTAGGCTCAGCACTCATGCTCCTACACAAAGCAACAAGGCAGCTCCAAACCCCCACCTGGGCCTGGTGTGTCGCCCCCTTGACAGCCGGGGTCTCGCTGGCCTCGATTGTCTGTGTCTACAATGTAATGCAGAAGACGTCGTGGGTCAAGGTATGTGGGGGAGGAAATAGAGGGGTGGGTCCGTTTGGAAAAAAATGGCCGCCAAAATTACCCATATTTTAACTTTTTTGAGATTTGGATTGCAGTTTTCTGGGTGTAATTGGGGGGGGGGGGGGAAACTTCCTCCACGGTATGGTGGCGATCGTCGGTCGATTGCGGGCGATCGCCGTCGATGAGAGAAAAAATGACGATCGTCAAAAAAAAAGAGCGATCGCTGGCGATCGCCAGCGATCGCCAGCTATTGCCAGCTATTGCCAGCTAAGTTATGGTGTTTTGTGCCCCTCCCCTCGGACCCCCCCTCCCCATTGTGAAATACAATACAAACCAACAGGGTAGCAAAAATAAAAACAAAAACAAACAAACAAACTTTCAAATCTCCCTCCCCATTCCATCCCTGTCACCACATCCAACCAACAGTATTAACACTTGTAATAGTAAAAAATCAGAATGCGGTTCATCGACCTCCTGATGATATTGTTGACCATGTACTGCATCATGGGCAGCGTGGATGCGAGGGGTGATGAAGGCACAGATCTCACCGCCGGGAAGAGAAAGAAGGGGGAACAGGGCGGGAGGGCAGCGACAAAACGCACCAAGTACGACCCTCGTGCGACGAAAGATGACGAGGAAGATGAAGATGACGAGGAAGAAGATGATGATGATGATGATGATGATGAAGAACAAGAACAAGAACAAAAACCTTCGGCACAGATGCTGGCAAAGATAGCAAGCGTCGAAAAAGTGCTAAAGAAAGAAACGCACAACCGCGACGGCTTGGTTAAGCTTGCCATTGAAGTGGGTGTCCTGAAGAAAAAGGAGAAGCCCCCTGTCATGGCTGTCCTCCTCAGGAAGTGTGCGGTGCACAGGATACAGAACCCACCCCCGTTCACCCCTAAGGACAAGCTGACAGCATCGGAGAAATCCGACACCAACAAGTCTCTTGTGGCACAGGTGGCTGGGGCGGCGAAGCAAAAGTTGTTGCCTGCTGTTCCGCTAAAAGCATGCTACACTGACCTGGACCCCAGAAGCGAGCAGGGCTTGGCCATCATGACAAAAGCGAACGCCATGAAGAACGGGTACAAACTCTCCACTCACGCTTCAAAGTTCGATGGAGAACAAGAGCTTCCGGTGTGTACGCATTGCAAATGGGCCTGGTCGCGTGATGTGAAGGTTTACGACATTACCGCTGTCCACTGGAAGAGTCAGAATCACCGCGAAAAAGTGAAGAACGCAGCAGGGAACACACCTTCAACATCGGAACCTGTAGCATCATCGGCGGACATCACAGAACTTGCTGTTGAACTGACTGCCATGTTGGGAATCCCTTTTCGTGCGGCATCATTGCTACTGAAAGGACTCGCTGGTCGGACCATCCCTGCACACGGAATAGACATTCAGCGCGGGTGGCGCGAACATGGGAATGTCATCTACGGAGCACACGTTGACGAGATAAAGAAGAATTTGGGGAATCAAAAGATCAGCCTGGTGCATGACGGTGGGTCTTCCCTCCAGGGGCACACCGTCGCAGTCTTCATCGCGCAAACGAGGGAGAGGTCCTACTGCCTCCCACTGCAGTATTCGGACACCCCATACACCGGAGAGACGCTGAAGAAGGCACTCGAAGCGTGTCTCGGGGAGGTGGGAATGACCCTTTCGGACGTGCGACTCATCAGAAGCGATAGAGGGGGGGCCTCTGGTGGAGTATCCCGAGAGCTGAGTGTATTACTGAACGTTCCGTATATCAGCTGCGAGCCACCTTCTACACAACGTGTGCTCCGATGTCCGGACTACGCTGAAAGCCGATTCTGATTTGGTGTACGAAATATTGCATCTAAGCAACTTTGTGTTCCACGACGCAAAACAGCAGAAAAGATGGCGTGCGTTTCAGAAGCAGTTTCAGAAGGGCTCTGCTGTGGCTGAGTTAGAGACTTTGTACAAAAAGATGACTGCGCGCAAAAAGTCGGCATCCAAATTAGAAATGTCTCAGATGCTTCCACATTTGATTGCAATGGCGAAGGAGAAGGTGACGGAGGAGGATTGTGAGTCAGTGAGCAAAGTCACAACGTTTGAGGAGCTGCATTCGGTGGTTGGGACTATCCTGTCGCACGACGAAAACTCGAGAGAAGCGGTAGCAGAAGCCGTTCGGGCACCGCGTGTCTTCGACACGCGCTTTATCAGCTTCTTGGACGCGGCACAGCACTTGGAGCAGCGTGTGAGGCCCCTCTTCCTCTTCCTGTCGCAAGAGGTTCAGAAAAAAACCGCCTCTAAATCGATCGTGAAGCTTGCGCAGATCCTCAGAGAACGAGGGTTCGAAGAAGTGCAAGAGGCATTGTCGGAATTTGTGGAGGCCACAACCCCCATGCGCGAAGTCCTACAGCGTTATGCCAACGCACAAGCGCCAGGCTGCGGAGCCGTTCGAGTATGGAGTGACTTGGAAAATCTGTTGGAAGACCTGAAGAAATTGTCTGAGAGGCCTGGTCGAGTAGGAAGCATTTGCAAAATCATGTGGGAAGGTCTGAACAAGCGTTGGAGGGACAAGCTCGAACCCGGATACTTCTACTATCTGGCATTGAGGCAGCTGACCCCCGCAGGATTCGAAACAGGAAACATAACCAAATCGCTGATGTCAAATGCCGACCTCCGCATGGCGTTCGGCTGGACCGAAGAGGACGTGTCGGACGAGGCATTCAGTCTGTTTTCTCTGCAAGCGGGCGACTTCATGGGGGATTCGGATATTGACTTTTGGGAGAACATCATGAAGAAAGAAGAGGGGTGCAGCTTTCTGGCAGAGGGGGTGCTGGATGCTTTGAGCACAGCGCCATCGTGCACAAGCCCCGACAGCGCGATGTCAGTTGTGCACCATATGTTGCCTGCCGGGCGTGGGGCAGTGTCTCTGCAGACACATGGGTTCCTGTCCCTTTTGGGGATTAATCAAGACGTGGCACGTATGTAGTTGGACTGTTTTTCAAAAAATTATGAAAAAATTCTTTCAGGTAAGTGCAATTGCGAGCTGAGGCATGGGTTTCCCCATGTTGAAGAAGATGATACCGAGTTCGTTGATGTGGACAGCCCCACGCCAGAGAAGCTGCACATCCCGACGATGCAGCAGGCGATCCAGGCGATGGCAGCAGCAGCGAACGCTTGATGAACAATTAGCATTAAAAAAAAAACACCCCCCGCCACCAAATCTAATCACCCCTCTCCATGTTTCCCCACTAGCGCGTGTCTGCCAATATAATGTTGCTGACATGCGCATTTGTGCCTTTCTCGTGTGATGTCACTACCCCCAACTTCCCCAACTAGTGTTCCCCCACGGCGAGATGGATCAACGCAACCTGCATTTGCCTACAAAGGGCGTTCCAGGCTGTACCAAAAATGCCACAACACTTGACACCCCTCACCCTCCAACCCTTCTCCCGTTCAGAAGCCCGATCAAAGTAAACAAAATAGCCCCCTTCCGCCCCCGTTTTCCTCTTATCATGCATGGCGATCGCTGTCGATCGCTGTCGATCGCCACTTTTTTTTTGGCGATCGCTATTTTTTTTTGGCGATCAATGACGATCGCAAACTATGGCGATCGCCCGTAATCGACCGACGATCGCCACCATACCGTGTTCCTCCAAAAAAGGGAAGAATTTTTTCATAAAAGCTGCTCTCAAGGGTTCAGGGCGAAATGACGTCTATACCTTCTGTAGTACACAGGCTTCGACCAACATTGAGTGGGCCCTATTAGCCCCAAATGGATTCTGAGGCGATTTTCGACACAACAACAAAAAATACAGTTCCGCAAAGACGTGGGGGAGTACTGTATCACGATCCTTGCGAGTCTTCCTGTCATGATCACGCTGATCCTCGCCTGCACGCAGCTCCACAAGGATTCTGTGGACTGTATTGATATGTATGCTTCCTCCCCCCATCCTCTCCCCTTCCCCTCCTAGATGCTCATGGTCGAAAAAAAGGGGGGGGGAAATAGTTATTTTTCTGAAGTGCTCATGTTTATCTAAGAAATGCGTTTCAGTTAGTTGGAGTACATGGTTAGTCCCCAGGTGGTCGGTGTACTAAGGATGCACTGTAAGGAGAGTCAAAGCAAAATGTGCCATGTGTACATGGTGTTCGCGAAACCACATAATCTGTCCTATAATGATCCCATATTCCTACCTATTGTGAACACCATGCATGCCTGCTTGGACGCAATTCGATGTTTTTCAGGTGTAAACCACGAAATGGATTGTAGGACTGCATGGTTGGGTGTCCACCCACGGTACACCCGGTCATTGTACCAAGGAACACTGCCACGAGAGGGCTTTGTATTTCAAGGCAACTTTTTCTTTCCCCCCTACAGACTGTGGCCGATGATGTTGTTGGTAACTGCATTCCTCCCGTGGCCGCCGTTGGGTGCGTTTTACTGGGTTACTCTGTACTTCGAAGGGAAGCGCGGAAGGAACGCATGGCGTCGTGAGGTATGAAGGTGGGGTAGTGTACAGAACACGTCCTCGGACAACTGATTGCCAAAACTACAAAAACAAAAAACCACAACACAGTTTGCCCCAGCGTTCTGCTCGTATCTTCTGTACGTTGCTGTCTGCGCGTTCTTCTGTGGCATGTGTGAAGGGTTTTGCTTTGAGCCGCGTCTCGGCCTCGCCCTGTTGGTAGTGTGGCTGTCGCTTGTGACGCTCGCAAGCTTCGCAGTGTGGGCAGAAGCCATTTACGCTGGGTGAGATCTGGCAGGGGAAAAGGGATGGGGGGTGGTGAGGGGGGTGTGGCTCGAAATCTAGCCTCTGATCGTACGTATGTGACCTAAGTATGAGAGTCTTGGGGTTGCTGTGTCTGTTTTGGTTCTGTCTTGTGTTATCCAGAGCTGGCTGGCATACGTATGTTAGTCAGTTTCCTGGAATAAATCTTGTTTCTTTATAAGTGTTGATTGAACGTAGGTTTTGACAAAAGCCTTCAAACTAATGTATGCAGAGAGCAATAAGAAGGAGATGCTTCCTGGAGTTGAGGATGATTTTGCGTAATCTGTTAAGTACAATGTCGGGGGGCGGGAAACTTCGCTTTTTTTTATTGCTCGTCCTGTTCAAATTGTTATCGTACAATATACACCATGTTTTTCTATGCCCCCTTTTTGGTTTTCTAATATTGTTTTTTTCCCCCATAATCCCCTGTTTATTGTCGTTGTAAGCGCGAGGTTCTTATGGCTCGTATTGACAAACATTTTATTTTTTGCGAGAAGCAAAAAAGAGAAGCACACCCCACCTTCCCCCCACACCCAAATCTATCCAGTGTGAAGGGAGGGGAGGGGGGGGCTGTGCTTATTCTTTCCGATCTGTGCTCCCACTTACCGTTCTTCCTCCTCTTCCCCCTCCTCCTCCCCCCCTGTCATGTGTGCCTATGAGTTGTGTTGCTCCTCTTTTCTCAGATCTAAACCACGAAATGGATTATAGGACTGCATGGTTGGGGGGGGTGTCCACCCCCCGGTACACCCCGGTCATTGTACCAAAGGTACACTGTTCACGAGAGGGCTTTTTGTATTTCAACTCTTTCTTTACAACGCAGCACTCTCGATCCACCCCTCCTACTCCCACCACCACTTACCCGAGTACTAACCTACCCTCCCACTCCATTAATGATCCCCTTCCCATTTTGATTGTTCTTATCTTCACGTATCGTTGCATCGTGTTGGGGGGCTGGGCAGAGCTCCGCAGTGTCATCCTCCTTGCCGTCAGTCTAGACCCTCTAGTCTAGCTTCGCCGCCTTCCAAGTTCACATCCAGACTCCGTGTCTCCAACCGGGTCTATACGAGTCCGAATGGACTGGCGGGCGTAACTTTGATGGATTTTCTTTGTTGTTCCTGACCCCACAACACAACAACCCACCATGAAGAGAACACATATAAAATGGAATTAGTTTTCCAGGGTTTCGGAAAGGAGTACGTGATTGAGGTGGGTGAGAATGACACAACGGAGACGATGCGGCAGAAGGTGGCGTCTGCAGCGGGGTTGTGCGAAGACAGCTTTCGTATGGGTTTTGGAGGGAAGGACGAAGGAGAGGACATCACACAACTTAGTGCTGGGGACATAGTCGTGTTGGAGAAGACACCTAAATACGAAGCCTTAGCAGCTCTTCACGCATTGGGTGAGACAGACCCTACAACAGAAACGTTGAGGGTGATGCGGGACCCGAAGGTGGTTAGCTTGCTCCTGCAGGCAGAAGTTGCGACTGCGCTCCCAGATTACTTCTTCAGCCATAGTGACGTAGCGCACATTCGTTTCGGTTGTGTGTCCGATGTGGATGACAACTGTGGCATCACACTAGACCTGCCTGCGTTGCCCTGCGTCACCGCAATTGGGACGTCTTTCTTCTCCTACTGCACGACGTTGTCGACCGTCGACCTCTCCAGCCTGCAAGCTGTCACCTCGATTGGTGAGAATTTCCTCTCCTCATGCAGGGGGTTGTCGACAGCCGACCTCAGCGGCCTGCGAGCAGTCACCACGATTGGAAACAGTTTTCTCTCCAACTGCACGATGCTGTCGACTTTGGATATCACCGGTCTGCAAGCTGTCACCACGATTGGGAATAGCTTCCTGTTCGGGTGCACGGGGTTGAATCTTGTAGACTTCTCCGGCCTGAGAGCTGTCACCATGATTGGGTCCTGGTTCCTTTACAGGTGCACAGGGTTGGCGATAGTCGACCTTTCCGGCCTGCAATCAGTCACCACGATTGGCTGCGCCTTCATCTCCGAGTGTACGAAGTTGTCCACAGTCAACGTCTCCGGGCTGCGAGCCGTCACCACAATTGCAGCGGATGACAGCTTCCTCTCTGGGTGTCCAGCATTGCAAACCGTACCCGGAAAGGATACCTGCAGCAACGTTGTACGCAGCAGTGTAGAACTATTGAATCTATAGGGGATGGGCATGGGAGTTGGGATTGGTGTTTTGAATTATTGGGTGTGTTTTTTTTTGGGGGGTCGGGTGTGTCCTATACCATACTGAGTATGAAAAAATTGTATTAACGCAGACCCGGATGTTTCTTTCACGAGCTCTCTCTCTCTCTCTCTCTCTTCACCTCCCCTGCCCCCGCCTCTCTCTGCGGGTTTGCGGATTTTTACCCGATTTCACCCAAGTGCAGCCACCGACATACGGAAAAAAAGGGTACACCAAAGGGTTAATGAACCTGTCTGCAATGATCCCTATTTCATCTGCAAGCCTTTTTCCGCATGATTTACCTTCTTTATCACAACAGAAACCACACAAAGTACCAATGGAACTCAACATCGAGGGATTTGATGGTCGGACGTACGTCGTCGATGTGGATGTGGATGACACAGCAAAGGACCTGCGGCGGAAGGTGGCAACTGCAGCGGGGTTTGCTGAAGACAGCTTTGGCATAGGCTTCCGAGGGAACGATGAAGGAGAGGACATCAACATCACAGCGCTGAGTGCTGGTGACATAATCGTATTGACGCAGACGACGAAGCAAGAATCCATTGCAGCTCTTCGTGCATTGGGTGAGACAGACCTCACACCAGAGAGGCTTGCGCGTGTAAAAGACCCCAAGGTAGCTCAGTTGTTTCTGCAGGCAGAAGTTGTAACTGTGATGCCGAACTGGTTCCTCGCAAGCACTAATTTACGTAGCCTTGATCTGAGTGCCCCGTTGGCTGTTACTGCGATTGATGACTTCTTCTTATATCAATGTTCATCATTGGAAGCAATTGACTTTTCTGGGTTACGCAACGTCACTACAATAGGTGCGAGCTTCCTGCAAAACTGCACGTCATTACGCACTTTTGAGCCATTCAACTTTGCAGGATTGAGCAGTGTCACAAGCCTTGGGGACTGCTTCTTATCAGATTGCACGTCGTTAACCTCAATCGACTTTGCAGGATTCCGCAACATCACAAGCCTTGGGGATGAGTTTTTATCAGGTTGCACGTCGTTAACCTCCATCGACTTTGCAGGATTGGGCAGCCTCACAAGCCTTGGTGGATACTTCTTATCAGGTTGCGCCGCGTTGACCTCAGTCGACTTTGCAGGATTGGGCAGTATCACAAGCCTTGAGGACAACTTCTTATCAGGCTGCACGTCGTTAACCTCCATCGACTTTGCAGGATTGGGAAGTGTCACAAGCCTTGGGAACAACTTCTTATCAGGTTGCAGGTTAACCTCCATCGACTTTGCGGGATTGGGAAGTGTCACAATCCTTGGGAACGGCTTTTTATCAGGTTGCAAGGCGTTAGCCTCAATTGACTTTGCAGGATTGAGCAGTGTCACAAGCCTTGGGAACAACTTCTTATCAGGTTGCAGGTTAACCTCCATCGACTTTGCAGGATTGGGCAGCATCACAAGCCTTGGGAACTGCTTTTTATCAGGTTGCAGGGCGCTAGACTCAATTGACTTTGCAGGATTGGGCAATGTCACAAGCCTTGGGAACAACTTCTTATCAGGTTGCGTGGCGTTGACCTCCATCGACTTTGCAGGATTGAGCAACATCACAAGCCTTGGTGGATACTTCTTATCAGATTGCATTGCGTTAACCTCCATCAACTTTGCACGATTGGGCAGTATCACAAGCCTTGAGGACAACTTCTTATTACGTTGCACCGCGTTGACCTCAGTCGACTTTGCAGGATTGCGCAGTGTCACAAGCCTTGGGGATGACTTTTTATCAGGCTGCACGTCGTTAACCTCACTCAACTTTGCAGGATTGCGCAACATCACAAGCCTTGGGCGCAACTTTTTATCAGGTTGCACGTCGTTAACCTCCATCGACTTTGCAGGATTGGGGAACATCACAAGCCTTGGGGACCGCTTCTTATTTAGTTGCACGTCGTTAACCTCAATTGACTTTGCAGGATTGAGTGGTGTGACGCGAATTGGCCACGAGTTCATGGATGGTTGCATTTCTTTACAAACCGATGACCAGGTTCGGAAGTGGACATCAACAAGGATGCAGGTTGGACCTAGGTAGTGAGCTTCGAAGTTGTGGTCGTGTGTGTGCACAAAGAGTGTTCTATGATGCTTGATTCTTGTGTGTTCTATATCTTTCTATTTTCTACTCTGGGGCGGGTTGGAGTAGAGCCATATTTTCGGTTCTTGTGTTCTGTGTTTGGGTCGGGCTACCTGGGTTGAGAGTACCCTTTGCATTGTCTGAGAGGCAGTGAGGTAGAACGTTTTTCTTGTGTTTCTTCTGTTATCGGGTGTGGGCTATCTTGTGTCACGAGCACCCTGTGCACTGTCTGAGAGGCAGTGAGGTAGATGGAGTTTTTTGTTTTTGCTCTTTGGTTATGCGTTAACGTAGGCCGTGAGTGCCTCTGGTCGCGTAGTCGATCCGCGAGTGATTGAAACAGAGATAAGAACGGGTGCACCGAAAAATCGGTGGAGTCTGTGTGTGTGTGTGGTACTGACGGTGCCGAAATATCGGCGGACAGTGTGAGTTGCGTGTGTTTGTGTGTGTTACTGACAGAGTGTCGCTGACAGTGCCGAAATATCGGCAGGGACCGAACGCTCGGTCGTGCACGCCTAAGGGGAAAGGCTGCGCTGGTGGGGTCGTCGACCGTAACGGTTGAAAGAAAGGGGAGGGGGTATGAAATCATCAGCAAAGCTGAGGTGCCAAGATAGTGATCTTGTCTTTTGGGTTGTGTGCGTTTTACCACAACCTCTCCTTTTTGTCTTTATTTTGTTGTTACTGCTTTATTGGGAGTGGGGGCGAAACATAAAAAGGGAAAGTAGGAGCGCGGTTTCAATTTTTGGGGAGCAGGTGTATCCTGCACAAAACCTGAGTATGAAAAAAAAAAATATGTATTAGCACAAGACCCAGATATTTCTTTCACGAGCTCTCTCTCCCCCACCTCCCCCACCTCCCCCACCTCCCCCACCTCCCCCACCTCCCCCACCTCCCCCACCTCCCCCACCTCCCCCACCTCCCCCACCTCCCCCACCTCCCCCACCTCCCCCACCTCCTCCACCTCCTCCACCTCCCCCCTACCCCTCTCAGCTGCACTACACACTGCACACTTCATTTCAACCATATTTATTGCCTTTTCTTGCACACCTCTGTACCTTTTTGGCTTTTCATCCGGCACTTGCATCCGATCGGATCTTCCTTAGCAATCCTCTTCTCTTCATAGAACTTCTAGAACCCAACATCACATTGATACCACCAGAACACATTTTTGTAACCGACAATGCGACGTCTGCGGAACCATCTGCCGATGCAGTTCACCGTGCGGTGTGAGGTCGATATTGCTGGGGCTTTGGTGTCCGCAAAGCTTGTTCTCTCTTCTGACGTTACCGCAGAGGACTTCCGCGCCCTTGTCTGGGCAGAATTCCTTTCCGTTCTGAAGGAGCACAACATCGCCCCCACCTTCCTCCCTACCCACGACATTGCGGAGTACACTCTCCGCATTTCCCACCCATCTGGCGCACCTCCTTTACAACTGCCACATCCTTTGAAGTCTCAGCTTCCAAAACCGTGTCTCCTCTCATTGACGGTAGGGGAAAGCTGGGTGGACCGCCATGCAATGCATCAAGGGGAGACGGAGAGGCGGGCGGCGATCGTTGCTGTGGAGGCGGAGGAGGTTGGGGTGTTGGGCTTAGAGATGCGGGAAGGGGCGGAGGTGGCGAAGGGGAGGGAGATGTGGAATAAGAGGTTGCTTGAACGGAGCGTGGCCTTGGAACGGCAGGCGGTAGGGCAGGTACAACTGCTTCTTCAAGAGGAGGAGCATGAGCGAACGCAGTTCGATCGTCTCCTAAGGTCCACAAAGCTGTACGCACTGCACGCCGTCCAGCTTGCAAACGACCTGACCTCAGCAACGCAGGTAAAGCGTGCAATGCTTGTCCACGCGCGCACCCTGTTTTCTACCTCGCAGCTCTGTGGTGACAGCTATCATAATGGGCTGAGGGCAGCGGAGTCGTCCGCGCAGACGAAGGTAGACAGTTCGCGTCTTTACAATGAAAGCATGCACCATCAACATAGGTTTCAGTTGGACGTAGTGCACGAAACGTCTGCGTTGAGGCAGAAGTACCGTTCGCATCATGCGACAGACACAACGCAGGCTAATTTAGAGGCGAAACGGCCGGTTACCCTTCCGTCAGAGCCAATGGCGTTCCGCAAGACGCTTCCGAACAGTCGTGCGACACTGCGGGAGTTGGTTGCGGCGCAGAATGCATGAAATAAAATATGGAGGCACGCTTTGCGATTTTTTGATAAAAGGCGGGGATGGGATAGGGGTGTGTATGGGGCAAACCACCTCCTTTTTCTAAAGGATGGTGATTCTATTGTCCAGGAGAGGTTTTTTTTGCACACTGACACTATTTTTATTTCACTCCCCTTCCCTTCCCTTCCCTTCCCTTCCCCTCTCTCTCTCTTTCCACTCAATTCAATAGGTCCCCCCCTTTTATCAAAAAAAACAACCACTTTGTTGTTTTATACACAAAACACATTTTTTACTTACAATGGCAGCAAGACGGGTTTTGAGCGCAGCGCGCGCGGTGAGAAGCACACCTGCCGCACAACTGATTACACAGACACAGAACGAGACGGACGTTCTGGTGCTTGGGTGCGGTATCGCTGGGTGCACTGTTGCACTGCGCGCCGCGAAGCAGGGGCTCCGTGTCACCATGCTCACAGCCTCGGAGGACCCGCACGACTGCAACAGCTATTGGGCACAGGGGGGTATCATTTACAAGGCCGAGGACGACACACCGGATTTGCTTGCGTCTGATGTGACCAAGGCTGGGGCTGGGATGTGTGTCGACGATGCGGTCCACATGCTTGCCGCAGACGGCCCACGCCGTGTGGAGGAGATCCTCATTGAGGACGCAGAGGTGCCCTTTGACCGTGACGACAAAAACAACCTCTCCCTCTGCCTCGAGGCCTCGCACAACCGCCCGCGCATCATCTACTTCAAGGACCAGACCGGGGCCGCCATCACCGAGTCGATGCTTGCAGCGACCACACAAAACCCCCTCGTCAACCTTGTCAGCGGCTCCACCGCGGTGGACCTTCTTACCCACGAAGGCCACTGCGTCGGTGCCGTGGTTATGGACAACAAAACCGGCAGCTCTGTTGCTGTGCCCTCGAAGGTGACCGTCCTCGCCACCGGTGGGCTTGGTGACCTGTATGCGCACACCAGCAACCCGGATACCGCAAGGGGTGATGGTTTTGCCATGGCCAGCCGTGCCGGCGCTGCGTTGACCAACATGGAGTATGTGCAGTTCCACCCCACAACGCTGTACATGCCGGGGCAGAGGAGCTTCCTCGTGAGCGAGGCGCTGCGTGGTGTGGGTGCGCGCCTGCTCGACCACACCGGGCGTGCCTTCGCTAAGGAGTACCACCCCGAGGGGGAGCTCGCCTGCAGAGACATCGTGTCCCGCATGATCCACTCCGAGATGCAGAAGCACGACAAGCCCTGCATGTACCTCGACTGCTCCCACTTCGACGCCGCGTACCTGAACGAACGCTTCCCAGCCATCTCCTCGCACTGCGCGAAGAATGGGCTCGACATCTCCAAGGACCCCCTCCCCGTTGTCCCCGCAGCGCATTGTATGACCACCCCCTCCCCCCCTGAGTCCCCCCCCTCACCAAGCTGATTTTTCGGCCCAGCCACACCATAATCCACTTTTTTGAACCTTGCCTCCCACACAACACCACCACAACAGACTTCTGCGGAGGTGTCAACACCGACCTCGATGGTCGCACCTCCATGCCTGGCCTCTACGCTGCCGGTGAGGTATGGTTTCTTTGGCACAACAATATACCGTACTACTGTTCGACCTTTTTCAGAATTTTTCCGACCTTTTTTTACGGTCAAAACATTTTACGACTACGGTAGTTATGGCTCCAATATTAGGATAAACAAACTAAGCCCAACCCAACCCTACCCCCCCACACTTTCAAAACCACATCCCAGGTTGCCTGCACCGGTCTGCACGGCGCCAACCGTCTCGCTTCTACATCGCTTCTGGAGGGTCTTGTCTGGGGTGCTGCGATTGTCGAGCACCTCGGCAAGGACGAGGAGTTTATGAAGACTGTGGGCCTGAGCGACCGTGCGGGAGAGGCCTACGAGTCTTATGAAAGAGTCTCGGGGACGGAGGACGGCAGTGCGCAGGCGCATGAGACATTCGCCACTGTGCGTTCGCTTATGTCTGAGAAGGTTGGTGTGGTGCGCACCCACGACCTGCTCTCTGAGGCTGTCGATGAGCTCAGCACCATCAGCAAAAACGTTGACGACATCTACACCTCGTCCAAGCTCACCCCCGACACCGTGGGGCTCAGAAACGCAGTGGAGACTGCAACCCTTGTCGCAAAGGCAGCATGCCACAACCCTGAGTCCCGTGGTACCCACTTCATGGCCACTTCGGCCTAAGATTCTTTGGATATCCCAAAGGAAAAAAAGGGTATCAATTTTATAGTAATTTGGAGGGATATTAGGTTCTCAAGTGGTGTGTTTCGATTAAAAAAAAAGATGTAGTTTTTTGACATGGTTGTCGATACTGCAATGTTTTTGTGTTCTATTTTTCTGTTTATTTTGTTTTTTTCTCTTCCTGCATGTTCAGCGGGTAAAAGGGTTATCCAACCCTCCTAGTACGTTTTTATCACAAAAAAATTTTTTTTGAGGGGGAAACCAAAAGACCATGCAACGCAAGAATCACAAAACGTATCAGTTTGTTCCCCCCCACGTTGTTTTCCCAGTTGTCGTATTTGACTGTTATTGTGTGTACCCGCGATCAGTACATACTCTTTTCAGTTCTTCCCAAACTGAAGCCTTCGTGTTTCTTTACTAACTAAGGGTGACGAGGTAATAAACATTAAAAAAATCCCCCAAAAATAATGTAAAAATGGATCAGGCAACAAAACAAAACAAAAAATCCAAAACAAAACAAAAATCAACAATTATCTGATCTTTTTTTTCAATGAAGAAGTTAATATCCGAGAAGGAAAACAAAACACAACAAAAGTAAAATAAATCAAAAACAAAACAAGAAAAAATCAAATTCCGGTAAATTCTTCACTGTCAAGATGCGTAGTTCTTCCCCCCCATCAGTCGTCTTTCAGCTTTTTTCCTTCATTTTCTCGGCCCCTTTTATTTTTCGTTTGTTGATAAGTTTGAATCTTCACAGATTCTTTGGGATTCTTTATTATAGGTGACCAGCCACGAGAGGGTCGGGTTGATCCAGTTCTCTCCCCCTTTTTAACACATTTCAGGATACGATTGTGTCTGCAATCACATTTTTTAGACCAAACCACCCCTGGCCACAATACAAGAAATAGTTGCGAAAAAAAAAAAAAACAAAACACTAAAAAAATAAACTATCAAAAACAAAGCAACATCAAAAAAAAATCGCGATTATTTCTTGTATTTGGCCCCTTCCCCCCCTCCTCCGACTCCCCTTCCCAACGGGTTTGTGGTCCTCAGATTGCCACTCTTCCCTATTCAGTTAGGCGTGTAGGTCTGAGGCGGGGAAAGACACAGAAAGCTTCACTTCTTATATTTTCCTATTGGAAACAATAAAAAACGAAGCAAAAAGAATGGATAAGTCAGAGTCCAGAGAAGGTTGGTTTCTGTTTTCCCCAGACACTCCCCGCTGTGCGCTTTTTCTTTTTTTTTCTCTTTTTTTGAAATATACCCGGAGCGTCAATGCGTCCGCGTCGGCGTTAGCGTGATACATAATCTTCACCTTTTTTTTTGTTTGAGAGTAAGTACCTCGGAAGGAACGATTTAAAAAAAAAATTGGAAAAGTGGAGATTTGCACAAAACTGTGGCAACACAACCGAGGCAACTACACTAATCCAACAATTTTATCAAAAAAATCAAGCAGCAATTCCTACAAATTATAGACCGAAATGGTGGAACTGTTTGACTTCTTTTTTTGCATTTTTTTTTCTCTGTTTTATGATGTAATTTATTCGTTAGAGAGCTTACCCTTTTTGCGTGTAGTTCGAGCTTTTATCGACAAAAATACAAAATACCTACTTTTTCCCCTTTCTCTTCTCACAGTGTACGTACGAAAAAAAGGAAAAAAACTGCATTTTTTTTCAGGAAAATTCTTTCAATTTTTTGTTTCTTCTTTTTCTGATCTTCTCAGCTGTTTTTTTTTTGTTTTTTTTAAAACTGATGTTTGCTTCATACCCCTGCCCAGATTTTTTTTAGGTGCACTGCTTGCAAGGCGTATTTGCTAACACATCAAGAATACGCAACCATCCAAGCCCACCACCTCTGGATACCTTTTTTTTTTAGTGACATGCATGAAAAGCTTGGGTTTTATCTTACCAGCTTTATCAACCAAATCGAACGAATAAAATATTGGGCAATTCTGGGAATTTTGGCCCCCCCCTTTTTTTTTTGGCATTCCCTATTTATGTGCTCTCTATGCGTCTCTATGTGTCTCTATGTGTCTCTGCGTCTGCCGATGTACGGTGAGGTGTTTTTTGCACCTTTCAACATTCTCTCCAATTGCACTGTACTGTAGAGGTCTTGCTGTAATGCACATTTTTTTTGATGTGAGTCTGTCTGTCACCTGAGCCCAATATTGGGTCTCTGTGGTCAGCCTTTCCTCAGCCAACCCTCCTCCTCTTCATTCTACCTGCACAGTGGAATAGTCAAGGGGGGAGGCTACTGGAAGTGCTACTGCACCAAATAATTAGTGTTTTCCGACTAGTGTTCCACCAGTAATATTACTAGAGGGTTTAGCACCGTTGTTTAGTATCCTAGTTCCATTGGTAGCCCTCCTCCTCCTCCCCCCCCTGCCCCAACAATGGGGGGGGTTTTTTTTCTCAAAGAGGTTCCTAGAATAGTACAAAAAAATGATTTTATCTTATTCGTGCAGTGTTTTGCTAAATGATTGAAAAAAGGGGGGATTTTTTTGCTATTATACCCACGTTGTCAATACCTGTGCGAAAATACCTTATGGGTGAGTACTCGTAAACGGGGTAGGTAGCGTGGGTACGAGAGTAATTACCTCTTTCTATAAAAAAAAGGGGTTTTTTACTACAGACTGTTGAGGCAGTATAATAAAACCACCACCCTACACCCTCACCCCCCAATGCGTTGAAATACAAGACGAAGTAAAATTATCAAAAAAAAATAAATCAATTGTGTTCGTGGCCCTGGAGGGCCCGGATGCAGGTTGTCAGACACGGCAACTTTTTGTGCACAGGAATGTTGTGAATGATGTGCACGGTGTTTTTTTGTTGTGTGTTCGGTTTGGCAACGTGTGTTTATCTACGTCGCCTAAATAGCAGGCATAAAGCTGAGTCGCCACATTTGAAAAAAAAGCGAACCGTCGAAAAATTAAACCCGAAAACGGCGAAACGGCACTTAGTCATTATTGCCTGCTAAAATTGGCCAATTTGGATTTTTTTATTTTAAAAAATTTGACACGGTCCCTGAACCTCCTCCCCCGGGGTTTACGGAATGTGCCTTTTTCTTTTTTCTTCTTTTTTTTTTTTCCTTTTTGCCCGCGGAAGTCGTGCATCTGCTTCCCGAGAGGCGTTTTGCACTATCAGCATTACTCTTTGTTTTGTCCCAGTGCAGCAAAGTAAGCCAAAGCAAGTTATGTACGTTCTCTGGGGCGTACCTGGTCTTGTCTGAAAGTAGGTGCTACTAAGTCTGCGAGTGGACGTTTTCCTTTGTCTTGTTTGCATTCAGAGAATTCGTCTCTAACGTTAATCTTTTTTTGCAGTCAGGTCTGTGTCTCTGCGCGCCTTGTGCGCCTTTGTCGCTTAAATCAATGGGGAAATTGCGACATTACGTATACTTTTTTTTTCGTTTGCGATAACACATACAAAAAAAAGTTTTCGTATTGTCGCAATTTACCCTACAATTTTACCCCCATTTTTGAAAGGTGGCTAAGAGTCTCCGAGAGGCTCAGGGTCATCTTATAAACATTTTTTTTTTTATCCCCACGGAGCGTCAGTGCCTGCGCCCCAGAGGGCGTTTGCACTATCAACTTCACCTTTTTTTTATCTCCAACCTCCCTCACCCCCGTTCTGTCTCGTTTTTTTTCTTTTTTTTTTTTTACTTTTTTTTGATCTTAGCGGCTGCTCTCTGCATGACCAAAGCAATAATAACTGAATACAAAACAACATTTTCCTTGCAGAGACAGTTTATCACTTTTCCTTTTTCTTTTCTTTTTTTTTATGTTTTAACTTGGAAAAATTATGCTGTTCCCCACAGGGGGAAGAAGACCAAAAAAAACAAAAAAAAAAAACAAAAACAAAAAACTGAGATGTAAATTTGTCAAAAAAAAAAGCTAACTTTTTTTTTATATCGAACCGCAACCAGCCTGAATAGTCATTAAACTACGCTCTATCTCACCTCCATTTTTTTCTCCTTTGGGTACATTTAGTGTCCCCTATTATACCTTCTTCTATTCAGTAGATAGTATATGAAACAATCCTTTGCTTATAGTTGACAACGGTCTGCCGCTTATGATCCTGATGGAAGCATCCACACAGCCTATCACCACGGTATATGATTCAGAATTCACGGTGACTGAAACCACCCGATTGACAGAAAAGTGCAGAGCTCCTCGAAATAGTTGAGACCCCGTTGGAGGCACTCCAGCAATCTGCCGCTGCTTTTTTGTCCTTCACAATAGACGTGTGCAGGCCACCCTACGCCCTTCGTCACCACAATATTGATCACTCCAGCAATCTGCCGCTGCTTCACAATAGACGTGCACAGAGAGTAGGCAGGCCACTCTACGCCCTTCGGTCGTCGTTGGTGACACAGTTCGTTGTGGGAGGAGTGGCGGAGTCTATTGACGAAGAGTTCCCCCCCTCCACCATCTATTCAACACCAAGTCCTCGCAGTCGTGAGCCTATTTCTGAGACTGCTTCTCTCCATCGAAAATTGAAGGTCAAAGAAGCATCACCTTGATTTGCATTTTTTCACCCTGGTATTGAAATGGAAAAATGTTTTACTGGCATGTTTTTTGAGGTGTTTTTGTGGGTGGGTGGGTGGGGGAAATTTGGACCTATCGGGTCTCCCAGAGTGTTTTTTCGGGGGGTTTTCAGAGTAGAGTCTTTCTATTTGCTATTGCGGGTGTGTTGTCTCACGTATCCCCTACCGTGCTTCTGTTGCTTCTTCTTGCTCCACCCAAAACACCACGCACAAAACAGAGTATAAAACATGGAAATATGTGTGGTATGCTGTGACGGAGAGAAGTACACAGTCGAGGTGGATGTGGATGATACAACTGCAGACATACGGCGGAAGGCGGCGTCTGCAGCAGAGTTGCGCGAAGACAGCTTTGACATGAGCTTCGGAGGGGAGGTGCTGGCCGAAGGAGACTACATCACGCAGCTGAGTGCTGGAGACACAGTTGTGCTGACGAAGACGACGATGGAGATGAAGACGACGAAGAAGACGGTGTCGCAGAAGGACATCGCCATTGCAGCTCTTCGCGACTTGGGTGAGACAACGCTGACGCCAGAGAGGTTAGAGAGACTCCGTCGGTGGGAGCATTCCAAGCTGATTCGTTTGCTTCTGCAGGCGGAAGTTGTCACTGAGATTCCCGATAAATTCTTGGGCAGTCCTCATTTAGTGGAGGTAGATCTCAGTGGTGTGACAGGTGTCACTTCAATAGGGTCCTACTTCATGAGCGAGCGCTGGTCATTGCGCACGGTTGATTTATCTGGGTGGAGCAATGTGACGCATGTTGGTGACTACTTCCTCCTCCACTGCAGCGCATTGCGAACCGTTGCCTTCTCTGGGTGGAACAGCGTGACGCACATAGGGAGCGACTTCCTAGCGAACTGCTGCAAGTTGACCACACTGGACTTTTCTGGGTGGGACAATGTGACGCACGTTGGGGAATGCTTCCTCCACTACTGCACCGCGTTGACAACACTGGACTTTTCTGGGTGGAACAACGTGACGCAGGTTGGGGCATTATTCCTGTGGGAATGCAGCTCGTTGACCACACTTGACTTTTCTGGGTGGAACAATGTGATGCACGTTGGGGAAAGCTTCCTCCACGACTGCACCGCGTTGACCACACTGGACTTATCTGGGTGGAACAACGTGACGCAGGTTGGGAACTACTGCCTCTACAACTGCATCGCATTGCGAACCGTTGACTTATCTGGGTGGAGGAATGTGACGCAGGTTGGGAAAGGCTTCCTATTGACATGCAGCTCGTTGACCGCACTGGACTTATCTGGGTGGGACAGCGTGACGCATGTTGAGGAAGGCTTCGTGTGGAAATGCAGCTCGTTGACCACACTGGACTTATCTGGGTGGAACAATGTAACACATGTTGAGAAGTACTTCCTATTGAATTGCAGCGCGTTGACAAAACTTGACTTATCTGGGTGGAACAATGTGACGCAGGTTGGGAAAGGCTTCCTGAAAGGATGCAAAATACCTACAAGCAGCATCAACGTCACCGGATCGAGCAGTGTTGTGTCAGAATATGTGCACAAAAAGAACAAGTGTCAATGTGTGTGTATGTGATGCATATACTCTTTCGAGAGGCAAGCTGCGATTACCCTGTTCAAATACAAACTACATTTTTATTTACTTATGCACCCAAGCATGAAACACACAAGCACAGCTAGTTTTTTTTTTTTGTTTTTATGCACTTTTTCGCACTATTTTCACCAACATTTTTTTTTGCACTTTTGCAGCCCCCTTTTTGTACTACCTCGTGTGCAGACTCAGTACCCCCCTGCACAACTTGATGTTTGTGCACGAGGCACATTCCTCTTTCAAGGTTTTCGTTCTTTGATTCGCAAAGGAAAGAGCATACCAATTCCCCCTTTATTTGTTTGTGCATATTTTTTGTGTTGTGACAAATGTGCAGGGTTGGAACCCTGTAGTGATGATAAAAGCCATGACGCCATTGAGCGACTCATTGGGGCATGAGTGATAGACGTTGTCACTGTGTCTCCCCGCCTCGCAGGGGAAGGTGTTTTTTTTTTGGCACAGCACCTTCGTGAGTCAGTATCGGTCTGCGAATCAAATTGAAAACGGCGTTGTTTGCGCTTCATATCGCAGAGGATAAGAAACTGAAAATACGAACCCCCTATCCCCCCACCCCCTGTTTTCTCCCTTTTTATAGGTGACAACGTTGTTGCAACCCGCTGATACAGAAAAGTGTGCATCTCCTCGAAATAGTTGAGGCTCCGTTCCAGCAATCTGCCGCTGCTTTTTTGTCCTTCACAATAGACGTGTGCAGGCCACCCTATGCCCTTCGTCACCACAATATTGGAGGGGGAAAAGCCTGACCCACACCTATCTCGCCTGGGCCTAGCTTACCTGGGCATCCGATGATCCCCGTTCGTTTCCAGACGAGTGGAGGCGGGAGTAGGACGTAGTAGCGGTATCCACGAAACGAGAGAGAGGTGAGGAAAGGCTGCGTGGAGCTCACACGAGAAAGCGAGGTGTCTACACATGTCTGCACGTTATGAAATATTCAAAAAAATATTCAAAAAAAAACAACAACCAACGTTCCTCGGATGAACACTGTTTACCCCAACAAAAACCAACAGGAACATACATAGCAACCCCAAACACACGATGTCGAAGCGTCTTGCAGACAGCGCCTTGGCTAGTGCACCGCACGACATCCCATGCAAAAGGAGAAGGCTTTCTGCCGACGACGTCTTGATAGAGGCTGCCAGGGACGGCGATGCCACTGCCGTGCGGGTGGGGCTAGCGGAGCTCTCCCCAGGCAGCAAGACGGCCTTCGCTGCTGTGCATGAGGCGTGCAGAGAGGGCCACCACGAATGCACTGCGGCGCTTCTTGCGCACATCGAAGCAATGCAGGCAGACTTCGACTCCCTGCTGAGTCAGTGCATCCGTGCAGGCGGTGACCGCTTGAGTCTTTCGCCTCTGCATTCCGCTTGTCGTGAAGGAACGCTCAACGTTGTGAAGCTGTTGGTTGGAGCTGGTGCGGGAGTGTGTGTTGCAGACGAGGAAGGAAACACATGTCTCATGCTTGCGTTGAAAAATGGGCACGCCGAGACAGTGCGCTATCTTGTGAGCTTGCCTGAGATAGACGTTACAGAAACAACCACTGCGTTGCGTGCGGCAGTGATGCGAAAGGATGCTGAAGTCGTGCAGGTGCTCATTGATGCAGGTGCAGACGTCGTCAAAAGGTTTGTCTCTGGGTGCGCACCTCTGGACGGGGACACACCTCTATGCGCTGCCATCGGGCAGGGAGCACTCGATGTGGTGAAGCTGTTGGTCATAGCTGGTGCGGGAGTGTGCGTTGCAGGCGAGGGCGGATTCACATGTCTCATGCGTGCATCGCTAAATGGACACACCGAGACTGTGCGCTATCTTCTCAGCTTGCCGGAGATGGACGTGACACAAGCAGACAACAATGGCAACACTGCGTTACATATGGCGGCAAGTTGGAAGCATGCTGAAGTAGTACAGGTGCTCATTGATGCAGGTGCAGACGTCGACAACAGGAACAGCGACATGCAGACGCCTCTGCACTTAGCTAGCAGCGAAGGAACACTTGACGTTGTGAAGCTGTTGGTCAGAGCTGGTGCGGGAGTATGCGTTGCAGACGAGGAAGGAAACACATGTCTCATGTTTGCATCTCGTGAGGGACACACCGAGATTGTGCGCTATCTTCTGAGCTTGCCGGAGATGGACGTGACGCAAGCAGACAGTGGTGGCGACACTGCGTGGGAATGGGCACAAATGTGGGATCAGGTAGAAATACTTCAGGTGCTCATTGATGCAGGTGCAGACCTCGACAAAAGGGGTGGAACGGAGATGACACTTCTGTTATGTGCCAGCAGTGACGGACAACTCGATGTGGTGAAGCTGTTGGTTAGCTCTGGTGCGAGTGTGTGTATTACAGATGACATAGGAGCGACATGTGTGATGATTGCGTCGCGTGAAGGACACACCGAGATTGTGCGCTATCTTTTAAGCTTGCCGGAGACGGACGTGACACAAGCAGACAACAATGGCGACACTGCGTTACATAAGGCAGCAAGTGAGGAAGTAGTGCAGGTGCTCATTGATGCAGGTGCAGACGTCGACAAAAGGAACACGAACGGGGACACACCTCTGTGCGCTGCCAGCAGTAAAGGAGCACTCGATGTGGTGAAGCTGTTGGTCAGAGCTGGTGCGGGAGTGTGTGCTGCAAACGAGGAAGGAAACACATGTCTCATGCTTGCATCGCTAAATGGACACATCGATATTGTGCGCTATCTTGTGAGCTTGCCTCAGATCGACGTGACACAAGCAGGCACTGCATTGGGTTTGGCAGCACGTGGGGAGCACGCTGAAGTGGCGCGGATGCTCTTCAATCACCTTTCGAACATTGTTGGGTTCTGTATCTTCTGAGTAGTAGCGTCCCAGAGTAATTACCCCTTTCTAAAAAGGGTTTTTACTACAGACTGTTGAGGCAGTATAATAAAACTACCCCCTACACCCTCACCCCCCAATGCGTTGAAATACAAGATGAAGTAAAAATATCAAAAAAGTAAACAATGAAACACACAAACATGTTTCGTCACAATCGCAAACTCATGGCCTTTCTCACCCCCACCGCAGATTACCCATTACACACCGACACATTTCCCCCTTTCTGTGTCACACGCTTTTGTGCTCACACTTCGGAAGTATTTCTTTTGCATTCTAGTTTGTTCCCGTTTCTTTGCTGCGCGTTTTTTGTCTCTTCTCTCTTCCCTTTAACAAGCAGTGATGTCGGGCTCAGGCCAGGTCAGCGCTGATGCTCGTCTTGCACGTTCGCTGCAACAGCAGGTGTGTCCTTTTTGTTTTATTTTCCCACTCTGTCCTGAGTCATCGATTTGTCCATGAATCTAAAAACGTTATGACTTTAGTGAGCAGTTTAGCGGGGTAACGGATCTGAGAGGGCTTACCTTATCGTTTCGCAACCCTGCAAATTACTCACATGCAAGAACTGCTGCAAAGGGGTTGTTGACATGCACATCAGTTGTCATAACCCCACGCTTTCGTCACCACAGCACGAGAGGTTCAGTTCACACATTTTCATTTACTTTAGTTTCTTCATAAAAGCGCACACCGTTCGTCTCCCTTTGGCATTACGCCGTATTACCTATCTTGCCTTTTTCACATCCCCAACCTTTACAGGAATATGCACAGGCAAGACATCGCCAACGCCAAATGCAGCAACAGCAACAGCAACACCGCCACGTTGACCCACGCCAACCACCACCGCCACCACCACCACCTGCACCACGTGTTACCACCCGCCCACAGCACAGTACACCACAGCAGAGTGGAGCAGCGCGTGGTGAGCGACCGCGCAGACAAGGATCTCCCACAGTACAGGTGGTGAGGACCCGCCACCACCACCACCAGCACCACCCACGCGCCGCCAGCGAGCCCCGCACAGATGCTGTGCGGACCAGCCAAGGTGGGCCCCAGGTGTTTATGGTGCGTTCTGGGACGAGAGATCCGTTGCAACTGCTGCAGGCGTTGATGCGTGCAGGGATGCAGGGTGGCGGTGGCGGTGGCGTGCCTCCTCAGATTCGCGTACTAATGCACCAAAGGGCGCCCCGACAGCAGGGGGTCAACCGCGACACCATCGAAGGCAACTCAGGTAAGTTCACCCTCGGCGAAGTCTCCGCCCTCCCAGAGGAAAGCCGCAGCTGTGCAGTGTGCCAGATGGAGTTTGAAAGGGGCGAGGAGGTGCGTGCGCTTCCTTGCCTCCACCTCTTCCACCCAGAGTGCGTCGACAGATGGCTGACGACAAAGCGGGAGTGTCCTACCTGCAGGGTATGTGCACAAGAAAACCTTTTGTCTTTAGGGTTCAGAACGACCTACGTCTACCTTCTGCAGTACAAAGGCTTCGGCCAACTTTTGAGTACAGAATTTTTGTTCCGTTCTCTTCATCGACAACAACAAAAAAATACCCTTTGTACTGCGTCATCTCAACAACATCTTCTTACAGGCCGACATCACCGACATGGAGCGTCAAGCCGGTGCGTTGCTATCTGACGGTAGGTAAAGGTGTTAGGTGTTTACAATTGAAGCCAACATTTTTTGTTAGAAAAGATAAGGCTGAGGGTCACCGTGTCTTTTCTTGTCTTCTAGTGTCTGCTCTGCTCCCACGCTGCAGGATGTTTCCCCCCCGCTGGGATAACAGAAAAATCACCTTTGCGTTCGGTGTTTCAATGCTGCTTTGTATTTAGCGCTGATTTCGAGATTCATTTCACAAAACGTCACGTAAGCATGATGCTGAACATCTGAATTTTTATAAGTGCTTTCATCCGGATGGCTGGCATCGTAGGTCAGTCGGAGTTGCCTGCACTAAAAACTTGACTTTATTATTTTCAACTTACCTTCCTTCACCCCCCTGTAAGGGCGACCGTAGGTGAAGTAAGGTATAGTATTGAAATCGATGTGGGGGGGGAGTAAAGGGTCAATTTTACAAAACCAGATTTTGAGGAAAATTTTAGCCAAAAATGGGCCCCACGTATAAGGAACCGGGCTCATATTTCTCAAAATTTAAGTGGTCAATAAATTGTCCAATTTTCGAGATTGACCCCACCACTGCACGGGCGGAGCCCAAAAATGCAAATAAGGACCCTTTTCAACTTACCTTCCTTCACCCCCCTGTAAGGGCGACCGTAGGTGAAGTAAGGTATAGTATTGAAATCGATGTGGGGGGGGAGTAAAGGGTCAATTTTACAAAACCAGATTTTGAGGAAAATTTTAGCCAAAAATGGGCCCCACGTATAAGGAACCGGGCTCATATTTCTCAAAATTTAAGTGGTCAATAAATTGTCCAATTTTCGAGATTGACCCCACCACTGCACGGGCGGAGCCCAAAAATGCAAATAAGGACCCTTTTTAATTTGTTCTCTTGAAATGTGTAATTTCATGTTTTCGCGAAAAAAATAACAGCTGATCCTACAAGGGTTGAAGGAAGGTGGTTGAAAACAACAATAACAACAAGGACAAGTAATTGCTAAGAAAAAACGGGGTGTGCTGTGGAAAACTCCGCGCGATTTTCGAAACCACCGTAGCATCCTGGTGATTTGCTGGAGGTGCTGATGCGCCTGGTGTGATCGATGTGTTGTAGTCTGTGCATTCTGTGTTCCTTCCGCACTGCTCCAACGACGACGACAATGTGGGGAGCCTGTGGACAAAAACGAGCTGGAACACGCCGAGCCTGCCGAGCCGACGTCCAACAACGCGATCGAGCACATGGTGCTGGACGAAGAGGAGAGCCCCACTGTTTGAACGTTCAGATGCTGGCGTCCCAGTGGGTCTGGCAGAAGAGCGTTAGCATACTTGCAGAAGAGCAGAATGCTGGGCGTGTTGTAGATTATTTCTACAGGATGGAGTTCCACATCACACCCCGTTTTTTTTCCGATAGCAATTACTTGTTTTTTTTTGAGGGGTTTCCAACCAGGGATTTATATACGATTTTTTTCCTTAGGGTAGTGTAACTTTTTCAGCCTGTTACCGTTACCGCCCGCCGGATTTTTTGAAAACCAAAAAAAAAAAGTCATGTAGAAAGTACCTAGGGAAAAAAGTTATGAAGAGGTTCTATAGGAAAGATGTGGGTGGTACAGGGCCCATACCTAGAGCACCTCACGATCACTTGGTGAGTAAGCAATTTTTTCTCGAGAGAAAAGTCGTTTTCCTTCTCGAGTGTTTTCTTGTACACTGTACACTGTACACTGTACACTGTACACTGTACACTGTACACTGTACACTGTACACTGTACACTGTACACTGTACACTGTACACTGTACACTGTACACTGTACACTGTACACTGTACACTGTACACTGTACACTGTACACTGTACACTGTACACTGTACACTGTACACTGTACACTGTACACTGTACACTGTACACTGTACACTGTACACTGTACACTGTACACTGTACACTGTACACTGTACACTGTACACTGTACACTGTACACTGTACACTGTACACTGTACACTGTACACTGTACACTGTACACTGTACACTGTACACTGTACACTGTACACTGTACACTGTACACTGTACACTGTACACTGTACACTGTACACTGTACACTGTACACTGTACACTGTACACTGTACACTGTACACTGTACACTGTACACTGTACACTGTACACTGTACACTGTACACTGTACACTGTACACTGTACACTGTACACTGTACACTGTACACTGTACACTGTACACTGTACACTGTACACTGTACACTGTACACTGTACACTGTACACTGTACACTGTACACTGTACACTGTACACTGTACACTGTACACTGTACACTGTACACTGTACACTGTACACTGTACACTGTACACTGTACACTGTACACTGTACACTGTACACTGTACACTGTACACTGTACACTGTACACTGTACACTGTACACTGTACACTGTACACTGTACACTGTACACTGTACACTGTACACTGTACACTGTACACTGTACACTGTACACTGTACACTGTACACTGTACACTGTACACTGTACACTGTACACTGTACACTGTACACTGTACACTGTACACTGTACACACTGTAGTACCTATAACTTTCTGGTACCCAGTCATTCTGGGAACCAGACACCCGGTGCCCAGGAACCTAGGTACCCAGACAACATGATAATGAGAAGACACAAAATGCTACGCGCAACAGAAAACAAGCTACACGTCACGAAAATAAGGATTTGACTGTGAAGAAAACTCTGGAAAAATGTAAGAAAATCTCTTCATAACTTTTTTCCCCTTGGTAAAACTTTTTTTTCTTCATAACTTTTTTTCTCCGCCGCCCGCCGGGTTTTTCGAACACCAAAATAACGGTAACAGACCGAAAAAGTTACACTACCCTTACCAAAAGTGCAAAAAAAGTGAGGTTGCTATTCCTGAGGGGCCTGCAGGCACGGAGGGGCTTTTTTGAAGAAATGGACTTCAGATTGAAGTATCATCATTGTACTAGCCCAGGGGGCTTCACTGGCTAGGGCTCCAGCAGGTCCCACATGCACTATGCCTGACTCCAGCACGTAAGGTAGCATTCACAGCACCTTTCACCCCTTCAGGAGGAGTGCACAAAAGGGCACCCGGATGCAATTGTTCACCCATATCAGGACTCATGACTCAATTTTTTTTTGCCAGGCCTTTTGCTAACTTTGGGATTTTCCCCAGGAATGGCATGATGGTCAAAAAAAAATAATTTCCTGGAAAAAAAGTACATTCCGAGCTTTCCCACCTGGTAAAAGCGGTCGTCGCGCGCTTCGCGCGCGCCTCCCTGACAGCCACAGGGTGGAGAGGCGAAGGGTCAGCTTTGCAAGATAACAAAAAAAAAAAAACGGAATCTAATCCTTGTTTAACGGTGCTTGGTCTTGCGCCTTACGTACACTAACCGTACAAAATCACTACGTCTTCCAGAAGCAGGGGCTGTTGCAACGGTTGGGTCATTTTGAAATAACAATGGTCAAATTTTTGCAGCTTGGGTCAAGTTTCATTTCTGGCTGCAAAATGCAAGGGAATCCCCTTAGACATTGTAAAATGGCACCGTAGGCAGGAAGAAAATAGGCGTACAGCGCGAGCGAAGCGAGCGGGAATTTTTTTTTTAGGTATACCTCCGCGAGCGCAGCGAGCAGAAATATTTTCAGGCCATCATGCCATCATGCCATCATGCCATCATGCCATCATGCCATCATGCCATCATGCCATCATGCCATCATGCCATCTGGGGGGAAATCCCCAGGTGATGGAGAGCGAAAGCCCTGCCCCACCACCCCCCGTGGCATGATGGTGGCATGATGGAAAAAAAAATAAAAAACGCCCAAAAACGTGGCATGATGGCATGATGGTTAGCAAAAGGCCTGTTTTTTTGCGAAGCAAAAAAAAATAATATAATATGGCGCCGCAGGCGAAAAAAAATTGGGGTACGGTGTAAAAATCTAGCCTTTTATGTACCGTTTTTTCACCCACCCAACCGGACCCAACAGAGCCCATCTGGACCCACTTGGGGTCAATTATGCCCAATTATACCCAATTATACCCAATTATACCCAAGTACAGCCCAATTTTGCCCAATTACGCCCAATTACAGCCCAATTACACCCAATTACAACCAATTACACCCAGTCACACCACTAGTACAACTCAGGTGTTTTTGAGGGGGGCTTACCAGGGGGTGACCTGTTTTGCTTGCTCACACGGTGAGGTCCAGCCTCTGAGCGGGTCAAACGGGATACTCAACTAGAGGGTGTGACGACACCCGCTTTTCGGGTGTGGCACCGAAAAGTGGGAACGCCTATGACGGGCGGGTTTTGGTAACCGGACAGGGGACTGCATGCCTTCCAGATATTTTGTGGCACTATATGCCCACCCAGCCTTCTTCCTCACATACGTACATAGGTCATTTTTACCTTGTAAAATTGTAACACTGGTGACATGCTTCCCAGCACACATCAGCACATAAAAAACCGGTAGAAACACATGTAATCTGTGGTGGTCGAAAGTACAATATTCCTTCGACAATGCATTGTTTGAGCATTTGTTATACCTGGAGAATATGGTCAGATCACTCTTCAGACCACCTGGCGTTTACTCCAAAAATAACACTATTTTTGACCGTGGAGTTTGTGTATCGGTACAGGTGATGGTTTTCGGAAGTTGGCAATCAGGTGGTTTGTATACTGTGTACTGTGTACTGTGTACTGTGTACTGTGTACTGTGTACTGTGTACTGTGTACTGTGTACTGTGTACTGTGTACTGTGTACTGTGTACTGTGTACTGTGTACTGTGTACTGTGTACTGTGTACTGTGTACTGTGTACTGTGTACTGTGTACTGTGTACTGTGTACTGTGTACTGTGTACTGTGTACTGTGTACTGTGTACTGTGTACTGTGTACTGTGTACTGTGTACTGTGTACTGTGTACTGTGTACTGTGTACTGTGTACTGTGTACTGTGTACTGTGTACTGTGTACTGTGTACTGTGTACTGTGTACTGTGTACTGTGTACTGTGTACTGTGTACTGTGTACTGTGTACTGTGTACTGTGTACTGTGTACTGTGTACTGTGTACTGTGTACTGTGTACTGTGTACTGTGTACTGTGTACTGTGTACTGTGTACTGTGTACTGTGTACTGTGTACTGTGTACTGTGTACTGTGTACTGTGTACTGTGTACTGTGTACTGTGTACTGTGTACTGTGTACTGTGTACTGTGTACTGTGTACTGTGTACTGTGTACTGTGTACTGTGTACTGTGCGGAAATTGACCAAAAACAAGAACTTGTCCATTTCGTCAAATTGACCCCACCACTGGCCGGACGGATTCCGAAAATGCAAATGCCGGTGTTTAAAAGCAGCGGGTTTACGCCATTTCTTGCAGGTCAATTGGGGGAAACGGTACATGTGTCCTCCATTCTCGCATTGGAACCGCGCAGGTGCAACATCTGTGACCATTTACCAAGGCATCTTTTTCATCGCCGTTTTCGATTTTATATGGATTTGTAGGGAAACAGCACAGAAGTGGGAAAAATTGGGGGTGTGGGGACCGAAACGCAAGTCAAAAGTGCAAAAAACGGCAAAAAACGGCATTTTTGCCCAATTTCACCCAATTACGCCCAGTTACAGCCCAATTACACCCAATTACAGCCCACCGACACCCGGAAAAAACGGTACATTTTACACCACAGAGTTACTCAACGAACCCTTTTTTGCGGAGCAAAAAAAGGAAAAATGGCGCCGCAGGCAAAAAAAAATTGGGTACAGCCTGTATGGTACGGGATTTCATGGTGCGGTCAGCAACCCAGTTCCCCAAAAAATGCAAAAAACTTTTTTTCCAAATCTGCAAAAGTTTTTTTTTTTTTTTCAAAACTGAGGTTCAGCCTCAGTTCTACTATGGTATATAAATCTCTGTTTCCAACAAAGAGTGGGCAGGGAAAATCCTATCTCTTCCCTTAGTTTGCGTAAACGATTTTCTTGTGTTTTCTTAGCGGGGGGGTGGGCTGTGGGGAATGCTTCAGCTTCTTCTAAAAATATTCTTTCTTATTTCAAAGGAAAGGTGAAAAAAAAACAACGTTGTTAAATGCCAATCCCGCAAAACTCAAAAAATTAGTGTTGTTCATTTTATAACCAATATTTAAAACTTTCGTTTTATGGTTTTCTCGCTGTTTTTGTTTAGGGTATTGGCAGCATCTACCCCTTTATAGAATGTGTGCACGAGAGGCACATTCATCTTGCAATTTTTATTTTTATTTTCCTTCTCTGTCTCGAGTCTGCATTCTCTGTACAATCATATTTCATCTTTCCTTTTTCAATACGATATGAGCACACAGTGTGGGTTTGTGTCCATCTTAAACTTTTTTCTTCTTTTTTTTTGTAAGAGCGACATCGCTTTTTATCTGCGTATTTTCCTACTTTTTAGGGTACGTGAAAATTGGCGTTGTTGCTGAGGGGTTTGCACAATCCCCACGATACTCTTGGCGGGGATGTGTGTGTATGTGTGAGCAAGGGACCACCTACCTTCTTCCCTTTGCCCCCACATGGTCAATAAAATAGATAAATTCATCGGAACCTTTTTGGTGCAGTGTCTCCTCCCCCCCACCCTTCGTAATATCGATCAACGTGCGGACCACTCGAGATGTACGTTGGCAAAATAATATCAAAAAAAAAATTGAAATATACAGCGCACCAAAGTGCTTGCTATTTGTTTCAACACAGGGTTCTTTTTTAAAAAAGGTGACTAACGTACGTAAGGCTAGTAGATTTATCTCACAAAAAAAAATAATTAAAGCTAACCATTGGTGCTATCCGGGGGGCGGCGTTTCACAAAGTTTCACAAAAAGTCGCAAAATTTCAATCCTATGCACAACGTTTCACAACTATGTACCCACACTGTTGTGAAAAGTTGTGATTTTGATTGAAATTTTGTGAAATTTTGTGAAACGCCGCCCCCCAGATAGCACCAACCATATGTTTTTTGGATGCAAAGTTAAAACCGTCTCAAGAGGGTAAGTGGTGTTTGAGTTTAAACGATTCTGTTCTATCGGGTCTGAACACCCGACACCTATCCTTAGATTTATGCGTTGTTCTCGTGGGGCGCTCTGTCGTTTTGTTTGTTTTTTTTTTCTCTTTTCTTATACTATATTCATATACTATCAATTTATTGATTGCATATGATGAAAATTCTTTTCTTTTAATTTCAATTTTAAACAAAGGCATGAGAGGCTTAGATCTGACCAAACCATTCTCTTTTGATAAATTTTTGTTGGAGCATTGTAGTGTGCCTCGGTGTGTGTTGCCACAGTTGTGCAAATATCCGCCTTTCTTTTTTATTTGTCTGTCTTTCATCCCTTGCCTTGCCGAGTTTTGTTACAAAGTTTCAAAAATGATTTACGTGCTTTCGCATCTTTTTCTCACCCACACTTCAAAACTACCCCCCTCATCCACAGCCCAACAAAAAGACACAATGGCGTTCCTCAAACGCTTCCGCCCACAGTGGCAGCAGACGATGTACCGCATTAAGGACCCTGCGGTGTCGCTGGAGTACTACAAGAAGCACTTTGGGTTCACGCTGTTGGATGAGTTCCACTTTCCGGCGTGGAAGTTTTCGGTGTACTTTTTGACGACACTGCCGGGTGGGGCGACACACGAGCACACTCCGGGGACCAAGGAGGCACATGACTTTCTGTGGAACTACAACGGCGTGACGATCGAGCTGACACACAACCACGACAGCGACGACTTCGTTGCCAACCACGGCAACACCGAGCCACACCGTGGCTTCGGCCACGTCGCTGTCCTTTGCGATGACGTCTACGCCTCGTCCACCAAACTCGAAGCAAACGGCGTCAAATTCCAGAAGCGCCCCGACGAAGGCCGCATGAAGGGCATCGCCTTCGCCCTCGACCCCGACGGCTACTGGGTGGAGATCGTCAAGCGCAGCGAAGGCCACAAGCTCTCCGGGGAATTCAACTTTGCGCAAACCATGCTTCGTGTCAAGGACGGCCCTGCAAGCGTCGCGTTCTATGAGAAATACTTCGGCCTCACTCTGCTGCGTGAAGCTGCCTACCCGGACGCGAAGTTCACAAACTACTTCCTCGGACAGCTGAACGAAGAGGAGGCGGAGAGGTTCGCGAAGGTGAAGACCAATGCGGAGCAGAAAGACTTCGTGAACACCCTGCACAACCCTGTCCTGGAGCTGACCCACAACCACGGCACGGAAAACGAGGAAGGCCCGGTCTACCACGACGGGAACTCCGACCCCAGGGGGTTCGGGCACATTGGCTTCCTCGTGGACGATATTGAGGACTACTGTGCGGAGCTCGAGGCTGCCGGTGTCCCCTTCCAGAAGAAGCTCACCGACGGCAACATGAAGTTCCTTGCATTCGCGAAAGACCCCACCGGCTACTGGATTGAGATCATCCCTAGAGGCAAGATGCCTGATATGTGACTCAAAAAAAGGGCGAATCTGTAAGGTTGCAGCGGGTGGAAAAATTCTAACCGTATTACGGCGTAATCGTAAAAATTATCGACCGTACTAATGTTCGACCGTAAATATGTTCGACCTGTTTTACGGTCGAACATTAGTACAGTAATGATAGACCGTACTAATGTTCGATCTTTTCAGGATTTTTCTGGAAGTTCAACCTTTTTTACGGTCGAAATTTTTTACGATTTCGGTATATTGGAGGGTAGGTGTAAAATAGTAGCTTTTTTTGGATCTCAGTATTTTGAGAGGTGAGAGGGGAGGCTCGGGGGGGTGATTTTGTAAAAAAAAGAATGCAAAAAAAACCCTCCATTTTTTATCTCGAAAAATAAGTTCCGCACGCGTTGGTTCAAATGAAAGAAAACGCCTATTTGTGTGAATGTTTGGATAAAAAAAAGAAAGAAGCGTGTCGTTTTGCATGGGGGGGGTTTTTTTTCTAGCTCTTTTTGATAATATGTTGGTTTAGTGAAGCTGCCGTCCAGACAGATCTTCACTATCCTTAACGTTTTTATGGTGTGTCCAGAGTGTTTTTCTTGTGTTTTCCGTTGTAAGGTGACTCAAGCACAGTGCGGCTTAAGTTCATCTTACGACGTTTTCTTTATTGTCTGTTTTTGCCAAATGAAACAAACAAAAATAATGGTTGCCAACGTTTCAGTGTGTCACACGTGTGCACATATGTGTCTAAAACTGTTGTTGTATTAGTGTAGCTGCCCACATAGGCAGTGAAGACTGTGGAGGCTAGGGGGGCTATATAAAACCCTGTACCCCCCTTTGGGGGGGGGAAAAAAAACCGAATTCCCCCCTGAAACACCCTCACTCCCTTGTACAAGCATCTCCTCAACAAACACCGTCCATCACCGAACCAGTTTCAGAATAACAACCTTTCCCCATTCCCTCACACTCACACACAGATAGGTGAGGAGAGTTTGAAAACCAACCCCACGATGGCAGCTTTGGCCGTGATTCTCACGGCAACCCTCGCCGCTAGGCGTTGCACTGTCGATCCAGAGATGTGCCTCTACAACGTCGACTTCACCTTCGCTGAAGCATACAGGATTCGGTACGGCGAAGGCATCAGAGACGGGGACTACGACACCATCCTCGGGAACCCGAAGTTCCAGGAGGCGCTTTGCGACCCCGATATGTGGAAAAAGCGCTCCGAGGCCTGCGGAGGCTGCGCACACGAACTGGAGGTGACGAAAGGGCTTGGGGAGGAGTGGACCAGCAGACGTATCTGCCTTGCTGAGGTTGAGATGCTTCCCCACACGGATGGGTCCCACCTGACCCCAGATCACCCGAACCACATGAAGGAAATGGAGCTCCTTGTGTCCACCTCTACAAGATGGGGGCAGGATGGGTGCAGATCAGGGTCGTGGTCTTCGCTGGACGATATGTCGGACAAAATCGTGCTCACACCTAACTGTTGGGGCGGGGCAGGTGGTGCCCTTCCAGAGCCGTACAGCAAAGGCGCGCCTGCTCTAATCCACATGATGTCCTCCACCAGCTACCTGAAGGAAGAAAACGAGAACTATCCGCCCTTCGACAAAATGACAAACTCGCAGTACAACAACATGACTGTCTTCAACGCCTTCTCCTTCCCTGTGCACAACTTATTCCAAGCGATCAAAGATGCGAAGGCGGATCACAACATCACCACATACGGGAGGCTGATTTCGAACTGCGGGAAAAGCTTCGACCCATTGGGAGGGATCGATTCAGTTGATACTTCAAAATACGCGTCGGACACATGCCCTGGATGGAAAATGTCCCACAAAGACCTCTGCTCGAAGCTTTCAAACGAAACCCGCAGACTGTGCACCACATGCCCCCTCCAAGTCCAAGATCCTGCAACGGGAGAAAACTTGCCTTGTCTCTACAGCCACGATCTCACGCCGTTAAGAGCTGAAACACAAATGTCGCTTTCTTTCACTTTCCCTTTGAAAGAAAAGGTGATTTATTTCCAACAGCAGAGCATGGCACGGTATTGCGACCCGCGGTACTATAACGAGTCTTGGAAGGGGAGAATTGTGATGTTCGGGCCTGGTCACGTTCACGGATGCACAAGAACAGACGCAATCCTTGCTGCGCAGAAGGCTGGGGTGAAAGCTGTGATCAACACCGTCCCCGACAGAGTGAGAGGTGCTTCTTACGGGCTTGCCGTTCCCACCGCCACCACTGCGAACCCTGTCGACATGATTGCGCTGTCTACCTTCATGAAGCTCGGGGAGGTAGTGGGGAATAGCGCGTGGGAGCGTGAACTTCTGATTTTGAAACCAGATCACGTTCCCCTCCCCGTCACCCCCTCTCCACCGGCAGATGTGGACCTTGTGAAGGACCCGGAGAAGGATAACAGTTCTGTTGTGGAGCAGGCCGGGGTGATTGCATCGATCGTTCTCATTCCCGTGTTGGTGATTGCGATTTTTGCAAAAACGTGTTGGGCACGGAAAACCACTGTGCCTCTGCCGGATGCAACAGGGGTGAGCCTGTCGACGTCATCCACACTGCTTTCCATGGCGATGGCGGTGGTGCTGACGGTAATCACATTCGTTTTGACTCTCAACGCGGGACAGCGTGGTGTAGACACAGCGTCTGACTCAGGAAGAAATGTCGCACAGCTCGCAACAGACATGAACACACAAAACGTTAAGACTCTGACAGACGGAACTCTTGTGCAGATGCTCAGCACTGCGAGAGGAGCATTCAAATCCCGCCTCACAAGAAAGAGAGACACAGGAATGGAGTCAGTTATCTACCGCAACAAGGACCGTGGCGAGTGGGGGTGGTCGCGCTACGCCATCAGCGAAATCCCGAATCTCTTCACCGTGCAGGAGGACCCTATTGTCAAGGGGAGCATCACCAACAAATGGGCAGTGTACATGCGTGAGGGGGGCTACCTCGACTCGGAGGGACACAGAAACTCGAACTATGACTACTCACGCACTGTGTCCTCGTCCGGAAGCAAAGATTTGTACGACCCGCTCACAAAACTGTGGTACTCCGACATTCCGAAAGACCAGAACTACACGGC
Source organism: Rhynchopus sp. YZ270_cl-10 (assembly GCA_964035575.1). Lineage (NCBI taxonomy): Eukaryota > Euglenozoa > Diplonemea > Diplonemida > Diplonemidae > Rhynchopus > Rhynchopus sp. YZ270_cl-10. The sequence goes on from OZ037863.1 coordinate 1,034,960, forward strand.
TCTCTGGCTTGTCAACACCTACCAGGCGGATCTCGATGTTGAGGGCCGTTTTGAGTTTTCGCAGTACCAAATGAGGTCGCCCTCGTGGAAGGGGAACTACGGGCCGTTCATCTCGTACGTGAAGGCGTTTAACACCGGAGGGTTGCCACTCGGACATTATGTTGTGTCGGAGCCGTTCTTCCACTACTCATACGCAGTGCAGGCGAGTCTGGAGTCTCACATCTCGAGGAACCCGCTTGCAGAGAACATGTCCTTCTGCTTCTACCGGGAGGATGGTGTGATTTTCGCAATGACGCCTGGAACCGATGATTCTTTCCAGAGCTTGGACTACTTCGGGCCGTTCCTAGGAGGTAGCTCGTGGGATCCGTCAGGTGACCCGGAGAAGGCTGAGGACAATACCGTGGGGTACTCGTTGACGACAGTGTGGAATACTCGTCAGCCAGAGATCAACGCGATGGCGAACCTATTCATGCAGAAGTTCGGGACGATTGTGGCGAAGAAGAACGTGGAAGGGGGGACAACCGCTGTCACGGAAACGTTTGACCAAAAGGAGTATGTTAGCCTTACGACGGACGTCATCTTCCACGCGAACTTCGATGGAAACCAAAATGATGTCAGCGGAACCAACTGGGACACCCGTGTCCAGTGCGACGACGTCAACTCCACCGCGTGCGCATCCCTCAAAACCCAAGGGAAGTTCGGTGGGTCTCTCGCCCTCGATGGCAAGGGCACCTTCCTCGTTCTCCCGTACCTGACACAACGCACCCCACGTGTCGCCGCCACGAAGAAGAGCACACACACCGGTGCATGGATGTCCGAAAACCTCTCATACAACGACAGCGCTGTGCACGACGGTGTGGACGATGTCATCATGACATGGGCCAACAGCGATGGGTCAATCAAGCGCCCTGTCATCCGTGAACGCTTCCACCTTGGTCAGGAGCACAGCATCAGCATGTGGGTCAAACCATCTGCTTCAATGACGCAAACAAAACAGAAAAATGCAACCCTCTTCGCAGACACAAACGACCACTTGGCCGCGTCCTACCGTTTGACCGGGGACGCACAACTATTGATTGCAGCGAACATGTTCGGTTGCATCACTAATCCTGTTGAGGGTGGGCTTCCTACTGACGAATGGACACACATTGTGGTTTCGGTCAGTTTTGCGAAGAAGCGTCTCTACTGTTCTGTTTCTCTTAACGGAAGGCTTCACTCTCTCGCACCTGTCTCGTTCAAAATCGATATGGCTTACTACTTGCATTCATACAGAATTGGACAAAATTTTGCTGGGGAGGTGGATGACCTCCGCTTCCACAACCGCACAATGAGCGACGACGATGCCGAGTCTATGCACGCTAACTCCCGTCTTGCTCCGGTAAAATCGAAGATGTTTTCGACAGTCGCAATTGGTATTGATTCCCACAAAATCTCGGCAGGCTTTCCCGCTATGGTTTATTCTCTTTCGGTGCCAAACAGCGACATCGTGAGGGAAGCAGAAGCGGCAGCGGAACGTTTAAAAAGAAACCTCGAAACCGAAGAAGACAACACAAATAAACAGCTTCATCAGAACTCAATGGAAACAGTCTGCATTGTCTTGGTTGTGTTGCTGATTGCTGCCCTTCTCTTCATCACGTTTAACCATTTGCTGACAAAACCGTTCGCAGCGTTTGCTGTGGAGATTGATGCGGTGGCGCAGATTGATGTGGATGGCATGGAGGCGACAGATACCAGCTCGATTCTGTTGGAAATCAACGTGATGGCAAAGGCGATGAACACATTGGTGAAGAATATGAAGGAGTTCAAAAGTTTCATGCCCCTTTCCATGCAAGAGTGCGTTCAGGGGGAAGATTCGTCCCAGGACCAGGAGGAATCCGTCCCTAATGGTACTGGGTCCGTCCTCTCCAGACATTCATCACGCAGCCGTTCAAGGAGAGACTCTGCCAACAGAACCATGACCTCCGAAGAAAGCTTCGCCATCCGCTCCAACTACCACAACAAAGCACGCGAGGCAACGGAGCTGCTTGTGGCAAACCTGATGAAGAGGAAGATGTCCTTTCTCTGCGTCAACGTGAAGGGGTTTCTGCGCTCCATGAACGGTGCCTCAGAGAGAGACGTGATTCAAGGGCACTCCGGGTACATCCAGCACTGCATCGACTCCTCGCAGACACGCGGTGGGCTGCCAGAAACATTCTCGGGAGACCGCGTCCTGATCACCTTCAACGGGGTAAAATCATGCTCTGGGCACCCTGAAGCTGCTGCAGAAGTCTCACTCCTGCTTCGCGACAAATGGCCGGAAGGATATGGGGAGGGAGTGAACATGTCGCTTGCTGCAGGAAGTGTCCGTGCTGGAAACATCGGAGCGCAAGCAATGAGGAGATACACCATGCTTGGGTCAACTGTTGCGTGGGTGCACGGGTTGGAGAGATACGGTGCGTATAATAATATCCAGATTGCGGCGGATTCTGTATTCGCCGACATGGTGAAGGGAAGGTTTGAGCACAGGCATTTCTCTGCGATATTGTGTCCAAAGCATTCAACGAGAACAGTGATTGTGACGGCGTTCCAGGCGATTGTGCGTTGCACGGATGACGAATGGATGTATCAATTAGAGAACGCCACGAAGCTCTCATCGAACGGAGCGTACAATGCCTGGGTCGAGTGCTTGGTGAGGGCGAAGTGGGAACAGGCGAGCAAGCTCTTGGAAAAGGAAGATCTGATGCACTTGACGGCTGCGGATGTGAACTTCGGCGATATGAAAAATGGCTTGTTGACCGAATGTTTTACTCCAGAGGATGTAAAGTACCTCTGTTAGAGGGGAGAGGAGAAGGGGGTTACCATCTATTAGCAACCTCAGTATAGCTATTCACAAAAAAAAGAGGCATCCTTTTTCAGGCATATTGCTAAGTGCCGTTCCGCCGTTTTGCCTTTTTGGCCAAAATCACAAAAAAAAATTTTTTTTAAAACGCCGTTTTGCCTTTTTAAAAGACGCCGTTTTCAAAATTGGCGAAGCGCCGTTTCCCGAGAAAACGGCGTTTTCAACGCGACAAAACGCCGTTTCCTGCCGCCATTTTTTGAGAAAAACGTACCGTGCGCCTGCGGCGCAAGCTTGCGCACCCTTCCCATGACATAGTTTGGCAGTAAAATAGTGCAATTTTAAGCGCGATTTTTGAAATGTTGCGTACCGTGGCTTCGCCAGGAACCTTTGTAGTCCATAGCCACCATTTCTTTTATAAAGTAACGAAGGTTTATTATAAGAAGGCGGACACCCACTACGGATTGCGGATCACCAGTGGCTGAAAGCTACCAAGGCACAGAGGAGGGAAGCTTTCCCGCAGAGAAGGGGTTGGGGTGGTGTAGGTTGGCCGTGGAGCACAAAATACCGAGAATATTTTTCGCAAACCAAACTTACCTTACTTCACCTTCGGTTGCCCTTACAGGGGGGTGAAGGAAGGTTGTTGAAAAGTGTCGCCGTTTTGCCTTTTTCCACTTTTTCCACTTTTGGCAAAGTTAGCAATATGCCTGTCCTTTTTCATCACAGCCAAAAATTAAGAATGCTTTCCCAGACCACTACCTCACGGATGGTCACCTGCCCTAAAAGCGCGAAGGGTTCCAAGAAAAGAAAGACAAAGAAGCATCATCACGCCAATTTTGTTATTCGCCAATTTCTATCACAATCCATGTTACAAAAAAAACCCCCCCCTCTCGCTGGGTCACTTAAGTGACTTAAGTTAAGGGTTTCCGCCAAGGGGGAGGGTCGGTATTTATTCTATTTTTACAGTCGAGGGCAGGTATTAGGGTGAAAATACAAAGTCGCGGAAAAAACTGATTTTTCTGGTTTTCTCTCCTGGGCGGTGAAAACTGGTGTTTCTGGCGAAAACATCCTGCCTTGACGGACACAGTCAAAACCGGTTTTAAAAACCAGTTTTTTAACCCACCCTGATACCCTGGTCGAGGGACTGTATTTCCTTGCTTGGAAGGTCGGTATCCTAGCAGGGCGGGACTCTCAACCTCCTATTCACAACAACAAAACAAAACAAAACAAACTTTCAAATCCCCCTTTTCGTTGTTGTGTCTGACTCCGTCGAGGCGTTGCACCTTTTCAACTTCCTCGTATACCTCAGGCACACATCCATCTGACGCACAAAAAAAAAAAAATAATAATTTTTGTGTTGACAGGTCTAGGTTTTAGTTTTTGAAAAGACAAGTAGAGCGCAAAGACTGTTTGATAATAGCAACAGTGGTTAAAACTCTTTACATCTCGGAGGGTCTTGCACTGACGATGTCCCCCTCTGATACTACCAATGTATGCAGTTAGGACTGAAACATGATGTACTGAATTTCTAACCAACTACTTTATTTTCTCACGTGACCTCTTTAACCCACCCTATCCCCCAAACTTTGATGATGCAACTTTTGTGTATATTACAGCACTCGAATGCATAAACAACAAATAAAAGCGACTTTCCAGAGTTGAGGACGACCTCCGTCTATATCTTTTAAGTACAATAGCCTTCGGGCGACATTGAGTACAGATCCTGCATTAGCAGGTGATTGTCGACACAACAAAAAAATGCTCGCCTCTCTTCTCTGTTCTTTTCTGAGGGCTCCCCCTCCTGTCTTTCCTTTTCCAGGCTTTTTTTCCCTTGCTTTTTTAAGTAAGAGAAAACCGAATGGAGTGGGAACGTTGGGAACGCAACGAGCTTTTTTCATAATGTTTTATTCTCCCCACAGAATATCACGCGCAGAGAAACACTCGTTTTTTTCACACGGCGCGTCCGTTGTTTGTTTTTCTAAACGACACCTTTTTTTTCAATTTTTTTCTTTGAGTCCCTTCATTGAAATAGCTATTTTTTACCGACCAGAAAAGTCGTTTTCTTGATGAGTGTTTGCTGAGTGCACACTCAGAAATCACGAATCAAGAGAAAACGACTTTTTGGGAGGTGAAAACAGGGCTTTGTTGAAATTTTCTGGCTTTGAGGAACTTTCACACACAATTTTAACGGGTTTTATCTGTGTACCTGGGTACCTGTGGGCTGCCTGGGTGCCCAGACACACCACTGTACCACCCAGAATCCAGTCTCCCACCCAGAAAACCTACTCATACACCAGAAAAGTGAAAATGGCTACTCGACCAGAAAAGTAGCTGGGAAAAGTTCAGAAAAAGCCAGAAAATTTCAACAAAGACTCTTTTTTTTTTTTGTTTCTGTACTTCATTGTTTCGCGAGTTTGAAAAAGAAAAAAAAAAACAAATGCGCGTCGTCCCCGGTATCATGTTTGATTCTGTCTTTCCATGGATCTACATGAAAAGAAGTTCCCACAGAACTCGATTGGAGGCGATTGAACGCATCTAACAACAACCAAAACAAAAGAAAGTACAAAAGAAGAGAATAAAAAATGCAAGAAAAATAGACAAATGAGAAAAACAAAGAGCTTTTTGACCAAAAGGGACAATAAAATGAATCCCTTGAGTTCGCGCTCTCTCTCTCTCTCTCTTTCTCTCTCTCTCCGCATTTTGCAAGAAGACGTCATAGATACGACCAGCTGGATTCTTCTGAAAAGAAAGGCCCGAGATCAGAGGCCTTTTCGAGTCCACTTTTGGGTAAAGTGGAGATTGCACAACTGTGGCAACACAACAAGGCAACTACACTACTCCAACAATTTATCAAAAAAAAAAAAAGAGTGGAGTGCATAATAGGGTGCCTACACTACTGCAACTAAGTTTTCAAAAAAAAAAAAAAAATGTTTTCGTAGCGCCAAACTCTTTAACCTTTTGTTTGATTGCTTACCGAATCGCTCAACTGCGATGGGAAGAATCGTGCGTGTTTTGATCTCGTCACTAGAATTCTTTCAGATGACATTCGAGATCTGAACCGCTACGATAATTTGAGAAATCCAGAAAGCTTCAGAATGAAATCAACAACACTTTTCAGCAGTGGAAGGTTGGTGTATTATATCTAGTGGACGCACCCTCAAAACCAGCTCCGTTATTTATAAACACAACTTTTCACACCGACCCTCGGGTCAAAACACTTTTTCTTTTCTTTTCCGTTCTTTTCTTTTCCCTACCTTTTCACCTTCCCCCTCCCCTTGCCTTTATTTTATTGATTTCCCCTTTCCATGTTTAGTGAAAATTTCTTTATCTTCCTGACGTCAAAAAAAAAAAAAAAAAAACAACAACACACACACAGCTTCGCTTCAATACCAAAGTGAAGAGACATTTCATATTATTTAAATGACAAACAAGCTCAAAAGGTAGTGAAGGGGGTGATGGGGACTTTCCCTATCCCTGCCATTGCAATAGCTCAAACAAATATCATCACACAAATTTTGAAAACATTCCCCCCCACCTCCTAAGCACGACGTTAAACTGCTTGGTCCGTGCGCAAGACCACCCTCTAGGACTCCCGGGGGACTGGGATTATAAGATCTCTAGAGGTGGGTGGCGTAAAATGATGACCATACCGTATTCGTAAAAATGTTCGACCGTAAAAAAGGACGAACTTCCAGAAAAATCCTGAAAAGGTCAAACATTAGTACGGTCTATCATTACTGTACTAATGTTCGACCGTAAAACAGGTCGAACATATTTACGAAGACGGTAACAGACAACCTTACACCGTCTTCTACGAAGACGTGTGTTAAACTTATCAAACTTTTCGTTTTACTTTTCAAAAAACAAAAAATATAGCGGAGCACACTCTAGGGTGGCTACACTAATACAACCAAGTTTTCAAAAAAAAAACAAAAAAAACAACAAAAAATCTCTTTCCAGGGTGGGGCACGTAAACAAACCATTATGCAGATAACTAAACCAAGTGTTTTTATTCTCCCTTCCCCTCTTTTAAGTAAGGGTGGCATAGGTCTTCTTTTTTCCGCCCATTATATGGGTGAATGCGTAAAACCCCCCCTCCCCTAAATTTCACTACGATTTTTGATTTTTTTTTATTTCTGTTGGGAGGCTATGAGAGGTCGAGGTGCATGTACAAGGGGTGTTTGGGGGGTCTGGGGGGCCTGGGGACCCTGCGGGGGTGTTTTGGGGTCTTTTTTATGATGTGCGACGCTTTTTTGGACATGAACGTGTATTGTGGCCCGTCTTACCACAGGTTTCACACGTTTTATGTGAAACTGAGGAAACTGAAGAAATAAAAGACCGCGTTCTCTTAGCCATGCGGTGAAGGGCCTCTGTCATCTCTTCTTCTTCTTGAGGGACAGGATCGTGCTCCTCGTCAGAGGAGTCACCGATTATATCGTCCTCGTCAGAGAAGTCACCGATTATATCGTCTTCTGGGGGTAGGGAGTAAAAATAGCCTAAAAACACGCAAAAATACCCCAAAATGGGTCAAAATAAGTATATTTTTGCCCAAAAGCCCCCAAAACCCGCCGGAAAATGGTTTTGGGGGTGGTTCTGGGCAGTTTTCGGCGCTGATTTCTGGTAAAACCTCAAAAATCGTAGTGAAATTTAGGGGAGGGGGGGTTTTACGCATCGACCCATATGCATTAGTGCCTTTTCCCTGTGTTTTCAATTGATAAAAAACTAATAAAAACAACACTTTTCAGCAGTGGAAGGTTGTGTATTATATCGAGTGGACGCACCCTCAAAACCAGCTCCGTTATTTATAAACACAACTTTTCACACCGACCCTCGGGTCAAAACACTTTTTCTTTTCTTTTCCGTTCTTTTCTTTTCCCTACCTTTTCACCTTCCCCTTCCCCTTGCCTTTATTTTATTGATTTCCCCTTTCCATGCATGGCCATGTTTAGTAAAACTTTCTTAATCTTCCTGACGTCACAAAAAAACTCGCGTGGTGCGAAACAAACCTCGGTTTGTCTGCACAAATCCACAAAGAAGGGTTTTTGAGAGACTGTTGTGCGAACCCCTTTTGGTCCTCCAGACAACGACAGCAAAAAATGCTACGTTGCATCCTGCACGTCATAGGGTTGTGGTCCATGATTTTGGGGTACTTTTATTTTTTTTTCCAGTCATTAGGTTTTCTTTGATGTTCTGTTGTTGGCCGCAGGGTACTTGTGCTTTCATCCGGATTGCTGGCATCGTGCGTCGGTTCATTAATAGCTTCACTTTATTTTTCGTGTTCAGCACTCACCCTTTTCCCGGCCTGCGCGCGTGTTTTTTTTTTTCCATCTTGCTTTCGGGAATTTCTTTGAACTTATTTTGAAAATGCAACTGTTCACGGTGTTTCATTTTTCCCACTCTCTTCTCTCGCGAATTAAGGTGGCCCCATCCATCTTCCAAGCTTATTATCATGGAAACCCTCTTCTGTTGTGTACACGGTGACCTTGGTCATTTGTTGGTTCCTTTGGTTTCCATATTTTTTGTTCACAAGAAGGGGCTCACGCCTTTAGCCGAAAGTTGTTCGCCACCCAAAAATAATTCGTGGCTGGACACTATTTTATCATCTATATTATTTGTGTTTTCAACTCCCCCCTGCCTCAAGATACCGCCAAAGCGACCTATTCAGGCAAGACACTTATCACATCGTTTTTTTTTTCCCTTTGCAGAGGGTGCACAGGGGGTTTCCTTACTAAAACCAGAGAATCTCACATTTCATAGTAAGTGTACTTACAGTGCTTTTGCACACACCTGCACATCCCCCCATCGTTCAGAGCAATCGCTCGCAATTAAAAGAAAGCCGTCGCCCTATGCTATCTTCCCTTACCTTATCCTGTCTGCTGCGTCCACCCAAATTCTATGTCAACGATGTTCGCGAAAAAATTTCGCAAGTCAAAATTCAGCCACAATACGGTCATTTTGTGCATACCCTGTGACTGTAGTGGCTAGAGAACACGCATGCAGACCTGTTCCTTGCAATTTCCAGTGTTGTGTTTATCAATGCATGCATCCAGAGGACCTCTGGTTTACGAAGTCGTAGGCACTCCTGTGCAAAAAATTTGACATTTTTTGTTCACATATTCCCCTCCATTTTGCTTTCAGTTAATTTCCTTACACTACACACTCCCAACCTCCAGACATAAAACCCCCCGCACACATCCCCATTTTTTTTTTTTTTTTTTTTGAAAAATGAAGGCATTTGGAGCTGTCTCACGCATGGCGTCACGGACGCTGACTGCATCTGTTGCAACACAGATTCGTTGCGTCTCTGGGTTTCCTTCCCTGGTCATCAAGGCTGATGGCTTCCACCCTCAGGGTGCCTTCGCTGAGGCTCAGGCAGACTTTTTGGTGCCCGATGTGCAGATGGTCTCTCAGCTTGAGAACCTGCTGAAGGAAACGAACTCTGGTGTTGTGGCGCATTTTTACATGGACCCGGAGCTTCAGGGGGTGCTTGGATCTGTGGACTACCCGCACATTGTGACCAGCGACTCTTTGGCAATGGCAGATGCGGCTGTGCGGATGGCGGAGGCGGGTGTGGAGCGTATCATTGTGATGGGGGTGGACTTCATGTCGGAGAACGTGCGTGCGGTGTTGGACTACAAGGGGCACAACAATGTGGAAGTGTTCCGGCTGACGGAGGCTGAGATCGGATGCACCCTTGCGGCGTCTGCGGAGACGAAGTCGTACAACCTCTGGCTGCAGAAGGCGAAGGCAAAGGGCAACTCCCTCCACGTTGTCTACATCAACACCTCGCTTCTCACCAAGGCACGCTCGCACGACGTTGTGCCCACCATCACCTGCACCTCTGGGAACGTCGTCAAGACCATCCTCCAGGCGTTCTCGCAGGTCCCCGGCCTCACCGTCTGGTACGGACCCGACACACACATGGGGCACAACATCGTGTCGCTCTTCACAGCCCTCAGTGAGCTTCCCAACGAGGAGATCCAAAAGGTGCACCCAGACCACACCCAGGAGACCCTTAAGGATTTGATTCCCCGTCTGGAGGTCTACCCGACAGGTATGAGTTTTCAAGGCGTTTTTTTGGGGGGGTGAATTGGTAACAAAATTTTTGCACCTTCAGGTACCTGCGTTGTGCACGAGATGTTCGGAACGGACGTTGTGAAGCGTCTTCGCAAGGAGTACCCCGACTGCCTGCACACTGCACACTTTGAGGTGCCCGGGGAGATGTTCGAGCTTGCGTCTGAGGCGAAGCTGGCGGGGCGTGGTACGGTGGGGTCGACGTCGGACATCTTGAACTTCATCAAGGCACGCATCGACGAGGCTGTCACACGGGAGGGTGCACAGCGTGTGCGCGTCACCCTTGGGACAGAGGCAGGCATGATCACACCCATTGCTCGCGACGTCAAGCAGAAGCTCCAGGACACCGGTCGTGGCGATGTTGAGCTTGAGATTGTCTTCCCCGTCTCGAGCGAGGCTGTGACACAGGACGACGCTATCGGTACTGGTGTCGTGCCCGGGGCAGCAGGCGAGGGCTGCAGCGCGGCAGGAGGTTGCGCCACATGCAAGTTCATGAAGATGAACAACCTTGACGGACTCATGGACGTGCTCGAGAAGATCAAGGGCGGCAAGGTATGTTTGATCATCAAGCTGCAAAACACGAAATGGATGTAGGACTGCATGGATGGGTGCCCACGGTTATGTGCCAAGGTGCACTGTCACACCGGTGTCTGGCGATGTGGGGGTTGCAACAAAATCTTCGTCCCTCTTCGGCTTTTCTCACACCATATACATTCCTTTTTCGCACGATTCTTCGCTTCATCTAAAATAAGCGAATTGTACTGTGCTCAGGATGGCAGCCCGCAAGGACTCACGCGGTCTCCATTTTATCCACAATTTTATTGTGTATTGTCGGACTCGTCGGGGTACGGGTTTATATACGGGGTTTCTGTTCTAAGACGCTCATCAGAGAAAAGGTGTCCACTCTGTGGATGGCCACTGATCTGCCAGATCAGTGGCCATCCACCAACTCGTTGCAGAAGTTGCATCTTACCTTTGCAGGTTTGCGGGTCTTCTTAGGCTTCGTCTTCTTCGGTCGGGAGTCGTCTTCGATTCTTCCGCATCCACATCGATGTAGACGATGCCAGACATTTGTGAGGTTGTGGGGGTGTGTATGTGTGGTCTATGTGTTCTCCATGCCCTGAGCACAGTCTCTGTCGCTCCATTGCGGGTCGTGTCCGTGAGGCGATGTAGCACCACAAACTCCTGGGTGTTGAGCAGTCCATCAACAGTCTTTGCCGCAGCGTTGCTTCTGCGTGGCTGTGGTTCACGAACCCCTCGTCTCTGTCTGCATCTCGCTCTTCCACCGGTTCTGGAACGTTTTCCAGTGGAGCTGTGTGGTCTCAGCCGCTTTTTCACGTCTTCCCAGGGAACGCAGTTCCCCGTAACTGCCCCGCCTTGACGTCGTAGACCCTCTACAGGCACGACAGTGCAACCCGTCGGCACTAACCTCCAGCCACGGATTTAGTCCTTAATACATTGAGGAGAGAGGGGGTGAGGCATCCTTATGTGGTCCACCCAGGGCGGTCGTGCCACTGTTCACAAGAGGGCTTTTTGTATTTCAAAATTCAAAATTTAAATATCGTTGCTTTTTCTTACACAGTGGGCTCCGTTCAGGTGTTGCCCACTCTAAATTTGTTCTCAAACACACAACACAACAGGACCACCTCAAGCTGGCTAGCTTCTACCCCAAGGAGTACAAGGAGAACATCTCAGGCAGGTCTGCGGCAGAGGTCGGAGGGGAGACCATTCTCCACATGAGGTCGTTCCAGGTATGCGTCCTAAGGCAAGCTCAGTGAGAACAGAAATCTCACGTAGAGCATAAGGGTAAAAGCTTGCTCGATACATGATCTTCAGTACCGATCCTCGGTGTGAAAGCAGGGCCTAACGATCTGTCTTCTTAGGTCTTGAGTAAGATAAATAAATGCAGTGGACCGCCCTCTGAGGAGGCTCCACCCTTTCCTTGGTGTCGTAGGAATGTAAAGGTGGTGGTCAATTTTCACTTTGCAGCAGGAAACCTCATTTTTTTGTCCAATTTTTTTGGTGTTGCCGAATTGGGGGGGGACCTCTCATTGGTTTCGGGAACACCAATTTTACACAACATCTCAAATTCAATAAAATATTCCTCTTTTTTTGTAGACAACAAAAACCACACCATACCACAGGCATCTGCAGCACTACCCGAGGAGCTCGTGCAGCACGTCAGCGCCATCTAGATCAACCCAGGGCGCGGTTGAGAAACTCGAAAGATTCCCACTCTCCCGAGTTTTTGTTTTTAAAGTACAACCCTGGACTAGGCTGAGGGTCACCTCAAAAACTTTTCTGATTTTTTTCTCTCTCTTTTTTGTCTGGGTTGTTCAATGCTGTGCATTGCTTGGGTCCCACCACTTTGATGCGCCTCAGCATGGACGTCCTTCCCACGGCAAAATATAATGAAGAGCGCATACACACGAAACAGACCAGGAGATATCCTTGTAGTGTCTGTGTGTGTTCTGCACCCTCTTACCAAATTTTATTTTTCTTTTCTAAAAGTTTTGCCTCTTTTGAAAGGAGTTTTAAAACGTCCATCGCAAGTCAGCGAGGGGTGTTCCTTCCCCTTTTTTATTCACCTTTTTATAATGCTTTTTGAAGCATGTCTAGGTAGTGGCATGTTCATGTTTCAAAGGCTCTGTGCGGTCCCAAACCCAGACAAAAGTTCAAGGGTGTGGGTTAGATGGAGGCGGGGTGGGTTGAAACAAATAAACAAAAAAATAAAACAGAAAAAAATCATTAGTTTATATGAGTAGTATGAAACAATAGAAAACAGAAAACAAAATGAAGTTTGTTTTGTTTCGACCTCACCCTTACCTTCCTCTTTTTTGCCCGCCCGACTTATTTTTATTGAATGTATGCGTCCGTCGAGGTGTTTGCATTTTTTTTTTTAGCTTTTAACGGCAACAACACTGCCAGGTGTCATAGTTCTTTCCAAAAAGAAGATAATCTGTTTTAGTTTTTAAATTACTCATCAAGTTCTTGACAAAATCATAAGTAATGACTGTCAATTTTTTTTTTAATATAGGTACACTGTCACGAGAGGGCTTTTGTATTTCAAATCAACTTTTTTTTTGGGAAGCTCGCCAAAGTACGAGGGGCTGACTCGATGTGGTAATTGAAAGCGGTCCCTCCTCCGTTTTGATAACCCAACGGAGAACTGGGTGCCTGCGTCCACAGAGACGTTTGCACATTCCGACTTCCGCATTTTTTTTGTTTTAATTAAAGGACCGAAGCGAACAAAAGCAACAAAGGCGCTTGCACTGAACCAACCCCCCCCACTCAACAAAGCAATAATAAAACAAAATACTGGTCAGCACAGAGACTGCTTTTTAGCGGAGTTCACACTAACCCAATAACTTTTTATCAGAAAAAAAAAAAACGTTTCTATTTTTATTTTATTTCTAGAAAACGACCGATTCTCGTACGAACCAAAGATCGCAAACAGCGTTCTGTATTCCCCCCTTTCTCCTCTCCTCACCTCCATGGAGGATCATTTTTCCTTTTTTTTAAAACCACCTACACGACGGGACCCAGTGACAAGTGACAAGTGAATTATTTGTCATTTTTATGACAAGTGAAATGCCAAATTGAATCACTGCTCATGACAAGCGATTGTGTGTGTGTATCGTGCGTGATTTCACCATGTCATGACAAGTGGGACAACTTGTCACCCTTTTTTTCACTTGTCATTTTCACTTTGTCACTCACTGGCCCCGTCGTGTACTTTTTTTTAACCCCCTCCTCGGGGGTTCCTCCTTCCTGCATCTTTTTCCCGGTAAAACCAAATTCATTTTCTTCAATTTTTTGAAGTTCTAAATTGGGACCCTTCGTTCCACATTTTTTTTCTTCAATGTTTCCCCCCTCCCCCTTTTCCCCCTCTCTCTCCCCAATTGGGGGTTGCTCTTAGCAGTGGGGTTTTTTTTTTGAGAGACAGTTGTCTTTTCACCCCATTATCATTTTACCACCTTTTCTGTCAATGTTCTCGTACCCTAGTGACTCTTGACCTCGTTGCATCTCCACCCCCGTGAAGGCGAAGCTAGTTATAACAAAACAAGAGTAAGTATACATATCAACCAACCCACACATACAAAATCTACAAAGCAATAGGATAAAGCTGTCGTCTCAGAAAACCCGGGGGAGGTTGTGTAACTTGTGGTTGGGAAAAAATGGGGGAGAGAAGAAGAAGGGGGGTTACCTGCTTTTTTTTTTAGTGGAAAAAAAAAAGTGTATAAAGGTAAGAAAAATGTGTTTTCTGAAAAACAGGAAAAAAAAAAGCAAAAATTGTGTTCTGTTGTTGCAGAAAAAATGTGTCCAAAATGGTAGTTTCTATTATTTTCTCGGGTAGTCCATTGTGCACGACGGAAGTTATTGTTGTCAGGTGATTGGGTCGGTTGTCTTCAAATAGTTTTGAAAAAAAAGGTGCCGATTGTCGTATGACAGCTATACTGAAGTTTCCATTGCTCCAAGTAGGCACCTACAACAATAAACAAAAGTAAACTACAGGGAAAATAACCGTAAAAAAAAAAGGACAAAAAAAAAACAGCAAAAATAAAAGCCTGCACAATTAAATAGAAATCAGTGTTTGTTGGAGAGCAAAAAAAAGGAAAAAAAGACAAAACAAAAAAATTTGGTCGATACAACGAAATAAATACAACAAAAAAATGAACCCCTTCTTTCCCCACCTTCTGATCTGTCAGAGATTCGGCTGACTGTATAACGCAGCCACGATTGCTTTGTTCTCGGGTGAAGCACGTTTTACCATTAAAGGTTCGCGATTTTTGTTCTTTTGTTTTTCTTCCCCTTTCTTTTCCTTTGTACTTTTCGTATTGGTGTACGAAGGGTTCGGCGGTGTTCATGGGCGGGGTTGAGGTGTTCGATCCAGAAGCTTTCTGCGTATCCGGCGGAGGATGAAAGCACCACCAACTCCTTCCTGAACCTTCTCGTCAGAAAGCTTGAGTCTGTCGACGAACCGACCCCTCCTCCGGCTCGTTGTAATTCGAGGTTGACGTTCCAGGTTTTGGGGTCGATTTTTTCCAGGCAGAACCATGTCGAGGGGGTAGCCAAGTTTGTGCATGTATTTATTCAAATGCGTTCTTCTTGTGCGGCGCGCATACCAGTGCTGTCTGTGGCGCTTCATTGTATTGTGGGTACGGCCCGACATATTTGATTTCACCTGAGCTGGTCTCTTTCACCTGTTTTCACAAAGCCCCGCTTCTCCTTTTCCTGCAGGGTGGTGTTTCCTCCTCGCTTCGATAACAGAACAGAGTGCGGTGCGTTGCATTACATCCACGTGGAATGTTGGACAAAATCCATTTCGTAGCGACAATATAACCACCGCACACAAACACAAACACAAACACAAACACAAACACAAACACAAACACAAACACAAACACAAACACAAACACAAACACAAACACAAACACAAACACAAACACAAACACAAACACAAACACAAACACAAACACAAACACAAACACAAACACAAACACAAACACAAACACAAACACACACAGCTCTTACACGGTGCCGTCACCCTAGGGGACGGTGCTCACAACACACCCCTTTCCCTTTGCTCTATCCCCCACTGCTGCGCACCCTGAGACAGTACAATGAGGTTAGGACGAATGTTCGCGCTGCTGGCGCTGGCCGCAATGTGCTGTTCCGCCTGCAAGACCGATGCAGACTGCTCCGGGTCTGAGTGGAAATGTGGAAAGTATGATCTTATCAATTTCTTTTTTTCTTTTTTTTGATACATTCTTGGAGTGTAGTTGTCTTGGTGTGTTACCACAGTTTGTACAATCTCTCTTTCAAAGGGATTATCTTCATAAGAGTGTTACACAAAAAACATCTAATATTCATGGATACTCGCACAATGGGAACTATCCCGTGTACGAATTGCACATTAACTGCTTTCAACACTTGACACATCTTCACAGAGCGGACAAAGGCAGCACACAAGGCGACCCTTGCTCTGCGCTGTCAGACTTCGAAGCGCTCACCTCAAAGTGCGTCTGCTACGCGCCCGTCTGCATCCCACTGACAGCCCCCGCGGAGACCACGAACACACGTGTGCTCTTCATCGGGGATGCGAAGGAAGCCATTCTCGCTTCGGTATGCCCACACCCCCATGTTGCAACACTTCCCTTTTCTCGGAATCTGTTTCCAACCTAATTCGTGCATTTCACCCCCTATGGCACCTTGGCACCATACTCCATCCAACCAAGGCAAAACAATGAAACACCACCCACTCCACAGAGCTTCGGCGTACGCTACAGCAATTCATACGACGTGACCTTCGCTGCAGGCGAATCCTGGGGTGTGAACGCGCTGTGGACACTGAAGTGCATCGCAACCTGGCTCGAAAACACCCCCACCGCCTGGGAGCACATCGTCATCGGCCTTGGCCGTGTCGACGCCTCCAGCACCTTTGGCGCCTCCACCTCTCCCGAGGCATACGGGGAGACCCTCGGCAAGGTCTTCAGCCTTCTCCAAGGCAAGGCCCCTACAGCGAAGATCACAGTCTTCCCGGTAGTCCCGATGGGGAGAGGGGTGAAGACCACGCACTTCGAGTACGACGTTCTGCGCAGGTTCAACGAGGCGACACGCGCTGCTGCGAAGGACAGAGCGAACTACTGCGACTTGATGGGGCGGGCTGCGCTTGGTGCTCCAGGGATATGTGGTCCGGATGGAAACTCCTTGGGAGAATTTGCAGAGGACGTATGCAAGGTGCGCGGCACGGACGAAGTCTACGAGCGTGGCACCCCGGTGCAGCTGTCCTCCGCTGACCTCGCGGCAGAGTATTCCTTTGGGTTCACAACACGCCAGGGAGACATGTTTGTGATCGGTGCCCTCAGCAAATGCCTCCTCTACGCACAACCCTTCGAAACCCTCAAAGACACAACGTCCACACCAGCCCCCTTAGTGGCAGCTTTCTACAATGGTTCGCCCAGTGGAGGGGGTAGGACAGTGATTTATAGGAGGGTTAGGGTGCGTGTGCGCGTTCGGGTCAGAGTCCGCGTTCGCGTCCGGGTCAGAAGGAGAGTCAGGGTTAGAGTCCGTGTCAGATACTAAAAGAGGATGGGAAAGAAGTTAGGGTGCTGTTCTGTGAGGAGTGTATAAAGTGCACCCTCGGATTTTTTGTTTTTTTGTCATTTACACAATTTTTTTTGAGGCGGGGTAAATTATGCTACCTTTGATTTTTGACATTCTGCTTGAGTTTTAAATACGATTGGGTGTGTTGAAGGAGCGCATTCCTTAGCAGATGTCTCTTTTTTTGCTGTGCGATAACGAATATGACAAGGTGACTAAGCACGAGAGGCTTAGGATCATCTTATAAACTTTTCTTTTTTTTTTTCCTGTTGCCTTTTGAAGGGAGAGGGGGGGGAAATATGCAGCTAAGGGGTCCTGTTAGTTATATCTGTTTTGTGAGGTATCTTTTTACCCGAACCTCCAAAAAAAATAACACCCTCGCTGACACAGCAACACTGCCATTTTTTTTTTCTCTTTTTCGTAAAGATGTGTGTGCATGAGAGGCACATCCACCTTACAATTTTTCCTTTTTTTTTCTCCCTCTCTCTGCAACACTCTGGGGGTTTGAATAACGGAGTGTAGTGTCTGTGTCCACAGAGGCACACACATCCTTTATTTATTTTACCTTTCCCCCTCCTCTCTCCCCCCCGATAATATTTTTGCTAACTTTTTTGGTTGACTAAAATCATTTTTGTTCTTTTTTCTCCCTTCCCCCCGTCATGCGGTTCAAAAAAATAAAAGATTCTATCGTATCATTTGCACTGTATAATCGCCCCCTTTGCACACCTCCCCTCCCTCTCCCTCCACTTCTATTGCCAAAAAAAGGGCAGTTTTTTCACACACTTGACTGCATATCATGAAATGTTTCTGTGTTTCTCTTCATCCAGCTCCCATCACCTGAAGCGATCCTTTAGGGCCGTCAGCTGTGGCGAGAGATATTTCACCACCCCCCTACCATGGGTTGTAAAGTACTACAATGAAATACGATACAAAACAAACAGAGTAGCGAAAAAAAACAGTGGAGATTGCACAAAATGTGGCAACACACACCGAGGCAACTACACTACTCCAACAATTTATCAAACAAAAACAAAACAAACAAACTTTCAAACCCCCCACCATGGGTTATTTTCCCGAAATACTACGTCTTCACACACTTCACACCCTCCCATCACCTCTTCCACAGCAGTGTTCTCTCCCTTTCCTCATCTACACCCTTTTCCCCCCCTACTCCCCAATCCCCCCATTAACACCCTTGCTCTAGGCAAAGGAAGGACAATCGCCGTGTCAGTGCGATGAACAAAGTACGCACGCTAGCCAGGCATGGCCCGGCTGCTGATTTAGCGCAGGGAAAGCAGCCGCCATCCTACGCAGTGGTGTCTGAGGTATGAAGTAAAAGGTGAGTGAACTTGTTTGGAAAAGTGGAGGGTGTGCAACCAACTGTGGCAATACACACTGAGGCAACTACAGTACTCCACAATTTATCAAAGCAAAATGTTACCTTTTTTAGCGCGACATAGAAACATACCGTTCTTATTGGATTTCTGATACAAATGGGCACCAAATCACCCCCCTCCTTTCCCCCCCCTCCAACTTTGTATCCAAACGTCTATTTTTCCCTCAGACTGAGCTCGAAAACCTGAAGGCATTTTTAGAACATGACCCAATGTCTGCAGCACGCAAGCAGGCAAGCGACAGGCTTGCGCTGAAGGAGGCCTCCGAAGGGCGTGTGAAGAACTGGCCGAACCTCATTGAGACGATTCGGCTGAAGAAAGAGCGTGAGCGGAAGGAACGGCTCGAGCAGGAGGAGGAGACCCGCATGGAGCTCGACAACCAGGAGCGGCAGTTCCAGGCGCAGGTGCGCAACGATGCGATCCAAAAGGCAAACCAGATGCTCTATCGCCAGGAGGACCGTGTAAAGACATTTACGTCGAACCTCTTCCTCGCCTCAGTCCTCGATGAACGCGCCAAGCAGATTGAGGT
This sequence comes from Rhynchopus sp. YZ270_cl-10, assembly GCA_964035575.1. Classification (NCBI taxonomy): domain Eukaryota; phylum Euglenozoa; class Diplonemea; order Diplonemida; family Diplonemidae; genus Rhynchopus; species Rhynchopus sp. YZ270_cl-10. Next base: position 1,053,876 of record OZ037863.1, read on the forward strand.
CAACCGGCAGAAGAAGGAGCTTGTCAAGCAGGTACGCATTTTTTCTTTTTTTTTAAGGTGGCTAAGCACGAGAGGCTTAGGACCATCTTATAAATTTTTCTTTCTTTTCTTTTAAAAACTTCCGAATAAGGGAACCGCCGTTTTTTGGTGAGTTTTTTTTATCTAAAACCCCACTCCCCTTCACCCCTTCTGTTTTCCACAGAAAGACTACGAGTGGTCTCTTGCCCAACAAGGTCAGGTTGAGCGTGCCGAGGAGGAGGAAGAGGAACGCACCAAGAAACGGAGAGACGCCGCACAGAACCTGAAACAGGAGCAACGCTCGCAGCTTGCAGAGGTGCGGGTACGTAAGCTGCGCGAGAGGGAGGATGCGAGGCAGGAGGGCAGGCAGATCAGAGAGGCTGCCGAGCGGGCCATAGACAAAGAGCGTGAGGCTGAGGAGGTGCGTCGCGCGAAGGCGATGGAGATCAACAAGCAGTACATCGATGAAAACCGTCGCCAGCGTGCACAGCGTGAGGTCAAACTCCGTGAAGAAGACCAAGAGCTCAAGAAAATCAAGCTTTTTGCGCAGCTGAAGGAGGAGCAGATGCTGGAACGCAAGAAGCGTGCAGAGGACAAATTCAATGCGGATCTCGCACGACGCCAGCATATGATCACACGGCAGGCAGAACACCTCGAAGCCATCGCATACGAAGCAGACGAACGCGTTCTCACCCAAATCCGTGACGCAGAAAAGGAACGCCAACTGAAAGAAGAGCATGCCGAAGCAGGTAGGAAGAAGCTTTGGTCTTCGATAGAAGAATCGCGGACAAGACAGCTCAAAATGAAGGATGCAGCGAAGCGTGACGCCGCGGAGACGAAAAAACGGATCTCCCGTCTCCAGGAAACACAGCAGGCGATGCTCATGGACGAGGAGATTGCGCAGCGTGAAGACGTACGGAGAAAGAACGAGGCACTCCAAAAGTTCCAGAAGACCCAAATCGATGAAGCAAACGAAAAGAAGGCAACCCGCCGGCGTGAGGAGCTGGACGAAGGTACCACGATGCTCAAGTCTTTCCAAGAAGAGGAGCACCTCTTCCAGAACTACGTCGCTTCGGTTATGGGACCACGTTCCGCAAAGTCGACACCCACCCGTGGAGGAAGCGGTGGTCGCGGTGATAGTGGCTCCACCGCAAGTGGCCACGGACGTCATGCTGACAGCGCCAGTCCAAACAACCCACACCCTCCAGGATCCACGAGATCCTCTACATACTCGAAAGGGTCGCGGTGAGATGAAGAAAACGGAGTTTTTTTTTTTGTTTTGTTTATTTGTTTGTTTTGAAAATTTACACAGTTTTAAAAGTGGGGCAGAAGGGAGGAATAGGGGGGGAAATTATTACTTGAAAAAAGTGACAAAAAAAATGTGTGGATTTTCGGTGCTTTGTGAGGTATTTTGTTCATTTTTGATCAACGTTTCTTTTTTTCCAAAAGAAATGTTGGACTACCGCCGCCCCGTTCACACTACGGGGCGGACAAAAGCCATTAGGTTTCTTTTTTGTTCTCTTTCCACCTTCTGTGGTTCGCAGGGTACTTTATGCTTTCGTCCGGGGCTGGCATCCTGGATCAGTCGGTGTTCTGCATCAGCAGAGAACACATTCTTTTATACTCCCATCTATTGTTTTGAACAAAATAAAACCTCTGAGGTGTTTCCCCTCAGGCCACACTGCCCTCTCTCATCCACCTATCTTCTGTTTCTTGCACACAAAAAAAAAAATGCGGCTTTCCAGCCTCCAATGGTGTCAAAGAATGCAAAGAAAGTGTCCATTTTACTCCAAGTTTTTGTTTAAACTTTGCTTTTTTTTTCATACTGAAGAAAAGGGGGGAAAATATCTTCTCACCCTTCCCTCCAATGTGTCAAGCGCTTATACGAAGAGGCAGTAAGAACAGTGCATGCAACAACAGAGGAGGGAGCCGCCACGACGTCTGCACTAATGCAACACTGTTACAAATGAGGGCTTTTTTGTATTTCAAGACATATCTTTTTTTCCTCAGGGCAGTTCTTCAAAAAAAAGGCAAAAAAAAAAGACACAAAAAATGAAAACAGAAAAAGATTTCCCTACCCCTTTTGTCAATTTTTCCCCCCCTTCCCCCCAACTTCCCCCTTCCATTAAAATATTACCTAACAGACACACAAGAAAGGTGGGTTGATTTTTACCTTTTTTTTTTTAGCATTTTGTTGGCAAAATTTTTGAGCAGAGTTTAAAAAAAAACAGTGTAAGTCATGCCACCTGCAGGGCTGCCTAGTATTCTGGACCGCCCTCTCTCGAGAGGGGGGAAAGGGGAAGTGTCGCTCAGTGCCTTTTCGTTTCTGTTCTCCGAGATCGTGCAGCACACCAAGATATCACCGACACCGGCAAAGGCGCTGTCCACGTGGGAGAGCAGGCTGCACCAGATAGGCTACAAAGTAGGGACCAGAATGTTGGACCTAGTTGTCTACAGAACAAAGCAGTCAGATGGGCGGGAAACGGACCTTATTAGAGTATGCTTGCAAAAATGAATGATGGTTTTTTTCTCCCCACGGAACGCCCTTTGCATGAGCTCAAATGAGATACATGAGAGCGTTTTTTTAGCACGTTTCAAACTGCCATTTTTCTTGCAGGAAATGGAAACGACTTGATGCAATTCATTGCTAAAAATGATTCATTAATGCGAAAAGCACCCCCCTTTTTCTTCTTATTTTAGAGTCAGGTTTATACTTGGGTGATCTATGGACGGGGAGATAATTTTGCACTAGCTCTCAGTAGCGTCTCACAGGCTCTCACAAGCTCTCACAGCCTGTTGCGTGTCCCACGGAGACGATCATAGATCACCCATATTTCTGACAAATTGCAAAATAAAATAAACTAAAATAAAATCAGGCAATTGAGTACAGATCCTGCCGGATCTGTACTCAATGTTGCCCGAACTCTGTACACAACAACGACAAAAAAAAAAAAAATAATCCGCACAACAACCACAGTTTCTGACCTTTTTGCAAACAACCGTGTGGAAGGCGCTATTCGGGAAGCATGCGGAGGCGTTACAAAAGATTCCTGCATCGGAAAATCAGGTATTCATTTTTTCTCTCTCTTTTAGTCTGCACGGTTAGGGTCCATCCCGGTGCACCCGGTCATGCACCAAGGTACACTGTCACGGGGCGGACTGTTGTATTTCAAGTCAACTTTGTTCCTTCATTTTTTGAACGACGTATCAGCATTCGTCGCCGATTGAGTGTTCTTACACTTTTGCAAGGGAAAATTCACGTCAGAGTGGGGACGACAACGACCTCCCGTCAAACCCTGCGCTACACGGCTTCGCCTCCGAAGCTCATATTAAAGCATCTCGAGCGCTGAGCCACAAATCTTCAAAATTGTCATCGATTTCGAGATCAATGACGTGTTTATTTCCATAGTGTTCAAAGCCTAACGAGGGAGTCGTTCTCGACTTTGCATTTTCCCGAGATCCGCATAGGCCTCGGTATTGGCAGGCTCACCCCCCCCACTCCAAGTCAAACCACCCATGCTGCTTGGTGCGGGGGGGGATGTCTGTGAGAGCGATCGTAGCTCCTTGTTCTCATTCCTGTCTTCCCCATCCTCTTTTCCACCCGCGACGTTCTCCTGAAGCTCTCGCGTTTCCTTCTTCACGCATCTCCGCCTCAAAAGGGGGGCAAAACAAACTGGAGTGAAAAAGTTGAAAACCCCGGGCTCTTGGCCCTAAACTCCCCTTCCACCCACCGTATCCCCCCCATCTTCTCAGACGGCTACGGCGGGATCTTCGATCTTCCTCCTTCCTTCAGCGTCCCACGCGGACGATCCTTCCTGTGGCATGCCTCACGGCGTAGCCAAACACCCACTACCAAAAAGGGGGTGAAAACGGTTCCATTTTTTTTTCTCCGCTGAGGGGGATCAAATGTGAATCTGTTCGTTTGTAATGGAGGGAGTGTGATTTTAGTTTCTTCCGCTCTCAGGTTCAAAAAAAAGGGGGAGAAGTTAACATTGTTAATGTTTTCCGGGGGTGACATGGAGGTACCTATAGGGTAGATGACGCTCTCAGGATCGAAGATTGATCAGATACCGATTCGTCCAAGCAGATGGCCATGTGTTGCGGTAGCGGTGTCTTTTGTCAAGGTGAGTGCCGTTCGCCTGCTTTCCTTTTAGGCAGTAGGGATTTTTTTTTTCCCGGTGTGGTGCTCTCTCTGTTCCGTGCGTTCACCATATCCCTGTAGTGGGAATGTGCAGCCATTTTGAGTATGCTGGTCTGTGCGTGAGATGTATCTTAGCCAAACACACAAACGATGCCATGGTAGGGCACTCTATTATGGCCCCCTAACCCTTGAGAACGAGAAAGCAAAGATTATGGGAGAGAAAATACAATAATTCGCTCCCCTCCACTTGGTTGTCCTGCGATGTTTTGTATATAGTTGGTGTGACTGAACTGAAGGGGGGGTGATTCGCACTTCTTTTTTCCACACCTTTTCCGCACTTTTTCCGCACTGGGGAAAATTTTTCGACTGATGTCACACTTTTTTCCTCACTTTTTCCGCCCCCCTGTTTCAACTTTCTGAAAATAAACCCCATTTACAGCCTCGCGATATCTATCTGATTATGGACACAGACCCGGTTGTGAGCCGCTATGTGTGCAACCCGTCAGAATACCAGGACCTCAGCAGCACTGCCTTTATCGCAGGCATCCTTGCAGGCATCGCGGATGGGGCGGAGTTCCCCGCTGAGGTGACGGCACACAACGAGAAGGCACGCGAAGTGGCCTTCGAGATAGACTTCAAACCGCACGTCTTCCTTCGACACGAAAAGCTTTCGAAATAGCTCACCCTCTCCCCTTCCCCCCTTACCTCTTTCCCCACCATAAACCCCCCAACAACGAACACCGCTCTTCTTTCTCTTTTAAAAAACTACACTTCGGGGGCTCCCTAAAACATGTTAAAAAATCGCAAAAAAGTTCAAAAAGTGTTTTTTACCTTTGCCAAAACTGAGATACAAAGGGGAAAAAAATGTTTTTTCCCAGCCAAAACTGGGAAAAACACATGTTTTCGTATGTTTTCAAATGTTTACGGACCCTCGGACTACGGACCCTCCCACCCCACTTTCCAGCTATTTTGACTTATAGAAAGGGACTCTCGCAAATTTTTTTTTCCGCCTATATAGGGCTAATTTCGACGATTTGAGGCCGTTAAAACCAGAATTTGACACTTTTGAGCATCTGTGGGGGTCTAAAACGTGGTTTCGCGCACCCGAAATTTCGTGGTTTTTACTTAGGAAAATGCCCATTTCAACCCAAATTTTCGGTTTTTCTGGCCCGAAAGTCAAAAAAAAAAGCGCAAACCCGCAAACCCGCAAACCCGCCCCCCAGACCCCCCTATGCAATTGGGGGCCTGCGGCGCAGTTCGGAGCTCTAGGTCATACCGAACCTGAATTTTAAATGTAACTACCCCCCTCCGTGTATATGTCCGGCACTTTTCTGAAAAATTTCCGGACATATTCACATATGAGTGGAGATGCCCCGCCAACGTGCGGGGCCGAAAGATCGGAATGGGTTTTTGCCGCTGTAAACTGTAGTATACTACCTGATGTCCGGCATGTGCATATGTCCGAAAACATGTGTATATGTCCGAGCCTCGACCAACACGGACATATGCACAGGACATATACACGGGGGAGGGTAGGTAGATGTTATAGTGCTCGCAGCGCTATTCCTTGCCATCATGCGGCATCAGACCTCATGCAGGAGAAAACTACGGTGTCCAGCATCGGCAGTGCGTACACATTGGTGCAGGATTTTATCGGCGTGACGTGGAACACGGACGACGTCTGGCATTTACGGGTTCAGTACAAGTGTGAGCAGTGCGAACGCACTAACGATTTTGCGACGAGGCGGAAGAGATACCTTTCTCCTCTCCCCGGTGCAGGGTGGATCCTTCTTTTCGCTGAAAATCCGAGATTTTTTTCGTTTTATTTTTCTCTCCCGTTTTAGAGATTTTTCCGCGCAGGCCTGATGCTAGCTGTCAGGTTTTTAGGAAATCGTGGGGGGGGTTGATGGTTTGTCCGCGAGCGCAGCGAGTCGAAAAATTGAGTGACCATCTGAAAAGAAAAACGAACGAGCAGGTTGGGACCTGTACTGAGGCAGAATAGTGGTGTTTTTTTACACATCTCAGCTGTCGCAGAACTAAACCCCAGGGGAATATAGGTTTTGGTGGTTTTCGCTGAAACTCGGTCATTACTCGGTCGAGCCCAACCCAGCTCGTTCGGGGCCTCCGGCAGAATGTGAGAATTCCTCGGTTATCCTACTGCGGAGTTCGACACTACATTGATATTTGCACTGGGCACACGCAGTATCAGTAATCTCAATACATTTACAAAAGAAACGGCGGTCATGGCACCCATGGCGAAGCCACGGTACGCAATATTTCTAAAAATTGCGCTCAAAATTGCACGTTTTTAGTGCCAAACTATGCCACGCGAAGTGTGGGTTGCAAGCTTGCGCCCAAGGCGCACGGTGCGCTACTTTTATTCTCTCGCCATACTGCATCCTTCCTTTTCCTTCGGCGTTTGACCCCAATTAAATCGCGTTCTGTCTGTGACCCTTGTCGGACACTGCGCCCTCTGATAAGGGTAATACTTTCTAGAAACATTGTGAAGTCTGTTTTTGACACACAATCGGGGTGGGTGGGCCATAATTTGCTCAACCAGTCGAAAATTGGGATTTTTCTGAAATTTGCATTGTGCCCAGCAAAAATCCTTGATTTTTTGAAGAATTTTCCAAAAAATATGCTATACCCCCTATGACTGGACCCAACTCCCCTCACTATTTTTTCCCTCTTTTTTGACCCAGAAACACGCGCTTTTTGAACCTTTTTATCCAAAATACTCCTTTTTAGGGAGCCCCCTTCCATTACATTTGGGGCAGTACCAAGGGGAAAAAGTACGAATTTTCATACAAAACCACAAATTTCAGACAAAAAAAAATACACAAAAAATGAAACGGGTACAATCAGCCCTACACCGTGTAGGCCAATCCCAATCCCAATCCCGACGGTACACCCCTGACCAACAGACGAGCAGCGATGACAGCTGGCTCTCTGGACGTCACGCACCGGGGGACATGCGGCATATCAAAGTCCCTGAGTACAACAGATCTAGCGTGGTGGGACGACTGCCCACAGTAGACTACCTTGCGAAGATGGAGGAGGTGTACGGGCCTAAGGAATCTTGGCACCGTGCGGACGAACGCTTTATGCGGGCCATGATACCCCTCCTCTGCAGAAAGGTCGACGACATGCGCACCCGCCTTGCCGACACCCACCGCTACCACGCACAGTACCGCAGCGCTGCCAAGAAGGAGCTCTCCAAGATCCCGCTCTACAAACGCGAGGCGTGGATGAGCCCCGACCTCACCCGCTCACTCATCATCGACGAGCTTGCAAGCAAGGGCTACCTCGATTCCGACGGGAAACTCAAAGACATTTCGGACCTCCTAGCGGAACACACCGACACCACCACACCACTCCCACCATCACCTCCAAAGGAGGCTCTTGAAGAATCCTTCGAGTCCACAGAAGAAAGCGAAATTACCATCCAAGAAACCCCCACACCAAATACCGACATCACCCCCGAGTACGATTTCACCGTAGAATCCCCTTTAGTCATCGACCCCCTCCTCCACGATGTGCACGCACCCCATCAGAGCACCCCGCCTGCTGGTATCCCTGTTGCAACCCAACCACATTATGCTCCGTTAGGAGTAAGCAAGGTACGTGACCTTGCTGACGCAACCGGAGGCATCCCATCCGATGTCAACAAAGTGTGGGTGGAGCTGGAAGACTCGACAGTCCAAGCCACCATCGGGTCGGAGAAAATGATTACAGAGATTAACGTGCTTGATGGTGCGGCGCATTATCGTAAGCCTAGACGGCGGTATGGACGATCGGGTATTGAAATAAATGAGGATCCAACAGAGAGAAAGCAGCAGAAAATCTCTCAGGGTGAGGGTGAGAAGGAGGTTGAGCGGGAGGAGGATGAGGAAGAGGAAGAGGAAGGTGATGCAGTCATGAAAAGATTGGTAGAAGAAAAACAGCGGAGGCGGGCTCATCAGTCGGTATGTGTAGCTTCTCTTTTTTTGGCCTCAAAGAGGTTTCCTCTTCAAGGGCCAGGTAGTCAGTGGGAGCGTTTTGCAGCGTTTTGCAGCGTTTTGCAACAAAAAATGTCGACACAGAATATTTACTATACACTTGACGCACAAACAAAAGCTCTCTATCTATTCTATCTATTAACCCACCACCACAGGCGATATGGGAGAAGGTGAAGGAGCCCAAGATCAAGCCCGGGGAGATGCTCCACAGCATCGTGACGGAGTCTGTCAAGGACGACGACAGCACCTTGCTGGCAAAGATCGATAAGGCTGAGAAAATTGTGACGTCGTCAGAAATGGTACGCAACCCCCCCTCCCGAACCACCTGCACTTTTTGAAATGAGAACCTTTTTTCTCAACCGAACTAGAAGAGCTGTTTTCCTTATTCCTCACAAAAAAAACATCTTTTCAACAGGAATTTGATCTGACATCCAAAATACCCACCCGCCCCATGCGCGGTCCTGACGCTGTCGATGAAACACTCGAGGCCACAAGCGAAATGTCCAGGTATGCGACTATTAATTGCCAATCTCTCTCCCCCCCCGGTGGGCCAGAACCCAATATACAGCTCTTAGGGAGTCGCATTCATTCTTTTTCCTAACCCTATGAGGTTAAATGCTTCACAATATCGTATTTGTGTCTTCTTTGGATGTGCTCAATCCAGGAGTTTCATACAAAATTGTGCCCCAGACTTTTTAACCCCTGGGTGTTACCTCTCATGTGACAGGTGGTATCTGTCATACATTTCCAGTAGTCATATTACTAGTAATATCACCGTGCATGGCTATGGCTAGTACGTCGTGCACCATGCTCAGCAGACTATCAATAGAATAATGGGACTACACTATCATAATACTGACTCAAAGCAAGCTACAGGTCACTTAACCCAACCAATTCATCACCATCACAGAGCTGCCGCACTCCGTGTGAACCGCGAGCGTGTGCAGATGGAACGTCAGATGAAACCGCACCTGGTCACCGGTGCACGTCTCGTCTCCACTGTTCCCACGAGCCCCGACCAGATGAAGTTCCAGCACGACCGAGCCACCGCGGACGGCATGTGGTACACGATCAGCAAGGAGGCTGGTGTAGCAGGCCACCCGATTGGGGGCGGCAGGTGGCCTAAGCAGGGCGCAGTGCTGGTTCCCTTCGAGGTCCACGAGGTATTTCGCGTTTTTTCTCTTATTTTATTTTTTTCTCTCGGAACATCGGTAGTTTTCTATCCCCTCGCTTCGCTCCTGACGCATTTTAGCTATATTTGGGGCAATGGTGCCAACCCAATAATATTGAGATTGCGAGGAACGTATTGCGAGAAAGACATTTTCTTACCCTTTTTTTCCTGTTTTTTTTAGGTTCATATTCTTTCAAACCCCCTTTTCACAGTCTCTCAAAAAATCTGGTTACGAAGGGATCCGTGCCCATCAGATACTGCTTGAAATGACAGATGTCTCCAATGCAGTAACCAAGCAGAGTGACGACGATGAGGACGCTATGTAGGTTCTTAGATGACCAAATAAACAGAATGACCGAATCCACCAACGCGGTTCATGTCTGGTGACCTTGCACCTCCACTGCGAGGAATGAGCACAAAAAAAGGTGGGCAACAGAAAACGTTTGAGGACGTTAATCTATTCCCAAAGGTGGTTTTTTTGTTTTTTTTTTTTGAACGAAATAAAAAAAAATGAGAGTAACCATTATATTTTGGTCACCAAAAAAGAGGGGTGGTGCGTACACCTTTATATTTTTTCCCCCTCTCCCAAAATACCATCCTCCTCCCCCCTACTTCACACCACCAAAAACAGGGCACCCCGTTTCTTTTTACACCACATTTACATTTACACTTTATTGTTTTTCTTCTTCTCTCTTCTATCCACGCAACATCTTCCCATTCTGGGAACCCACCACTCTACCCTTGTACTACCAACCAAAGGGCCTTTGGGAGGACCTCTTCATCACTACGTTTTCTTCTCTGTCATTTACCCATATTTTGCGAAGGCATTGCTATTCGAAGCTTAGGTTATTCTCACTTTTTGTTTATACGCACATTGCGGAAAAGTGTTACGTCAGTTCACCCATTTACATTGGTGACTAATCACACGGCTCAATCATAACCAAAATCAGTCTCTTTGATGGGAGAGAAGTCACCATCGGACCAGCTGCAAGAGATCATACGGAGGCATGAATCGCGCTGTTGCTATGAAGAGGGGATACGGTGTCTGAAGAAGCCACCTGCGTACATGACAAGGGTGTACTTCCTGAAGGGAAAGGAATACCGGCATGAACGTCAGATGACGGACCCTATGTGGCTGCATGAGTCGCCAAACGCTGTCCTCCAAAAACCCACGCAGCTCGCAACGACGGATCTCCACGTTTCGAAGAAGTCCGTCCCAGTGCGGCCCTACTCTGCAGGCCCGCCGTCGCAACAGTTCAGCGCACGAACCTGTTTTGGAGGAAGCAAACGACACCGTGTAGAACGAAAGGATACGCCACCAAACCTCCCCGCCCCGTCGGATTCTATGAATTGAACCGTTTCTTTTTTTTCTTCTGTGGAATTCTGTCAAAAAAAGTAAATGAAACTCCCCGCTTTTCTTCCCGCTGTGACTGGCATCGGGGTGGTCTGCGTGTCCGGTCCGTTCTCCCCCCCGGTGTCCTCCGGGATGTGGGGGAGTTCCCTGTCCTGGCGGACGTGTTCCGCCCGTGTTCCTCATCTCACCTTCCCCTTTTCCCCTTCTGGGGCGTGGTGGATCCTGGCGACAGCAATCCCGCTGTCTTTGATGATTGCGTGGATGCAGGCGTTTTGCCTTCTGACTTGTCCTCCTGGCCTGCATGGCCCGCACAACGTCACATCTGTCCAGCAGGTGTATTTTCCCACTCTGGGGCCAGAATTGTATGTACACAAAGTGACGGAAGGTTCCGGGGAGTCGAGGCGGGAGCCTCTCGCGAGTCCTGTCCATCAGCTCCCTGTAGGGAGGTGGCGCTTCCCCGCAGCGTCTCCTCGGTCCTCCTGTGTACCACTGCCAGTCCACACATGACCATATCGATCCTCACATTAAAAACGAGCACCTTTTTTAGGGCGCTCGGGATTCTTCACGGATTGACGGCGCTAAAGCCATACCCGTTCTTTCGCGGATGGTGCTCGAAGAACTTCCGCTCCTGCAGTACGTTGTGCATTCATCTCCAGTACGCGGATGTGTCCTCCCTCTCAAACACAATGCCTCGTAGGTTCACAAGCTCAGCCCCCTGTCCACATGCGTTGCAACTGCGGTGATAAACCCGGCTCGCATGGCTCGGGTGTGGTACACCTCCTCACATATTCAAAGACACAACACGAAGACAATCCTACCCTTTGTCAATGAGATGCCACCTACAATTTTCACCAATGTTGACAGGACAGCCAAAAAAAAAAACACTTTTTTCCTCACAACATCCCCCTCCACCATTTAGACACATCCTACACAACACTTTCCACACAATGCGATGACCCCTTCGACGGTTTCTATCTCCGATGTTGACCGGACGTGGGGCTGTGTCGATGCACCTGCAACCCTCCGAGCCGATGAGGTGTGGTACGACCACATGCACATCTCCCTTCCGAAGTACACCGACGAAGCTGGAGTCGTCCCTGAGCTGTACCGCCTCCGCATCGTGAGCCACACTGCCAACACCGTCCAAGGCCACGTCACCCGCGCTGAAGTAAAACAATCCCGCGGGCGTGTCCGTGTCAGCGGGCTCCAACCCTCCACCTGGTACACAGTGGAGGTGCGTCTCCCCCGAGCAATCTCCCCCAGCGAGACCTTAGAGGTCCGCACTGCAGACCCTCCAGTCATCTCACAGAGCATGGTGCACCCAAACAGTCTGACCGTGCAGTGGACCCTCCCCCGCTCAGAGGCTACTTCCGGGCACGACCGCGTCTCTGTCCCCTTGGCCTCCATCCGCTGCGACGCCGTTTTAGAGATTTATATTTGCCTCAAAACGGCGTTAGTTCTGAACGTCCCTGTACGCACCTGGCGTGGGGTGGTCCCTGCTGGGCAAGAAACTGGGTCTGTAGATATTGATGACTTAGACCCTCACACCGCGTATTTCATTTCAACCAGACTAGGTCTTGTTAATGATACGAAATCAGTGGAGATGACGGAAAATGATCTTGTTGAAGCAGAAGCACAGCGTGCAATACGCGAGGCTTTCATCCAACAGGCCGAGGAGGAGGAGGAGGAAGAAGAAGAGCAACGAGAAGAAGAGGCCGAAGAAATCACCCCAGTTGGCTCCCGACCATGGTGGGAGGGGCCGGTTCCTATCGTGAGCGGGACTGCCGTTTCCGGAGTACAAACTTTAGAGCAATTTGGTCCGTGGTGTTCTCCGGTCCGAATGCTGACTTTGCCTTATGTCAGCGTTAGAGTAGCCGCGATCGGAACAGACTTTATTAAGATAGAGTGGAAAAGGTTAGCCAGCTCCGGAAGGCTTCATGGCGTTGAAGACGATGAGGATGGAGAACGCCGCAAAAACGATGTCGCATTTTACAGCAACCAAGACGCCTTAGTTGCAAACACAAAGATCCAAATCTGGGAGGACCCTACTTGGTCAATCAAACAAAACGCTGTGCTCCGCGAAAAATCTCGTACACCAAAACAGCCGGAGCTTTTTCGTGAAGAACGTTTAGTCGCGGAGGTGGTGCCGCACAGTGCAAACTCTGCTGTAGTTCTCAATCTCCCAACCGATTCGGTCTTTTTTATGTGCATCACCCATTTGAACACCGTAGGCGCCTGGTCTGCACCAAAAAGGGTTCGTTTTGCAACCCTACGCAACGTAGAGCTTCTGAACCTCAACCTCTCCCAATCCTCCATCACAGTGACCGGAGCACCTTGTGTCCGTCAAAGGGTTCCATTCTGTAATATACATGCAACGTTTCCGGAGAGGACGGTGTTTACAGAGGATAGCCAAGGGAATTCTATGGAGCGTCCAGAAGGCTTGCGGCTGCCACAGCATAGGTATACGGGGAAGGATGTGAGGACGCTTGCGGATACAGAGCGGTGGGAGCCTGCGATGGTGGGGAATGTGCCTGAGAGATATGCGTTGAAGTGTGTCGATGTAGACTCTGGTAAGGTTCTGATCAAATCGTATCGTACCGAGGAGATAGGTCGTGACGCTGACATGCTACTGAAAATGCAGGCAACCGACCTAAAAGCGGGGGTCGCGCACCTTCTCAGCACCAGAATGCTGCTGGACGATACCTGGAGTGATTGGTCCCCCGCTCTGCTGGTCACCACAATCCACCCCCTCAAACTCCGTGTGGTAACCCGATCTGCGTCGCAACTTACTGTTCGTTGGGGACGCACTCCGGTTTCTGCTGCACTTCCAATTCCTTGGCATCCTGTTGCAAGGCCTCGTGTATATGATGAGATAGATGCGTCGCAAATTTTTGATGACAACGATGATAAAACTCACCATCCAAGGGAAACCCAAGGGATCGTACGGTACCAAAGCAGGCTGACGGATCCGGATGAAGGTGTGTATTATTATGACGAGTGGGCGGGGATTGAGGATTTGGTGCAGTTTGGGGATGACAACGATTTGGCGATGGAGGAGGAGGCGGAGTGCGCCGAGCGGGCTCTGCGTGGGGTGCTTGCTGCGTCTGCGGCGTCCTCCACTGTGATGGGAGTACAGTTCAACAACACACTCAATGAAACGCAAGAAGCTGCCGTACGCGACGCTAAGGAGCGCCTCGCCACCCGACGCACCGACTACCGGAATATGACCAAAATCTCCTCCTTCGTCAAACATTCTACAAGACAACTCTCGGACACAGAATCCGACGCCTACGAAGACGTATGGGACGGACACTCTCTCTCCCGCACCGGAAACACCAAAAGAATGCGCAAAAAGCTCGACACCCGCATCCGCCGCGTCGGCAAAACCGTGCACCCCCCAAAACAAAAATGCCAAAAAGCAGAGTTCATAGCTCTCACCCTCTGGCGTGAAGGTGGCATCCTACCGGAGGATGACGACAACGATGAGGTCCACGAGCTTTTCCCAGAAGAGGCCGACAGCTCGCGGACCGACCAGGAGGAGTCGGAGTACCAAAAAATTCTGCGGACCTGGACGGCAGGCACACCAGACTGCGGGGCGTGCGAGGACCCCTTCTCTGTCCTATCCTCCGCAGAGCGCTGCAAGCAAACCGTTGTTCTCCGCTCCACCCAGGAATGCCACGTTTTTGTCAACCTCAACGAAAACACACTCTACTCCTGCCGCCTCGCTGTCCGCAGTCACACCGGAGTCTGGCGAACCTGCCACACCGCCTGCGGTACAACCCTCATGGACGGTGTCCAGGTTGGTTCCCTCTTTCCACTCACCAGACAAAACCTTATGTTAGGCTGGGCACCTTCTTCACCATCTGCCCTTACCACATGCAACCCTCATCAACTCAAAAAGCATCTCAAGGAATGCTCAAAACTAAAGGACTCAGAACGAACCGGATTACAACAATGCGCAGACGAAGAAGACGACGCGGCACCGTCTCTCTATGTCGAAGACGTGACCGAAGCATATGCCGGATTGTCATGGCACATCCCTGTTGGAATTCTATCAATATTAGACGCAGCACCGCTATCTGCAGTGGAAGTACGGAGGTTAAAGAGGCAAACAAAAGGAGAAGATGTGCAAGGGGATGCATGGTTACGCGATGAACGTAACTATTATACAGGGCTTCGCAAGGAACGCAGTGAAATGGACCGAGGCGGGAGAGAGCCGATTTCAGAATGTCTCGCCTCCAGCAGGTCTTTGCATATCCACCCAGATCCCTCTACCCCTCACGACCCACAGCACGAAGCATTGCACAGTGTCCGCGACTTTGAAGGATCAGTCTCAAGCGCAACCAGCACTGTCTCCTCCGCGTCTTCCTCTCCTAGTTCTGAAGAAGGGGAGATTGAAATAGCGCAGCCGGTGACCTCAGAGATTTATAAATCAGCGATAAATTGGAAGCTTGTTGCGGAAGTACCCGACGAGGTGTTGGCGAGACAAAAAGCTTTACGTAAACGGGAACGATTTGAAACCAAAGTACGGCTCCGCAAACAGGTCAAAAAACGGGGCGATACTAGCAGGGGCAGGCAGAATGGGACAACGTTTTGCGACACATTTGAGGCGACAACGCTACCTCCACAAGAGGAGAAGGAGAGCGACAGCCTTGAAGAAGGGTTTCTTCTCGACCCCACCTCTTCGACGCTGATACGGACGCAGGGACGAAAGAAGAATTTGCGCATGAAGCGCAACCACACCACCCACACAACAGAACCCACCGAGGACACCAACGGCCTCTGGAAGCTTGGTGAGGTAGCCGCCGACCGCTTCCACGATGTGCTCCTCAGAGAATACAAGGTAGTGTTGACCCCAGTCTGCGCTGATAACACAGTGGCACCTCGCGAAATTTACTTTCGCGCGGCGATGAACCGCGTTCATGTGACAGGATTGCGTTCTGAGACGCAATACCACGCAACCCTGCATATCTACGACACCGGCGCGGATGAATGGAAGTTTGTCAGCAACACCGTCTCCTTCTCTTCCCTTTCTGCGACCAAGGTGAAGGTCGGGGATGTCCACAAAGACCTGATCTCTTTTACCTGGGACCGCGAAAAGAGCTGGGTCGGCAAAGACGACGGCATTGCCACCCACTCCCAGATTGCTCAGGATGAGGCTAACCATGTCGGGGTACGATGCTACAAAATGGTGGTCACCGCGGAACCCAATCCGGACGACACGACACACATATCAGAAACCATCGAGAAGCAGGTTGTAGCACGCAACATCTGTTCCCACCATTTGTACGCCCTCTCACCTTCTACTGTCTACTCTGCTAACGTCTGCCCCTTATATGAGGGAGGGCTCTGGGGAAAGCCGTCAAATTCTATTCGCTTCTTCTACTCTTATATCATTCCCAAAGTTGTGACCATTACAAGCGACCAGCTCCACCTCGCTTGGGTGCTGCCTGACAAAGCGTTGCTGCATGCGGAGTCCAACCCTCCCCTCTTCGCGGGCAAGGTTATCATGCAGATCAGCGGACCCTCCATCGATATCTGTACAGAGCTCGAAGCCCCCACCACAAACCACCATGTGTCCAATCTGACCAGTGACACCGAATATACAGTGACCATAGTAATCTGCCATCAGGTGACTCAAGAGATTTCTTCATCGAGTCTTCCTGGGCCTGGAGAAGGTTATGAGAGGTTTAAGCCTGCGTCGTTGAAGGTAAAGACATCGTCGGTGCCGATTCCGTTGTTGGGGTCTTTGGGGGAGGATTTTACGGTGGTGCATATTCCGGTGATATTTGTGCCTATTGTGAAGGAGGCAGGGAGCAAAATGGTTCGCAGCAAGAATGGATTATCCCGCGAGGTTGTTTTAGGAAAGCTGTACTCTTCGACTGCCGAGGAGGAGGAGGACAGCGCCTTCGCAGATCTGCCACCGAACAAACAGAAAACCCGCCCTGCAAGCGCATCGACCCTCTCCTCCGTTGGCTCGTCGTCGTGCTGCTCTGGGTTGCGGAAGGAAGCGAGCAACGTTGCGTCCCCTTTAACTCCATTTGACGGAGAGACGAAACGGTTATCAATAATTGAAGAGAGGGTTCCCGCATTGGGTCGAGAGATTTCCACTGGGGGCAAGCAGATTGCGAGCATTGTGGTTCAGACACGCATTTCCCAGGCGCACACCAGAACCACCCGGGTTGACACGATTCGGGTGCCTCTCATTGATTCGGATGCTGCAGAGAATACTCTTGAAACTGTTATGGTGCATATCGCAAGCCTCCGGCCTAATACTGCTTATCTCATTGAATACCGTCATGAGCTTGCTTGCACTACAATGGGGTCGTGGAGCCAGGAGCTTCATATCAATACGTTGCCGCCTCTGATCCCTTCGGTGGAGTCGGTAGGGGAGCAGTTCGCGTTGTTGACGTGGAAGAGGGAGCCGGGGTTGGAGGAATATATTAAACACATGCCGCAGAGCTTTCAGGTGATCATCGAGGAGACGTCGTTGCAGCCGACCAATAAAAATGATGGACGATCCTCGCAAATCGCTACCTTTCAGAAATGCATTCAGACCTCGCAATCGGCAGCAGTATTAAGTGGCTTAAAACCGCGTACACCATACAAAGCAAGAGCCAGACAACGAACATCCGATAGAGAGGACGAATGGGGGGTATGGTCGGATGAAGTGCATTTAGCTACACTCCCTGAAATGGTCGCAAAGGTACTGTCGAAGGGGCAGGATTACTTGGAAATCGCCTGGGAGAGGGAACCAAAGAACTTCAGGCAGACCCACCCGATTTTAGCCATTTGCCATTCCCCAGAATGGCAGTGCCGTGTCTCACCATTGGTTGCAGGCACAGTGCGCATAACAGACTATAATACAGGGAAGCTTCTAGAGGAGGCGGATGTGGAGTGTTCAGAGGGGAATCCTCAGTCGCGGTCGCTCTGTACCTCCAGCAGTCTTACCCCAAATACGGTGTACTGTGTGTCTGTGATGATGAAGTATCGGCCTGCCTGCGAGGGCGACGCCACGGAATATTACCAAGGGGAATGGTCGCGCGCAGTGCACATCCCCACCCTCCCGGTCATCAAGCTGGAAGTAACTGAAACGAGAGAAACCTGTTTTGTTCTGTCCTGGGGGCGTCCTATGACCGATCCAACAGAGCTGGAAACTGCATTAAAAAGAATTGAGGCAAGAAAGATGCTTGAATCCGAGGATTTTTTGCCAAAACCACGTTTATTACAGTCCTCCGCAGACACTCTAGGAACCCCACACTACGACCACGGTGCGATGGACGCATTGTCTTTGGTGCCTTTCAACGATTTAGACGCCTATCTACCTGAGCCCGACCCCGACGCTGTTCCACGCCTGGACTACGAAGGACTCATCCCCCCGGTTGGGTGGTGGTACATCGAAGTCGAAGCGGTCTCCGGAGGGCAACACTGTTTCAACGAAGGAGGGTGTCCTGCGGAAGGTCTCTCCGATTCGAGCATCGCCTGGCATCTCCACTCCGAAAGAGGCACGCAAATTCTCAAAGCTACCATTCCCGGGAATGGGACGACCTTTTGCGAGGGTGTGGCGGTGTTGCGGCTGCTGCCGGATAGGGTCTATTCGGTGCGGGCGAAGATTGTGGATGAGTCTGGGCGGGATGGAACGTGGTCCAGCAGGACCTACGCCACAACGCTTGCTATCCCTCGCGTTTCTGTGACAGCAGTGTCCGAGACAACAGCCTCATTAGCCTGGGTCAGAGCCGCACCATCCTGCCAAAGCGCTGTTACCGAACACGGCAAAGCGACACCAGAGATCTACGCGAAAACCGGAAAAGACGTCTTCTGCCAGGTCGTCGTCGTCTCCCGCGGCGACCTAGGGAAAGGCACCCCACGCTGTCTCGTTGACGAAGTGCTCGACGCAGACCACGGCCTCTTCAGAGTAACAGGGCTCATTCCTGGCGCGAGATACTCCGTTTTGGTGCGTTTCCGCAACTCAAAAGACAATGGGGTGACATCGTGCTATGGACCGTGGTCGGCAATAGCACGGTTTGCGACGTTAACTGGGGTGTGGGAGTCGCTCAAGGTCATCGACATCGGGCAAGACTACTGCAGGGTCGGGTGGAAGCCTCCGTCGCTGGCGACGATGTTGGAGCAGGAGATCTGGGACGAACTGCTCCCTGAGGAGCGGGAGGTGGGCGCTGCCGGGTGTGAGTGCACGGTCTTCGCGAGGGTGATGCCTGCAGGGGTGTTCCGTGGCTCATCACTGCAGTTTGCCCTGCAAGACGCCAAGGTCGAGGCGCCTATTGCAGTAGAGGTAGAAGGTGTCGCCATCCGCGCGGTCCCCGCCCCCAAGCCCCTCGACAACAGCTGCACCGCTGTTGTCGTAAAGTCCGACGAGCCCACCGCCGCCACCCCCTGCACAGACAAGCCCTCTGCTGCCCTCCCCTTCCTCCAGCACCTCTACAACCCTGGCAAAGCGCCGCAAGGGGCGCCAGAAGCCCATACACTGAAGGGGTCGCGCGACTTCGATGACCCAGCCGTGGTGCGGTGGGAGTTCACCATTGGCGGGCTGGTACCGCATACGGTGTATCAGTTGGGATTGAAGTATGTGTTTTTTAACGAAATGCAATGTTTTGGGTGCACCTAAGTTTTTGTAATTACTTTTTTCCCCCATCAGATCCGAATACACCGAGAAGAGCTGCGAGGGGATGTGGGGCGGCGCGAGGGGGAAGGTGCACCTGCAGTTTGTTACGATGCAGATGTTTGAGTTTCAGGTCATTTCTATTGGCGAGACTTGGGGCCACTTTGGGGTACGCGTACCCCCACAGACCGCCGAGCGCGGGGTACTGACACCTGCACGCAGCAACCCATGCACCTTCGAGATCCTCCTTAACGACATGCAGATGCCACAGTGGCTGAAGATGGCCGACCCACCCACAGGGTACTCCGACCTCAAGCTCCGCAAGCTCGGCCGCGACACCATGTACTCCGTCCGCCTCCGCGAAACCCGCTTCGGCCGCTCCTGGGGCGAATGGCAGCAAATGGCGACCTTCAGCACACAACCCCACCCACCCCAGGTCGGCGAGCTCATGGAATGCCGCGACGGCTGGATCTCCTTTAATTGGGGCGTCTTCGACCCCAAAAAGGGTGCAGGGGTCAAACTAACTGGAGACCAGGTACCCCGAGAATATATGTTCAGCGTCGAAATGCGGCGGGTCGTACCACGCAACGACAACGACACCAAAACTGTACAAGAAATCCTTTCCCTTCCGGAAGACAAAACAACGAAGTTTGCTATAACCGAATCCAACCACACCTCTGCTGACCCTCCTCACCGGGGACTACGGTGGAGCGGAGGCTGGGAGGAGGTGGGGATCACCGAAAAACCCTTCATTCGAATGCCCTTACAAGGCAACATCGCAGAATACTACTATCGAGTACGTTTATCCAAGCATTTTGTCGGACAAAAGGGGAAGCTCATCCCGACCTGGGGAGAGTACGGGATGCTCTTCCATTGGGCAGCACCGTCTCCTCCCAAACCCGCACAATGCCTCAGGGTCGCAGAACTGTCCTCCACCTCTGCGGTGATAGAATGGGATCTTCCAAAGAATTATGCTTCCCAGCCGCGTCTTCTGTTTGATGTCTTCTTAGATGCGTCCCCAAGGGATGCGCGGTCCAGGTGGACGTTATTACATACAACCGATACAACCGCGTTTTCATTTCAAAATCTTGCAGCCTCGCAGAATTATCGTGTTGCGGTCCGAGCCGAAAGCGCCTTTGGGAGAGCAACCAAATCCAATGTTTTATCTTTTACCACTCACGTTATTGGAGCGGCTCCAGGGAAGGAGAGAGGAGGGGAGAGGGACGGAAAAGGAGTACCGCAAAGCCCAGCATTGATGTCCCCAGTAGGGGGGTACCGGCCTAATACAGCCCCGTCTCCGATGGTGCAGTTGGGGAGGCCGTTGGGGGCTTTGTCACCTATGTCATCGACAGCGGAGGTTGCGTCTCCCGTCTTTTCTCCAGGAAGTACATTGCCGAAGGTCGCACGAAGGGAAAGCCCGCAAGGGATGAGCGAACAGCGGCGTCGTGCAGAGGCCCGCGCTGCATCGGAATTAAAGAAGAGGGGGCGGGTGGTGCATGGTATTCCGGGGGTGCTACCTCCAGCAAGGCCAAACAATCTCTACGACAAATATCGGGTAGAAAAGAGCAGAAAGCAAACGGTCCTCGCAAACCTCGGAACAAAAAAATATCAAATGTCGGAAAGAGGGAAAAGCATCATGCAGGTAGTGCGGAAAGGCATGGCCTTCATGGCTGATATGAATGCCGCGGAAGCTTCTCCAAAGAAAACACCGTTTCAACGAATGTTCGCAGGAGCCGGGCTATCCAAACCACGCAGCCCTCGAGGGAAAGGAGCCACCTTCGCAGGTCTGGTTAAATTGCAGCGGGAGAAATGCAAGCTAGAAAAACCGGTTCTAGCCCCGTTCCGCGCAGGTGGGTCCTCGCAGGCTAGAGGGGGTGGGTTGGCCCCTGGCGGGCCCACCAGAGGGATGAGCAGTAATTGTCTTCTCAGCTCGCCCCGCAGTGTAGCAGGGTCCTTCCGCCGTCAGCATGCCCAGACGCAAAAGGTTACGACGCTCGAGGAACTTACCGTGTCGGATCCAGACCCTTGTCTAGTAGGGGATGATGCCACAGCAGCGCTCCAAGAAAAGGAAAAGGAAAAATCGAATGGAGAAGAAGAGCGGGATTCAGAAGCGGAGGTGGAGGTGGACAAAGTGGACAAAGATGTGTCCGGCCAAGAGGTGGAAGGGAACGAAGCGGAGGAAGACGAGATGCCAATTAGTGTACCCACAGTAACCGATACCGATTGTGTCTAAAATCAAAAGCATTATAGTGGAGTTCATCCTCGGGTGTCTACACTAATACAACCAAGTTTTCAAAAGCAAAAAAAAAAAAAAAAATTGGAAGACGCTATATAAAAAAACAAATGGAGCGCACCTCCTCGAGTGTCCATAGACTTAAGGTTTTATTTTTTTGCAAAAAAAATGAAGATAATAAAACAAAGTACAGTTCAAGGCGGCCCTGCATTATTTATATAAACGAATGGGTCGCCTCGTGGGAATTTGCCGTGTCTTGAGAGAATTTTTATTTCTCTTGTGCTTTCATCCGTATGGCAGGGTCAGTCGGTGCCTGCATCAATAACTGTCCCCTTTTTAAAATCTCCCAGTGCCTGCATCCACAGGTGTTTTGTACTTTTTTGTTCAGAAAACACTTTCAATTGTTTTCACTAAGATGAATGTGCACGAGACCCACCCACCTCATATAAGTGAGGGCTCTCCTCAACCCTTGATATCGCACCCACTCCGAACACTTCCGTGTAGGTTTGTTGCAAGTAAGAATCGTTAAGAAGACAAAATAAAGCGATATTTTTGATTTATTTTACAACTCTGCAACTCACCCAACCGGACCCCCACCCCAACTCCACCCCCCTCAGACAAAAAAGGAAATCCCGGCAGTTTCTGCCCACCCCCACATTTGTTTTTTTATATTATCTTCCTCATCAAAGCTTTCTTTGAAGTTCCTCTAATATGTCCGGGAAGGAGCGCGAGGGGAGAGGGAGTCGGGGACGTGGTGGGACTGGGCGTGCAGGAGGACGTGGTACGAGGAGAGAGGCGGAGGAGTGGTCTGGGTGGGGGGAGAAGACGGATAAGACGGAGGTGATCAGTGTGAAGACGAGCGTGACGAAGAACTACGAGGAGGAGTGGAGCACGCAGGATCGGTTTTCGCACGAATACGACTTTAACACAAAGCGCAGCACCAACAACGCACCCTTCGACCGCCGTGACAGACGCGAAACCGATCGCGAACCACGCAGCCGCCCCGGCCGCGAAGAAAAACACTCCTTCGACTACAAATTTGACTACTCCCGCTCCGAGCCCACCACCGAGACACAACCCCGCGGTAAAGGCAACGACCGCGACGACGAAGACCGCTCCAGAAAGGGAAACTCCTCCTGGAACCGCGGACCCGAATGGGAAAACTCGAAAGGTGGCAAAAACGGCACCCGCCGTGAAAGCAAAGGCGGCAAAGCATCCACACACATCACCAAAAAGGAGGCCCCCGCACTCCCCGCTGGAGTCTGCCTCATACCCAACGTGATTGACACCGTCACCGAGCAGACCTGCGTCGAAACCCTTGACGAAGGTTTCTGGTGGCCGCATGACACCGTAAAGGGGCGTGCCAGTCAGTACTTTGGATATCAATATGACGAGGATCAGAAGAAGGCCTTCGAAATTGAACACACGGTGCCAGAGTATTTGAGGCAAGAGGTGGTGGCACAGTTGAAAGAGGTCAAGCGTGGTGGGGTGCAGTTTCCGTTAGGCATTGAGCCGGACCAGGTGCTTGCTGTGGAGCATGATTGGGTCGCAGAGAGCGGTGACGTTTCTCTTGCACCATTGGTGGTTCCGGGGTGCACCACATTCATGCCAAGCATGGCCATTGTGTGTCTCGGCTCTCCCTGCTCGTTGAAGATGACGAACGATGCAGGAAAAGAGGTGACCGTCGATTTCCAACGCCGTTCTGCGCTCATCCTCCGCGACGACGCGATTGACACTGTAACCGGTCTTTGCAAGGAATTTGCGCAGGAAATGGATCGATCCGTTTTTCTTGTCTTCCGTGCCCTGAAGGAGGCGATTGCTGGTCCTAAGGAGGGGGTGTGGGCAGGGCCGAACCGTCTTGCGATAGCTCCGTGGAGCACTGAAAAGCTGCAGAGACATTATGAAATGATGTCGGAAATGAAGCGGAGAAGTCAGCATTACACTGAGGTGAAGAAGGGGAGGAAGGAGCGGCAGGAGAACCTGCGGAAGAGGATGGAGGAGGAAGAGGAGCTGGAACGCATGCAGCTCGAGCAGAGGGAGCGCGAGCCCGAGAGGATGCACCATCAGCAGATCGACCTCTGCGGTGCCGTCCCGCCTACCGCAGAGCCTCCCACCACCGTTCCGAAGCATGAAGACAGCAACGACAAAGCGCTTCTGCACCTCCCCCCTCCTTCCTTCGCAACAGGAGGAGACCAGCACCACCCTCCACAGCAACACCACCCCGAACCAATCGAACCCCGCTACGCCCCAGGCCACGGACCACCCGGAGGCCCTCCTCCTCCAACCGCGCAAGGCCCTGCCACCACGCTCCATGACGCACCTTTCTCTTCCAACCTCGGAAACATCGCGCACCGTCCTCCATTGGAAAGAGCTCCGGAGCGTTTTGAACACCACCACAATGCGCCGCAGAGTAACTATCATACCAACACCCCGCCACCCAGCCTGCACCCTGCACCAGGGCATGATAGGGCGGTGAGAAACGACCCAGCACCCCCACTGCATGACCGCATGGATGACGGCCATCATATGCAAGAGAGAATGCCCGACCGGATGCAGGACAGAATGGTTCGTGACCAGCCGGATGCGCGCATGGTGAGGGGGGACCATATGCAAACAGGGCAGGACAGAATGATGGGGAGGGAGCAGGGACACCCAGGGCAGGAGCGTATGCTCCCCAGAGGAGGGGACCCGCAAGGAGAGAGGATGGTTGCTCCACCGCAGCAGCAGCCGCCGCAGCAGCCGCAGTTCGAGCAGTATGGGAGCATCCACCCACAGGGGGGTGTGAAGCTGCAGCAGGCGGGCAGCAATGAGTTCCAGTCGCGTATGCAGCCCCCGCAGCAGACGCAGCACCATCAGCAAGGTATGGGATGGTTTTGTCTCGAAGGGGTGGCTTGTGTTTTTTTTTGGTTTTTGGCTTGAAAACAGGGTCCTAGCTTGGTTTTGGAAAAAAATGCCAAATCTGGGTCAGAATTTTTTTTTTGGGTCAGCAGAGGTTTTGGGCCTTGGGGGGCTTGTCTTGGCTTTTTTGGGTTTTCCGAGCTCTACCCTCACTGTGGTGGGGTCATTTCAGAAAAATGGACAAGTTCTTGACTGATACAAATTTTGGCCACTACGACTAGTGAGTTGCTCACAACGTTAAGTGGAACGCTACTATAACCATAAAAATCACTCCCCGTTCATAGATCACCCAGCACAAAATATATAAAATGGCGCCGCAGGCGAAAAAAATTAGGGTACGGTGTAAAAATGTAGCTTTTTACACCACAGAGTCACTCTACGAACCCTTTTTTGCGGAGCAAAAAAGGAAAAATGGCGCCGCAGGCAAAAAAAATTGGGTCCAGCCCTGGACGGCGCCGGATTTTTTTGTCGATATTTTTTTCTTACCCCAGAAAAGGTGGTGGGCCCCCCAAAGAGGGGAAAAAATCAGAATTTCCCAATTTCCAAATTAATTAATTCCCTTTTTTTTTTTTTTTTTTCGTGGGTCGCGACCCAGGCACTTGGGTCAGCTTGACCCACTGACCCAGGCAAGCTAGGACTCTGCTTGAAAAGAATGTAAAAGAAAAATGTCTTCACCACACAGAGTACCAACAGCAGCCCCCGCAGCAGCAGCAGCAGCAGCAGCCACCGCAGCAGCAGGGTGGCTACTCCACCTCGAACTACCAACAGCCCCCGCAGCGTCCACCTATGGTGCGTGTGGCGCCGCATGCACCGCACGCTCCACATGCGGGTGAGGGGGGTCCGCCTGGGCCGGGCCCGATGCTGGCTGGACCACCTCCGACCATGCAGCAGCAGCAGGGTCCACAGCAGGGTGGGCAGGGACAGGGACAAGGGCAGGGACAGGGGCCACCGTCGCAGATGCCTCCATCGCAGCAGGGACAAGGGCAGGGGCAGGGACAGGGACAGGGACAGGGGCTACCAGGGCAGCAGGGTGGGCAGGGGCCGCCAGGTCCTCAGGGCCCAGGCATCCGCATGATGCAGGGTGGCCCGTTGAACCCGCACCAGTCCATCATGCCTGCGTCACAGCACCAGCAGAGGCCGCAGCACCAGCAGGGACCAGGTCCTCAAGGCCCAGGCCCTCAGGGGCCAGGGCCACAGGGACAAGGCCCTCAGGGACACGGTCCACCAGGACAGGGCCCACCGGTGCAGAACGTTGCAGTGATGCACCAGCAGCAGCAGCCCATCCAACAGCAACCCATCCAGCAGCAGCAGCTGCAGCAGCAGGATAGCGGCCGCTCTGGCTGGGGCCAGAAACCCGGTGTGAACGACAAGCACGGCCCAGGGGGGCTCAACGTGAACGCCAAGCCCTTCACACCAGACACGCCTGCACAGGACGCACCGCTTGAGCCGCCTTCAGAGCCACTCTCGGCCCCGTCGCAAGGATCGTACGAGGTGGTGGCGAGACCGCAGTACTCTGCTCAGGG
The DNA here is from genome assembly GCA_964035575.1 of Rhynchopus sp. YZ270_cl-10. NCBI lineage: Eukaryota > Euglenozoa > Diplonemea > Diplonemida > Diplonemidae > Rhynchopus > Rhynchopus sp. YZ270_cl-10. The sequence continues at coordinate 1,079,829 of OZ037863.1, forward strand.
TCAGGGTCAGGGGCAGGCTCCACAGGGCCAGGCACCAGGGCCGGGTCCTCAGGGGTCAGCACACCCGCAGTCGGGGCCGCAGGTATAATGATTTGTCTTTTTCTGTGAATGTGAGTGAGTCTCATTTTTTAATTTTTATTTTTGACTTTTACAGGGCCAGGAGGGTTTCTCGCAGCAGCAGCAGCAGCCGCAGGGTGCCCAACAGCAGCCACAGCAGCAGCAGCAGAGCACCCCGCAGTACCAAACATCCCAGCCACAGCAGCAGGTTGTCCAGCGTGCGGTATGTACCCACATCCCACCATCCCTCTTGTCAGGCTCAGTGGGGTCCTGCACTTCACTTACTCACATACCCACACCACCCACCACAGTCCTACGCATACAGCACCACCGAGCTCACCCGCGGTGCCACCCAGGTCACCAGCGAGCGCCAGCAGTTCTCCGTCCAGAACGTGCCGGTGCGCAACCTGCCTCCCAACATGCAGCCGCAGCGCTACGGCTTCCAGGCACAGACCGCGAAGCCTGCGACAGCACAGCCGCAGGGCCAGCTACCACAGCAACAGCAGCAGCAGCAACGCGTTGTTGCGTTCCAGACAGCGCCACAGCACCCCGCACCACAGGGGCAGGCACGCATCCAGACACGCTATGTGTACCACCAGCAGGGCGTTACGCATGAGCAGGGCGCGCCGACACACACTGTGCAGCAGCTCTCCCACCCGCAGACAGTGCAAGCACACAACCTCATGCCGGCACCGCACAGCATCACTCCTGCTGCGCACCAGCAGAGACCGCAGGGCCTTGCTCCGGGGCCGATCCAGGCTGGGGTGCAACCTGGTCTGCCACCGGGCGCACGGCCTGGGGCGCCTGGGGCGCCAGGGATGGGCCCTGGTGCACCAGGGACCGCACCAGGGGGACCTGCGCCGGTGGTGCAGCCACCAGCAAAGCCACAGCCGGGACAGGGGATTCTGAACAGATGTGTCACTTCGCCGACGGATGCGCCAACGCACGAACCGGTGCCGCATCTGATCCCTTCGCAGGGTGTGGGTGTGCTGCAAGAGGTTGCTCAGGGCCAGCAGCAGCAGCAGCAACAACAACAGCAACAACAGCAGCAGCAGCAGCAGCAGCAGCAACAGCAACAGCAGCAGCAGCAGCAACAACAACAACAACAACAACAGCAGCAGCAACAGCAGCAGCAGGCCCCCCAAGCGCCTCAGCAGCAGGCACCTGTGCAGAAGCAAAACCCTTCCCAAAGCATCCCCCCAACAATCCCCGCCTCCTCCCTTCTGATGGGCCAGGGGCAGCAGGGCGCACAGTAGAACAGTTAAGGAGAGGAGGGAGGGAGCAGCGGGATGAGTGGAGGTGTACTAACGTATTTTTTTTTCTTTTTTGAAGGTGACCACATCATCTCTAAGCATTTTTTCTTTTTTGAATTTTTTGAAAATAAGTGTTTGATGTATTTGCATATGCTTAGCATTAGCAGATACATCTTCAGGGTATGTTAAAATATACAGACATTACAGTGGCTTAAGGACAGGGGAGGGAAATGCAGGAGTGTGAAAAAGTACTCCTATCCGGAGGAAAATAAAAAGTAAAAGTAAAAAAAAAGCAAACCACAACGCAAAATACCCGAAGTGGAGCAATGTGGATAAAAGAAGACCTCGGATTTAATAAAAGATTGTACCCCTGATTTTTTGGTCACTGTATATTTTTTTAAAAAAGCAGGTAATTTTGAAAAGGAAAAAGATAAATTTAAAATGAGTAACCGCGTTGCCTTACAATGGTAGCGAGGGGTTTAAAAAAAATGCAAAAAAAAAAAAAAAAGAAAAAAAGAAAAATGGGTGTCTAGCAAAGATTTAAAAAAGGTCCAAAAAAAAGGGTGTAAAAAAACTGTTTTTTGTTTTCTTTTTCTAGCATGAACCATGGTTGTCGCCTAATTTCATATTATTTTTTTCAGGAGGGCAACAGCAGTGCTTGTGTTTCGCTGAGGCGTTTGCACTTTTTTTTTCGACCCTCACTTTTATTTGTGGTCAGGCTCAGGGGGTTAGCTACGCCTTGCCGCAAAATTCCCTTTCCCCCTCAAAAAAAAAAAATCTGGGTAAAAGAAGACCTCGGATTATTAAACCCCCACTGTGTCCCATCCAGCAATTTGGCCAGCATCTCAAAAAGAGTGCATTTTTCTGGATAGTCAGGCTGCCGAACGGTAGCAACACTAAAATATCAATTTAAAAAAGAGAGAGAGAAAAAAAACCCCTCGAAAAGTGGAGATGACATTACAATAAAACAAAAAAGCGTAAAATTTTTTTTAAAAAATAAGACAATGGAGAACGAGACAATAACTAAAAGATGTGACATCACTAGCTTTTACGGGGGGGAGGCGGGAAGTCAAACGGGCGGGTTTTGACTTTTTTTTTCCATTTTGGTCTTTCTTTTTTTTTATACCCCTTTCTTCTTTTTGGTGACTTAGCACAGAGGCTTACGTTCATCTCTGATATCCCCCCTATTTTATATTTTTTGAAAGATATGTAAGTACGAGGGGCAGCTTCGCGCTAACTTTTCGGGAAAAAATTTTTCTTTTTTGTCACCTCATGAAATAAAAGAGGAAACAGAAGCAAAGCATTTTGAACACACTTTGCAGTTCCGAGGATGAACCGTGCTGCAGAGCCACTCCTCACCAAAACAGGTCGAGGTGTGTACTTTTCATCACTGCCTCTCTGGGGTTTTTCGTGTGATGAATGTTAAGTTTCTATTTTTTTGATTTTTTGATTTTTTGTGAACGGATGTATCGTCAAAAAGATTTCATCTTTCACACCATCTTTTTTGTTTTATTTGAAAGCCGTGTTTGTGTCGGTACAAATTTTTATTTCTTTATTTTTTGGGGTTTTCCAGAAATAATATGGGAAGGCACCTGCAGCGGGGCCGCACACTGCCCTGGCAGAGCAAAAGAGAATAGGACTAGTACCAAGTAAAAAAAAGTGAAGACTGTCATTATGGGCAACTGTACTACCCCAAAAAATTATCAAAAACAAAAAAAAAGCTACGGCGAATGTGGAAGAAAAAGGCTACAATAAAAGAAACCCGCACCGACAGCGCAAATTCTCAATAAAAAAAATTATTAAAAAAAAACTGAAAATTCCCAGCGTTTTTTCGCTGTTCAATGGCGAGCAAAAAAGGGTGCAGCGGCTAACGATAACAATAACAAAAGACAAAAAAAAAAGTATTTAGACTTTAAGGTTTGGGGTGGGAAGAAAATGCTGAGCAACAAAACAAAACTTATTCGCGGTATTTCCGCACAACAAAAAAGTAAAGGCCATTGAAACACCTTCTCGTACTCCTTTTTTAAAAAATTTAAACTTCACTTTTTTCCCCATCCACAACATCTCTCATCTTCTGTATCTTGACTGAGTCTGTTTTTTCCGATTTTCCCTTCTTCTTTGTCTTCAGTCCTGCAACAGCTATGGCGACCTGCTTCTTCTCTGCTATCATGTACACATCTAGCAGAAACACATCCAACAAAACGAATAGAGCTCCTCTTGAAGTAAATGCCACAAATTTTTCAAAATAGTAGGATCGATAGGTGAGTAAAGTTATTTTCGTTGATTGCACAATCCTCCTGTTTGAGGGATGATTTGGCGACCGTATCCGGTAAGACTATTTCTCCTTTAAAGCAAGCTTCGTAGGAATAAAAAAAACCAAGCCATAATCCATTCAACCCACACCCTCCCTTCAGAGCACACACAGAACAATGACACTCCCGGTTATAGCAGCGTTGCTCCTTGCCTCTGATGCATGCACCCCTGCCCCCCCTGTTGGCAAGGTCTCCACATGGCTGCAACCATACCCCGTACAGACACTGTGTTGGGAGGTGGAGTGCAACGGCGTCCTGGGGGTGGCGTACAACAACAACTTTAAGGGGCAGTTTTCTGTGGCAAATGAGACGGAGGTGGTGTTTGGCACAGAGGTTATGGAGTCGCGGCACTTAGGGGTACTATCCTTTGAAGACAACAACAACAACAACAACTTCACCTTGACCATCTCCGGAACAGGATGCTACCGTGGTGCCTGCGGTGAAGCTCTCTTCACGTGGTCCTGCAATGCACCAGTGGAGGTCATGCCCGCACCCATCTTCCCTGAGATCACCGCATCCAATGCTCTGCTCTGCAACCACACAGAGACCAACCTCAACAGCTCCGACGGCACCCTAAGCTACCAGAACTACAGTGCCGACGACACAATGTGCTGGGAGGTTCCCTGCGACGGTACAGTAGTCATGAGCTTCACCTCCTCTGGGTTGAGATGGCATGAAGACTACGTTAATGTGTTCAGCGGTCTAGGGAATGGAACGGAGATTCGCTCCTTTCATAATTCTGGGGATATGTCAAATTGGACGAGAACGTTTACGGGACCACTTCTTGTACAGCTTGCGACAGAGAATGAAGGGATTAATAAAGGAATTGAGGTAGACTATGAGTGCGGTCCACGAAGATTCGCGGGGTGTACCGCAGCAGGCTTTGAAGGGAATGTCTCCACAACGTTGTCCCCCGCAGTGGGGAGCGAGGCTTGCTGGGCCTTTGTCTGTTACGGTGTGCTCACGGTCCTGACACACAGTGAATTTGGCGGGGACTTTACCCTCGCAAACGCAACTAATACGCTCTACAGCGCAAATGCGGGGGGGTACTCCAGCAGGACAACGCTGTTTGCTCGCGGGGAGATTGGTGTGACATTAAGAGGAACAGGTGGGCCAGGAGATGTGGTGTCCTTCTCGTGGTCATGCAAAATGCCGGATGCGCCCTTCCCGCTTCCAACGGACGCACCCAAGGATATGACGCCAGCGCCGGAGGACAGCAGTAGCAGTGACGGCAGTTCGAGCTTTCCCGTAGGGGCGATTGTCGGGATTGTGGTAGGTGGTGTGGTTGTGGTTGCAGTAGTGGCGTATTTGATGATGAAGAAGACGGAGTCGACCTCCTTTTCAATGAGCAAGGAAATGGTCAATGAACAGGAAAGCCTTGTGGAGTGAGAGATTGATTCAAAAAAGCAGTGTTTTCCCATCGAAAAGAAAAAGAAAATATGGGGATCCACGTCTCCTGGAACTCCACACTGTATAAATAATCGGCACTCTGCTCTTCTGCAGGTCTGCGAAAACGCTGTTCGTACACTGCCAGAACCACTGAGACGCCTGCACCTGTAACGTTCAAGAAGGGGGGGGCTGTCGTCCTCAGACTCCTCTTCTTCTAGCACCATCTGCTCGACAGCGTTGTTGGACGTAGGTTCGTCAGGCTTGTTAACCATCCGATAGCTGCAGAGGCGGATTCAGCGTGTTCCAGTTTGTGGCGTAGCACCTCATGTGAAAGAGGCGATGCAGGAGCTTTTTATCGGAAACTGTTTTCTTCTCTGCCAACACAAAAACGCTTGACAAAGAAAACGTTTTCACACAAGGTTTTTTTTTGCTATTTCTCCTTTTTTGACGTTTCTGCTTTTCATCTTTTTTTCAAAATCCCACCATATCACCCATCTTGCGTTTTTCTTGTTCAAAACAGCGTTTTGTGTGTGCTCTTTTTGTTTTTAGCCACATCGTGAGTAGTGCGACTCAGGTCTACTACGGGAGTTGGCAGTGTGCAGGTACAATCCGACACGCAACGTCTGGTGTGCCACATTGGTTGTAGTGCGACTTCGGTTCGACTACGCGAGGAGTTTTTTTCTGGGCTACATGCTTGACACTCCATCCTCGCTGATGTGTATCAGCCCCCTTAAAAGCCTAAGTGGGTTGTAGTGCGACTCTGGCTTGACTACGTTTAGCATCTTTTCATTTTTTATCCCCTCTTGCTCTTTCACTTCTGTGTTATGCCACCAAATGCTTCATCGTGAGTAGTGCCACTTCGGATCGACTACAGGAGGTTGCTAGTAGTGTGCCGGTACAACCCGACACGCAACCTCTGATGAGCTAACATGTTATGCTACTTTCTCGTTTTTCTTCGGGATGATTTTCTCCCTCGGATATTTTGTGTTATTATTGACGTAGCGTTACGGGCAGCCCTGACAGGGTCACTTGCCAGATGTGCGTGATCGTTCCCACTTCCCACTTGGTGTGTGGTTTGCCACTCGACATAGGAAGCCTTTTTGAAAAACTTGATTGCATGTAACGCCAACACCCCCGATACCCCACTATACTTTTTTCCTTCATTTTCCCCCCATTCACACCCCCTCCCCCTCCCCCTCCCCCAACCACTGTGTTCAGAAGCTACACCCTCTCTCTCTCTCTCCCCCTCTCCATTCTCCCTACACAATGCCAAATTGATTTTCTATTTTTTTCTCAGAATTTCTTTAAATGGCAGCACAACCAGACAGCACAGGTCTTCGCCATCTCCGATGCTCTGCTTTAGACTATAAGAACGGCATCGCTGGGGGAGACGCATTTGAACGAACCAACCGCGACCATGGCGCTGCCACTGTGGTGCACAGTCAGAAGTACGCGGCTCTGCCACCGGCGAATCTCATTGCAACGTCCCCTCCAGGGAAGACTGTGTCTAGCGTACATAATGTAAAACGCGAGCCTGATAATATAGGAGCGATTCCTGAAGATGTTCGCAAAAAGACGCTTTCCCCTGTTATGTCCCCAGCGTTGAGTCCTGCACCGCCTCCGCCCTTTGTGCCTGCTCATGTTGCTGTGGTGGCGGCGGTGCAGAAGAACCATCCGCAGCAGCTTCCTCCAATTGGCGCTTCGAATTTGATTGTGCCTGCGGCGGCAGATTTGCAGGTATGGGTATATGCAAGGAGGATTGCACAATGTGAAGGGGATGAAGGAGCAGCGAGGGGCGCATTAGTGAGTTCTTCGATGCGAGCGTTGTGTGGTGTCGCGTTGAAAGGGCTGACCTCAGCGTTATCGCAGCTTGCGTTGGAAGGATGTGTTGTAGTTGCAAAGCTTGAGGCAAATTCCTTTGCGCGACAGAGAAAGAAGTTTTCGCTACGCCGTGCCCTGCTTTTACTGTCAAGCAGTACACTACATCATACTAGAGCCTTGCGGTTTGCATCGTGGAGGGATTATACTATAGCCGCAAAGAGGTTGGCAGCAGAACGTCGTGAACGTGCTTTGTTTACAACGCAAAGCAAAGACAGCAGAGAACTGCGTTTGCGCCAACACTTTCTTGAGGAGGAGGCGGGGCGGTCCGAGGTTGTGAACGCAGAGCACACCGCATTCAGGTCTCTCGGGCGGGCTATTGGTCCTTCGGTGCGCGCTCTGGCGGGGGAGTTTGACAGTTCTCGGCAGTTAGCGGGGTTGATACATAATGAGCATTTTGACGCTGGGAGGATTATTTCAACAGAAAAAACCCTCCGTGCGCAGATCTGCCGAGCAAAGGTGGAAGGAGGCGCGAAGCTTGAGGTGATTCTCATAAAATTGTATCCATTGCGGGATAGGAATGGGAGGATGATTCTGTCGCGGTATTTGGCGAAGTTTGCGTCGGCAACGTCCTCTGCGAAGGCGGTCCGTGCGCTTGCTGTGCAAAACGACGCATCGCACCGTCGCATCCGCTTCCAGCAATGGGTCGGAATTATCCTCCGGAAGAGAAAGAAGGACGCCACCCTCCGAACCGCTAAGGCCACCCAACTCAGCCTATCTACCACAAAACGGCTTGCCTCGGTGTATATGAAAAAATGGTTAAAGGCGGTCGATCGTCGCCGAATTATACAGCAAATTCACTACCTAGAGGCTGTCTCGACACAGAGGCTTGCGCTACGGTATTATAAAGGAATATCACACAAACCCGTTTTGCGGAAGAATCTGAAGGCAATGGAGGTACAGAGCTTGGGGCTAATCTTCGCAAAGTTTTTTGGAAAGTGGCGGCGTCTGCGTGCCATCCGCTGGAAGGCGTTGCGGCCACAGCAGAAACAGAAACGCGCCTTGGCGGTTCTTGCGAAGCCCACCTTCCTGAAGTGGTACCGGTACCTCTATCTGCATCTGATGATGAAGACGGTGTGGCGCTCTGTGCTGGGGGTGTACCAAGCGAGATGGGAGGTGTGGTCCGCACGGCATCGTTGCTTACGTTATTTGCTTGAGGACAATGTGCAGACACATAGGCGCGACCGGTTCCGTACGTTACGGAGGCACGCGACGCTCTCCATCCGCTACAAACGTGCAGTCTGCATCATTGCGGACCGGGCTACCTCATCCCTGAGCCGTACCTACTACACAGCGTGGCAAGCATACGCCAGGCGCTGTGCATCCACAAAGCAGGTGTCCGCCATGAAGGATATGCGTGCTGCGTTCCTGAAACGTATCGTGAAGAGCAACACCTACGCAACGTACCGCACGGTGTGGAGCAAGCTGCAGCTGCGTGTCGTGCGGCGCGAGATGGAACGTCGCAGCGACAGCATGGCGGGGGTGAACGTAGGGTATGGATCTTTATATTCCCCCCTCAAATATAAGTCTTTTTGTTCAAGCCTTCGGGTGCGGCATTTTCTACCCGGAGATATGCTGAGGACAGGGGGCCTGGCCATATTGAGTCGTATGGAGACCAGCGCACCGTGTATTGATGTAAGTCTCAGACTAAATTTTCGATTAAATGCAGCAAGAGCAAATCAAAACTTTTCATCCGAAACAGGAAAACGGTGCGACGCTACTTCCAGTACTGGCTGCGCTGGTGCATGAAGTCTCTTGCCCGTGCCGAGGTCGAGATCGATGGCTCCGACTCCGACTCCGACGCGTTCGTCTCCACCTCACCTGCCAGTGCACGGGGCAGGGGAGTACCTCGCACACCGCGAAGGGTGCTCCTCATACAGGGGGAGGGCGACTCGCCACGGACCCCTTCGCCACGGTCACCAAGAAAGCCGTTGTAAAGGCGAAAGCCAGTGGTAAGGGGAGAATCCTTACTTTTTTGAAACGCTGATGTGCCTTATTCATTAAAGGTGTGTGTGGACGACGCTTTCGTTGTTCTTTTTCATACATCCTCTGTCTCCGCCTCGAGGTGTCTTGCATGGTGCCACATTCAGATTTTTCGGATAGTTTTCTTTGTTGGTCAAAATGTTTTTTTGAAGATTTTGGTATTCCTGTAGACACCCTAGGATGCGTTTAAGAGCCTGCCAAAAAGATGGTCTTTTCTTTAAATACCATCGTGTTCCCGCGCGATACCGATTGGTAAAGGGACAGAGAGAGGCCCGTATTATGAAATTCCCTTCTTTTTACAAAGAATGGGTTTTGGACGTACAGGGGCGCTAACATCAGAAGCGATGGGGGATGGGGAAGTGAGACAGGCATGTATTCATTGTAAGGTAAGTGGTGTAGGTAGGTAGGTTGGCGGCTGCCATGCACCCTGGGGTGGGGTGGGGAGGGGAGGGGGGTTTTTTTTTAGACAGTTTACAGTTTTCTGGTGGGCAGCTCGCACAACTTTACTTTAAAAAAAGGTTTATTTCTTGACTGTGTTTCCACACAAAAGGGGGTTGTTTGAGGCAAACAAAGAATGCAAAACAATACTAATTTACTTTTTCCTTTTCCGTTTTTGTTTTTGTTTTTTATATCATGGGGAAGATGGACCGGGGTTTATATCAGTTTTTGACTAATTCTACGCTGGCCCCTGTCGGCAGCTAGCCCTGGTCCCTTCAGCTCACCCCAGTCTGCATGCATCAACATGAAACCCACAAACATGTTTCGTCACAGTTACACATTCATGGTCGCCTTCCATCGAGCAGCGTGCAACACTTCAACAATCACCCCTTTTTGGGTGTGAACACAAGATGCAAAGCTCATCTGGACCCCATTTTCTCATAAACATTTTGCGACTTTCCCCTTCTTAGTATCAATGTGCTACGTAAGTCTGTACGTCAAGATGTCTTTGCTTTGGCAGGACCGGCACCAGGTTGCCAACGGAAGCGCCAAGGTACGGCACTTTTATGAGAAGACTGTTTGTGTTGGTGTTGTGTCCTCGCAGTGTGCCTTTTGGGTGCTTTTGTTTCGGGTGTGCTTTTTGGACAAAGTAACAATAACATGGCAGATGCATACCAACGGGAGCATGCTCAGCACAGCATGCACGAAAGAGGTAGTTTTCTGGGCATTTTTCAGACATTTGTACCAAGGAGTCTGACAGCAGTCAATATTTTGTTCACACTTTCAAGGGGTTCACATTATTCTTGCACAGAAAACGTCGTCTCGCTGTGTCGTACACAACACTACACACCACCATGGAAGCGTCGGCCCCACACCAGGTCAAACAGAAGATAGACGTGCAAGTGGATTCTTCACGTGTGCTTTCCGTGGAACTTGACTTCACGAGAGGCACATGCCTCTTCGACTTTAAAAAGATGGTTGCTGCAAAAGAGGATGTGCGTATAGAACATGTGCATCTCACCATTGGGGGCAAGGAGTACCCAGACACAAAGAAACTTATGCTTGTGGCACATCTGGACTTTGTGCTTGCAAAGGTAATGTTTGTTTTGTTATTGACTCCTCCTCACGTTGTGAGCTGCACTATTTGCCCCATTTTTGTCATCCAACTCACCTCCGCTTTGGAACGTGAGAAGCTGGCCACAACCATCATATGCGGTTACCTGAACTGCATCTGCACTCTCCTTCACGACGGAGTCTGCTTGCAAGGCCCTGTTTCTCATTTCACATGACAGGTTTACGTTCTCACCACCTCTACAGATGCCGATCTTCGTGAAGTGGTTGACAGGGAAGACAATCCGTCTCGAAGTAGAACCACGTGACACCGTCCTTGATGTGAAGGAGCAGATCAAGGACAAGGGGGACATCCCGATAGACCAGCAGTGTCTTGTTGTGGGAGACGACGAGCTTGAGGACGGACACACCCTTGCAGACTGCAACATTCAGAAGGACAGCACTGTGCACTTGGTGTTGCTCTCTCCGCAGCCCCTGGTATGCCCACCACCACAAGATCAACACACACAGTACTGTGCTCACTTTTGCTCTGCACGCCCTGATGGGAGTACTCTCACCTCGTGTGGCACTGTGTGGACACTGTTTCCGTGCTCGAGACACAGCAGACCCTGACCCGGTCCGTCGGTTGTGCCTCACCCCACATGTGGAGCCGCTCCCTTCCTGCCTGCGAGCATGCATCTCTGCACTCTCCTCGGCTGCCTCCCACAAGGCTGTTTGTCTTCTTGCTTGGCAGATGCACACCACACTATACACCTTTGTACAGGGAAGGAAGATCTTCGTCAAGACCTTGGATGGAAGGACAATCACCCTTTGTGGGCTTTCCTCGGAAGACACTATCAAGAACGTGAAGGCGATGATCGAGGACAAGGAAGGCATCCCACCCAATATGCAGCGTCTCATCTACGCAGGGAATCAGTGCGCGAAGCGGCTTGAGGACGAAGGCACCCTTGCGGACTACAAAATTTGGCATGAGAGTACACTGGTTTTGGCGCTGAGTATGATGACTAGACGGCATATGGTATGCCCACCACACAAGATCAACACACACAACGTACTGTGCACACTTTCACTCTGCACACCCTGATGGGAGTACTCTGATCTCGTGTGGCACTGTGTGGACACTGTTTCCGTGCTCGAGACACAGCAGACCCTGCCTGACCCGGTCCGTCGGTTGTGCCACACACCACATTTGGAGCCGCTCCCTTCCTGCCTGCGAGCATGCATCTCTGCACTCTCCTCGGCCTCCCCAAGGCTGTTTGTCTTCTTGCTTGGCAGATGCACACCACACCACACACCTTTGTACAGGACATGCAGATCTTCGTCAAGACCTTGGATGGAAGGACAATCACCCTTTGTGGGCTTTACTATGGACACACTGTCAAGGACGTGAAGGAGATGATCCAGGACAAGGAGGGCTACCCACCAGACCAGCAGCGTCTCCTCTTCGCAGGAGAGCCGCTTGAGAACGAACGCACCATTGAAGAATGCAACATTTGGCATGAGAACATACTGCATTTGGCGCTGAAAGGCAGTGCTGACTAAGAAGTGTTATAGTTTTGAATGAACACCGTCTTCTGAGAAGACGTGTATTTTAAGTAGCAAATGGGGAGGCGCGTCTGCATAACGGCACCGGCAAGAGCAGAACACGTCAGTTAGGTGACGACATAAGGACGTGCACCTTTTTGTTAACCTCTTCTTCGTGCACGGAGAACTCATCTCCTTTCCACATATCGTACTTATGAGGTACACCATGTGATGCAAGAAGCACGTTTGGTCTCATGTGTGTCGTTTACGCGTTTCTGTTTTTGAGGATGTGTGTGCACGAGAGGCATATACACGTTCTCCTTCTCTTGTTTTCCCATCCTTTTCACACATTTTCTAGCCCCTTTTCCTGCACAGAGAACTCGTCTCCTTTCCACATGTTGTACTTATTAGGTATATCATGTGACACGAAGGTCTCAACACACAGTTGAAAAGGCATAAGACAACGTGCAACACTTCAACAATCACCCCTTTTTGGGTGTGAACACAAGATGCAAAGCTCATCTGGACCCCATTTTCTCATAAACATTTTGCGACTTTCCCCTTCTTAGTATCAATGTGCTACGTAAGTCTGTACGTCAAGATGTCTTTGCTTTGGCAGGACCGGCACCAGGTTGCCAACGGAAGCGCCAATGTACGGCACTTTTATGAGAAGACTGTTTGTTTTGGTGTTGTGTCCTCGCAGTGTGCCTTTTAGGGTGCTTTTGTTTCGGGTGTGCTTTTAGGACAAAGCAACAATAACATGGCAGATGCATACCAACGGGAGCATGCTCAGCACAGCATGCACGAAAGAGGTAGTTTTCAGGACATTTCTCAGACATTTGTACCAAAGAGTCTGACAGCAGTCAATATTTTGTGGACACTTTCAATTCACAGTATTTTTGCAACAGAAAACGTCGTGTCGCTGTGTCGTACACAACACTACACACCACCATGGAAGCGTCGGCCCCACACCTACAGGACAAACAGAAGATAGACGTGCAAGTGGATTCTTCTTGGACGACTCCTCACGTGTGCTTTCCGTGGAACTTGACTTCACGAGAGGCACAACCCTTTTCGACTTTAAAAATCTGGTTGCTGCAAAGGAGGGTGTGCGCACAGAACAGGTGCATCTCACCATTGGGGGCAAGGAGTACCCAGACACAAAGAAACTTATGCTTGTGGCACATCTGGACTTTGTGCTGGAGCTTGCTAAGGTAATGTTGGTTTTGTTATTGACACCTCCTCACGTTGTGAGCTGCACTATTTGCCCCATTTTTGTCATCCAACTCACCTCCGCTTTGGAACGTGAGAAGCTGGCCACAACCATCATATGCGGTTACCTGAACTGCATCTGCACTCTCCTTCACGACGGAGTCTGCTTGCAAGGCCCTGTTTCTCATTTCACATGACAGGTTTACGTTCCCTCACCACCTCTAACTTACAGATGCCGATCTTCGTGAAGTCGTTGGCAGGGAAGACAATCCGTCTCGAAGTAGAACCACGTGACACCGTCCTTGCTGTGAAGGAGCAGATCAAGGACAAAGGGGACATCCCGATAGACCAGCAGTGCCTTGTTGTGGGAGACGACGAGCTTGAGGACGGACACACCCTTGCAGACTGCAACATTCAAGAGGACAGCACTGTGTACTTGACGGTGCTCTGTCCACAGACAGAGGTATGCCCACCATGGCAAGAGCAACACACACAGTACTGTGCACACTTTTGCTCTGCACACCCTGATGGGATCACCCTGACCTCGTGTGGCACTGTGTGGACACTGCTTCCGTGCTCGAGACACAGCAGACCCTGACCCGGTCCGTCGGTTGTGCCACACACCACATGTGGAGACGCTCCCTTCCTGCCTGCGAGCATGCATCTCTGCACTCTCCTCGGCTGCCTCCCCAAAGGCTGTTTGTCTTCTTGCTTGGCAGATGCACACCACACATCTTGTACAGGACATGCAGATCATCGTCAAGACCTTGACTGGGAAGATAATCACCCTTTCTGGGCTTTCCTCTAATGACACCATCGAGGATGTGAAGGTGAAGATCCAGGTCAAGGAGGGTATCCCATCCAACCAACATCGTCTCATCTACGCAGGGAGGCAGCTTGAGGACGAACGCACCCTTGCAGACTACGAGATTGGGCATGAGTGCACTGTGCATTTGGTGCCGAGTTTGTGTCGTTCTAGACAGGCAGAGGTATGCCACCACAAGAGCAACACACACAACAAACTGTGCACACGTTTGCTCTGCACACCCCGATGGGAGCACCCTGACCTGTGGACACTGCTTCCGTGCTTGAGACACAGCAGACCCTGACCCGGTCCGTCGGTTGTGCCTCACACCACATGTGGAGACGCTCCCTTCCTGCCTGCGAGCATGCATCTCTGCACTCTCCTCGGCTGCCTCCCACAGGCTGTTTGTCTTCTTGCTTGGCAGATGCACACCACACTATACACCTTGTACAGAACATGCAGATCATCGTCAAGACCTTGGATGGAACGACGATCACCCTTTCTGGGCTTTCCTCGAATGACACTATCGATAACGTGAAGGCGAAGATCCAGGCAATGGGGGGCATCCCACCCGAACAGCAGCTACTCCTCTTCGCAGGGAAGCAGCTTGAGGACGAACGCACCCTTGCAGACTACAAGATTTGGCATGAGTGCACACTGAACTTGGTGCTGGAATAAGAAGTAGACTTGTGTGTATTTAAAGTAGCAAATGGGGAGGCACTTCTGCACAACGGCACCCTGTAAGAGCAGAACACGTCAATTAAGTGACGACATAAGGATGCGGCACCTTTTTGTTAACCTCTTCTTCGTGCACGGAGAACTCATCTCCTTTCCACATATCGTACTTATGAGGTACACCATGTGATGCAAGAAGCACGTTTGGTCTCATGTGTGTCATTTACGCGTTTCTGTTTTTGAAGATGTGTGTGCACGAGAGGCACATTTATCATACATGTTTTCTTTCTCTTGTGTTCCCATGTTTTCACACATTTTCTAGCCTCTTTTCCTGCACAGAGAACTCATCTCCTTGCCACATGTTGTCTTATGAGGAACAGCATGTGACACGAAGGTCCCAGCACACAGTTGAAAAGGACAACGTGCAACACTTCAACAATCACCCCTTTTTGGGTGTCAACACAAGTTACAAAGCTCATCTGGACCCCATTTTCCCATAAACATTTTGCGACTTTCCCCTTCTTAGTATCAATGTGCTACGTAAGTCTGTACGTCAAGATGTCTTTGCTTTGGCAGGACCGGCACCAGGTTGCCAACGGAAGCGCCAAGGTACGGCACTTTTATGAGAAGACTGTTTGTTTTGGTGTTGTGTCCTCGCACTGTGCCTTTTAGGGTGCTTTTGTTTCGGGTGTGCTTTTAGGACAAAGCAACAATAACATGGCAGATGCATACCAACGGGAGCACGCTCAGCACAGCATGCACGAAAGAGGTAGTTATCTGGACATTTCTCAGACATTTGTACCAAAGAGTCTGACAGCAGTCAATATTTTGTTCACACTTTCAAGGGTTTCACATCATTCTGCAGGAAACGTCGTGTCTCTGTGAACACAACACAGCACTAATATCACCATGGAAGCGTCGGCACCACACTTGCAGGACAAACAGAAGATAGACGTGCAAGTGGACGACTCTTCACGCGTGCTTTCCGTGGAACTTGACTTCACGAGAGACACATGCCTCTTCGACTTTAAAAAGCTGGTTGCTGCAAAGGAAGGTGTGCGCACAGAACAGGTGCATCTCACCATTGGGGGCAAGGAGTACCCAGACACAAAGAAACTTATGCTTGTGGCACATCTGGACTTTGTGCTGGAGCTTGCTAGTAAGGTAATGTTGGTTTTGTTATTGACACCTCCTCACGTTGTGAGCTGCACTATTTGCCCCATTTTTGTCATCCAACTCACCTCCGCTTTGGAACGTGAGAAGCTGGCCACAACCATCATATGCGGTTACCTGAACTGCATCTGCACTCTCCTTCACGACGGAGTCTGCTTGCAAGGCCCTGTTTCTCATTTCACATGACAGGTTTACGTTCCCTCACCACCTCTAACTTACAGATGCCGATCTTCGTGAAGTCGTTGGCAGGGAAGACAATCCGTCTTGAAGTAGAACCACGTGACACCGTCCTTGCTGTGAAGGAGCAGATCAAGGACAAGGGGGACATCCCGATAGACCAGCAGTGCCTTGTTGTGGGAGACGAGGAGCTTGAAGACGGACACACCCTTGCAGACTGCAACATTCAGGAGGACAGCACTCTGTACTTGGTGGTGTTCTCTCCACAGCGACAGGTATGCCCACCACCACAAGATCAACACACACAACGTACTGTGCACACTTTTGCTCTGCACACCCTGATGGGAGCACCCTGACCTCGTGTGGCACTGTGTGGACATTGCTTCCGTGCTCGAGACACAGCAGACCCTGACCCGGTCCGTCGGTTGTGCCACACACCACATGTGGAGACGCTCCCTTCCTGCCACCACACACCTTGTACAGGGAATGCGGATCTTCGTCAAGACCTTTTATGAGAGGACACTTACCCTTGAGATTTCTCCCAATGACACTCTCGAGGATGTGAGTGCGAAGATTCAGGACAAGGAGGGCATCCCACCCGAACGGCAGAACCTCCTCTTCGGAGGGAAGCAGCTTGAGTACTCACGCACCCTTGCAGACTACCACATTCAGAATGAGAGCACACTGCATTTGATGCTGAGATGTAGTTCTAGACAGACAGAGGTATGCCCACCATCACGAGAGTAGCTCAACGTACTGTGCACACTTTTGCTCTGCAACCCTGATGAGAGCATTCTCACCTCGTGTGGCACTGTGTGGACACTGTTTCCGTGCTCGAGACACAGCAGACCCTGCCTGACCCGGTCCGTCGGTTGTGCCAGACACCACATGTGGAGACGCTCCCTTCCTGCCTGCGAGCATGCATCTCTGCACTCTCCTCGGCTGCCTCCCCAAAGGCTGTTTGTCTTCTTGCTTGGCAGATGCACACCACACACCTTGTACAGGACCTGCAGGTTTTCTTCCCCTGGACCAGGGATGGAAAGCAAATCGCCCTTCCTGGGCTTGCCTTGTACCGTAAACTGAAGAATTGTGGGTCGTAACTATTCTGAGACAGAAGTATTCTGGGCCGGAACAAAACTGGAACACTTGGGGTTTTTGGGGTGTCCCAATTTTGTTCCGGCCCAGAATAATTCTTTTTACGTATGACACAATCGAGAACATGAAGGCGAAGATCCAGGACAAGGAGGATATCCCATCCGACCAGCAGCGTCTCATCTACGCAGGGAATCAGTGTGCGAAGCGGCTTGAGGACGAAGGCACCTTTGCAGACTACAATATTTGGCTGAGCACACACTGCACTTGGTGCTGAAAAACAGCGGTGACTAAGAAGTGTTATAGTTTTGAATGAACACCGTCTTCTGAGAAGACGTGTATTTAAAGTCGCAAATGGGGAGGCGCTTCTGCACAACGGCACCCCGCAAGAGGAGAACACGTCAGTTAGGTGACGACATAAGGATGCGGCACCTTTTGTTGGCCTCTTCTTCCTGCACAGAGAACTCATCTCCTTTCGATATGTTGTATTTATGAGATACTGCCTGTGATGCAAGAAGCACGTTTGGTCTCATGTGTGTCATTTACGCGTTTCTGTTTTTGAAGATGTGTGTGCACGAGAGGCACATTCATCATACACGTGGACCTATTCCAGAATTATGCCAGGGGTTTTCTGGGACTCAGTGGGTTTTGGGAGGATTTTTTTTTGAGTTTTTGCTGGCGGCTGCAGGCCTTTTGCTAACCATCATGCCATCATGCCACGTTTTTGGGCGTTTTTTGTTTTTTTTTCCATCATGCCACCATCATGCCACGGGGGGGCTTTCGCTCTGCATCACCTGGGGATTTCCCCCCAGATGGCATGATGGCATGATGGCATGATGGCATGATGGCATGATGGCATGATGGCATGATGGCATGATGGCATGATGGCATGATGGCATGATGGCATGATGGCATGATGGCATGATGGCATGATGGCATGATGGCATGATGGCATGATGGCATGATGGCATGATGGCATGATGGCATGATGGCATGATGGCATGATGGCATGATGGCATGATGGCATGATGGCATGATGGCATGATGGCATGATGGCATGATGGCATGATGGCATGATGGCATGATGGCATGATGGCATGATGGCATGATGGCATGATGGCATGATGGCATGATGGCATGATGGCATGATGGCATGATGGCATGATGGCATGATGGCATGATGGCATGATGGCATGATGGCATGATGGCATGATGGCATGATGGCATGATGGCATGATGGCATGATGGCATGATGGCACCTTGAAATTTTTCTGCTCGCTGCGCTCGCGGAGGTATACCTCAAAAAAAATTCCCGCTCGCTTCGCTCGCGCTGTACGCTATCCTGCCTACGATGCCATTTTACAATGTCTAAGGGGATTCCCTTGCATTTTGCAGCCAGAAATGAAACTTGACCCAAGCTGCAAAAAATTGAACATTGTTATTTCAAAGTGACCCAACTGTTGCAACAGCCCCTGCTTCTGGAAGACGTATTGATTTTGTACGGTTAGTGTACGTAAGGCGCAAGACCAAGCACCGTTAATAAAGGATTAGATTCCGTTTTTGTTAGCTTGCAAAGCTGACCCTTCGCCTCTCCACCCTGTGGCTGGCAGGGAGGCGCGCGCGAAGCGCGCGACGACCGCTTTTACCAGGTGGGAAAGCTCGGAATGTACTTTTTTTCCAGGAAATTATTTTTTTTTGACCATCATGCCATTCAGGGGGAAAATCCCAAAGTTAGCAAAAGGCCTGTGGCGGCTGGCGTGTGCTTGCGGGGCCGAGGGCCCATTTTACTACAGTTCCACCACCAACACTACTAGTTTAGTGGAGCGTTTTCCGGTCTGCGGGATGACGCCTGATGATGCACGATTATGCACGATGACAGCACGATTACGTTTTTTTATTTTGTGTACTGTGTACTGTGTACTGTGTACTGTGTACTGTGTACTGTGTACTGTGTACTGTGTACTGTGTACTGTGTACTGTGTACTGTGTACTGTGTACTGTGTACTGTGTACTGTGTACTGTGTACTGTGTACTGTGTACTGTGTACTGTGTACTGTGTACTGTGTACTGTGTACTGTGTACTGTGTACTGTGTACTGTGTACTGTGTACTGTGTACTGTGTACTGTGTACTGTGTACTGTGTACTGTGTACTGTGTACTGTGTACTGTGTACTGTGTACTGTGTACTGTGTACTGTGTACTGTGTACTGTGTACTGTGTACTGTGTACTGTGTACTGTGTACTGTGTACTGTGTACTGTGTACTGTGTACTGTGTACTGTGTACTGTGTACTGTGTACTGTGTACTGTGTACTGTGTACTGTGTACTGTGTACTGTGTACTGTGTACTGTGTACTGTGTACTGTGTACTGTGTACTGTGTACTGTGTACTGTGTACTGTGTACTGTGTACTGTGTACTGTGTACTGTGTACTGTGTACTGTGTACTGTGTACTGTGTACTGTGTACTGTGTACTGTGTACTGTGTACTGTGTACTGTGTACTGTGTACTGTGTACTGTGTACTGTGTACTGTGTACTGTGTACTGTGTACTGTGAGAAAATTGATCAAAAACGAGAACTTGGCAAATTGACCCCACCACTGGCCGGACGGATTCCGAAAATGCAAATGGTGTTGAAAAGCTTCACCAACAAGGGAAAAAAAAATCCCCTGACACGATGACTCCCGATTATGCACGATTAGGCACGATGACAGCCGATGACGCCCGATTTGGCGCGATTATTTGCCCCGGAAAACGCTCCATTTAGCACCAGTCGTTACGACAGTAGTACCCACAAGCAGTCCGCCGTGTACACACTGATGCTGAAGCTTCCTGGCACGGCGGGGCCATAGAGGCACAGATTTAGTGAATACTCCTGGGGCCCATCCCCATCAACAAAACACCCCCGCGCCACTTCACACAAAGTGACCACAAAACACTACAGACAAACGGGGGGGTTTTTCCCTTCTTATCTCCTCTACCGGAGGCACACACCAACAACAAACACGATGTCCGGTGGTGGTGGTGGTGGTGGCGGTGCAGGGGGCGCAGGAGGTGGCGGGCGCGGCAAAAACAAAAAGGATGTCCTGCACGACATGGAGCGTCTGATGGACCAACCCGTCAACGTGAAGCTCGCAGGAGGCCGTGAGGTGACCGGTGTGCTCAAAGGCTACGACGCTTCTCTGAACCTCGTTCTCGATGAGACCAGAGAGTACGTCCGTGACTATAAGGTAAAAACCATTTGTTTTTTCTTCAACAACAATTTGCACGGTTTGCAAAAATGACATTTCAGGCAAACCCATCACCTAACACCTTCCCCCCTCTGGTCAACCACCAAAAATGACTGAAAAATGTTATCATTTCCTTTGAGCCCCCCCTACCCCCATACCCCCTTCCCCCACCCCCTTTCCCAACCACACCACAACGGGCCATATTCTGCGAAGAATTACCCTCACTAGACATCAACCTCACAACATCACTTCACAACAGAACTTCCAAAAGCGCCGTATCGTACCCGACCCTGAGGACGACGAAGCCTGCATAGAGGACACACGCAACCTAGGTGTCGCTGTTGTCAAGGGCACGCTGGTGGAGGTGGTGGCACCCTATGACGGCACCGAAGAAATACCTAACCCCTTCATGGAAGAGCAAGAGGAATAGAATAGAGCACCTAAGGAGCGGATAACAGGTGTTGCGGATGACCGTGCAAAGGTTGGGGTAGTGGGGAGGTGGGTGGGGCATCTTGGTGGGGTAGGGGGTAGGTGTTTTGCGTCCATAGCGATGTACAGCGCTTTTCTGGTTCATATGTTAAAACTGAAGGAATACTATTTTTTCTCCCCATTCTCTGGGTTGGGGTTGGCCCCTCCATTATACACCCTTCAACCTCTCAGCTCCCCCCCTTCTCCCAACATAAATGGCCTTCCCTGGGCTGAGTACGATCACCGGCAGCAATGCTGGGCGGTTTAGGGATCGGGCACCTCGGCTGGACCCTGCGGGGAAGGTGACAAGCGACCCAAGCGAGAACGTTGGGTCGTGCGTTAAATTTGTCAGCGACAGGCCGAACACACCGGACGGGATCGCACCATACCGAAAGTCGCGACAGGAGGTCGGAAAGGCAATCATCCCCACTGGACGTGCCCGCGACGACCCACCCCCAGACATCCGCTTCGGCAAACGCAACCTCTACAACGACAGCGCGCACTCCCTCGTCCAGGCCGACACCCGCTCACTCTTCCTCCAAAAACAGCAGGAGCTCAAAGAGAATATGTACCTCACCTCCAAGACCGAGCCCCTAGGACAATCCCGCAAATGCACCTCCCTCCCAGACAAAGCGATCGACCCGCAGACGCGCTTTGGGAGGGTCACAAAGACCTCCGAGAACTCTAAGGAAGTGATCTATCCGTACGACGGTGAAGGCGCGGATGAGGAGCAGACCAACCACGGCCGCTACTGCAAGACGCACAACAGCTACGATGCGGGCGAGCAGAAGAAGCGCAGCTACGACTGGAACTCCCACGGCATCTGCCCCGCAAGCCACCGCTTTGGCTACGTAAAGGAGAAGGAGCACGACGGCGTGCGGCAGGCCCTCGTCTACGGCAGGGACCGCAACACTGTCATTGTCCCGAAGATGATTGAAGAGTTCAAAGACGTCTCAGGCGACTCTCTGGGCTGTGCAAAGAACCAAGGCTTCGGCAACGAACGCGACCTGCCTGGCAACTTCACATTCGGCCGCAAGAACGTTTCCGACGAATGGGGTGTAAAGGAGTGCGTCGCGAGCTGTGCGCAGGACGCCGAGCTGGTCGACAAAGACCTTGGAGCCTCTAAGAAGCACAACCCCACACACGAGGTCGACACCAACCGCATCTACGGTGTGCCCTCCGTACGCAAGGACCTTGCACGGCCACGTCACAAGAAGGTGACAGACTGCGTCAACTACGGCGACGACACCAGCGCAAGCACCTTGCTCTGCCCATCGAAGTACGCGGCGCTTGACGTACACGAAGAGGTATGTTGAGGTGTCTGTGACATATTTGTGTTTATCAAGTTTGTGAAGATGTCTCAAATGAGAGGAGGTGATGGTGCATTGAGGGGGTGAAAGGAAGGTGGTGGTTTTTTGTATTTGGGATGGATGTCCCAAGTGGAATGGAGGAAAGGGGGTGGGTGGAGTTGTTGCACAGTGAGGACTGCCTCGTTGTGTTTGGCAGTGAGGCAATCATCGAATGAAATGCAGAATACATAACAACCCTTTTCAACAACAGGACTTCCTCCACCCAATCACACGCGACTTCATGCACGAACTGGCAAGTAAATGTGGGTTCGACTTGGAAGAAGATGAGTTCGAGCAGGTATGCAAGACACCCCAAACCTTTGCACACATGCCCTTTTTATTCACTTTTTTGAGAGTGTTTTCTAGTAGCTGTGTCAAGACTGTTCTGAAGGCTCTACAAAACCAACAGATTACAAAAATGTGCAATAAACAACAACAAAACCACAGTGCTGGAATTTGTCGGAAACATACACTACCGACGGCAGTGTATCAATCGAGACGTTTAGACGGGCTGTTGAGGAGCTTGGGTACTAATTGAAAAAAATCTGTCTGAATCCCACAAAGGGCAGGAAAACATCGGGGAAACTCAGAACAAATCAAAATGGCAAAAAATCGACACACGGATATCTGCCAAACAAAATCCTTCTTTTTTTGAAGCACCAGGTGCACAACATAACCATCATGACTCTTTGGCTCCGGACTTCCGTCCGTTCTGCTTCAGAGTGCAAAGGACCTAGGTACTTTCCCCGCACCCCCTTTGAGGCGCCACGCCTGCCTAAGAGTGTGCACTATCTTGCACACTTCTTCTTTTTTTCATAAGGCGACTAAGGCAACGGGAGGCTGAGGTTCATCTTATAAAAAACTGTTCTTCATACAAGGCGTGTCAGGAGGGTAGAGTGCGTTCCTCCAGCTCCCTCCCATTTTCAGCGGGGAAACCCTCAGCCCCATTACCCCCTATTGTTAGCCTAATGCACATATTGTTACACACAAAAAAACATCAGTAAGACACCCCTCCCTCCCTCCTCCCTCCCTTTCCTTTGAATCATCCTTCAGGAATTTGTTTTTTGACAGCGAAACGTTTCCCCATGTATTGCAGCGGGAAACAATATGACAAACAGGTGCAGGGTGGTTCCATGCATATCATAGAATTCGGCACCTTGTGTGTCTCCCAAAATCCAAAAGCGTTGTGTGTGAGGTTTTGAAGGAAAAAATAGACTTTTTGTTTGGCAAAGCATCTAAGCGACAGACCGCATTTAGACTTCGCCTGATAAAGCAACGAGAGGCTTAGGTTCATCTTTATCCACTTTTCTTTCTTTTCTTTAATACGGAAACCTGCTTACAGCTTCCCTGTAAACCACTCCCAAGCGCAACACTCCGGGGGTTCGATAACCCGCGGAGTGTCAGGTGCCTGCGTCCCAGAGGCGTTTTGCACTATCAACTTCACTTTCTTTTTTACTAATCACCTCATTGCAAGAAAAGAGGGGAAAAAAATGTGTAAAGCCCCTCCCCACTATCCATCACACACTCCACAGACAAACTCCCCCCGAGGGGGGCGAACACACAACCCCTTTTTAAGGGGAGAAGAACAGAAAGCGCGACGTACCAAACAATGCTATAGCTAGTTGCCAACTGTTTAGTCCTCTCCCTCTCCCTCTCCCCTCTCTTCTCTTCTGTTCTCACTCTTTCCCATTGTTCTACGCCGGACTCCACTGTGCCACCTTGGTTTATTGACTTTATTGACGTTTCTTTTTTCTGCTTTTCTTTAGCTGATTCCACAACGTTTTTTTTGTCTTTCGTTCAGTTTCTATTTTGAGAAGACGGGTGTTTTTTTTTCAAAAAACCCTTTTTTTCCAATGATGCAACCACGCCACACAAAGTCGCCCAACACCGGACGTGGCAAGACGGACACCTTCTCAGCACCACGCGCCTCGCTTCCCATGCTCCGTACACCAGTCTTGAATGTGTCCCCTGCAAGCGTG
Organism: Rhynchopus sp. YZ270_cl-10; assembly: GCA_964035575.1. Taxonomy (NCBI): domain Eukaryota; phylum Euglenozoa; class Diplonemea; order Diplonemida; family Diplonemidae; genus Rhynchopus; species Rhynchopus sp. YZ270_cl-10. Next base: position 1,103,893 of record OZ037863.1, read on the forward strand.
CTGGTGTCGCCACCGGCATCAGGATGTGACAACAGGCCGCGTAGAAAGTCGTTAGTGGCGTGTAGAGGTACAGGCCGGCAGGATGGGAAGGTGTGTTTGTATGTGCATCTGTCCACGTTGTATTTCAAGCCGTTCTTCTCGTACGCAGTGGACATCATGACAAAGTGTGGCGCCGCTGTGAGCCAGCATCCTGTTGTGGTGTCGCGTATGGCGCAAGACTTTGTCGGTGCAGGCGGCAGTGCGTGCACAGCGCATGCCGCTGTGATGTACTTCATCGCCCAGGCAGTGGCGCCTGTGTTCTTCGCAAGGTTGCCGTGTATGGCGCAGGCGCAGATCATATCACATTTCCCACGGACCGAGCTCATCTGCGATAAGGTTTGTACCTTTTTTGACAACATCACAACAAAACCCTTCGAATCAACCTACAATGCGAACACAAAAACGACAACACAACAACAGGTCTCCCTTGCACTGCTTCTCTCCGCTCTCAAGACTGAGGCACATTCCACTGGTAAGAGCGCGCTGTGGGACTTCGTCCCCACGACATGCACTTCTTGGGAGCAGTATCAGGTATGGGTCCCCTTTCTCAGTTCTTCCACCCCCACCTCCACCGCTGCAGGTTGAGGACGAAGCCTCCCCAGGGTGCTGGATCATCAAGGAAGACCGGGGCCAGCAGGGGCAGGGGATCAAGCTTGCGTTCAACCTCACCGCAGATGCGTTTTCACAGACGAAGTGTCTTGCCCAGCGGTACATCACACCGCCTCTGCTCATCGACGGCCGTCGCTTCGACCTCCGCGTCTTTGTCTTCGTCACCTCCTACAACCCTTTACGCGTCTTCATCGCAAAAGACGGCATCGTTCACCTCTGCTCTGAACGGTACACCCCACCTACCTCAAATGACGACATCGGGCCTCTGCATCGCCATATCACAAACACTGCGGTCAACCAAAAAATCCCAGGATATTCCACTGGAACACGAGAAGGAAATACCGGAAATGTACGCGGCTTCGCTAACTTCAACAATAGATTAGGGAATGACGTTGATGCTTTTTGGAGGGACGTAAAAAAGGCGATTCTAAAGACGATAGGAGCGGTCAAGCCTTTTGTCGATGACGCAGCACTCCGGAAGGAAAACTACGGGCCAGATAAGGCACGTCATATAAAGTGCTTTGAGCTCTATGGGTTTGACTTTATTAGCGACGCAGACTGCCGGCCTTATGTGTTGGAGGTCAATCAGTTCCCTTCTTGGGTTGTCGCGGGGTCATGGTTTGCGAACATCAAAACCCGCATTCTCAAAGATGTCATGCAGTTTGCAAAGCTTCTCTCACGAACCCCTGATTATATACGCAATGTACCCCCATCTGATACACAACAGCAGCCTACTCCACGAGGGTTTTGTCTTTCTCCAGTTAAACCTAGGCCTGCGGGGGAATCTAATATGAATAATAACCCAGAATCTGATCCCTATATACCCGATGAGGCTGCGCTTCTTCGAGCGGAAGATGCGATAGTTAACGCAGATTCCGCGATTTTTGAACGTCTCTGGCCTCTGAACGGCGTGCTTTCTGATACCGTCACTGTGAAGGTGGAGCACCCAAAGAAGGGCGCGCACATTAAAAAGAAGCCGCCGGCCGAAAGGGTACCACAATACCAATCAGGGCACGTCGGGGTGTACCCCATCTGGGCTACCACTGAGGACGCGGAAGAGATAAAAGAGATGTTGGCGCTTCCGAATCGGATCTTCTCTGGATATGCAAAGACAATTCCGCATGGGGTTACTGCAACGATAAGCCACGGTGATTCCATTGTTAACGTAGACCACCTCGCAGTCTTACAGGAGCGAGAAAAGGAAAAGGAGAAGGAAAAGGAAAACGGTGGTCCCGTCTGTGCAACGCCCACCCCACCCCACGCGCTGTCTCCTCTGTCGCCAGGCCCCAAAGGGGTGACCCTGACACACTCCGCTCCCGCCCTCCCCTCCTCCCAACCATGTCTCGTCTCTCCCGTCTCCTCCCCAGCCGATGCAGAGGAGTGTATCTCCCCCTTTGTCCGCCCAGAGCGGCGGAGACGAAGTGGAGGTGGAGATGGCGTCCTGCTGATGTACCCGGACACCGTGGCAGACACAATGGAGTGAGAGGTGTGAGGGGAAAAATGATTGCAGAAGAAAAAGGGGGAAAACGGTGGTTTGTGATATTATTCGAAAAAATAAATATAGAGAAAAAGGGGATGGGGGAGAGTGGTGCCTTTTTGGTGTAGGTTTCAAAATTGTGTTTGTAGATGTGTGTGTTTGTGTTTGATAACTAATAGGGGTAATTCTTGCGCAGAATATGACCCCAGATGTGTGTACACGAGAGGTACATTCATCTCAATAGGTTTTCTTTGTATAGAACCGTGTATTTTTTTTGAGACAGTAGTGCAAGATTAGGTGATCTATGAACGGGGGAGAATATTTTGTACTAGCTCTCAGTAGCGTCTCACAGGCTCCTCACAGTTCTTACTAACTCTCAGTAAGTTCTCACAGCCTGTTTGTTGCCACGGAGACAATCATAGATCACCCCAAAGATGCTGAGCAAGCATGTCCTTAAATCCGGGAAAAATCAGGATTTTTCTGATTTTTAAATCTCAAAATTTTCTTATAGAAAAAAAAATTTTCGCGCTGCGCGCGAAAATTTTTCGCGCACAACAGGAGAAGATATTTTTTTTGTTGTAGGCCCGCAGTGCGGGGTGGTCACATTTTTCTCCCCACCAGAGTGCCTTATCCAAGAATCAGATTTCAAGATTTTTGGGGTCAGTTTGTGTTCCCCCCAAGATGTTTTTCAGTTCTGACCAGCGAAGACATTGGGAACATAGGTAACTGTATTTTATTTTCCTTTTGCGGAGCAAAAGGAATAACACAAAATGGCGCCGCAGGCGAAAAAATAATAGGGTACGGTGTAAACAAACACTACAGAGTCAGTCAACGAACCCTTTTTTGCGGAGCAAAAAAGTAATAAATAATGGCGCCGCAGGCAAAAAAAAATTAGGGGACAGCCTGGGATTTCACGGTGCGGTCAGTAACTCAGTTCCCCAGGGTACTCCCGTGGTTCAACCACTGTTCTACCAGGAAATTATTCCGACCTCCCTAAAAAAGACACTGCCCCATATCCATATGAAAATTTTTTCACCGGCAAAAATAAAATTTTCTTATAAAATTTTCTTATAGAAAATCCTGAATCCTAAATCCGATTTAGAGGACAGCATGATGCTGAGTACAAAAAAAAAAAAAAACTAATAGTGGAGTTCATCCTCGGGTGTCTACACTAATACAAACCAAGTCAGGGGATTATCGTGCGGTTCGCATTTAGTTGAAATCAACTAAATATTTTTTTGGGAGGGAAAAAAAAAAAAAAGAGGGGATTTTTGGGCACTTTTGGGGACCCCTCGCCCGACCCCCAGATGACTGGAATGATGGAACCTTAAAATTTTTCTGCTTGCTGCGTACCGTACCCCTTATTTTTTTTGCCTGCGGCGCCATTTTCCTTTTTTGCTCCGCAAAAAAGGGTTTGTTGAGTGACTGTGTGGTGTAAACCAGCATTTTTACACCGTACCCTATTTTTTTTCGCCTGCGGCGCCATTTATTTTTTTTCATACGGCTAAATAATCGCAGGGTGGCGTTCGCGAAGTTTGACGAATACAAGCGCGTGCGAAAAGTAGTTATGCAGTGGAGAAAGGAATGGAAACCACCAACCCTGAACAGTACTTGACCTGCCTTTCCCGGGGGGAAAATTTTTTTATCAACTAAATCTGAGAAAATTGCGAATTTGACGATAATGGGCTGAACCAAGTTTTCAAAAAAAAAAAAAACAAAACCATTTTTTTTCCAATTGTTGTATTATGTTCTATTGAAGGGCGTGTGTTTTAGCCCCTCGTTTCAAATGTTTTATTGTTCACAAATTGTGTGGGGTGCAAGGAGTGGCTACACCTTCATGCTCTGATAAAATGGCCTTCCGGCCTTTTTTTTGAGTCTACTGATCATCTTTACAGCCCAAGCCCCGTGAGGTGTGTTTATCTGTTTCAGCGAAGTTCCTTTTTGGGTTGCAGCAACAAAGATAGTTCGTTGAAGCTCGGTGTTATATATTTCTTCATTGTTTTTGCCTTTTAGTTTTTTTTTTTGTGTGTTGTTCTGTGGCCGCCTTCTTTTGCAACAAAGCAAACCATATTATTTGTCACACAAACACTTCTTCCTCTCCCTCCCAACCCCGGAAAAATGCGCCAGCTTTTGTTTTTTGTTCACACGGCGCAAAACAGTGCTCTCATGAGGATTTTTCTTTTTTCTTTGGAGGGATACAGGTTGGGGTCCCTGCCCCCATTTATGCTGTACGCGTTGATTTAAAAGTTAAACGTGTTAATTTCAATACATACCCCGAATTAATTTTGGATTGGGAAATGGGGGTATGGGAAAACCACAAAAAAAAAAAAAATGCAAATAAGGACCCTTTCTAGTTCAGATGTAAACGAAATTATTGTAAAACTGCATGGTTGGGGGGGTGTGTCCACCCACGGTACATCCCGATCCTTGTACCAAGGTACACTGTTCACGAGAGGGCTTTTGTATTTCAACTCTACTTTTAATTTGTTCCCTTGAAATGTGTATTAGTGATCCTACAGGGATTGGGGACATTTTTAGGGACGTGCAATGTAACAAAGAGTTTTGTGTCGGGATTGAATTTGAGAAAAAAAAAACGACGTTGTTTTCTTTTGTACCCCCTTTTGTTCACCTCTCTCTCCCACATAGACAGCCTATCTCTCCATCCCACGTCTGTGCTCTACACCAGCTTCATACACCTCACAGACAATGCATCAAAGCAAAACAAGAACGATCCGAAAGAAAGACAAAAAAACAAGCATACTTTTTTTTTTTTGTGCAAAAACGTTGTGAAAGTTTTTCCCACCGGAAAAAAAAATGCATATTTTTTTTGAACGCACGCAGCTGCTTGCAATTGTACTACGTAGAACACAAAAAAGAAAGCATAGTGTACCACATTCTCAAGGTGTACACAAATAAATTCAAATTTTCAAAAAGAATGTAAAAATACGGAGCAAAATCACCATCTTTTCTTCCCAGGCATTTTAATATGAGCACTGTACCAAAAATAAAAGGCCCCCCATATTTCTTTGTTGCACAGAATACGCAACCCCTACCCCCCCCCTCCACCTCCACCTCCACCTCCACCTCCACCTCCACCTCCACCTCCACCTCCACCTCCACCTCCACCTTCCCCTCCACCTCCACCTCCACCTCCACCTCCACCTCCACCTCCACCTCCACCTCCACCTCCACCTCCACCTCCACCTTCCCCTCCACCTCCACCTCCACCTCCACCTCCACCTCCACCTCCACCTCCACCTTCCCCTCCCCTCTCCTTTCCCTCTTTCCCTATTTACCACCCACCCACCCACACTACAGTCAAACCCCTAAGATGGGTGTCAAGGCGGACGCTGATAAGTCGCGAACATGCGACTACATTGCGGCCAACCTGATACCACGTGAGATCGAGCTGGCTCTGTCCGGGCTTTTCAAGGACATGCCTGAGGTGCCCCTGGTGTGGCTTGCACAGTACTTCTACGCGCGCTGCCAGGACCTGCAGTTGCCCTGCTCACTGCCGGGCTCGCCTGCCACTGCCTCAGCCTCTTCTGCATCTTCTTCCCACGAAAGCCCTGCACAGCATCCACCTAGCCCCACTGCACCGTGCAGCCTCTACGAACGCATGGGCGGCGTGATGGCGGTGACTCGCGTCATCGATATGTTCTTTTTGCGTATTGAGAACGACGTGCGTGTTGCGTTTGTGTTGAATGACACAAATATCGATATTGTGAAGAAGACAATGGTGACGATGCTGAGTGCAGAGATTGGTTCGCTTGGGCTGCCGCAGGACACGCGGCTGCCGACGGTGGGCACGAAGCTGCCGCTCCCCTTGTCGTCGGTGTCGACGCTTGCCTCCCATCTGCGTGCCTGCATGAACGACCTCGGCTACACGCCTGCAGAGGTCGGCCCCTTCGTCACAGCCTTCATCCAGCTATACTCCCCCGCCAAGCGCTCCTCCAGCGTCACCTGGGTGCAGCCCCACGAAGCCCCCCTCCCCCAAGAGCGCAGGGTGTCCAAGCCCGAAGCAGACGTTCCCAAAGTGGAAGACGTCGAAGAGGTGGTGGTCAAGAAGACGCTGTTCGAACGTCTTGGTGGTGCACCTGCTGTTGAGGCGACTGTAGACAAGTTCTACGAGAAGGTTGTGAACGACGACCGTGTGAAGTCCTTCTTCAAGACCGTGGACATGCGCAAGCAGCGTCAGAAGCAGAAGTCCTTCCTGACCTACGCCTTTGGAGGACCGAACAACTACACCTCCAAGAACATGCGTGACGGACACAGACACATGGTGCGTGACCAGGGACTGAACGACATGCACTTCGACACCATTGTTGAGCTTCTTGCAGGAACCCTGAAGGAACTTGACATCCCAGACTCTGACATTGCTCAGGTTGGCGCAATCGCAGAGAGTGTTCGTGACGATGTTCTGTGCAAGGGTGAAGGACTTGAGAAGAAGGAAAAGACACTGTTTGAGCGTCTTGGTGGTGAATCTGCTGTTGAGGCGACTGTTGACAGGTTCTACGAGAAGGTTGTGAACGACGACCGTGTGAAGTCCTTCTTCAAGACTGTGGACATGCAGAAGCAACGTCAGAAGCAGAAGTCCTTCCTGACCTACGCCTTTGGAGGACCGAACAACTACACATCCAAGAACATGCGTGACGGACACAGACACATGGTGCGTGACCAGGGTCTCAACGACATGCACTTCGACAGAATTGTTGAACTTCTTACTTTAACACTTGCTGAGCTTGGTGTACACCAGTCTGACATTGCTGAGGTCACTAAGATCGCAGAGAGTGTTCGTGACGACGTTCTGTGCAGGGATGAGGGACTTGAGAGGCCGCTTTTTGAGCGTCTTGGCGGTGCACCTGCTGTGGAGGCGACTGTGGATAAGTTTTATGCGAAGGTGATTGACGATGACAGGATCAAATCCTTCTTCACTGCCACGGACATGCGCCGCCAACGCCGCCACCAGAGGACCTTCCTTACCTTTGCCTTTGGCGGGCCAAACTCCTACAATGGACGCAACATGCGCGACGCACATCGCCGCATCGTTCTAGAAAAAGGCCTCAGCGACACACACTTTGACATTGTCCTACAACTTCTCATTTGCACCTTGAAAGAGCTCGGTGTAGGCGACCACGACGTTGCCGCCGTTACTACCATAGTCGAAAGCATTCGCGACGACGTCCTCTGCAGAGGGGAAGTACACAAGAAGAAGAAGCTCTTTGAACGCATCGGAGGAGACGAAGCACTGGACAAGGCTGTACGACACTTTTACACAAAGGTGCTCGCTGACAGATCGGTCGCCCCTTTCTTTGATGGCGTCGATATGGATAAACAACGGCAAAAACAGAAACAGTTTTTGGCCTTCGTCTTTGGAGGACCTGCCGCATACAGTGCGAAGGGCATGCGCGATGGACACCGCCATTTGGTGCGAGACCAGGGGCTGAATGACAGCCACTTTGACACGATCCTGCGCTACCTGACTGAGGCGCTGAAGGAGATGGGTGTATCGGAGCATGATGTGGCTGAGGTCAGCCGTATTGCCGAGAGTGTACGCGAAGACGTTCTGTGCAAAGGTGAAGGCATTGTGTACGTCGGCTCCCCGCGCGACAGCCTCTACGAACGCATTGGCGGTGCCATCGCTGTCGACATCGCAGTAGACAAATTCTACGCCAGAGTCCTCGCAGACGACCGCATCAAATCCTTCTTCCTCAACGTCAATATGCGGACACAACGTCAAAAGCAAAAATCTTTCCTGACCTACGCCTTTGGAGGACCCAACCACTACAGCGCCAAAAACATGCGTGACGGACACAGATCCATGGTACGCGACCAGGGACTCAACGACATGCACTTCGACATAATCCAAAATTTGTTATCCGACACGCTTCGTGATTTGGGAGTTACAGAGGACGATGTGGCGGATGTGAACAGATTCACTGAAAGCATGCGGGACGACGTTCTATGCAAAGGAGAGCACGAAAACATTGAATCCTTATACGTCCGTATGGGGGGAGAAGTTGCGATGCAGGCTGTCACCGAAGAATTTTACGCTAAGGTCATGCGGGATGCCCGCATCTTCCGCTTCTTCGACCGCGTAGACATGACCAAACAGCACCATCTGCAGAAGGAGTTCCTCACCTGGGCGACCGGAGGGCCAGTAAAATACGATACACAACGCCTCCGGGACCAACACCGCCATCTCGTTCGCGACCATGGGATGAACGAAACTCATTTTGACACATTTGTAGAACTCCTGGCAGGCACCCTGCAGGAGCAAGGTGTAGGCGATGAAGATATTGCAAATGTTGCAGACGTTCTCTTCAGTGTCCGCGACGATGTGCTCAGTACCGGTGAAGTCGCCCCTAGAAAGCTCTTCGAAAGGATTGGAGGCCACGCCGCAGTAGAAATTGCGGTTGTAAAATTCTATCATAAAATCCTTGCTGAGCCGACAGTGGCGCCTTTCTTTAAGGGGATCGATATGGCCGTGCAGCACCAAAAGCAGAAGTCATTCTTAAGCTTTGCCTTTGGCGGTCCCAACATTTATACCGGAACCAATATGCGCGATGGACACAGACGGATGGTGCGTGAGATGGGCCTGTCTGATTACCACTTCGACAAAGTGGTATCGATTTTGTGTGCAACCCTCACAGACATGGACGTACATGCAGCAGATATCGCCGAAGTGGTGGCCATTACCGAATCCGTACGTAATGACATTCTCTGCAAGGGGGAATAAGGGCGTGAAATGGACGACGTCCATTCAATAAAAGAAAGAACAGTGAAGATTGCACAACTGTGGCAACACAACCGAGGCAACTGCACTACAATAATTTGTCAAAATAAAAGAAATGATAATCAAAACAACGTCAAAAAAAAAGAGAGAGAAAGAAAAATATAGTATGAGAGGACAGGAACCATCGTTAGAACTGTCCTGGAGTGTAACAAATGAAGCAGAAAACAGGTCTAAACGACTGCTATTTCTGAAAGGGGTGGGGGGTCGGCTAGCTCCAAAAAAAAAAGTAATTTTTTTGTAAAGGGGTGATGGGGGGGGTGGTAGGAAAATGGGTGGGGGGTCTGTGTTGTCTCAATCTGGTTTATGTTTCTTGTTCTGGATGCCTTTTCTGTGAGCGTCCGTTTTTTTTTTCCCCTCCTTCTTTTGCTTCACCTTCTCTTTTGTGAAAGGTGAGCCTAGCGCCACGGCTTAGGTTTGTCTTATGATTCGCCCCCCTCCTCTCCTCCCCATTCTTTTACGTCGCAAATAAAGTAAGAAGATACTACAACAATAACTATTTGTATATTCTTGTGTCCTCCAATATATTTCCATTTGAACAGCACAAACATGCGGCCCAAAACCTAATATCATGCTTGTCTCGAACCTGGCTAGTTCGACAAAGGAACCTGGTAAATTCCATCTCTGATTCAAGGACCCTTTATTGGAATCACTGAAACGCAAATAACGGTTGTTGTCATGCTTTAAGGTTTGTGCGCCTCGTTACTTTTTAGTAGGAGCACCATAAACATAACGAATTGTGTGAAAAACACCTCATCATACGACACGTTTCCCATAAATTGTGAAAACTGTCTGCCCACAGGTTGGCGTGCTACGATACCTGTACACAAAAGCAAAAAGAACATGAAATTCCTGCTGCTGTTTTTTCGTCATTGTAACCAATAAAATTGCTTTCACATAAAAAGCTTTTTATTGTATCCTACCTTTTCCCCCCCCTTTTTATTTTTTAGCCCTTGCTCCTTCTGATGAGCGCGGTCGAAGGGCTTTTTCCTGGTCAGGGAGCAGACCGCTGAAACCAGAATTTTTTATTTTGACATTTATTTTGAAAAACAAGGTTATTTTGACTTTTTCCCCCCTTTTTTTTTTTTTTTTTTTTTTCTTTTTTCGAAAAAGCAATGAAAGTTCCCGTACAACCACTGCGACAGAGTAAGCCGGAAACTACATTAAAGTTCGCACATCGCTTTGGTTAAGGATCTAAAAAAGCTAAACAAACACAAACACAAAATAGCAAAAACAAAGAGTACAAACATAACAACAAACATTTTCAAACTCCCCATTCTTTTTTGTCGGGAAGTGATCGTGGTTGCTGAAAAGTACAAGTAATATTGTGTAAACAGCGGCGGGGTGTGTTTTGTGAAAGGGGCAAATTTGACTTTGGTAATACCGTATTCGTACGGTACGTAAAAAAAAAAAAAACAACCGAGGCAAACTACACTACTCCAACAATTTATCAAAAAAAAATTATCGGAAAAAAGGTCGAACTTCCAGAAAAATCCTGAAAAGGTCGAACATTTTTACGGTCGATAATTTGTATGAATACGGTAATAGTAAAAAAATATCCAAAAAAACGACTCACTCACTCACTCTCTCTCTCTCCCCTACGCCCCAGTTTCCTTTGGCTTTCTCAGAAAAGAAGCCACTTTTCTGTAAGATGTGTGTGCAACGATGGGACATTCATGTCGCGTTTTCTATTTATTGTTTGAGGTGTTGTGTGAATGACACATTCGTCTTTGTATCTGATCAATCCCGAAATGATGCGTGCGACCTTGCTGGTTAAAAAAGGCTGTCTGTGCCCCCTAAGTGGCCAGGGAGAGGGGAGGTGCTCACATAATGTGTCAACCCGCTCACCGAGTAAAAGAAGCACCAGGATCGCAAAGCCCCGGCAGATTACACAGAACAATGTGTCGCCAGGGCGAGTAACAAAGCAAAGCAAATAAACACCTCTGCACTTTACAGATTAATGTCGTGTTTTCAAAGGTTTTGTCTTTTCTTTTTTTTCTTTTTATGCTTTTATTCTTTTGTTAGTTTTTCTTGACACAGGAAGTTACTTCGTCGACAATACAAAGAAAAGAAATGGTTTGGTCTGGTTTGTTTTTCCCCCCCTCCCCATCTTTATTCATTCCCCTTCTTCAGTGCCCCCCTGGGTTCGCATTTGACAAATTCACTATTTTTTTTTCTTTGTGTGCTGCATCCTTTCGTGTGGCGTTATTTTTGCGAGAGGTAACTAAGCACAAAAGATTCCATACATAGGTTCCTCTGAGCGACCTTTGCTTTACTTTTTGATTTTGATTTTTTTTTTATTTCATTTTTCACGCACACTACTTTGTGAGCGGAAAGTTTCGCGTCGTTCGCTCACCCGTGTGGAAGCGTCAACGCATCAAACAACTAGGGGGTGGGGGAACGACAAGTGACACTTTTTTTCAGTATCTGCGTCTGCCTGCACTCTGTTAGTGTCGTCTAGCTAACAATAGAGAATTTCTGGGCAAGGCGCCGGCTCACGAAATTCTTCGGGATAACCTCAGGTGCATGAAAATTGCGTGTGATCTGGGGTGAGGAAGCGTTCCAACTTTTCAACCTCTTCCCCTATTTACCTTTCACGCCTTTTTTACCCTCCCCCGTTTTAGAATCAACAGAGAGTGTACGTTAAGATTTTTACCCCGAAATTGAACGATTGTGCACCCTTTGATGCAAAGAGAAGAGTGTGGATCTTTGTGCAGGTGGGCAACTACACGACCCCAACAGTTTATCAAAGAAAATAATTCGTCTCTTATTTTCAATTGTGCACATTCTGATGTCTGTGCACGAGACGTATATTTCATCAGTGCGCTGCACCGAAGAAACGATGAAGCGTTTACACTTCTTTTTCATTGTTTGCTGTTATTCTCTACCCCCTTTTTTTTTTGCTTTTTTTGATCCCTTCTGCGTTGCCGAACAACAGCAGAAACAAAAGCAAAACTTTTTTTTATCAGATGTAAACCACGAAATGGATGGAGCTGGGCTTTTGTGCCAGACTGCCACCGGTACTTTATTTTTATGCGACTGTGTCCACCGATGGTGAAGTTCTTTTTCTCTCTCTTTTTTTTTTTCACTTTCAACCTTCAACTTTCTCTCGTTTATTTTCCAACCTATTTCTCCTTCGAGCGTAGCAAAGCGTACCAAAACAAGAGCATCTTTTCTCTTCAATCGTGATACAATATGTTGTGAACCCTAAAATGTTCGAAACATCGGAGGAGTTAAAACACCAAAAAAAAATTTGCAATTTCAAAAACCCAAGGAGAATTTTACCCCCCCCTCTGACGGTTCTTGGATCACAGCGAGCACGCCCCCCCGGAATGTCGACACTACAACCAACCGTCGCATAGTTTATAATTCCAAAGGTTTGGGGTATTGGTAAAAAGCTGATAAATCCCTATTTTTCTCCGAACCAGAGAGAGTGAAATCCCCAGGGCAACGCTTCTTTCAGACTACCAAAAAAAGCAAAAAAATATAACAGTCCAAAAAGCTTGGCGTCCAAAATAAGTTTGCAACTGAGTTGCTGAAGCAGCCTTTTACTTCTTTCCTCAGTGCCCTGCGTCCGCCGATGAACGGTGCGGCGTTTGCACTTTTCAACTTCTTTCTTCTGTAGTCCATCAACAATGATCACCCCCCCTTATTTTTTTTTGTAGCAGTTTTTTTAAAAAGAGGAGACGACGCTGGTGGACAAAACTCCATCTTTCGATTGAAAATATTAACTTAATCATTCTGTCGCAGATGTCAACCTCAAAAATGGATGTAGCACCGCATGGCTGACGGTCCACCTAGTGTACCGGTTATACTGCTTTTATTTGCTCGTCGCTGTCCGTTCTGGAAAGGTAAACCAGAGGAACGCATTCTCTGATGAGAGTGTCTTTTTTTTGTCTCATGTACAAAGAAGAAAACAGCGATGACCATTCCTACAGGGGAGGAGCTTGGGGGTTAAATCGGGTCAGATTGACCCGATTTCCTTCGGCCCCATGGAAAAAAACGGGTCAGGGCAAAAAAAAAAAAAAAACTATAGATTTTTGAGGGAAAAAATCCAAAAAATAGGGTACTCTACTTGTTGCATGAGGGGGTCTGAGAAGGATGAGGAACTGCTATGTGACCCCACCGCGACGAGCACGAAGCTCAAAGAAGCCAGAATGCCCTCAAACGCGCGCTCCACCCCGATCAAACCCGAACCCAAGAGGGATGCCGAACTCGACCTAGCCGTTGGTTACTGGCGCGAGCTGACGATCCAGATATTGGATCAACTCGCTGGGTGACACACCAAAAGAGGGGCTCAGACAGTGACAAGTGTTGCCGGGGATACGGAACGCCCTCCGACGTTTGCTCGAAGGGGACACCTGCCCAGAGAGAGTACCTGACCTGGCGAGGGCCTACGCACACATTCCACACCTCCATTGCGCAACCCTACCTTGATGACCTCATCGCCAGTGTCAAGGGCAACATGCATTCCGCGGGGATGGTGCAACATTTGTGTATCATCAACGTGTAACATTTTGTGACACGCGCCTTCTCATTCTGCATGTGTTTGTCTTCACAGGAGCTTTTCCGCCGAAGGCGGAAAAGCTCGGGACCTGACCCGATTTAACAGAATTTGACCTGATTTTGCCCCAAACCCATATTCCAAGCTCCTGCCCTGCATTCCTCATCATTGAAAACAGAAAGAAATACAAAGGGTAACACCCTCTTTTTTTTCACAAAATAAAAATCGGCAAGATTTTTGGATTTTTTTGAGAAGATTTTTGACCCCAATTTTTGAACCTTCCACGACAGGTCTTTTTTTTTTTTGCCGCAGGGTACTTGTGCTTTCATCCGGATGGCTGGCATCGTACGTGGGTCAGTCGGCGGTGCCTGCATTAATAACTTCACTTTTTTTTTGCAGGGCTTTGTATATTTTATGCCTGCGTCAGTACCTGCGTTCCCTGCCCCCCTCTCTCCATCCCCGTTCCCTGCACTATTTGACCCCCCCAAAAAAAATGTGAATATTTGCATTCTCCTACAGTGCTTGGTGGCGACAGCCAATGCGCCTTTAAGCTCCCCCCCATCCCCATTTCTTTTTAAGTGTCTGCGTCCCAGAAGCGTTTTCACTATCAACTTCACTTTTTTTTTACGCACACTACTTTGTGAGCGGAAAGTGTCACGTCGTTCACTCACCCAACCGTGCTCCGCAACACCACCACCCAACAGGTGATTTTTAGTGTGTGTGGAAGCGTCAACGCATCAAACAACTACAAGAAGGGGGGTGAGGGAACGACAAGTTGACACTTTTGTTATAGCCATTCCTCGATCCGTCATATTTTATTGATTTCTTCTTTTTTCTTTTTTCCTTTTTTTTTGTTTTTTGTATGTATCCTTACTTGGGTGGAGTTTGTCCATGCTACACATCCTTTTTTGTGGAAAATCTGTGATTTGCTGGTACCACACAGCGAACGTCTTTAACTGTCCACCCATCCTTCCCCCATGCATTTCTCTTACCAGCCTGAGCTTAAGTCTACTGGTATTCTTAACAATAGGGTACTTTCCCATATTTCGTCGTTTGGGACCGCACTGCACTCCATCATGTTCAGCTGTACTGCTTCATAGTGCCCCGCTTTGGCTGCTGTGTGACCAGACCCGCAATAATTCTGTCCTGGGTAACCAAAACACATCAATCCCGCCAGCGTGGAGGTCCTCAGGTCTGTTCGAGTGAAGATGTTCCTGTATCGCCCCAGAGTCTGGTAGAGCCTTGCGTGTAAACCAAGTCGTTCAAGACCCATGTTACAAAAAAAAAAATACCCACACAGATTTGACACATAAGTAAAAATAACCCTCAGTCGTGTGCAATGACTTCGCCTGTGAGCAACGCTGAGTACACAGCTCAGAAGAGCGTCAACGCAGAGATCGAGCTTGCCCTCGGTGAGATGTTCAAGGTCCGACCCGATGAGCCTGTGCCCTGGATGGCAGAGTACTTCGTGGAACGCTCTGCAGCGCTGAACCTGCCCTGCAGAGTTGCGACGTCGCTGTCCGCAAGAACCACGTTCGAGATCCTCGGTGGTGTTGCTGCAGTGACACGCGCAGTGGACGTCACCTTCCTGCGCGCTATCTCAGATGTACGCGTCGCACATCTTCTCAACGGCGTAAAGGTGGACGACATCAAGTCTGCAACTGTGGCCGCCCTCTCCAAGGCTGTTGGCGCCACAGCGGACGCACGTCTGCCGCAGGAAGGAGCACTTCTCTCACACTCTGATGAGTCTGGTGAGATTTTTGCTGCACACCTGCGTCAGTCGCTTGTGGACCTTGGCTACGCCACACATGAGGTGGACGTCACCGTTGCTGCCTTCCTTTCGCTTGGCAAAGAAAAGAGTCTGTTCGAGCGTCTTGGTGGTGCACCTGCTGTTGATGTTGCTGTTGACAAGTTCTACGAGAAGGTTGTGAACGACGACCGTGTGAAGTCCTTCTTCAAGACCGTGGACATGCGCAAGCAGCGTCAGAAGCAGAAGTCCTTCCTGACCTACGCCTTTGGAGGACCGAACAACTACACATCCAAGAACATGCGTGACGGACACAGGTACATGGTGCGTGACCAGGGTCTGAACGACATGCACTTCGACACCATTGTTGAGCTTCTTGCAGGAACCCTGAAGGAGCTTGGCATCCCAGACTCTGACATTGCTCAGGTTGGTGCAATCGCAGAGAGTGTTCGTGACGATGTTCTGTGCAGAGGTGAAGGACTTGAGAAGAAGGAACAGACACTGTTCGAGCGTCTTGGTGGTGCACCTGCTGTTGATATTGCTGTGGACAAGTTCTACGAGAAGGTTGTGAACGATGACCGTGTGAAGTCCTTCTTCAAGACTGTGGACATGCGCAAGCAGCGTCAGAAGCAGAAGTCCTTCCTGACCTACGCCTTTGGAGGACCGAACAACTACACTTCGAAGAACATGCGTGACGGACACAGGTACATGGTGCGTGACCAAGGACTGAACGACATGCACTTCGACACCATTGTTGAACTTCTTGCAGGAACCCTGAAGGAACTTGGCATCCCAGACTCTGACATTGCTCAGGTTGGCGCAATCGCAGAGAGTGTTCGTGACGATGTTCTGTGCAGAGGTGAAGGACTTGAGAAGAAGGAACAGACACTCTTTGAGCGTCTTGGTGGTGCACCTGCTGTTGATGTTGCTGTGGACAAGTTCTACGAGAAGGTTGTGAACGATGACCGTGTGAAGTCCTTCTTCAAGACTGTGGACATGCGTAAGCAGCGTCAGAAGCAGAAGTCCTTCCTGACCTACGCCTTTGGAGGACCGAACAACTACACCTCGAAGAACATGCGTGACGGACACAGGTACATGGTGCGTGACCAGGGACTGAACGACATGCACTTCGACACCATTGTTGAGCTGCTTGCAGGAACCCTGAAGGAACTTGGCATCCCAGACTCTGACATCGCGCAGGTGGGCGCGATTGCAGAGAGTGTTCGTGACGACGTTCTGTGCAAGGGTGAGGGACTTGAGAAGAAGGAACAGACACTGTTCGAGCGTCTTGGTGGTGCACCTGCTGTTGATGTTGCTGTGGACAAGTTCTACGAGAAGGTTGTGAACGATGACCGTGTGAAGTCCTTCTTCAAGACCGTGGACATGCGCAAGCAACGTCAGAAGCAGAAGTCCTTCCTGACCTACGCCTTTGGAGGACCGAACAACTACACATCCAAGAACATGCGTGATGGACACAGGTACATGGTGCGTGACCAGGGACTGAACGACATGCACTTCGACACCATTGTTGAGCTTCTTGCAGGAACCCTGAAGGAGCTTGGCATCCCAGACTCTGACATTGCTCAGGTTGGCGCAATCGCAGAGAGTGTTCGTGACGATGTTCTGTGCAAGGGAGAGGGACTTGAGAAGAAGGAACAGACACTCTTTGAGCGTCTTGGTGGTGCACCTGCTGTTGATGTTGCTGTGGACAAGTTCTACGAGAAGGTTGTGAACGATGACCGTGTGAAGTCCTTCTTCAAGACTGTGGACATGCGCAAACAACGTCAGAAGCAGAAGTCCTTCCTGACCTACGCCTTTGGAGGACCGAACAACTACACATCCAAGAACATGCGTGACGGACACAGGTACATGGTGCGTGACCAGGGACTGAACGACATGCACTTCGACACCATTGTTGAGCTCCTTGCAGGAACCCTGAAGGAGCTTGACATCCCAGACTCTGACATTGCTCAGGTTGGCGCAATCGCAGAGAGTGTTCGTGACGATGTTCTGTGCAGAGGTGAGGGACTTGAGAAGAAGGAACAGACACTCTTCGAACGTCTTGGTGGTGCACCTGCTGTGGATGTTGCTGTTGACAAGTTCTACGAGAAGGTTGTGAACGACGACCGTGTGAAGTCCTTCTTCAAGACCGTGGACATGCGTAAGCAGCGTCAGAAGCAGAAGTCCTTCCTGACCTACGCCTTTGGAGGACCGAACAACTACACCTCGAAAAACATGCGTGACGGACACAGGTACATGGTGCGTGACCAGGGACTGAACGACATGCACTTCGACACCATTGTTGAACTTCTTGCAGGAACCCTGAAGGAGCTTGACATCCCAGACTCTGACATTGCTCAGGTTGGCGCAATCGCAGAGAGTGTTCGTGACGACGTTCTGTGCAAGGGTGAGGGATTTGACGTCGTTAAATCGCCTAAGGCTGCTACCGCCAAGAAGGCAACGAAGAAGGTGGTGAAGAAGGCACCGACAAAGACGACGAAGGCGGCCTCACCCTCTGCCAAGTCTGCTGCCAAGGCCACGACGAAGAGCACCGCAAAGACGTCGACGAAATGTGCAGCTAAACCTGCCGCAAAAGCCGCTAAAACCGTCTCGAAGAAGGCAACAGAGAAGAATTAAGCTTAATGACATTTTGTGTTTTTATTATTAAGTAGTTTGTGTCTTTGGGTTTGTTTCTTTGTGTTTCACGTGCCCGATGTGGTTTGTGTGAAGGAAACCTTGGTTTTTTTTGTAACTGATGTTATCAGATTTTGGTAATGCGACCTTTAGCTTGGATATTTGTAGTGAATTTGTGATCTGTTTGATTTGTACATGAAGTGAGGAAATTGTTGTTATCATTGAGTACGTGCGTCAGTTAGTATGTACGGTAAGATGTTCATTTTCAGCTTTTTTGTACTTTTTTATTTCTAAAATTTTCTTCTTCGGATCAAAATGGAGTGCTGAAGCACACCTATTGTATTGCCGATGTTGTTTTTTTTTTTTATCACCCCTTTTCTCTCTGTTTTACCCTCCCTTTTATTGTTTGGTTACTGTATTCAGTTTAACCGTCCCTGTCAGTCTTACTCTGAGCAGTATTTTTATTGTTTATATTCTGTTGCTCAGTGTCGACACTTCATTGATTATTGACTACTTTTTTCCGCAGGAACACCTTTTGCGAATGGCAGTACTGCCCGATTCACCAACATCGCAAAAGAGTATCCAGTGAAGTACCTATATAACAGTATAGGGTACTGTTTCTATGGATCAGTTTAAATAAAACTGTGGAGTAAAGAGTGCAGGTTGCACAGGTGGCATCTACACTATTCCAACAAGTTATCAATAAAACCACATTTTTTTTTGTTTTCTTTTCCCTCCCCGTTGAAGATAGCCACGCCTTCATGAGGGTTTTTCCTTGGTGAGGATTTGCATCTTCTTAACCACTTCCTTTTTTTTTTTGTGTACTTCCAGGGTTTCCGCCAGGATTTGGGGTTTCAGAAATTGGGGTGTACCATGAAAACGACCCCCAAAAAAATTTTTTTCTCCCCAAAAAAGCGGTCGTCGCGCGATTCGCGCGCGCCTCCCTGTCAGACACAGGTAGAGAGGCGAAGCGTGCGGGGGGGTGCTACAAAAAAACTTTTTGGGAAGGGTTGAAAGAGCAGAAGGGGAAGTGCGAGATACGCTCACTACCGGTTGAGGTGTCACTTCCACTGGCCGTATCGCCTCGTCAACCGTGGGAGGGGTCTCCTTCTTGACCAAGACAAGTCGGCTCTGCCGCAGCTTTGGCACAATTTTGGGTTTTTGCACCAGGCTTTTTAGCACCAGCTTTGATAGCAACCATGTTAAGCTTCGCAGCTGTGTTGTCTGGTAGAGGTGGTTCGTTTGGAGGTCGGGGGTGGAAGCTTAACAAGGTAAGGAGTCTTGTGAGAGGTGATGGTATTTGTTTTTTCATTGCGTGGTGCTACACAGTGATTACAGTGCTGCCGTTGGAACATGTAATAGAAAGTGAATGCACTCGTCGCTTGCACCGAAGCCTCCTTTAAAAAAGGGTCAATGCACAGAAGTGTCAATGATAATATAGCAACATCAAATAGCCAGCAACACAGCGCCGCAGGCGCACGGTACGCTACTTTTTTCTTTTTTTCCTAGATTTTACCCCCCTTTTCTTCCACTTCTTTTGACGCAGCGAGCCAAACGCTCTGCACGGTGGGGTCACATGACCACGGGGGGTCATCTACAACCTCTAAAACCCCATTTTTCTCGGGTGTACTTTGGTACACCCCGAATCCCTGTAAAAATCCAAATTTTTCCGGGAAAAATATTGGGGTGTACCAAAGTACACCCCGGTACACCTTGGCGGAAACTCTGACTTCCCAACTACACTCCCCTCCCGGTTTCCCACCATTCTGTTTTGTTGCGGTACACCCCTGGACCTCAAGGTCTTGTGCTGGCTGTTCGCGTCTAGCTTCCTGGCACTAGCGATTTCTTCAATTTCATTTTATTGTCTTTTTTTGTCTGGATTGATGTGTGAGACTTGACCACATCCATCTGTTCAGTCATTTTTGTTTACGTGGTAACGAAGTGGAGAAGGCGTTTTAGCACAATTTAAGAATTTTTCTTGAATGTGACTAAAACACGAGAAGGTTCCGTTCGTATCATAGTTGTTTTTTTTTTTATTCGAATATGATCAGGTGACTCAGCACGAGAGGCTTAGGGTCATCTTATAAACTTTTCTTTTATTCCGTTCTCTTTTCGACACAAAAAAAGATGACAAAAAAAAATGTGTCTATTCTCAGATCGCAGGATTAAGGTGCTTAACCAGAGACCCAGATGGTGTTCTCTGAGCAAACTTCACCCTTTCCTCTGAGAAAGAAGGCTAAAATGCCGCGTCCCTTTTTCTCGGGTCATTTTTTTTGTCTTTTTTTTTAAAAAATCAGCTCTCTTTTTGCACGAAACATACGGAAATGTTATCAGTGGACTCCTGGTCTACTTTCACCTAAATGAAAAGACCCCCCCTTCCCATATGTTACTTCACGTCAACCAAAACTTTGGGTATCCCTTTTGCTTCATTTTGAAAGATCTCAATAGACTCCCCAACGTTGTTGCCGCTTTACTCCACATCAAGCGTTAGCGAGGTTGCAAAATGATGTGATATTCACTAACCTCGCCACATAGCTACCACATGCTGCAGAGAGCGTCTCGTTGCAGATCGCCTCGTCGATGGCCTCCTTCACAGGTGGAAGGAGAACACGGTTCGAGAGAGGGGTTTGCAGTGCGGTGTGTGTGATGGTCTATAGTCCAGTTCTGTGCGCCGCCTGGCCATGGGGACTTCAAGAAGATTTCGTTATCGAAATTGAGAGCATGTGCACTCAGCATATCCTCCCCCCACTACGTAGATTGCGCCCCAACAGATCGACAATGTCTGCTGCCTCGTGGTCAGACATGATTCCACGGTCTACTTGTTTATGAACCGCTCGTTGTAGCTGCAGAGCCTTGCATTGCCCCGTCCCCGATGTGATGACATCGATGAACATATTAAAGACCAAGACCTTCTTTGCATCGTTGGGGTGTCATACGGACACATTCACCACAGAGAACGAACAGCCATTCTTGGCGGCAGTCCCACCGTTATGGGGCACCATATTATGGTGTCTATTGTTCCCGACGTATAGGTGTACACTGACTCTCGCTGGATAGTTCCTCATAACGATGTTGCATTTATTTAATAGTAATACACGGATACTGCTAGATCTGGCCAGATCTGGGAAAAAGAGCTGTGAATCTGCGAGTTCATTTTTCTTTAGCGTTTATCTAAATTCAAATGCAACAGCAGTTGCAGCGGCGGAGGACTGTGATGCTTACCACCACACACCAATCACCTCCTTCACATCAGCTAGTTATACTACCCATACCCCATACCCAAACCAACAAGCAAAATATGTCTTCGACAAGAGACCTCATTGCCATCGCAAAGGAGCGCACCACAAAGTACTCCGACTCCAACGACCTCACCCACGAGATCGAGCTCGCTCTCGGGGAGCTCTTCAAGACCATGCCCGACGCACCCGTGCCGTGGCTTGCAGAGTACTTCGTGGAACGCTCTGCAGCGCTGAACCTGCCCTGCAGAGTTGCGACGTCGCTGTCCGCAAGAACCACGTTCGAGATCCTCGGTGGTGTTGCTGCAGTTACACGCGCAGTGGACGTCACCTTCCTGCGCGCTATCTCAGATGTGCGTGTCGCACATCTTCTCAACGGCACCAAGGTCGACGACATCAAGTCTGCAACTGTGGCCGCCCTCTCCAAGGCTGTTGGCGCCACAGCGGACGCACGTCTGCCGCAGGAAGGAGCACTTCTCTCACACTCTGATGAGTCTGGTGAGATTTTTGCTGCACACCTGCGTCACTCGCTTGTGGACCTTGGCTACGCCACACATGAGGTGGACGTCACCGTTGCTGCCTTCCTTTCGCTTGGCAAAGAAAAGAGTCTGTTCGAGCGTCTTGGTGGTGCACCTGCTGTTGATGTTGCTGTTGACAAGTTCTACGAGAAGGTTGTGAACGACGACCGTGTGAAGTCCTTCTTCAAGACCGTGGACATGCGTAAGCAGCGTCAGAAGCAGAAGTCCTTCCTGACCTACGCCTTTGGAGGACCGAACAACTACACATCCAAGAACATGCGTGACGGACACAGGTACATGGTGCGTGACCAGGGTCTGAACGACATGCACTTCGACACCATTGTTGAGCTTCTTGCAGGAACCCTGAAGGAGCTTGGCATCCCAGACTCTGACATTGCTCAGGTTGGCGCAATCGCAGAGAGTGTTCGTGACGATGTTCTGTGCAGAGGTGAAGGACTTGAGAAGAAGGAACAGACACTCTTCGAACGTCTTGGTGGTGCACCTGCTGTGGATGTTGCTGTGGACAAGTTCTACGAGAAGGTTGTGAACGACGACCGTGTGAAGTCCTTCTTCAAGACTGTGGACATGCGCAAGCAGCGTCAGAAGCAGAAGTCCTTCCTGACCTACGCCTTTGGAGGACCGAACAACTACACCTCCAAGAACATGCGTGACGGACACAGGTACATGGTGCGTGACCAGGGACTGAACGACATGCACTTCGACACCATTGTTGAGCTTCTTGCAGGAACCCTGAAGGAACTTGGCATCCCAGACTCTGACATTGCTCAGGTTGGTGCAATCGCAGAGAGTGTTCGTGACGATGTTTTGTGCAAGGGTGAGGGACTTGAGAAGAAGGAACAGACACTGTTCGAGCGTCTTGGTGGTGCACCTGCTGTTGACGTTGCTGTGGACAAGTTCTACGAGAAGGTTGTGAACGATGACCGTGTGAAGTCCTTCTTCAAGACTGTTGACATGCGCAAGCAGCGTCAGAAGCAGAAGTCCTTCCTGACCTACGCCTTTGGTGGACCGAACAACTACACATCTAAGAACATGCGTGACGGACACAGGTACATGGTGCGTGACCAGGGACTGAACGACATGCACTTCGACACCATTGTTGAGCTTCTTGCAGGAACCCTGAAGGAGCTTGGCATCCCAGACTCTGACATTGCTCAGGTTGGCGCAATCGCAGAGAGTGTGCGTGACGATGTTTTGTGCAAGGGTGAGGGACTTGAGAAGAAGGAACAGACACTGTTCGAACGTCTTGGTGGTGCACCTGCTGTTGATGTTGCTGTTGACAAGTTCTACGAGAAGGTTGTGAACGACGACCGTGTGAAGTCCTTCTTCAAGACCGTGGACATGCGCAAGCAACGTCAGAAGCAGAAGTCTTTCCTGACCTACGCCTTTGGAGGACCGAACAACTACACATCCAAGAACATGCGTGACGGACACAGGTACATGGTGCGTGACCAAGGACTCAACGACATGCACTTCGACACCATTGTTGAGCTTCTTGCAGGAACCCTGAAGGAGCTTGGCATCCCAGACTCTGACATTGCTCAGGTTGGCGCAATCGCAGAGAGTGTGCGTGACGATGTTTTGTGCAAGGGTGAGGGACTTGAGAAGAAGGAACAGACACTGTTCGAACGTCTTGGTGGTGCACCTGCTGTTGATGTTGCTGTTGACAAGTTCTACGAGAAGGTTGTGAACGACGACCGTGTGAAGTCCTTCTTCAAGACCGTGGACATGCGCAAGCAACGTCAGAAGCAGAAGTCTTTCCTGACCTACGCCTTTGGAGGACCGAACAACTACACCTCCAAGAACATGCGTGACGGACACAGGTACATGGTGCGTGACCAGGGATTGAACGACATGCACTTCGACACCATTGTCGAACTTCTTGCAGGAACCCTGAAGGAGCTTGGCATCCCAGACTCTGACATTGCTCAGGTTGGTGCAATCGCAGAGAGTGTTCGTGACGACGTTCTGTGCAAGGGAGAGGGACTTGAGAAGAAGGAAAAGACACTCTTTGAACGTCTTGGTGGTGCACCTGCTGTTGATGTTGCTGTGGACAAGTTCTACGAGAAGGTTGTGAACGATGACCGTGTGAAGTCCTTCTTCAAGACTGTGGACATGCGCAAGCAGCGTCAGAAGCAGAAGTCCTTCCTGACCTACGCCTTTGGAGGACCGAACAACTACACCTCGAAGAACATGCGTGACGGACACAGGTACATGGTCCGTGACCAAGGACTGAACGACATGCACTTCGACACCATTGTTGAGCTTCTTGCAGGAACCCTGAAGGAACTTGGCATCCCAGACTCTGACATTGCTCAGGTTGGCGCAATCGCAGAGAGTGTTCGTGACGACGTTCTGTGCAAGGGAGAGGGACTTGAGAAGAAGGAACGGACA
Source organism: Rhynchopus sp. YZ270_cl-10 (assembly GCA_964035575.1). Lineage (NCBI taxonomy): Eukaryota > Euglenozoa > Diplonemea > Diplonemida > Diplonemidae > Rhynchopus > Rhynchopus sp. YZ270_cl-10. Next base: position 1,127,862 of record OZ037863.1, read on the forward strand.
CTCTTTGAGCGTCTTGGTGGTGCACCTGCTGTTGATGTTGCTGTGGACAAGTTCTACGAGAAGGTTGTGAACGACGACCGTGTGAAGTCCTTCTTCAAGACTGTGGACATGCGCAAGCAACGTCAGAAGCAGAAGTCCTTCCTGACCTACGCCTTTGGAGGACCGAACAACTACACATCCAAGAACATGCGTGACGGACACAGGTACATGGTGCGTGACCAAGGACTCAACGACATGCACTTCGACACCATTGTTGAGCTCCTTGCAGGAACCCTGAAGGAACTTGGCATCCCAGACTCTGACATTGCTCAGGTTGGCGCAATCGCAGAGAGTGTTCGTGACGATGTTTTGTGCAAGGGTGAGGGACTTGAGAAGAAGGAACAGACACTCTTCGAGCGTCTTGGTGGTGCACCTGCTGTTGATGTTGCTGTGGACAAGTTCTACGAGAAGGTTGTGAACGACGACCGTGTGAAGTCCTTCTTCAAGACTGTTGACATGCGCAAGCAGCGTCAGAAGCAGAAGTCCTTCCTGACCTACGCCTTTGGAGGACCGAACAACTACACATCCAAGAACATGCGTGACGGACACAGGTACATGGTGCGTGACCAGGGATTGAACGACATGCACTTCGACACCATTGTCGAACTTCTTGCAGGAACCCTGAAGGAGCTTGGCATCCCAGACTCTGACATTGCTCAGGTTGGCGCAATCGCAGAGAGTGTTCGTGACGACGTTCTGTGCAAGGGTGAGGGCTTTGGAGACGCCAAGCCTAAGGCGAATGTGAAGCACACGGCTAAGAAGGTAGTGCGCAAGGTTCCTGCGAAGAAATCGAAGTAGGCAGTTTTTGTGGTTCTTGTTTGTTAGAAGACCAATATTTTATCAGTTGCTTGTCTTATCTCTACGCCTCCGTCTGTATCTACCTTTAGAGTAGGGTTTTTCTCATTTTTTGTACTCGGCTTTTTTTTCCGCTCTATGATTTTTTATTCTGTTGACGTTGCCGAATGGTATACGTAATTTTCAATTTATGTCTATTTTTTCCGTTTTTCCGTTTTTTCGTTTTTCCGTTTGGAGTGCTCTTTCTCGTTCATTGCTGTTCTTGTTTATTCATTTGTTATTTTTTCCCACTGTGATTGTCAATGTCACTCTAAAGTTCCCCATCATGCGATCAACGCGTGTTTGGTTGTTTTTTTTTTTTTTTACTTTTTGTTCTGAGAAAGGAGCTCCTTTTTATTTCGTGGAGGTGGGTCATTCTGGATTGAGGTTGCACTGTGGCCTCATAATATTCCTGAATTAGGAGGGTTATGTACGGAACCGTATTATACCCGTTTTAGTTGTTCGTGTGGACAGATTATCACCCTCGACAGTCCGCACTCGAAATGAACAATTATTTTTTGAAATATTGTTCACTGATGTGGTCCGTTGGTTGCGTAGTGTGCAGTCTAATGATCTTGCGCGACGTAACTCTGACCGTACCGGTTCTAGTGTTTATACAGGGCCCTGTTCACATTTCGTTAAAATGTTTTGCTTTCTTGTTCGTAGGTGCAAGTTTTTTATCCCTAGGTTCAAGTTATTTTTTATTTTCCTTTTCGCTATTTTCCTTCGAAGTAGACCAATGTTTGTCTGCTTTAGTTACGTGGAATACCCATTATTTTATTGGTGACAAAGAAAACACTACATATTTCTCAAGACAATATGTTCAAAACACACTACCCACGCCCCCTACTTTTTTTGAACTCTTTTTCGTGCCCTCGGCAGATTCATGTTTGCGTTTGTCTGCTCCGCTATTCCTTGCAGCATACTGCACGTCTACTGTTGGTAACCAACGATTCCCTGCAATAATACCCTGTCGAGCAGGAAGTATTTATGACACTGTGGAAACAAAGCGAGCTTTTCCAATGAACTTCACATTAAGCTTCACCACAGTCATTAGGGGGTTGCTGGCGGCTTGGGAGACTTCCTCCTTCAGCGAAGTGGCGGTTTCCTTCTCCTTCGGGGTAAGTGAGAGGACAGGACGGGGTGGTTTCTTCGACAGATGCCTACCTACACCGTTCCGACAGTGAGGAGGTGAACAAGTGCCTCGACGTCACCGTCTTCTGGGGTCTGTATGCATTTATTAAAAAAAATTACGTCATAACGATCACGAGTCTCTTCCGGAACCTCGGACAAATGACGCGTGTTGTGAAATTTGCGACAAAATGTCGCTTTCCCCTCATCCTCCATGCCCCCGCTGAGGCCGCGGTGCCAGAAGTAGCACGTGGGCATTATGGACCGCATGGTCCATACCAGGTGCCCCGGCAGGTCCCACAAGAGCTTCTGCGCACACTTCTGCAGCAGATTCGCATTCACGGGTGTGTCGGATTCGTTGTTGATGATCCCCATCTCCATGGCGATCTTGATGATCGCCTCGCGCACTCCCCCCGCCTCCTTCCTGATCTGCCGGAGGTACATTACCCTGTGGTGTCGTGCCACTTATTGATTGTTCATGAACTCACTTTCGCGTCTAGAACGCTAAATGAGCATGGTATGCTTCGTCGTGCAAAGCGTGGTCACTTTGTATATCTTTTTCGAATCTGTGCCACTCACCAACGGAACAGTGCTTTCAGTGTCTGCACAGACATCCGCTTGTCGGTTCCTGTACGTTTGCTGAGCAATAAGACTGTGCAATAGTTCATACCCAAAGTGTGTCAGCAGACGAAGTATCATCAATATCCACCCCAACACCACAGGCCCTTTCACAACATATGGCTGCTGCAGCGCGTGAACGTACGACACAATACACAGTGCGTACAGGGCTAGCTGATGAAATCGAGCTCGCCCTCGGGGAGCTCTTCAAGACCATGCCCGACGCACCCGTGCCGTGGCTTGCAGAGTACTTCGTGGAACGCTCTGCAGCGCTGAACCTGCCCTGCAGAGTTGCGACGTCGCTGTCCGCAAGAACCACGTTCGAGATCCTCGGTGGTGTTGCTGCAGTGACACGCGCAGTGGACGTCACCTTCCTGCGCGCTATATCAGACGTACGCGTCGCACATCTTCTCAACGGCACCAAGGTCGACGACATCAAGTCTGCAACTCTGGCCGCACTCTCCAAGGCTGTTGGCGCCACTGCGGACGCACGTCTGCCGCAGGAAGGAGCACTTCTCTCACACTCTGATGAGTCTGGTGAGATTTTTGCTGCACACCTGCGTCAGTCGCTTGTGGACCTTGGCTACGCCACACATGAGGTGGACGTCACCGTTGCTGCCTTCCTTTCGCTTGGCAAAGAAAAGAGTCTGTTCGAACGTCTTGGTGGTGCACCTGCTGTTGATGTTGCTGTTGACAAGTTCTACGAGAAGGTTGTGAACGACGACCGTGTGAAGTCCTTCTTCAAGACCGTGGACATGCGCAAGCAGCGTCAGAAGCAGAAGTCCTTCCTGACCTACGCCTTTGGAGGACCGAACAACTACACTTCGAAGAACATGCGTGACGGACACAGGTACATGGTGCGTGACCAGGGTCTCAACGATATGCACTTTGACACCATTGTTGAGCTTCTTGCAGGAACCCTGAAGGAGCTTGGCATCCCAGACTCTGACATTGCTCAGGTTGGCGCAATCGCAGAGAGTGTTCGTGACGACGTTCTGTGCAGAGGTGAGGGACTTGAGAAGAAGGAACAGACACTCTTCGAGCGTCTTGGTGGTGCACCTGCTGTGGATGTTGCTGTGGACAAGTTCTACGAGAAGGTTGTGAACGACGACCGTGTGAAGTCCTTCTTCAAGACCGTGGACATGCGCAAGCAGCGTCAGAAGCAGAAGTCCTTCCTGACCTACGCCTTTGGAGGACCGAACAACTACACATCCAAGAACATGCGTGACGGACACAGGTACATGGTACGTGACCAAGGACTCAACGACATGCACTTCGACACCATTGTTGAGCTTCTTGCAGGAACCCTGAAGGAACTTGGCATCCCAGACTCTGACATTGCTCAGGTTGGCGCAATCGCAGAGAGTGTGCGTGACGATGTTCTGTGCAAGGGTGAGGGACTTGAGAAGAAGGAACAGACACTCTTCGAGCGTCTTGGTGGTGCACCTGCTGTTGACGTTGCTGTGGACAAGTTCTACGAGAAGGTTGTGAACGACGACCGTGTGAAGTCCTTCTTCAAGACCGTGGACATGCGCAAGCAGCGTCAGAAGCAGAAGTCCTTCCTGACCTACGCCTTTGGAGGACCGAACAACTACACTTCGAAGAACATGCGTGACGGACACAGGTACATGGTACGTGACCAGGGTCTGAACGACATGCACTTCGACACCATTGTTGAGCTTCTTGCAGGAACCCTGAAGGAACTTGGCATCCCAGACTCTGACATTGCTCAGGTTGGCGCAATCGCAGAGAGTGTTCGTGACGACGTTCTGTGCAGAGGTGAAGGACTTGAGAAGAAGGAACAGACACTCTTCGAGCGTCTTGGTGGTGCACCTGCTGTGGATGTTGCTGTGGACAAGTTCTACGAGAAGGTTGTGAACGATGACCGTGTGAAGTCCTTCTTCAAGACTGTGGACATGCGCAAGCAGCGTCAGAAGCAGAAGTCCTTCCTGACCTACGCCTTTGGAGGACCGAACAACTACACCTCCAAGAACATGCGTGACGGACACAGGTACATGGTACGTGACCAAGGACTCAACGACATGCACTTCGACACCATTGTTGAGCTTCTTGCAGGAACCCTGAAGGAGCTTGGCATCCCAGACTCTGACATCGCCGAAGTGGGCAAGATTGCAGAGAGTGTTCGTGACGACGTTCTGTGCAGAGCTGAATAGGATGTGAGAGAGAGTGATGCTGTGTGCTGATGCATTTGTATTAACTTCGAAGTGGACGAAGGACTGAACGTGGTTGAGGTACACTATCAAGTCAATTATGTACGTTCTTTCCCTTCAACTCCTTTTCTGTTTGATTGCTGTGGGCACAGCCGCCCGATGTTTGCGAATTCAGGATTTGTCATTGACTAACTGACTGTGCACGAACGAGCCATTTGTTTTCCAATCTGACAGATATTTTTTGTTCACAGTGAACTGAGGAAAAATTCACTGTGAACTAAACTGATTTTTTTTTGTCCATACTGTGAGCTTGTAAGAGCTCTATTTACACATTTTTCTTCATTGGCAGATTGGTCCTGGTGGTCATGGATTTTCTTCTCAACTTACCAACCCTCTGTTATTTTTTTATTCCTCTTTTTTTTGCTTTTCTCCGATACTTTCTTTCTTTTCCCGCAAAGTTTCAGTGCTTGCGTTCGTCAAGGCCTTTGCACTGTCAACTTCCCTCGTATTTCAACAGAACAGTGTCTCCGACAAAGTCGTATATTTACATACTACGAACGAGGCAAACTGATGTTTTGCCTATTGTAAAAAATGTAGGAGACATTTTGTCGTGACACACTTGACACAAAAAAGTTGAACTTCTCCTTTTTCTTCTTCTTTTTGCGTTCATCTCTCGCTAGGTCGGGCTTACTTTTTCCTCTTTCTTCGTCTGATGCGTGCGAAGCCACTCTTATGCTTTTGTTTTCTTAGTTCAAAGTATAGTCTCCCTACCAAGGTATGCTACTGTGCAAAGACACGCAATGGCGTTGTCTTCAGGTTGTATTTTCCTTTGTGTCAAAATAGGATGGAAAAAAATGTGACTCCCTCTGATGCTTTCTGTTCTCCTGAGAGCATGTAGAGTATGGGAAGGTGCGTTCACAAGGCCTAGGTTGGTCGTCAGCGTCGTAAGGTTGTAAGAACCTTTCATGACGAAATGATGTGGGGTGGGGGGGGGGAATCGATCTGTGCTTCTTGTATGAAGCAAGAAGTGTCGTAGAGTGCAGCAATTTACGTTGTTCCTTTTTTGGGATGTTGTGGATGTCATGTCCCCAAAGTTTTGTTTTTCCGTTTCCAACTTTTTTTTTTGCTAAAGATGTGCACAGGGATTTATATACGATTTTTTTCCTTACCAAAAGTGCAAAAAAAGTGAGGTTGCTAATCCTGAGGGGCCTGGAGGCACGGAGTGGCTTTTTTCAAGAAATGGACTTAAGATTGAAGTATCATCATTGTACTAGCCCAGGGGGCTTCACTGGCTAGGGCTCCAGCAGGTCCCTCCACACGTGCACTATGCCTGACTCCAGCACGCAGGGTAGCATTCACAGCACCTTTCACCCCTTCTGGAGGAGTGCACAAAAGGGCACCCGGATGCAATTTTTCACCCATATCAGGACGTAACTCAATTTTTTTTTTGCGAAGCAAAAAAAAAATAATATAATATGGCGCCGCAGGCGAAAAAAAATTGGGGTACGGTGTAAAAATCTAGCCTTTTACACCACAGGGTCACTCAACGAACCCTTTTTTGCGGAGCAAAAAAGGAAAAATGGCGCCGCAGGCAAAAAAAAATTGGGTACAGCTGTATGGTACGGGATTTCATGGTGCGATCAGCAACCCAGTTCCCCAAAAAAATGCAAAAAACTTTTTCTCCAAATCTGCAAAAGTTTTTTTTTTTTTTTCAAAACTGAGGTTCAGCCTCAGTTCTACTATGGTATATAAATCTCTGGATGTGCATGCCTGCGAGGTATTTATCTTTCTGCTATTGATTTTTTTTTTCATCAGATTGTAAACCACGAAATCGATTGGGGTCCCCCCCCCGGTACACCGGTCATTGAACCAAGGTATACCGTCGCGAACGGACTGTCATATTTCATATATTTCATGCGAACTTTACTTTGCCTCAAGAAACAATACAAAAGCAACCCACCCATATTCCCCCTAGTTTTTGGCGCGATTTTACTAAGATCTTTGACAAAACACCTAAGATACGAAGATAGGGGATTTTTTTGGGAAAACCAACCTCTCTGTTAAGATCTTCTCCATCCCATCGTCTTTAGAGTGCGATACAACAAACAGGGTCATACATTCAACAAATTTGCTTTCCTTCCTTCCTTTTGCAAAACATCCAAAAAAAAGCAAGGGTACATTTTTCGCACCCTCTTTGCCTTCTTTTCGTTTAGAAAAGAAAGTATATGAAATAATTTCTTTCCTTCCTCACATCCCCTCCCACCACAACCATCAGGCCCCCCCACCCCTCCCCTTTAATGATGGTAACAGGCGCTACTGTTATCGATGCTATCTCCCGCCCGAGGCCTTCCCTGCGGGTCCGCGCAGTCGACTTCGACTCGAACTGGTTGATCCTCCAGGAAGCTATGGACTGTGTCTTGACAAACCCTACGGTCAACCCTCCGAAGCAGGAGATCCACGTCTACAACGCGATTGTATACAAACTGTGTCAAGCACCGACGCGCGATGCGGAGTCCGGCCAGGCTAAGCTTGAGCAGCATATCCAACTCTTTCTTGAGGCGACGGTCACCACAAAAATGCTCCCCGCTGTAGAAGCTAGCACCTCCTCGCACGAAGGCCTCCTTGCAGTGTACCTTGAGAAGTGGGAGTCCTTCCGTAGGGGGATGGACTACATCGACGCGATGTTCCATATCAACGACAAAGACAAACAGACCCGCTATGTGGGCTACCACACCTGGCTGAGAAGGCTGTACTCAGTGGTCAGCGAGCGCCTTGTTGAAGCACTTCTCCATCAAATCGAATTTGACCGTCTAGGATCAGACGTGAACAACGCACTTCTTAAGGGAGTGATTCAATCTATTGTTGCGTTGAGTGTCTACAACGAACCTTTTGAGGCACGCTTTTTGGTTGAAACGGAGGCATTTTACAGCAGAGAGGTTGCAGAAAAGCTTGATTTTGGTGCAGATCAACGTGAATGCGATATTCTGCCAAACTATATGATATACGTCGAAAAGCGTCTTGAAGAAGAAAAACGGCGTTTGAACAAATACCTTGATGAATCATCTCGCAAAAACCTTGAAAAAACGCTGGTCAGAGTTATGATTGAGGTTCACATCGAGCGGCTTTTGGAGGCTTGTTTAGAATGGTTTGCTTTGGATCGGGTTGCAGAGCAGAGACGTCTGTTCAACCTATTAGAGAAATCTGATGGGGGTTTGGAACCTCTTCGGAAGATCGTTGAGGATCGCATTGACGGAGAAGGAAAAGCCGCGATTTTGCGCATCAAAAGCGAGGTTTCGAAGGACCCTTGTCTCTATGTCGACAGCATCCTCCAGGTCCACAGCAAATACAGTGCAATGGTACGCAACATCTTCGGCGGCCACACCTACTTCGAGGAAGCCCTCAACGTCGGCTGCAAAGTGTTCATCAACAAGAACGCCATCGCCACGACATCTGGCGCCAAGTCGGCGGAGCTCCTCGCCCGCTATATACATATGCACCTCAAACCCTCCTCCAAAGCTGCCAAAACCAGGACCGATGCGGAGACAGAACAAACACTCAAAGACGTTCTCACCATTTTCGGTCTTCTCCAAGATAAAGACGTCTTCCAGAAGGTGTACCGTGATAAGCTGTCACAACGGTTGATCCAGGGCACCTATGTGCAGGATTTGGAGACGTTGATGATTGATAAGCTAAAGGCGGTGTGCGAATATGAGTACACATACAAACTGCAGCAGATGTTCACCGATGTCGGCATATCCGCGGAGCTGACGAAGTTGTATGAAAAGTACTGTGCGGATGAGAGGAGGGGGTTGGCGGTGCCGGAGACCAGCGCTGCGGCGCCTGCGTCGGAGCGTCGTGCTGAGGTGCTTGCGTACATCAATGCAGACCCGCCACAGCTTCTCGTCAACATTCTGAAGTCCGTCTCCTGGCCGCAAACCCCCTCGAGAGCGACGTTCACGATGCCCCCCATCATCAGTCTCGGTCTCGACAATTTCCAGTCATACTACAGGACGAAATACCAAGGCCGTTCGTTGATCTGGCTGCCGCACCAGAGCAACGGAGTGTTGAAGACCACGTACATGGCAAAGTCGTATGAATTCCAGGCAAGCTCCTTCCAAGCGGCTCTTCTTCTGTGCTTCAACTCGGCAGATGTGGTGCAGCAGACGTACGCTGCACTCTCAGAGGCAACAAGCCTTGCTGATAAGGAGCTCGACGCAGCCATCCACGTCCTCGTGAAGACCCGCATTCTGAATGTCTCCGGAGCACCCTCAAGCACCGGGTCCTACACAGACGGCGTCTTTACGATAAACGAATCGTTCCAGTCCAACACCCGCAAGATCCCCCTCTTCGCAACAGTCTACAAGGAGGGTGCAGGGCAGGAGGATGCTGCTGTCGTCAAGGGGGTGACGGAAGATAGGAAGTACACCATTCAGGTATGAAAAAAAGGGTACTGTTTTGTTGGTACACTGTTCACGAGAGGGCTTTGTATAACTCTACTTTTATTTTTTTGTAATTGGGTGGTCGAGGATTTGGGGATTGTGATCAAAGGTGACTCAGTACGGGCGCTGCGAGGCTTAGGTTCATCTTGCAAACTTTTTCTAGATGAAAACCCTGGACTCTAGTTTGGGTCCAGTCTGGGTGAGGAAGCGTTCCAACTTTTCAATCCCCCATTTTTCTATTCGCGATTTTCCCCCCACCGTACAATATTTTGGACCACATTCACATGCATGAATTACTCATCACTGCCTTTACCATTTGTACCCCAACACCACCTACAGGCTGCCCTCGTGCGTGTCATGAAGAGCCGCAAGCAAGCCACCCACGCACTGCTTGTTGCTGAAGTGTTGAAGCAGCTCAGCGTCACCTTCGTGCCTTCCCAAGCAGATGTCAAGAAAAACATTGAACTCCTGATTGAGAAGGACTACATCGAGCGAACACAGGACGGAAAGTCCTATGTGTACCAGGCATAAGCGGGATGACGGGAAGAGAAGAGCGAAGCCCCCAACCCCTTTATAAAAGGATTGTGTCAAAAAAAAAGCTGTATTTTAAGAACATCTCAAAAAGGCCCCACTCCCCCTCTGTTAAATTTCAAAATAAAAATGGTTTTTGTTCTCGAAAATA